>CM029464.1:53229555-54429555 GCA_017140185.1 Eucalyptus polyanthemos subsp. polyanthemos
TCTTCCTCTTCTTCCTTTTCCATTATCGTTCTCGTGACATGGATACCTGAATATGTTGCTCAACTAAATTATCTTTTCTTATCTTTTATTGTTGGCCTAAGAACAGAAGTTGTATCTGCTTGAGTGTTCATTTCAGGGATCATCAAATCTTGCCATTCCAGGTTCTTGCTCCGATTTAACATTCGATAACATTTGCACTGTAAGAAACAATTGATGTTGAATTTAGTTCTCCTTCAACGGTTGCCTTCTTTTCATTTGAAGGGCTGTTCAGGCGGCTGATCTTAATCACACATGGATTTCCAAAGGAAACAAGTCAACAAATGATGAACAATTTGTTGAATCTTGCGGAAACGTGGTACAAATATAATTCACGAAATATAACTTTCACTATTAGAATATTTTCTCACACCACATACAATACTCAGACAACTCTACACAATTTCTCTCACTCACGTGCATACATAGCACACTCTACTCAACACACTCTCAAGACCCCTACACACACACCCACACACCCCCTTGGACTTCCTACTCACACACTCTTAGTTTGGACACTCAAATGAGGAGCAAGTTGCTCCTATTTATAGGATGGAAAGTTGGTGACTTTCCTAGCTTTCTACACTATTCTAGAAATATTATTATTATTTTATTATAGCCTCACAACTAGATTTCTTTGGAGAAGTCTAGAAGTGGTGTAGCTTTTCTTGATGGATTTTGCTAGAACATTCTAGAGAAGGGAGAGATCTAGAGAAATCTAGAGAGAGATATGGAGAACTCTAGAGAAAGATCTAGAGAACTCTATGAGAGAGAGAGAGAGGCGGTGATCTTCAATACTCCCCCTCACCGACTATTCTCTCTCGATATAGTAGCCGTGCTGATATTGCTTTTGGACTCTTCAACTGTCTTCCTCCATTCAGCATATTGCGAAGCTTCCTCGTACATGGATGGCTTTATGACTCCATCTTTATTTGCTTCTTTTGCAATTTTCCATTGAGTTTTGTGATCCTTGAATTTTTGCAATGCCAATTCATTCTGTCCTTTAGTCTCCTTTTCCTTCTTCTCACTCAATTTGGTTTTCGTATTCAACATATCTTCTATAAGAATTTTGAGATTGGAACTCACCTGGTCAACCCTCTTATTCGTGACTTTCATTTCGTGCTTCAACCGATTCAGTCCCATTCGAAGCACTTCAATGTAAACCTCTTGATCTTTTTCCTCATAAAATTTCTTTCCCTTGATCTTATTCCACCGATCCTTACACCACGGGATGTAGGGTGTAGATGGCCTCCTTTCCTCAAAGAAACCTTTCTTCTTCTCCTTCATGTGTTTGATATCTCTCTCAGCATAACCAATTGGGAACATCATAGCGGGCTTCAGATCCTGAAGCTTCTGTGGCTTCTTGAACTCACATCGAAACTTCTCTAGCTCCCTTTCTTTTGCCTCGAGCTCTCGATCCTTCTGCCTTATCATCTCATCCCTTTTCTTCAACATATTCTCCATCTTTGCCTTCTCAACTTTCAGCTTCTTTATCATATCTTGCATCTCATGCAATTTCTTTTCACAACTGCTTGTTGGCATTGTTAGTTGCTTCTTTGAGTTCTCCCTTAGCTTGCTCTTATTCAAGGTCGTGATAGTACCTATCGAATCATCCAACTCAATTATACAAGCTGTTGCAAGCTCTTCTCGTTCCTTTATTGCAACAGGTGCTTGAAAATCCCATTCTTCTTCGCTTTCAATCTCCTTCTTACCGGAAGTGACGACATTTCCTTCTTCCTGCCTGTACCAATAGAATCTAGCAATATGTCCTACCTTGCCACAAACATAGCACCATTTGCTACGCCTTTTGTTGCTCTTATCTTCATCGTCATCGTTGTCGCGATCTTGACGAGCTCCCCCTAGCTGATAACCCTTCTCGTTTGGTTGCCTCCGCCAATCTCCATGATTTTTCCATGGCTTGCCATCTCTTGCACCTGCTCTATTTCTATTCTGGCCTTTGAACCCTCTTTTATTACTGAAGAGGGCACTTTCATCCTCCTTAATTGAGACCTTCGGGATTTGTTTATCTAAAGCCTCTTGATTGACCAATATATTTTCCAACTCAGTTAGAGTTGGCTCATTTGCCCATCCACGAGTGGCCGTAACAATACCGTTATACTCCGGCCTTAACCCATGAATTATTATTCTTCTCATTCTTGTCTCAGAGATGGCATTCTCAGGATTTAATTTTGAAATTTCTTCGCAAATAGATTTAACTTTAGAAAAGTATTGACTTACTGTCATACTTTGTTGCGAGATTGAGAGGAGCTCGTTCTCCAGGCATTGTAACTTGGCATCGTTTGTCCTCGCAAACAGCGTTGCCAAGTTATCCCAGGCCTCCTTCGGGGTCGTCGCACTCTTTATGTGTTGCAGTAATTCATCTTCAACAGTCACAGCAAGCACATAAAGAGCCTTACCTGATTTTATATTCCATTTTCTTAATTCGCTATCATTCATGGGTGGGGTGGTGTTGCTCCCGCCAACAATGTCCCACAAATCTTGTCCTAGCAAGTAATATTGTATGCAGGTACTCCAATTATTATAATTTGAGTAGTTGAGCTTCTCGATACCACTTACCGAACTCGAGAAATCCACCATCGTGACTTGAGTATAATGCCCCGCACTATACCAAGTAAGCCTGGTCCCGGACCAACCGACTTCACAATCCCAGATTGTGCACTGGCAGAACTCCGACATCCTTCGCTTCTTTGCTCCTTGACTCGACAATCCCTAATCGCCTTGCTCACTTACAATGGTCCCCGACCACTGTCTTCGCACGGCCTCCTTGACACTCGATAACATCTGCATAGTAAGAGACGATAGATGTTGAATTTGATTCTCCTCATCTGTCGCCTTGTTGTCATTTTAAGAGCTGTTCATATAGCTAATTTTAATCACACATGGATTTCAAAAAGAAATAAGTCAACAAACAATGAACAGTTCACAGAAAAGAAAATGATAACAATAATCTTGTAAACTCTAATTGCTTGGTGACTAGAGAGAGAGAACCTCTATAACAAGCCAGTAATAGTAACTCTTTGGGGTTAACACGCTACCGATCTACCCAAAATGATTGAAACGCCCCCAAAGAAAGAAAAGTCTACAGGCCCCTTAAATCCCAAAGAGCCGCCCTTACATTCAGCCACAGACTTCAACTTATTTCTTTATTTGCTTAACCAAAAGAATCAACCATCAAAGTTCTTTTGTCTGATAGGAAGCACTATCTCATAGACATAAACATGGTCTTACATAATTAAACATATTAGATCATAGAGATCATTTTACTTGAAAATAGAATGAAGTATAATTTCTGCTAGATATAGCCATATAAGAGATAGTATTCACATGGTAACCCATTTTTAATTACCTTCTAACACAAATAAATAGATGCTGGCCTGGCCCATTGGATAAATCTCATCGGCATTAGAAGGGACACGCCCACAACTAATGGTTTTTAGCACTTCATGTCATTCAAGGATGGACTAAGATAAAACTCCGATATCAAATCCGGGAGAGTACGAAGACGTGATAGGGCGCTTGTTTTCTTTTGCCGAACTCATAATGAGACTATTCAGCATTTTTCATGCATACTTTATTCTGTCAACTTTTAGCAGAAATTTTGCATGACCCTCATGCCACTCCTCCCTGTCTCTCTCGTGACACGACTCTCCTATTTCTTTCTTCTTCTTCATCTTTTCTCGTTCGGTCGTCACTCTTTCTGAAAATTCTCCTTCACATTCTTATGTAGTCGAAATTAGTCGGTGTAGAAAACGTACCTCAATTAGATCACTTAAAATATTGAAACTTGTGATTTCTCATGATCGAAGTTTAATCTCTCTTAGTCCTTGAGTCTCCAACACAAAGATCTAACATCACGCACATAGCAACTTGCAGATCCCATTGCGGTAATCTACTGTTGCTCAATCTGCATTTTAATCCATCCAAACTTATAAAATATGATTCACTTGTGATGATCCTCTCTCACTCATGGTTCCACATCTATTCACTTCCCATTTCCTTTGAACTAGTTGATTCTACGATAACTATTCAATATGGGTGGAATGATTTGCAAAATCTCTTCTAAGAGCTTTGCTCGTATAACAATTTGTAGGCTATTGTGAGAATAACAACTTATTGTGAACAACAAATTCGAAAGAATGGATCTCATAATAATTTACAAGTATTTGTTATTTGGTTTTTTGTAATCCAAATTAAACTGTAATACTCACAATATATTAAAACATGTCACCAAATCATTTCTCTTTTCTATATGTCACCCAATCATTTCTCTTTTCTATGTTGCACATACTCACGATTGGTTATAATAGGAATCTATGTTGGAGAGGGATACGTGATTCACTTCACAAGAACAGGAGTCGACAAGAAGTGTCTCGGTTGCTTCTGCCAAGAAGGTGAGAAATTCCATTTTCTACGCTCATATGCTTATGGGCGGCCTCTGTTGGAGTATTGGCTAAGGAGATGGGGGACTTGCACGACTTTACCCGATACCAAATTGCCCCAGGAAGTCGTGAACAGGGCTCAGGAACTTCACGAGGGCGACAGTTTTGGTGAGTATGACCTAATCAATAACAATTGCGAGCATTTCGCCACCTTTTGTCGAACTGGCCTACGGGCAAGCGCACAGACAGCATGGGCTAGTGTTTGTGGGCGGAAGATCAAGGAAGTCAAAGAATGGGCCATGGAGTTTCTGCAGACTAATTAAGTTCTAAGTGACTAAAAAATTCCACCACTCTTCCCTTCCCCATATGTCTCTTTACTAGCAACTACTTTCATCCGTTTGAGAGTTATCGTCCGTCATCCAACCGTAAAAGGAATGAAACTTTAGTTTTGTATATCCAGTTTTGGACTGGAATGGGCAGCGACAGACATGAACCCATGCACAGAGAAAAAACTGAGATAAGAAAATGTATGACCAGATAATATTCCCGGAGTTATGTAGGGACTTCTGTCTGTTGGTGCTTGGTCCTCCTAGTCAGACTTGCCAAAAGAAGGCAACTTCTAATTCTGAATGAATTCCTCACATTCAGATCACTTCACTTTGTTGCATTTACCAGATACATTCTTTTGGTAGCCGAGAAACAATCAGAAAAGCAAGACAAAGCGAAGTCACACTACTAGACTAGCAAAAAGAGTTTGTTCCACAAGTGCACAACTCCTTCCTTCTCAGTGATCTCTCTCTTGACAATGTTGTCGTTTATTTTGTTCTTCATTTTTGGCCATCGTGGTCATTTACTTTAAAACATGAAATAAGTGGCCTAATTTTTCTTCACGCGATCTCTCTCTCTCTCTCTCTCTCTCTCTCTCTCTCTCTCTCTCTGTCCAACAGGAGTTCCAATTATAAAACATGAAATGATGACCGATCCTTTTACCGCATTTGATATTGTTAGATTCGGTCTTTTTGAGGAGTGGTAGGGATAGGATGCATCATTCCTCGCAATAAAAAGAACACGGTATCTATGATTAGACAGCATTTTGAGGCTTTCCTGTGACTCGTGACAGTTATTGAGGGATGTCCTTTTTTTCTGGAGAAGTTATTATGGCGGGATCCAAAAGTTATCCAGCATACGTGGGGGAATGTTAATTGGTAATGATGCGAAACTTTCGAAATCAGATCCTGACCACCTATATTTGATGATGTTCGGGCCCATCGGGATGTCTTTTGTAGTTATGAATCCCTGAATAGGTAAACATCGTTCTAAACTAATTGCATAAGTATTCTATATGATATATAACATTTTCCTCTTCGATGGGCGGTTCATATAGTCACTTGTTTAATTAGCCTACAAGAACAGGGAAGGAAGAACTTGGCCCGAAAGGTTTATGATGGGGCCACAATTATTTCGTGACAAAAGATCGGGGTTTTTTTTTTTTTTATATTCTAGCCTCAAATGCAGCTTGCCTTACTGTGTGATTAAGGCGTCAGCCCTAGAATCCTCGGGGAGTTTTTGGGTCGTGACTTGAGCATTGAGCAGGCTTGAGCCGCTCAGCAACATTCTTAAGCTCAAAGAACATGGCCGGTTCAGGCGAAACCATGGTGGCTTTGGCTTACTTTCTCTTTCTCACACACCCACACACACACAATCAACATGGGAGACTTTGAACTTTAGGCATGAATGGGTTAGTTCTGTTGAGACATCTCGCATCACTTAACAATAGGGTTTGTATGCTCTTTATATACAGCCGGTCCCCTTCCACCTATTAACTTAAACTTTTGGATTATACTTTCTAATATGATATCAAAGTCTAGGGATAAGACCCATGTTAATTAAATTCAACGTACCACTCCTAATCTAGCTTGCATGCAAGAGGTGGTGGATTCATATGTTCTTTATATACGTCGTCTCTTTAAGTTGGACTTTCTCAATGAGTCCAACGTGAGCCATCAAGCAAATCCATAAGCCAACCTAGTTCATACCCAAGTTCTTTGCGGCCCGGTTGACACTTGGACTAACTAACGACGAAAGTGAGAAATGCAGCACACAAAACAAAAGTGCGAACGATTCCCATCAAATCCATTAACATGAAAAATTATTAGCTTTAAAACTCAACTAACTTTCCCTTCTGCAGTAAATGTCTTTCTTTGCTCTACAAAGTTACAAAATCTATGAGTCTCGTTAATAGCAATTATTGTCAAAGTTTGTCAAAGAAATGCCACGCCGGATTCATATTGAGAAAAAGACTGCAATGTTTCTTCAAGATTTCAATGATGCCTTGTCTGGACGGTTCAGCGACATCCAAACCATTCACCTGCCAATTCACAGGCCCATCATATACTCGGGCGCTGCATAACCATAAGTTCCAATAACCTGCGTCATATGTGATATGTCTTCATCCGGACCCTTTTTTGCCAAAATCTATGAAATTCCTATATTTGTTTTAACTTCGTTGAGATCCCTAGAATTTTTTTTTTTTTTGAAGACCACCATTTCCATAATTCATCCTATGATCTTCCCATGGTAGGGTTTTGCTCTCTAGACTTTAGGATCTTTGTGAGGATCTGATCCTTGAGGTTACGCACTTTGACTTATTATTACAAAAAATGGGTGCATGTAGGAGCCAAATTGAGTAAACTCGTTGAACTAGATGGGCCGCCAGTGAGGTCTAAGTGATACAATGGATGATATGCTATGGACTCATGTGTGTCGGGACTATATAAGTATTGCTCTTTTAAGTTCTTCTGATTCAATCAAAGTTGAGACGTTAATATTAATGAGTAATCTATAAGTAATATGGATTGTTTCTGTAATCAAAATGTTTATAGCTAATACGTCATTTTTGAACAGCCAATGATAGTTATGATGCGATGTCGTGATTCCACGAAGTTTGGAATTAAAGAGTGAAAATGTCCGTGGCTGCTCACGTGCCGCAACTTCTGACTTTTTCATCTGGGGGCCATAGGTAAACCAGTGTACTTCCTAAATCTGATTCATTCTAACCTAGCAGAAAGTGTATTCTTTTTAAGATACCTGTTAAACTAACCATCTCCGCTCAAAAGCGGTCCAAAGAGCGAAATGATAGCATAATGAGCAAGATCGGAGGAGAAATTTGAATATGTGGAGAAAATGATTTGGAAAGAGTAATGACCCGAAGATCTGAAACTCATTTGACTATCTGGGACAACTAACGATTTGTTGTAGGACCAGCATTCAGTTAAGTGTGTGAACGACAATGTCTACCGCTCCCAATGGTAGAATCAAGGATAGCGGAGGATGGATTGATTGAAGAAGTTGGTTACTTACTATAACACGTAATTCGGGCTACACTTGTTATGCAACATATATTTACCTAGAATATATTTTGCAACGTATGAATTTCTTAGTAAAATGATTCCACGGAATATCTTTCCATAGTCAATGAAAAACCCATACTTAAATTCAAGAAAAATAATTTCCTTTTCTATGAATCAATAATCATTTTTTATATTGACTAGGCATCAACTCTTGGACCAAAGACTTGAAAATATGGTCTCTAAACTTTAGTTAAATATGCAATGTTATCCTTGAACTTTTAAATTTTTTTCAATATGATCCCTGAACTTTTGGTACATGTTCAATTTAGTCCTTGAACTATATGAAAATGTTCAATACTGTCCTTCCATTAATTCAAGTTTAGAAACAACATTGAACATTTTTAGGGAAAATTGTCCAAAAAGTCCTAAACCTATTGCACTTTTGACAATTTAGTCCTAAACATTTTATTTTGCCAATTGGTTGGAATATGCCAACATGAACGTTGGCCGTCCTATGTGGCATAGCGGGAGTTGATGTAGAAAATTTTTATTATTTTTAATTTTTTTTTCGAATTTTTTAGAATATCTTTTTAAAATTTTGTTAACTTTTTATCCCTCTCTCTTCTTCCTCTACCAATTGCCTAGCCTCAGGCGACCGGCCAGAGGTTGTGACCGGTGAGGGTTGGCCTCACCAGGATCTAGTGAGGGACAACCTCGTGGGCCTTGGTTAAGGCTTGCTGCTAGTGAGGCTGACCCTCACCCTCACTTAAAGAAGGCGAGGGGCGACCTCACTAGATTCAGCGAGGCCGAGCCTTGCCTAAGGCCCACAAGGTCATCCCTCACCAAATTTAGTTCCTAGCAAGCCTACCATCACTAGTTGCAACCTTTGGTCGATCGCCAGAGGCTGGGCAACTTATAGAGGAAAAGAGAGAAGGAAAAAAAAAAGAAATAATTTTTTTAAAAAATTCGAAATAATATTTATAAAATAATAAATTTTGTTCACATCATCGTTAGCTGTGCCACGTTGGTTGGAAGTACAGATTTCGACGCCGGAAAATTCAGGGGAAAAAGAGGAGGAGGAGGAGGAGCAAGATGGATGACCTAGATGAGGAGCCGGGTCTTGGCAGAGGGAGAGAGGCCGGCGATCTCGACGACGTTGCCGGCGTGGAGAGGGATCCGGTGGAGCGGAGGAGGGAGCGAGAGCAACGGGCGCGACGCCTGGGCTCGAGCGAGCATCTGCCTCGCGCTCTCGTCGCCGTTTATCCAGCTTTTCGCTGCTGCTGCTGCTGCTGCTTCGCTCATTTCTCGAATTGTTTTAGCTTCCTCTCTCGCTGGCTTTTTCTCTACGGCTGCCGCTGAAGAGGAGAGAACCGAGAGGGAGTAGAAGTTTGAAATTCTAGTCCCTCAACTTTGTGATTATATCACTCGTGTCCGACTCCGCGCGTTCAGAATGATACATCCGATTATATTAATGAGTAATGCGAGAGTACTTGTTAACGATGTCATTTTCTCACTTACCTTCTTTTTGCTTTTGAATTTTTTAGTTTGCAGAATATTTCAAACTTAGCTTAATTTTTGTGTTAGCTAGATTAATAACGTGTATTATAACCATTATGTTTCTCTGTTATTCAATTATTCTGTTTTTGAAAACAAATTTGGAAAAAAATCTGTTTAGTAATGTAATTTCATTTTTATATTTTTAAGATAAATTTTTAGCTTAGGAATGAGGTTTAAAATAGAAATAGAAATAAAACATATTCTCATTACTTGCCCTCGCCGTTTGTGGTCACCTGTTTGCTGCTAGCCCCCCATCGCCCATCAATGTGTGATTTCTATTTCAACGCTTTCAATTCAATTGATTAAGGATGTCTTATCTCACCATAGAGTAGAGCACAACGAATGGGAAAGAGCATAGAATAAGATATTTAAGAAGGTCAATCAAACAAATTTCTATTCTAGGAACAGAAATTTGTATTAAACATGCATCTCTATTTAGAAACTCATTTAGGGATAGAGGAAATAGAAATAATAAAAAAAAAAATTTCTAACCAAAATTTACTTTTGAAAACATAATGGTTATCATTCGACCCTAAACACCGAACTTTGATGCGGTTATAAAATCTTTAGAGAATAATTTCAACCCATCGTACTGAGTTGATAAGGTTAATTTTCTTTATGGGCAGTCTTAATGAATTCATTACACATCTATTTTTGGTCCACTGCTATTTTTAGGTATTCTTTATTTAATTCAGGAAAATCAATATATCCCAAAAATCCATTGGTTGTTCTTTTATTTATGAAAAATCATCCAAAAAGCCCTAAACCTATTACACTTTTACCATTCAATCATAAAACATTTTCAATATTGCCCGTTAAGTTCTAAATCTATAACACTACCAACATCCACGTTTGATTTTCGATTAAAATTGATTATATAGACTCAATTGGCAAATTATCAAAAGAATTATGACTTTATTAACAAATTTAAATCTGAATTGGTGAAAATACAATAGATTTATGACTTTATTTGCGTTATTTTCCCAAATAGATTCTTCATTGGTTGGAAACCGGTGGTAGGGCCTTGTCGGCTCAGGAGCGTCACAATTGGGCCCTTGTTGGGCCGGGGCCATTAGGAAAAAGGGGCTTGCACTTGCAGGCACAGCACCTTTGCTCTTGGCACTGGCCTGGGGAAGAAAAAATAAGTCCAATCGTTGGGGCCGAGGCCGATTGGCCAACTTTAAAAGAAAATCATAAAAATTTCTTATAAATTAGAAGTCTCTTCTTCTCCTTCTCAACTTCATCACTCTCGCATATGGCCAGTTTGAACAAAAAAATGCATCCGATTTGGGAGACCAACCAAGTAAAGAAGAGACGGAAAATCTAAGAGACTAAAAGACTTTCATGTAATGTGCAAACAATGTCAAAAGAGTTTTCATCAAGATCTATAGGTCGCGTGGAACATTTGTTGCTACACGAATGGCATCCTCGCCATCAAATGGGGGTGGTGTACATCCAACAAAAGTAGGTTGTGCATAAACCCTGACCACTAGATTGAGTATAACCATAAAATATCGTATTTTGTTTTTGATGTATCGTGTACTCACCTTTTAAAAAAAAAATTGAAAAATTTATTATGCGTTGATTTTTTGTGATTCTCATTGTGAACATTATGATGAACTAAATAAAATTTATGTTTCCACGAGTTTTTATTAAATTTTAATTTATTGAGAAATTATAAACTAAAAGCAACAGAAAAACAAGCCCAAGCATAATGTACTCAACTATAAAGAAAATTATACCGATGCCGTCGATCAAGTATTAGTCCGTATCTAGTCATGCAACTTCATTCACAATACATGAATCCAAACTTCCCATTAAGCTGCCTCCTCCACATTCATGTAGTAACGTAAAAATTCTTCAACATATCACTGATCTATCTTGGCTACTCATCCTAAAACCTTCCGAGCTAAGCCTATGAAATAAACTAACTTTAATTACATTAGTGCATGCAACTAGGCAATAAACCCGATGCGACATATATAATATGGTTATATCAATTCACTCGATTGGTCAATCACATGTGTTATAACACTAATGGGTTTTTGAGTCTTTTAACTACTTCTACATAAGTCATGGGGTGATTTGTCATGTTACAAAGTCATTCAACTTCAGGTGCACCGTCAACCATTTTAGGATCTCACTTCTTCATTTTCATGTCTCTCCATCATGAATGCGAAATTCTGAGATGAACTTACCTATGTGCACTTACACATATTTTCATCTTTTTTGACGGTCAACTTCAATTCAAGGACTCGATAAGAAGAAGGGGAAAAAGCTAGTGTAGGGACCAAACGTAGCCTTTCTTTGCCTTTTAAAAAACCCAAGACATGCAAAACTTCTGACTTCCACTTATGGGTTCAAGCTCCGCCAAAAGTGGGCCAAAAGGCCCGGCCCATGAGACCCGACTGTGGGGCTTAAACTGCGGGCCGGGATCTAGACAAGCACAAAATCTAGCCTCAAAGGCCTAGGTAGAGAGGCCCAGACCCTCATTCAATCCGCTCACGAAAGGGCGCTTTAGCTTCACTGGACTCCAAACAAGAGTATTAAAAAAAGGTGAAGTTCTTTGCCCAAAGGGCAAATCGGATCGTCCCTTTAAACAATTATTATTATTATTATTATTATTATTTTATAAATGGCCCTTTTTTTCTTAGTCTCCTGCTTTCGCTTATCTCTTCATCTCTTGTCCACTGACTTAAGTATCAAAGTGTCCCCTTCCAAGCCAAACTAGAAGGCTTCCTTTGCTTTGCAAGGTGTACGGCTAGGTCTGGTCCTTTGGAGAGGGCATAAAATTGCCGTGATTCAATTCAGGCTTGTAGCAAGCTGAATCCATTAGATAAATAAGTTATTTACTTATACAAGAAGAAGAGCCTCATTGCAATTGACCATAATTTCTAGACCCATAATACATATACTTCAACTTATCAAGCATCTAAGTGTTATGAATGAGTATAAATTCAATCGATTTGTGTCGACTCCACCATCAGTAGAAAAAGGAAGCAACTTTTCTTTTTCTCCTGATTCCATTAGCTGATTCTTGCATTTCGACCCGGATGGTCAGCCTGGGCCCGCCCAAAGAATCATCACTAAGATGTGAACGGGGTCAAGGGTGAAAATGATGGCTTGTGGTTGAAAGAGAATGTTCATGCATGCTCACGTTCTGGCACCTCTGACTTTTTTTCATGGGATATATTCAAACTAGTTTTATACCTACTCCATTATCGTGGAGAGGTTTATAATATAAATGACAACCTCGCAAGAGCCCTCCTCTTTGGTTGTGCCTGCGAAAATTACCATCTATTGGTCAAAAAACAGCTACCTGCAGTGAAAAATGGAAAGCATGTCCAGCAAGATCAAGGGAGAAATCGAAATTCATTGGACGCGAGGATGACCTGAAAAAAAAAAATTGGAAAGTAAGGGTGCGCATAGAAACACTTATGTTTCTTTTTTGTTCTCCGGGAGCGAAAAAAAAAGTGTTTTTACGTTAGAGAGCAACAAAAGAACGCGTTTGGTAAGTGTAAAAAAAAACTGTTCTTGGAATAAAAAAAGAACAGAAACATGTTTGGTAACTATGATCAATTTTACGTTCCTAGAATAGAAAAAAGAACAGAAACATGTTTGGTAAACGCAAAAAAAAAAAAAAATTCTTTTTTTTTTAAAAAAATATTTTTTTAATAAAGTTTAAAATTGATATTGAATTCTCATTCTTATGAAATGCTCATTAATTTTATTTTGTTCATGGTTAGTGAAGACAAGCATTTTTAGCATGATCATATGGCATATTTCGTAGGAAATTTTGTAATTAAAGTTTGTATCAAATTTTTTCAAGTACTTTTTTATTTTTTAGTTTTAAAGCATATAACTTGATATTGATTTCTCATTCTCATTAAATGCTTATCAATTTAATTTTGAAAAATGGTGAGTGAAGAAAAATATTTTCAACATGGTCATATGTGTGTCCTTAAACGAAAAATTTCATACATCTCAACATGAACTCTTCCATACATGACATCATAATAATGAAGTAATATAGTTCATTGTTCAACTGCATCACAATGATGGAGATGGACCTGGCCATGGTGAGGGCGGCCGTGCAGCCAGAGACGCTGGCGGAGAGGCTGGAGCAGGCGAGGGCCCGCTGTCGGCAGGCCATCCTCGTTGCCAATTCCTTTTGACTGTCCCAGTCCCGACACAAAGAATTATGTTAGTGAGGTGGAATTTCGTATAATTCGTTTGTAAAAATATCGCGAATTTGAGGTTCGTGTCTATCGATACGTAGTTTAACATAGTGATTTCTCGATTACAATATGGAAAGATTTTCCTACTCTGATAGGCTCGTTATTCCAGGTGCCTCGGATGTGATCATTGCACGGAATATTTTTTTCTTACATGATCAGAGAGTTTGCACGAAAACACATACGCATGATCATCATTAGGATGACCTGCGATTGTCACTTCCAAAGAAACCAATGTCTAAGTAATCATCCGTCCATAATGATCGCTTATTTAGTATTCTTTTTAAAAGAGTCGCTTCATCAAAATATATATTATGACAAGTTATGACTAGTGAAATTCGACATCGAACCACATTAGAAGAAGTTTGCTGCTCTGAATTTTTTAATTGTCGACTTCGTCCTCCTCCAAACTATCGCAAAAACCCCACGTGTCATCATTTTCACATCTTTATTTCAGCAAGATTGCATATCATCTCTGAGAACACGAGCTTTCCAATGAGAGAACTCAAAACGGCCAAAATTAATTAAAGCGCCTTTTGAACAGAAAGACCACTAGTGACATTTTTTGCAATAAATACGATCCATCATTTTCTTTTTGTTGCTCGAATGTTTTCTTTTTACTGTTTCATTTGGTAAATCAGAACGTAGATTAACAAAAGTATAACTTCGAAAATCAGAACCGCTGACGAGTAACTTTTGCAACGAAATATTACATTTTCATTCCGTCCGATAATTGCATTTACTAGCATCCATTGGCAAATACCCCGTACCTTAGTAAATTCTCAGAATTATTACAAAGCATAGAGCTGCAAAGGTAGATGCTGAGACATGACAAGTTAGGTAAATACTTAGATATATTAATAACCTTCTTCGCTTCACACCATTAATTAATAAATTTCACAATGACTTCCCTTTTTTTTATGAAAGAACCAAAACGAAATTAATCATCAAAATCCGAGGACCCAATTCGTGAAAAAAATAAATAAATAAATTCAAAGACGATATCGCACAAATGGAAGAAGTTAAAGATTTCTCATGCTACTATTCCCAGCATTTTGATATATTAGTAACCATTAGGTTAGATGAACGGGGGAATCCCGTGAAAATTTGTCACAAGAGCGTTGGAGGATGATGATGCTACGCTAAAAACAACATCAAGGCAAACATGTACAAGAGGCTATTGACCTAGGAACTACAAAGTACTCGAACTGGAATGCAGTTAGTCCTCGCACTTACTTTTTCGCCTTCGACTTTTTATGCTTTATTCCCTTTGTTTTCCGGTTTTTCTCCGTCTTTTTCTCAGATGCCATCTTGGCATACACCGTTTGGGATTCTTGGATGATGAGGCGCACGTGGGGATCGTCCTTGGGCATTTTGCTCAGCACAATCCTTGCAGACTTGAGGTCTCCTGAAGCCAGAAGGGCTTGATACATCCTACCAATGTTCATAAAGTAGAGACCCACGAGAATGTACTCCTTACACAGGAATTTTGATCGTTGGATCCTCAGACAATACAACCATTTGCTCCTGGATTCCTTGTAAGATTTCAGCAGCTTCACAGTCCATCAGACATTTGGCATGTTTTGGGAGTTCTATAAATTCAATAAATTGACAAGATCAGGGAGCATACCCAACACAGTAACTAGTCTAAACCAAACCTTTAAATTGACGAAAAGGTAAAGTATTATTCACACGTAGCATCATCACCAATATGCCCAATAAATTGAAAAATTCAATACAACTCTGCTCTTTGGCCAGAAGAGGAAAAACCACGACTCCACAGTCCAAAATGAACCTGCTGAAGTCCAATCTGTATGACTCTAGTAAGTCAGAAACGAAACAATCATAGAGGTTGCCAACATGCAGACCTATGCTTACAAGCATGAGTCAATGATTGGGTAAGTTTATTAACTGCTAAAGGTAGACTTAATTTGTAAGGCATCTGTCTCTCCATTCGTATTAAATGCCTTCTTGCCACCTTCTTGCCAAGCCCATCTCGCTTGAACCCAAATTTTTCAAATAAAAAAATTTAGGCCAATTACTGATCTCATTTGGATTTTCATACCTAAAACAAACCAATTCAAGCGAAGCTCCACACGTGTAGTTATACCCGACAGTCAGCGGTTGAAGCAACCCATAAGTAAGATATTCAATCTGCGCCGCTAAAAAAAAGGAGCACTATAGCTAAACACCTACCCTGCTCAACTCTGAGCTCCAGAGGAGGCTGTTCTTTGGGAGCGGAACTTTTGGCAGCCCTGCCAGTCTTATCTCCTTTCCCTCCTTTGCCCAAATTCACTAAGGAAAATACACAGATTGCCAGGACAAAATAATCAGCACGCAGTAAGTAGCAAATAACACATCGCAAGCAACCGAAGCCACATGGAACTGCCAAGCAATAAATCCACAGAAACAGCCCGAAAATGATGAATTCGGAGACGGACATTTATTCAACAAGCTGTCTGCTTTGCTGCTAGATGAAAACCCGAAAATTCCATCCCCGAGACCTGTGCAAATAGCCGCCCACAACAAAGAAACATCACCACAAGGAAACGGAGCGAAACCCGGATAGTCACAGAACCCACATCTCCAAACCACTTATAATCAACAACCACGAAAAAGAATCAAACAACCCAAACGCTATGTAAACCTTCGGAATCAAACCGAACCTTCCTCCCCTTCTTGGGTTTCCCAGAACCATCGTCCTTGCCCTTCGCGGACGCTACACGTCAACACACACACAACCATGAAAAATTCTCTCAGCATAAACCCAAGAACAGCAAGAGAAGCCGATTGCCACAAAAACAAGAATGCAATCGAAAAACGAAGCAACGACGCGAGAATCGGAAGAAAGCGAAAATGGGTCTCGCTAACTTTTACCTCCGTTGGGAGTGGTGGACTTGAGCGAGGACTTGGCCGCTTTGCCGGGCAGCGAATGCCCCTTCCCTCCCTTCTCCGCCATGACCAGCCTCTGCAACACCCCAACCCAAGAAATCAATGCAAATTATAGCACGATCACGTCGAATCATGAAATGGGTGAAACCGGAACTAGCAGGCCGGAGGAGGCGAAGGGGGGCGGTGCACGAGGCGGACGTACCTGAGGGGGGGAAGCAGAACCGGAGCTCGAGTTCGTCTCCTTGCTCTACCGCAGATCTGGGCGAGCAACGCTCGCTCGAGGCTCGAGCGAGCCGTCCCAGATCTGTCGCGCCGAAGGGGGAGCAACGCTGACCGGAGAAGGAGGAGCACCAGAAACGTACCTGGAGTCGCCGGAGTGAGGAGTCGCCGGAGAGTCAGCCGAGTGGGAGCCGCCGGAGAGATGGGAGAGACGCCGGAAAAGGAAGAACGAAGCTTCAGCCGACGAGAGGAGCGACGAGCACGCACGAAGGAGAAGAGTTCGCCTTGTTCCGATTTTGTTCTTTTGTTCCTTTGGTTTTTGTTCTTTTGTTCCGTCGAAGAAGTGTTTCTTTTCAAAAGAAACAACTTTTTTATGCTTTTTTTTCTGTTCTTATTTCGTTCCGTAAACAAAAAAAACAAAAAAATGAACAAACGCAACCAAACGCGTTTCGTTTTTTTTGTTCTAACACTTTCCGCATGTGTCCGGAAACGTTTCTTAGAAACGTTTCCATGCACGCCTAAGTTACGCCTTGTAGCAATATCACATCACATTAATACCAGTAGTTCATGATCAGTAACGAAAAAAACATGTATGTAAATACATACACCAACTGATTTGGTATTAACAATGAGGACAAACTCTGCCTGTCATTTTGTCGACTGTGGCAAGAGTTCAACAAATTAACTTCGTTTAAGGCCACAACGTTACCAACTTTCATGCTATAATATTAGTTTTCCAATCTAAATCTGTGTTATTAGCTAAGTAGCACCGACATTGATACGCGACACAACACGACATGACATGCCAACACGTCATTTCTCAAAAAACAAAGAAGTTTGACACGTTGGGACACGTTGGATATTAAATATATATTTTTATATATACATAATAAATTATCATTTTTATGTTTATTTGAATCAAATTAATTTGATTCAAATTCATAAATAAATAAATAAGCCTATAATGAATTCACACTAAAAACATTAGTCCACTATTTATTAATATCATTCATTGTTTCAATTGACAAATTCGACTCTATTCATAATTCATAAAACTTGAAGAAAAGACAAGCAATCCATATTTTGGACTCGCATGTTAGATATGTCGAAAGAGGAGAAAAAACACCTAAGGGATGAATTAAGTATCACAAGAAGTGAGAGTCAAAATAGAAAAGAAAACTAGGTTTTTCTTCTTTCTTCATTTATTATTTTTTTATTGTGTTTTATTTTTTCACATATATACATTTTGACTTCTCCTTTATTAATTTTTTTTTAAATTGACTTTAATATTGGAATCACGTGTCAGAAACTCGTATGTCGGAATTCGGACACAAATGTCAAAGAGTGTCGAGAAAGTTGACCAGGTATCGGATTTTCCGACATGTGTTGACCAAGTATCCAAGAGTATCCGAGAGTGCCGGACACATGTCGAAGTGTCCGACATGATACGAAGACTCTTGGAGAGTGTCGGTACTTCATAGGTTATTAGTCATCGTTTGTATGGATCAATTTGCTGTGTTATTAGAACTAATGATAGCCTACAATGTAAGATTTATTCTAATGCCTTCTCATGAAGTCTGAAAGTGTCATGTGCGTCAACAAACTAGAATGAGGCTAAACTAGCAATAGATTGAGTATAATATGAATGCACAATTCAGTATCACGTAAGACATATGAAAGCATGCATGAAAGACGAATGAAAATTGAAAATTTTACCTTACTTAAGATCATTGTATTTGATTCAATGAGCATGATCGCTGTTTCTTGTTGTTGAAAAATAGATATCTAAAAATTTTATAGCAGTATGTCAATCAATATGGAATAGGTGGGTTGAATTTGAACATTATTAATGTCCCATTTTATCAAGGTAGCTAACATGATTTTTCTAGTGGACCCAATTTCACTGTGGGATCAACTCTATATTCTTGTCTTTTCAGGGAATTACCCCACCTACATGCTAAAAAAAATAGCATGAATACATTTAAATATATTTTATAGCATGGCAATGGTTTATATAAATTTGAAAAAATTACCCAATCAATGATAAACATATTGTATGGATGCTAACTTAGTGCTAAATTTTCCAATTTGGAAATATAATCCTAAATCTTTTTATATTTTTCTAATTTTAGTCCATATGGCCTAAATTAACTAGAAATTGTTGAGGTAGCAATCTAATCATCATTGACCATTTTACCTGTCATGATTAAAGATTTGACCTAAAATACCTTTACTCAAAATGATTTTTTAGTAATCTTCTGGATTTTTCATTTCATTTCTTTTCTTTCTTTTGTCTTTTACTGTTCATCTTCAACTTTAGAACATTGAAACCTAGATGTAGCCTTGGAATTTTCTTTTAATGTTCATCGACAGCTTTCAAAACCAGAACACTGAAACCCATATCAATTGAAGTATCACCGGTTTTCTTCCAGTGATGTGGGTATGCTCTCTGGTACTGTCACACAACTGTAGGGAAAAAGCTTTCTCAAGTAACATGTTCAAAAGGGCGGATTGCTATTCATCTTCAATGAGAGATGGGATTTCAGAGCAAAAACACTTCAGGATCACCTGAATGGAAAAACAAAGACAATCCAAGCCCTGATTCCGGCATAATCTTCTATATGAAGTTCAGATCTGGCTTTGGGAATTTTTCTTTTTCGCCGTTCGTCGATGGCTACCCGTCACGCCTGGTCGCCCTCCAAGCCCTGAAGCAGGCCACCTCTCCGACCCTAACGACTTCATTGCCAACTGGGTTAGCCCCTCCGTCTGCGACTACTCTTGCGTCTTCTGCTCCCCCACCCCCGAAGACCCCAGTGTCCACACTGTCGCCAGCATCAACCCCAACCATGGGGACTGATGGATTTATGAGATGGGCTTAAGGCCCATCCGCTCAAGTTGGGCCCAAAAAGGCCCGGCCCACGGGAATAGGGCCCGTGGAGGGGGAAGGTATAAAAGGAAGGAGAGAGAGAGAGAGAAGACACCTCTTGGCATAACGTACGTCTTTTCTCTTCTCACGCTCTCTCTCTCCCAAAAAGAAAAGGCAGTAAGCATACGGCGCGCTTTCCTTCCCTTCAAGTCGTCATCGGATCGAACGGGGCCAGAATTTCTTCCTCTTCTTCGGCATTGGTGTTTAATCTGTGGCTAACAAGGTACGCTCGAATCCGTGGTGTGCTTTACGATCGGTGATGCGTGTTTTCCCGGGCTTCGTCTTCCGCATTGATTTAGGGGTTTGATTTAGTGTCGAATCCGATTTTCGGGGATCCGTTATTCCCAACATTGGTATCAGAGCCCTAGTTCACGTTTTTCCCGATCAATTCTGATGTTTTTGATTGATTTTTCGAGAAATTACTTCGGTCGTACGGAACCGGGCGAAAATCCCGACACCCGAGCGCTTTTCGGCCTTTTTTCTGAGTTTTCGTAAGTCGAAATCCAATTCCAAAGGCACCGGGAGAAGCGCGACGTCAAGACGAGTCCGACGATGTGTCGACCGCCGCCGGGAGCCACCGCACGCGCCCACACGCGCGGCCGGAAGGCACTGCGCGTGGGCACGACGCGCCTGGAAGCGCTAGCTTCGCCAGCGCGTGCGCCACACGCGCTGGTGGCGAACCGGCACGTGCGCGCCGGTCCGCGGACCGACGCGTGCTGACGTCACCCAATGACGTCATCGTGACGTCACCAACGGTCAATAACCGTCGGGGATGACGTCATTGATGACGTCAGCGCCGACGACGGTTGGCCGGCCGGTCACCGGCCGGCGACTCGACCCGATCAGCCTGCGCATGCCGCGCACGTGCGGCTGACGTCTGCGTGACGTCAGCACGCTCACGCGCGAGGCACGTGCCGGCTGGCGTCTGCGTGATGTCAGCCAACGCACGCGCGCGGCACGTGCGGTCGGTTCATCCGACCGGCCCGACCCGCGCGCCCGTTGACCGACCGTTGACCGTTGACCCGAAAAAAAAAAAAAAAAAAAAAAAAAAAAAAAAAAAAAAAAAAAAAAAAGGAATTTGTTTTCTTTTTCATTCATGCCTATGTGGATTATAAGTAATCCATTTTTAATTCTGCATTTGTTGCATGAATTTTGGAAAATTATGTATTTTCTCTTATATTAATTATGGATTATAAGTGATCCATTTTTAATTCTGCATTTGTTGCAGGAACTATGATGCGTTATGCAAGGATACCTGCAATCCCGAGAACGGATGAGGGAAATGCAAGACTTAAAAGGCTGATGTCAAAATTAGCTAATTATCAGTGGCATGATGGTGATTTAGTATCACATGTGGTCAAGGTCAATCAGATGATACAGGAAATCATATGTAATGGTTATCTTATGCCGGATTTTGTGAAGGTGCCGGCTTTGATGAACACTCTTCCACCTGAATGGCAAGCAGTGTTGGATCGGCTATGGGAGGTCAACGTGGTCCCGGGTTATAGGAGGCTGGTGGAAGCTTTTGTAAGAGAGCACTATAGGATTGAGTTGGCCAAAACTTCAACCCTTAGATTGAGCGCCACATGGCGCCGAGTGAATGCGCCTTGGAGGCGGCATGAAAGCTCTCCAAAAGTTTTTCCATGGTTGGCAAATGTGCCTTCAGTTTTTTCAAATATTTTGACTGGTAGATTAGAAGGGACATTCCCTATTTATTTCTTTGATTAATTGTGTAATAATTACTACCTAATTGTGTTAATTGAAAGCATTATTGTTTTTTAATTGTATGTCAATTATCTGTTGCTTTGTTATTATGCTGGTTCTTTGTGGGTAATTAGTTGTGGGTAGTAATAGAAGTTTTTGTAACTTCATAGAATTTATTTGCATAACATAATTATATTAATAATAATTTTAAGTTAGGACTTTTGGAGGATGATTGGAAACATAGTGACCTTTTGATTCGAAGCCTTACTTAAAATTATTTATTAATATGATGGGTCTATGCAAATAGGGACGCATAAATGATAGGCATTAATTATTCGTGCATGTATGTCTGATGTGTTCAGAACGATGATTCAACAACTAAGAATGTAATTGCTGATATGAACGGTAACAATTGTGAAATATTGAATATGAAGATTCAATATGTGATTGGAAAAGCAAGAAGCACTAGAAGCTCTTGACCACATTATGGAAGATCTTGAGGGTGTCGTGCACCACCTTGAGCTGGTAGAGGACCGCTTGACGGCATTTGAGCCAAAAATAGATATTTTCAATGCTGGTTCTAGCTCATAAAAGGCTTTGAGCTCTAAGCGCAAACGTATTGATTCGTTCAATATGTGGGAATGCAAAGGATCAAGTCCTTATTGCAAGAAATCAAGAATTAACCAACAAGAGAGAGGAAAACGTCCTCAAGTGAAGAAAATGTCAAGGGTGAGATGTTACAATTGTGACAAGAGAGGTCACTATGCTCGTGACTGTCGTGAGCCAAAGAAGCTATACACCTCTTGTACATTTGAGAACTTTGCTTATGTGTCAAGTTCTGAAATATTGGCTGAATACAATCCTATGTGGACTGTAGATTCATGAGCGACAGACCATGTAGCAAAGGATAGAGGATCCTTTGTGGAATTCCGACGAGTCCCAACTGGAACTGAGTGGATCCATATCGGAAACAACTCTAGAGCTGATGAAAAGGAATTGGCACCGACCAATAGAACATGAGTGGTTGACGTACCTTGATGTTCTATATGTTCCAGAGATTCGTCGAAATTTAGTGTTTGTCTTAGTGTTGGTTAAGCTTTGTTTTGGTATGAACTTCCATAATAAAGGTGTAGATTTGTGTTTAGATACAAACTACTATGGTTGTGGTCACTTACTAAATGGTTTTATTGTACTAAATGTTGACTGTGATGATGTCAATATGTTATTTCCTTGTTTCACGTCTTCTACCTAATATAATAATGATGTGAATATGGTGGCATGCTAGACTTGGTCATATGGGCCAACAACATATGAAAAAAAAAAAAAAAAAAAAAAAAACTAGCCAAAAAGGGCTTGTTGGGCAATATTGAAAAAGTCGATTTGTCCATAAGTGAGCATTGCCTAGTAGGGAAAATAACAAGGAAACCATTTGAAAAGGTAAAAGAGCTGAATTCCTCTGCATTTAATCTATACTGATGTCTGTGGTTCAATGAATGTGAGAGGAAGGCAATGGGCTGTTTGCTTCATCACTTTTATAGATGATTCTACTTTATTCGGACATGTCTATTTGATTTCTCATAAATCTGAAGCATAAGTTGTTTCAAAATGTTTATGAATCTGGCAAAAAATCAATTAGACAAAAAAATAAAGGTATTTAGATCCGATCGAGGTTGAGAATATTTATCTGATAAGTTCAGAAAATTATGTGATGAAAAAGGAATAGAAAGATAGTTGTCTATTCCATATACTCCTCAACAAAATGGTGTTGCAGAGAGAATAAACAGAACCCTACTGGAATGGTTAGGTCCATGATGGCGCATGCTAACTTACCTATCACTTTTTGGAGTGATGTGTTGTTAACTGCTGCCTATATACTTAACCGGGTGCCTTCCAAATCAGTTATTTCCACTTCATATGAGTTATGGATAGTTAGAAAACCGGACTTAAGTTTTCTTAAGTCATGGGGTTGTGCTGCCTATACTCATGAGTCCTCTCACAAGTTTGGGAAATTGGGTCCCAAAGAAAATAAGAGTATTTTCATGAGATACTGCAAACACTCAAAAAGGTATGTGTTCAAAGGTGAGCAGGAAAGTGGGAGTATAACTGAATTTGAATCATGGGATGTCACATCCTTAGTGGATGAATTTCCTAAGAGGGGCGAAATAAGGGAAAATTACTCCCTATTTGAAACCTTGGATCAAGATAATGATGTCAGTGGAGTTTGTCCAAGTGGGAGTAATATGAGATGTAATGAATTGAATTCAACTCATTCTCAATTGCAACCACCTAATGTGACGACATCATCATTACCTAATCCAAGTAGGAGCATGATGGAGAATGATGTGCTAAGTGTACAATCTCCCATAAGGTGAACAAGTCGCCAAAGTATTCCCCGTCGATGTTTTGACATTGAAAGGGAAACTTTTATGGTTGCTCCACAAGATGAGGATGAGCCAAGAAATATTAATGAGGCTTTGAAATGCCCTAGTAAGGAAAAATGGATTTATGCAATGAAAGAGGAGATAGAGTCAATGAAGTCAAACCAAGTTTGAGAACTGGTTGATCTTCTAAAAGGGACGCAGAGCTATTGGGAACAAATGGGTTCTCAAAATAAAGCGAAAGGCTGATGGCTCAATAGAAAGGCATAAGGCTCGCCTTGTGGCGAAGGAGTATAATCAACAGGAATGAATTGATGATGAAGAT
The DNA here is from genome assembly GCA_017140185.1 of Eucalyptus polyanthemos subsp. polyanthemos. Taxonomy (NCBI): domain Eukaryota; kingdom Viridiplantae; phylum Streptophyta; class Magnoliopsida; order Myrtales; family Myrtaceae; genus Eucalyptus; species Eucalyptus polyanthemos. Next base: position 53,253,578 of record CM029464.1, read on the forward strand.
ACATTTTATCCTGTAGTGAGATTTACCTTGATTCGCATTATTCTGGCAATAGTGACTAGTATGGATCTTGAGTTACATCAAATGGATGTAAAGACTGTTTTCCTCAATGGAGAATTAGAGGGAGGAACATATATGGAACAACCTGCTGGTTTCATAGTGAAAGGCCAAGAAGAAAAGGTATGTCGACTTTAGGGTCGATATATGGCCTTAAACAGTCGTCAAGACAATGATATATACGTTTTCATAATGCCATAATGGCATATGACTTTACAATGATAGATGATGATCATTGTGTATATATCAAAATATCCAATGATCAATTTGTGATCATATCATTATATGTTGATGATATACTAATTGCCGGAAGTAATATGGAGTTTGTCAATACTGTCTAAAGTTGGTTGTCTTCTAATTTTGAATTGAAGAATATGGGACTGTAAACCCATAGACACTCCTATTGCAAAAAGGTGAAGGATTGAGCCATAGTCTGTGTCCAGGGACTCCACAAGAGAAGGAACAAATGAAACATGTTCCTTATGCTAGTGCTGTTGGGAGTTTGATGTATGCTATGATGTGTACAACACCCGACATATGTTTTGCAGTTGGAATGGTGAGTAGTTACCAATCCAATCCAGGTCAAGCACATTAGAAAGCCGTTAAGAGAATACTGAGGTATCTAAAGGAGACTGTTGATTATACGCTGAGTTATTAAGAAACGGATCTGCAACTCAAAGGCTATTCTGATGCTGATTGGAGAGGAGATTTAAATGAAAGAAAATCTATCCCTGGGTTTGTTTTCTTACCGAATAATGGCACCATATGTTGGAGCAGTAAGAAACAAAAGTGTATAGCCTTGTCCACGATGTAAGTTGAGTTCGTGGCATTATCAGCAGCAGTGTAAGAAAGTGTTTGGCTTAAGAGATTTTTTGGATCATTTAGGTGTTATTCGAAGTGCTGCAGATTACTTGTTGGTTAACTGTGGTAGCCAAGCAGCAAAAAGTGTATACCAAAGATCCAAAATATCATGGCAAGACCAAACATATAGATACCAAGTATAATCTTGTCAAGGATATGGTTGCACGAAAAGATGTGAACTTAGAGTACATACTACGCATAGAATGGTAGCAGATCCTATGATAAAGTCAATACCTAGAGATGTGTTTTATGGCCATATGAAATCTCTAGGATTGCGTAGAGACTGATGTACTGAATATTGTATTTTCCCTAAGTGTTCACAATTTGATGAATTTGTGTTTTTTCATCATTAATGCCTATGAATTTTTGTTTGATATTTATGCATCTTAATGCTTAGTGCATTACTTTAAGTTGAGAAGTATGTCGGACAGATATGAGATTAGCCCACTCACACGGGTAATCGCCTCTATTTACTGTGTGATAAATAGAGATGAGACTGTTTTAAAGCTTATTATCTAGGTGATAATCGAGAGCTCAAGCTTAAAACACGTATGTCGCCTTAACTGGGTGTTAAGATGAGGATATAATACTTACTATGTCCGAAAGTAAAAATACCCCACATGTTTTACTTTATCTGTCTAAGATGCCAGATGTGAGTTCTGATGAATTTTATGAATGAGTAGATACGTGAACTCAAGTTAGACATTGGGTATGTCTGAATTATCATCTGTACGGTATTGAAAGGTGTAGACATACGCTCCATGGGAAATGAGTTAATACCGTAATACGTATTTCATACTACGTATGCATGAGTCGACCAATAAGAGTTGCAAAAGTTTGATCTCAACTTTTATGATGTGTGAGACTCTTGAGGAAAAGAGTTCCTCAATTTCTTAGTCCCCTCATGACTCTTACTTATTCTCAAGATTTCTATTTAGTGTTTGCTATCTTAGGATGTTGCCAATGGTCATGAGTGATTCGATCTAATGGGGCATTTCTAGAAAAGCAAGCTGGACTGAAATTAAGAGTTTGAAGGAAAGAGAAAGATCGATTTTGGAGAATCACATTATAATTTTGTATTCACCGGTTAACCAATTATGACTGTCTTTGTGATAATCATAATTGTGAATACAATAAATATATCATTGTTTAAAAGAGATCAAGAGAGATATAAATGTGATCGATCGATCTAGGGTACTGCATACTAAATCTACTCAGGATGTGATGCCCATTATGAGCTGCTATATATTCCTAACAGATGTATGGTAACGAGCTCTCAAAGTATGCTGGTCGCACGGATTATTCACCGGTATGAATGTTGAAGAGAGGAAAAGATGATTCTGTTCGGCCCACCATGTTAAGTGAGAGTCTATGATGGATTTTTCTCTGATGGGACTAAGTAGGGCCTATCCGCCCATGTTGGTTTTGCACCACCATGTGCGAGTGGGAGATGATGGATTTATGAGATGGGCTTAAGGCCCATCCGCTCAAGTTGGGCCCAAAAAGGCCCGGCCCACGGGAATAGGGCCCGTGGAGGGGGAAGGTATAAAAGGAATGAGAGAGAGAGAGAAGACACCTCTTGGCATAACGTACGTCTTTTCTCTTCTCACGCTCTCTCTCTCCCAAAAAGAAAAGGCAGTAAGCATACGGCGCGCTTTCCTTCCCTTCAAGTCGTCATCGGATCGAACGGGGCCAGAATTTCTTCCTCTTCTTCGGCATTGGTGTTTAATCTGTTGCTAACAAGGTACGCTCGAATCCGTGGTGTGCTTTACGATCGGTGATGCGTGTTTTCCCGGGCTTCGTCTTCCGCATTGATTTAGGGGTTTGATTTAGTGTCGAATCCGGTTTTCAGGGATCCGTTATTCCCAACAGCGACATTGCCGGCTAACTCCTGGAGGAGCTCGGCCTGCTGGCCGAAATCACCCTCTTCCACCTCAATTCTAACTGATTCTGCGGCACCATGCTGCGGAAGTTCCGGAATTTGAAGTGGCTCTTTGAGCTGGATCAGAGCAACAACCAGTTTCGCTGGGAAGCTCCCGAAGGTCGCACTGGAGCTCACGAAGTTGAACTTCTTGGACCTCCACTTCAACAAGTTTGAGCTCTTCGATAGAGATCTGGAAACCTTTAACATCAATGAAAACCAATCTCGTCTAATGCCACGAGTAAGATGTTAGGAACACCTTGCGAGGAGCTTCACCGCATTTGCTGGGGAGAATTTTTCGATTAGGGTTTCTTTAAAAGGCGAAGGGAAGAAGATGAACAATAGAGGCGAAGGAAAGATTGGAAAATAGAAGAAGAAAAAGGACAAAAGAAAGAAAAAGAGAAAAAGAATAAGAAAATTGAGAAAATAAACTCACTACTATGTCATTTTGTTTAAGGTTGTCCACGTTAGACGTCACTAGTAACACCTAAAATAGTCAACGCCAAGTCCACAACAATATTTTTATACCATAATTTAGAAGATCATCATAAGATTTAAGATTATATTGATCAAATTTAAAAGTTTAGAATTAATTGTGAGCCGCATAATAAATTTAAGATTCTTAGGTGTAATTATCCCATATATTTTTAAATTTGATAAAATTATGCCAAGATCGAGTCCTATTATACCATGAACATGTAACGTCATTATGAAAATTGGCAAATATAACTAGAAAAAAAAAAAAAGGATTAGTTGAGAGGATGAGAGTATTATTTATGGGGCAATCACCTTTTTGTGGAGCCTTCTCGAAGCTAACATCTAGATTTGATTGAATTGCAAAAGAGAAAATTATAATAGTCAGATGTTTAATAGAATTTTTTTTTTTTTTTAAGGAGTAGTTGAGACTTACGGTGAGAGTATGACTGAAAGTGTACTCTCTTTTTTGTGGAGTCTTCAAAAAGTCAAAGATCTAGCAGTCATATATGAGATTTTTCGTGGGCACGTGTCTCTCCGTACATTTATCATGCTTGTTTACTCTCTCTCTCTCTCTCTATCCATACCATTTTTCTTTCGACGAGCAAACTTATCAAGATTGTAATTGCAATTTTTTTTTTCTTTTTACTTATATGTATGTTGTATGCATAATTCATTTCAATTACCAAGTCAACTCCGCACTTTCGCAAAGCGTTTGTGATATGAACACTAAGGCTGCGTTTGGTAACGTTTCTGTTCTTTTTTTGTTCCAGGGAACAGAAACAAAAAAAAGTGTTTCTGTTCCAGAAACAGTTTTTGAACAAAAGAACGCGTTTGGTAAGTGTAAAAAAAAACTGTTCTTGAAATAAAAAAAGAACAAAAACACGTTTGGTAACTGCAGTTAATTTTTGTTCCTGGAATAGAAAAAGAACAGAAACACGTTTGGTAAACTGTACAAAATTTCTGTTTTTAAATTTTTTAAAAAAAATGCTTTTTCTAAATAAAGTTTAAACGAATCAATTTTTTTTCAAGTACTTTGTCTATTTTTTTTTTTTTTATAACATTTAAACATGATTGAATTCTCATTCTCATGAAATTCTCATCAATTTAATTTTGATAATGGTGAGTGAAGAAAAATATTTCCAACATAATCATATATGCATACTTAAAAACTAAATTTATAAGTAAAGTTCGTACAATAAGAACTAGCAAAAAATGGTGGAAACGGTTTTGATCTCGGACAACAATCTCTCTCTGGAATACATCCGACACGTGCTTCATAAAAGAATGGCAATCGTGACAAATTCGGATGTTCTTCATGACCCGACTCGTCCTCCCGTTTTCAAAATGCAGAAAGGCGAAAGCAACTGCCAACTTCTCGCTGTGATAACTCAGATTGCTCTCCTTCTCCTCCTCTTCAATATCATGGAGCACGTTTGACGTTTGTGGCATATAACCTCGAAGCTTCAATCTGTCCATTATTGAAGTTAACAAGTCCCTAATATTTTCCCACTCCGAATGAGAATTTTCCCCTGAAACAAACTCATGGATCTCTTGGTCTGCATTGATCAAACTATAACCTGGTCTTTTGCTAATTCTCCTTTCATTAAAATCCTCATCTGCGCTTTGCGGTTCCATTTACCAACTCCCCCATAGGCATTGGACAGAAGGACATAATCACCATCGTGATGAGGATCCAGCTCATGAAGTCTTCCTCTCGCCTTTTCAGCTAAGCCAAGATGGTCATGATTCACACAGGCTCCAAGCAGAGTTCTCCAGACAACTGAGTTTGGCCTGATCGGCATCTTTTCAACAAATTCATATGCTTGCTCAACCATCCCCGCTCGGCCAAAAATGTCAACCATACACCCATAATGCTCAAGCGTCGGTTCCAGCCAATAATCTTTCTTTATGCTTTCAAATATTCCTCGGCCTTCTTCGACAAGTCCTGCATGGCTGCAAGCCACTAAAACTGCGGAGAATGTTATAGAATCCGGCTGCATTCCTGATTCTTTCATGTCATGGAACAATTTGAGGGCCTCATCACCGTGGCCATGCACCGCAAGCCCATTGATCGCCACCGTCCAAGTCAACACATTTCTCTCGGGCATTTCATGGAACACCCTCATCGATTCATCGACCGACCCGCACCTGGAGTACATGTCTATCAAAGCAGTCCCAACAGAAATATTCCAACTCAAGCCACTTCTTCGAACATAACACTCGACCCACCTCCCCAATTCCAAAGCCCCTAAGCTGGAAACCGCCGAGATCACACTGAGCATAGTTACCTTATCCGGTTCAAAACTCTCTACCAGCTGCATTTCCCGAAAACAAGCCAAGGCATCGTACCCAAATCCATTATTCGCGTAACACCCAATCAAGGACGACCAAGATACCAAGTCTCGCTCGGGCATTTCGTCAAACACCTTCCGCGCCGTCTCCACCGCACCAACACACCCGTACGCGCTGATCGGCGCGTTCGGACATAGACGTCGGAGCCGAGCCCGAGCTTCGCGATCGGGCGTGAAGGCCGTGGCCCATCTCCCGGAGGCGAGAGCGGCCTTGAGGACGAAAGGGAAGGTGAAGTTATCGGGGGACACGCCGCGGCGGAGCATCCGGGCAAAGAAGGAGAGAGAGTGGGGAGGGGAAGAGTGGGCGTGGCATCGATTATGGTGTTGTAAGCGACGGTGTCGGGAGAGGAGATGCCGGCGAAGGGGAGCGGGCGTGGGGCAAGCTCTCCGGGGCCGAGGCGGCGCATGATAGCGGGGAGGTGGCGGAAGGTGGCGGCGTCGTCCTGGAGGCCGGTCTTGATGACGAGGAGTGGAGCTTGTAGACATCGTTCATGGATGCTGTCCTCGACAACATAGGTTCGAGGCCTCGTCGGCTAGCCCACTTTGCTTTTATACATCGAGTCCGCCGAGTCTCGTCCTCCTCGTCTGGTTCGCTCGGCGGAGCAGCTCCGGCGAGCAACCGTCGCCCGGATCTGCGGATCGGGCGGCGGCTAAGCTTGGGGCTCGGCGTCGCTCGCTCGAGCTGCTCGCCGAGCGACCACAGCGGCTCGAGCTCGGCGAGCGGCTGCAGCGAGCGACGCTCGCTTGAGGCTCGAGCGAGCGTCCGGCGGTGGTCGGCGAAGGTTGCTGTCGCCGAAGCCCTCTTCGAACGGAGATGGAGGAGCAGCAGCAATTACCTGGACTCGGAAGCTTCAGCCGGTTGACGGAGCACCACTTGTCGGCGCCGGAGAGTGAGCGGAGTGGGGAGGCGCCGGAGAGTCGCCGGAGGGGGGAGTCGCCGGAGAGTCCGCCCGAGTGGGAGGCGCCGGAGAGGGGAGACGTCGGGGGAGAGCACGAACGAAGCTTCGCACGGGCACGAACGAGGGACCAGAAGTGTTCCCGTTTTGTTTCAATTTTGTTCTTTATTTTTGTTCTTTTCGGTTTGCCGAAGTGTTTTTTACGGAGAAGAGAAACAACAAAAAGTTGTTTCGATTTCTGTTTCAATTTTGTTCCGAAACGAAAAAACAAAAAAAGAACAGAAACGCAAACAAACGCGTTTCTGTTCTTTTTTTGTTCCCTGGAACAAAAAAACAGAAAAAGTGTTTATAAACACTTTTCAGAAACAAAAACATGCAGGGCCTAAGAGTTGAACCCTATGCCATAAATAAGCTTGCGTCTTGTCCTCTTCACATGTGTATATATAGATGCACACATAAGAATACATGTTCATATCATCTAATCTCATATTACATGTTGGAGACACGAGACTAGTAATATAGTAATGACGGAGGACAAAACGTAATCTTTTAAGACCACGTTTTCCACTCTTGGATTTTCGATCGATGGACGTGCACACATTTACAAGCTTGATGAGAGGTTAAGAAAAATGACTCAAGTGCATCCAACATTTACAAGCACATCTAACCAAAGCTTAAAACCTACCATCAATTAAATCCGGTTCAAAATGAAACAAGTGCAAATACAAAAGGTATTTTTTTCAAAAAATAATTCACAGCCACACACACACACACACACACACACAGGTTCTGGGTAGGTTAAAGAGAGAACTCTTTGGAAGGGTCTCCCCTGCCAACTTTGACGACTCTCTCTTTCGATTTTATCTTTCTTGCTGGGGCACCCTTTTTCAAACTTTGCTTTTTGCTAACCCGTCATGGTTTGGCCCACCCCAGCGCTCTTCATCACCCGGTTATTTTCCATTTCTACATAAGATAATAGACAAAACCATATATATTACCTATATTATAATAGACAGAGCCACGACCTTATAATTTTTGCGCGCCTCTCTCTCTCTTTCTCTCTCTCTCTCTCTATATATATATATGTATGTATGTATGTATGTATGTATCTTTTTGTGTATGTGTGTGTGTTTAAATATATAAGTGCTCTTCATCACTTGTTCTTGTTTTGCATTTCTAAATCAAATAATAGACAAAAACGAGCACAAGTAATTAAGAGCACAAGTAAATTCACACCCGCACACACCCCCCACCCAAGTGCTCTCCAGTCTTCATCACTTGGGGTTGTTCTTCATTCTACATCAGAAAATATAAAATATCTATCTATCCATCTATCTATATATAGTGTGTGTACGTGTACGTGTGCGTGTGTGTGTGGTGTGTTGCGCCGGTGGGGGAGGGGGGTGGGGGTAGGGTGAAGGAATTCAGGTTTTTAAGCTTTACCTAAGCTAAGAGAACCCTTTTTTTAAATTCGGACAATACCCAAATTTTCTCTAACCTAACCACAAAACGCCCACAACACCTCTCTTAGATGAGTTGTGCATTTACTTGTGTATATTATTAAGCTTTTTAAACAAAAAAATTAAGATAACCTCGTATGCTAGGATCAAAAAGCTTTCTCCATTTCAATTTACAAGCAATTGAGGAATGACAACTTCTATAGTCAACCACCGCCCGCGGTGGCCGAGTTGGTTGAGGCTTAGTACCCTATGCCGAGAGAGGGGAGGAGTTCGAGACTTGCCGGACGCATAACGCGCGACTTAATCGCTAGTGGGGTCAGCGGTGGGGGCCCCATGGGCCTGGGGGTTTACGTGGACGGCAAACGGCCCAGTAACGGTTCCTCCAGCACCAAAAAAAAAAAAAAAAAAAAAAAAAAAAAAAAGACAACTTCTATAGTCTCCCAGAAAACGGATTTTCATATGGTAATTTTCGGTAATTCTCCATAATTATATAAATACCACAACATGCATAAACTCGACATTATTTTGCAATCCATAGAACAATATTTACACTTTTTTTTTTTCCCATTTTTCAATTCAAAGGCGTGATTGAGAGGTGGTCATCCGTTCTCCGGTCCTAAACTCGAAGAGAAGCATATCAGGGGCATGGGAAAATGGAGCGAAATATTAGGTTCAGAATCTCGGGTGCTTCAAATATGCGGTCCCACCCTGTGTCTTGTCGACGTGCTGATTAAACCAGTCTGTCATTTCTTTCATGGGTCACCATCATCATTTTCAACCTCTCGGGATCTCCCCGGTCACCGCCACCATTCGCAACCTCTCTCGCCTCCATCGGTCCCTCCTTCCCTCTCTTCCTCGGCGTCATTTCGATCGCCGGGGAATAAGGAATTCACCTCTCCCCCCTCCACCATCGCTCCCTCTTTCCCTCTCTTTTCTCAGCGTTTGAAACCCAGCGCATCGCGACGCTAGAAGCCAAGGTATCCTTCGTTCAAGCACGCGCAGGTTTAGCTCAGAACCGTGTTCCTAGGCACTTCAAGACTTCTCATGAGTCGCACCACTACCGGCGCACTCGTACTCTTACCCGAGTTCATTGCCACCCAACTCCCTCCCCTTTCCTCTCCTCCCATCCCTGCAAAATCTTCCGCCTCCACCGTTTCCATCATCCTGCCGCCATCAACCTTTTGAGACATCCCAAAGCTCAGCTTCTGGCGTACGCACAACTTAGCAGCAGTGTTGCCGGTGGTTAGCTTTCCAAAGGGCTTTCAATCTTCTTTTCTTGTTCTTATTCAGGTTCAAGGAAAAAAAAAGGGTTTACAACTGTAGCTGGAAATTTCAGACCCCCCATACTGATATCACCCTTCACTTTGCTCTCTCCATCAGTTTCGTTCCTTTATGTGCGTCGAAGCTAATCTAAGACCAGCTCAAGCACACAAGTCCAAGAGAGAGATTAAGGGCCCAAGAGAGAGAAAATTATGGCTCAGATTGTCAACAAGGTATTGGTGCTACTGATCGGGAATGTGGAAAGACAGGAAGAACTTAAACCTGGGGATCACATCTATACTTATAGGCGATATGGCTTATACACCCATCATGGTTAGTGGTTCATCTTCCTTTTCTTCCTTTTCTTCCTTTTCCATTATTGTTCTCGTGACATGGATATCTGAATATGTGGCTCAACTAAATTATCTTTTCTTATCTTTCATTGTTGGCCTAAGAACAGTAGTTGTATCTGCTTGAGTGATCATTTCAGGGTTCATCAAATCTCGCCATTCCAGGTTCCTACTCTGAGTTAACATTCGATAACATTTGCACTGTAAGAAACAATTGATGTTGAATTGACTTCTCCTTCAACAGTAACCTTCTTTTCATTTGAAGGGCTGTTCAGACGGCTGATTTTATTCACACATGGATTTCCAAAAGAAACAAGTCAACAAACGATGAACAATTCACAAAAAAGAAAATGATAACGATAATCTTGTAAACCCTAATTGCTTGGTAACCTTGGAGAGAAACTCCTTGACACTCGCTAACATTTGCACAGTAAGGGACGATTGATGTTGAATTTGATTCTCCTCATCTGTTGCTTTGTTGTCATTTCAAGAGCTGTTCATATAGCTAATTTTAATCACACATGCATTTCCAAAAGAAATAAGTCAACAAACAATGAACAGTTCACAGAAAAGAAAATGATAGCAATAATCTTGTAAACTCTAATTGCTTGGTGACTAGAGAGAGAGAAACTCTATAACAAGCCAGTAATAGTCACTCTCTGGGGTTAACACGCTACCGATCTACCCAGAATGATTGAAACTCCCCCAAAGAAAGAAAAGTCTACAGGCCCCTTAAATCCCAAAGAGCCACCCTTACATTCGGCCACAGACATCAACTTATTTCTTTATTTTTTTAACCAAAAGAATCAACCATCAAAGTTCTTTTGTCTGATAGGAAGCACTATCTCATGGACATAAACATGGTCTTACATATTTAAACATATTAGATCATAGAGATCTTTTCACTTGAAAATAGAATGGAGTATAATTTCTGCTAGATATAGCCATATAAGAGAGAGTATTCACACGGTAACCCATTTTTAATTAACTTCTAACACTAATAAATAGATGCTGGCCTGGCCCATTGGATAAATCTCATCGGCATGAGAAGGGACACACCCACAACTAATGGTTTTTAGCACTTCATGTCATTCAAGGTTGGACTAAGATAAAACTCCGATATCAAATCCGGGAGAGTACGAAGACGTGATAGGCGCTCGTTTTCTTTTGCCGAACTCATAATGAGACAATTCAGCATTCTTCATGCATACTTTAGTTTGTCAACTTTTAGCAGAAATTTTCCATGACCCTCATGCCACTCCTCCCTGTCTCTCTCGTGACACGACTCTCCTATTTCTTTCTTCTTCATCGTCTTTTCTCGTTCGGTCGTCACTCTTTCTGAAAATTCTCCTTCACATTCTTATGTAGTCGAAATTAGTCGGTGTAGAAAACGTACCTCAATTAGATCACTTAAAATATTGAAACTTGTGATTTGTCATGATCGAAGTTTAATCTCTTAGTCCTTGAGTCTCCAACACAAAGATCTAACATCACGCACATAGCAAATTGCAGATCCCATTGCGGTAATCTACTGTTGCTCAATCCGCATTTTAATCCATCCAAACTTATAAAATATGATTCACTTGTGACCATCCTCTCTCACTCATGGTTCCGCATCTATTCACTTCCCATTCCCTTTGAACTAGTTGATTCTACGATAACTATTCAATATGGGTGGAATGATTTGCAAAATCTCTTCTAAGAGCTTGGCTAGTATAACAATTTGTAGGCTATTGTGAGAATAACAACTTATTGTGAACAACAAATTCGAAATAATGGATCTCATAATAATTTAATAACTATTTGTTATTTAGTTTTTTGTAATCCAAAATAAACTGTAATTCTCACAATATATTAAAACATGTCACCAAATCATTTCTCTTTTCTATATTGCGCATACTCACGATTGGTTATAATAGGAATCTATGTTGGAGAGGGATACGTGATTCACTTCACAAGAACAGGAGTCGACAAGAAGTGTCTGGGTTGCTTCTGTCAAGAAGGTGAGAAATTCCATTTTCTACACTCATACGCTTATGGGCGGCCTCTGTTGGAGTATTGGCTAAGGAGATGGGGGACTTGCACGACTTTACCCGATACCAAATTGCCCCAGGAAGTTGTGAACAGGGCTCGGGAACTTCACGAGGGCGACGGTTTTGGTAAGTATGACCTAATCAATAACAATTGCGAGCATTTCGCCACCTTTTGTCGAACTGGCCTACGGGCAAGCGCACAGACAGCTTGGGCTAGTGCTTGTGGGCGGAAGATCAAGGACGTCAAAGAATGGGCCATGGAGTTTCTGCAGACAAATTAAGTTCTAAGTGACTAAAAAATTCCACCACTCTTCCCTTCCCTATCTGTCTCTTTACTAGCAACTACTTTCATCTGTTTGAGAGTTATCGTCCGTCATCCAACCGTAAAAGGAATGAAACTTTAGTTTTGTATATCCAGTTTTGGACTGGAATGGGCAGCGACAGACATGAACCCGTGCACAGAGGAAAAACTGAGATAAGAAAATGTATGACGAGATAATGTGCCCAGAGTTATGTAGGGACTTCTGTCTGTTGGTGCTTGGTACTCCCAGTCAGACTTGCCAAAAGAAGGCAACTTCTAATTCTGAATGAATTCCTCACATTCAGATCACTTTCACTTTGTTGCATTTACCAGATACATTCTTTTGGTATCCGAGAAACAATCAGAAAAACAAGACAAAGCGGAGTCACACTACTAGAATATCAAAAAGAGTTTGTTTCACAAATGCACAACTCCTTCCTTCTCAGTGATCTCTCTCTTGACAATGTTGTCGTTTATTTTGTTCTTCATTTTTGGCCATTGTGGTCATTTATTTTAAAACGTGAAATAAGTGGCCTAGTTTTTCTTTACGGCGATCTCTCTCTCTCTCTCTCTCTCTCTCTCTCTCTCTCTCTCTCTCTCTCTCTCTCTCTCTCTCTCGACAACAGGAGTTCCAATTATAAAACATGAAATGATGACCGATCCTTTTACCGCATTTGATATTGTTCGATTCGGTCTTTTTGAGGAGTGGTAGGGAGAGGATGCATCATTCCTCGCGATAGAAAGAAGACGGCATCTATGATTAGACAGCATTTTGAGGCTTTCCTGTGACTTGTGACAGTTATTGAGGGATGTCCTTTTTTTTCTGGAGAAGTTATTATGCCGGGATCCAAAAGTTATCCAGCATACGTGGGGGAATGTTAATTGGTAATTGTTGTGACTTATTTTTCGGGTGCACCACCTAAAATTACGTTAATGAACTACTAAATTTTAAATTTAGCTCGGACTCTCCTAAGCCCATATCAATTTGCGACTTAAATTCAAATTTTTAAATATACAAGATTATTAACTAGGAGTCGCCACTAATCGGTTTATGGTAGGTTGATTAGACACCTAAGTAAAATAAAAGGAGATTTATTTTATTCCTACGAATCAGAAACTAAGAGTACGGGGACTTGGTTACATTAGAATTTTCTAATGCCCTTTTGGTACCATTTATTTTAATTTTCAAAATATTTTTGCGGGTAACTTGGAGTTATTTTAACCTAAATTATTATTATGCAAAAAGGTGATCACACATATGCTCAAACATTCAATAAATAAATTGCATCACACAAAACAAACAATTTTTTTTGAGTTTTCTTGACAATTAGAATTCTTTTATAAAAATGCATTTCTTAACTAAATGACTTAATCTTATTAATATGCAAATTCTAATTAAATGGGCCTATTATGCAAACTTATTATTATGCCTCATGACCTAACTTCACTAATGAACAAATTCTGATTAAATAATCCTATTATGCAAACTAGTTAACATGCACCTAGTATTTTTGGATTTTTTTATTGAAATTCAGAATTTATAAAGATCCTAATTAATCTATGTAAAAAGGGATAATTTTCTAATTTATTATAGGGATTAATTTGACTTAAACACTATCTTATCTTAGAAAACTATTTTTTTTTTGAAAAATGAGATAATTAAAATGTGCGAACATTATCTAAAACCCTAAAAAAAAAATTATTTAGGTCCAACCCTAACTTATTTCTAAAAATGCAATCCTAAGAAATTTCTAATTTACTAAACCTAAATGTCTATTATATTAAACCCTAATGTCCTATATGCTCATGCAATTTTTTGAATTTTTTGAATTTTTTGAATTTTTAGTTTCTTTTTGTTTTTTTTTTAGTTGAATAATTGTTAAATTAGGGTTAAATCTAAACAATTAATATAATCACTAAATAAAGGATCAAAATAATTGAAAAAATAACATGTCGTCTCACAAGTTAAATTAACAATTATTCTAACCCTAATCATCACAACAACTCAAAATAATTAAAAAAATCTAGTCCGAAGTTTTACGGACCAAATTAAATAATTATTATGATTTAACAATTAAGATTCTACCAAAAAGCCCAAAAATTAAAAAGAATTAGAAAAATGATCCGATGTCTCTCGGATCAAATTAATAATTATATTAATTTCTGGCGAAATCCCTACGGATAATGCATACTAAATTCACAAATATTAACATCAAATATTACAACTTAAATAGATAAACTAAAATGAGATAAAATAGAACAAAATAAATAAAAGAAAAAGCTAAACCACCTAAAGAAAGAGGCGCTTGCTACAGCGTTGATGGGCGCCGGACGGGCAGTACAGGTTGCTGTGGGTCATAGGTTGCTGCGTGGCGACGCTCGCGGGTGCTGGTGCGTGGAGGGAGCGGGGCGCGGCGATGAACTCAAACTATTGGCGAAGGGAGAGCAACGAACAGGTGAGCTACTTCGGGGTAGGCGTTCGTGAGTCACTAGCAGAGGTGAGAGCAGTAGATCTGGACAAAGACGGGGCCGGCGGCGCCGAGGATTAAGGCGCAGTGCTAGACGTCGAGGGGCAGAGCCGGCAGGATGACGATGGCGGAGGGGCAAGCCGCGGGTTGAGCGGGCACTTCGCAAGCGAAGGGGAAGCTCCGGTGGCAATGGGCGGCGGGCGTTCCGGCGTCAGGTTGCAGGCGGGGCCGCAGCTGTGAAGCTGCAAATGTCAGCTCGGTGCAATGATGGGCAGGGGCATCGGCTAGGGCGCGGGTTGTTGCAAGTGGAGAACGGCGTGCGGCATCGTGGAGAAGGAACCCACGAAGAAGAAGCACAGTGCACGTCTTTTTCTTTTTTTCTTTTTTATTTTTCACTCTCTCACCTCATGTCACTCAGGCCTCTCTCTGTCACTACACTCCCTGCCTTCACGTCTTTTCTCAGCTTTCTCTCTTCTCTTTTTTGACTTTTTGACTTTTCGCTTCTCCGAAGTGTTTTCTTTTGTGTTGCTCCTTCCTAAGAACGAATTCTCTCAATTTTTTCGAATATTCCTCGACCAAAGCCCCCCTTTTTTCCTCATAATTTTTTCTCTCGATTTTTCTTTGCTCTGAAAATTTTTCTGAATTCGCTCCCCCGAGTACTGTGCAAGTCAAATCCTTTTATAGTGGTTCCGATTGGCCGCTTTCTATGGAAAATTTTAAACTTCCATCTTCTGTTGCAAATCGGAGCATGATTTCGCAATCGGCTCGATTTTGCATCGATTCCTTCCATTTTATCAAAATCCTTGCCATTTGTTCACCTGATTTTAAAATTGTTGCTGCATTTAACAAAATCCGGACATCCATAAGAATTCCATATTTCATTGCATACTTCAATCAAATCAATTTCCCTCATTTTCATTTTTTTTTCTTTTATTTGTTCAAAATGCAATTTTATTTTTCCAAATTTAGATGTCAACAGCTGCCCCTCTTTGAAGGTGAGCTCGAAGAAGTTGCATTCAAAGATAAATTGAGACCTAAATTTTGACTATACACATATACTGAATGATTTTTTTGTTGGGAAATGTATCGCATTTTTTTTAAAAAAATGCAATTCATATGGTGCATGGAAATGCTAATACGAATGCATGATGTCAAAGGAAAGAACGTACCTACAATTACTTCCCAATCAGTGCGGTAAAGCATCTTGAGGTACATGATAAATCCCTATTTACTCCACAAGTACCCAACTCTCACTCAAGTTCCTTAAAAAGCGTAACGGGTAATAGATTGAGACATTGAGATTGAGAAGAACATTCACATCCAAAGTGAAATGTTCAACGAAAAAAATTGAGACATCCAGATCCAAACTTTGACGTCAAGATTTTTTAAAACTCGAAATGCCTAGATCCAGACTAAGGTATAACGAGGAAGCTCGAAAAACAATCACATCCAAAGTGAAATGTTTAATGAAAAGAATTAAGACATCCAGATCCAGACTGAGATGTCAAGATTTTGTGCTCGAAATACCTAGATCCAAACTAAAGTATAACGAGAAGGATTGACAAACATTCACATCCAGAGTGAAATGTTTGAATGAAAATAATTCAGACATCCAAGTCTAGACTGAGATGTCAAGATTTTTGTACTCGAAATACCTAGATCCAAACTAAGGTATAATGAGCAGGATTGACAAACATTCACATCCAGAGTGATGTTTGAATGAAAATAATCAAGACATCCGGGTCCAGACTGAGATGTCAAGATTTTTGTACTCGAGATACCTAGATCCAGACTAAGTATAACGAGAAAGGTCAAAAAAACATTCGCATCCAGAGTGAAATGTTTAGACGAAAATAATCAAGACATCCAGGTCCAGACAGAGATGTCATGATTTTAGAAGCTTGAAATACCTAGATCAAGACTAAGGTATAACGAGGCAAGTTGAAGAACATTCACATCTAGAGTGAAATGTTCAACGAAGAGAATTGAGACATTCAGATCCAGACTGAGATGCCGAAATTTTGGAATGCAATTTGTATGCAAATGTTAAAGGAACTTACCTGGAATATCCTACCTTCAAGAAGGGTAGAGTGATTCAAGGTAGTTTGCGTTACACGTTCAGGACCCGTACCTTTCTACGGTCGCCTAGTGTTGCAACATAGATTATCTGACCAAGACGCAAACCTTTCTTTGGTCGCCTTAATCAGACTGAATTTGAAGAAAAATCTTTGGAGGACAACTCAATTGAGTGTCGGTATACCTGTGTCATGACAAATATTTAGATATGGATAGAGATATACTTACTTGGTAACATCTCTGTTCCTGGGGAAATGTCTCCTACAAAACATGGTCATAGGAGAAACAATATGCATTTGTGATCACAAACATGCATTAATTTAAGGGAGGTTCATGCACTATGATTTATATCAAGCCTACATCACTTTATTTCCATTGGGAAAGATTTCAAAAAAAAAATGTTCTAGTTTGAACACATGAGTGTCATGGATGTGCCAAATGGAGGACCTCTTGGTCTGAAAGGACTTTTCACTCATCCTCATTAAAATGAGCTGTTTTATCTTGACCTTTGATACTCTATCTTTCCATCATCATGCCAAACAAGGGTTCGAGCAATCTCGCAAGTGGTACGAACTTACCAATCTGAGAGGTCTTTAACAAGGACCGTAACGCTGGCTTGGTCAACGACTTAGCAAAGGAGTCTCTTTAAGTCGAGGCTATTAAAAAATGAATGATATTTCATCATCATCCTAGGGTTTATAAGTCAAGAAACATGAGAAATGAAGCGAAAATTGTTTTACTCGCACTTTTTCAAGCGATGCTTTCAAACATATGAACTTCTACGTTAATTTAAATGTCCTAATCTGAAGAGACTTTGTAAGGGACGTAACGTAGGTTGGGTTCATGGGTTGAGAGATGAAAGGATCATTTGGCTCAAAAAGTGTTTAGGGGGTAAAGTTGGTGATCATCTTGACATTTCCAACAATTTTCCTCCCCATCGTCAAAGATTCTCTTCACATCACAACTCCACTTATTGCAACATCTCATTATTTGAGTTTTTTTCTGTTTTTTTTTTTGTACCACCTTGTTAGGGATACGACTCACTTCATCAAGTGTTTGATTTTTTTTCTTTGGGCATTGTTCTTGCTTTTACCAGGCACACTACTTTTTCATACCCCATTTTTGCACTCTTTTTTGGACAAAGTCTCGATTTTTATCAGCATTGTAAATCATGCTACTTGAGTGGTTTGATTTTTTTCTTTCCTTGCCCCAGTGTGGGGGATGATCATCAACTGGGTTTAATGTGAAATGAATTCATAGGCTCAAGGGGGCTATGCAATTGATAAAGTGTATAGAATAGAGAAAGTGTGACATCATGAAATTCGACCCCGTTTCGATAAAGTGAAATGGACATTTCGTCGACGTGCCTATGGCCCTTTTTCTCTGAGCTGATCACTCACGAGTTAACTAACCTATTGGGTAAAGCCGTTAAGAGATGTATCAGCTGCAAAATCCCTAAAAGCTACCTAATTGGTTGGATTGGGTTAAAATCACGTTTGATCGATTTTTAACCACGAAATTGAACTCGATTTCAGGAATCGAATTTTAAGCACGTCATAATTCTTATTTTTATGATCATGTCTCATTGTCCGTCAAATTGTTGACGAGTCCGAAATTTCAATAAAGAAATTGTCGGAAGAAAATTGAAGACCGAAAGGAAATAAAAAGGGAAAGAGAAAAGAAAAGAAAATAAGAATGATAGTGTTATTTTTATTTTACTTTTTCTCTCCCCCTCTCTTTTCTTTTCTTTCTTTTTTCTCTCTCTTTTCTCTCTCCTCTCCCCCCCCCCTTTCGTGCGTAGCCCCTGCCCACCGCTGAATAACCCTTGCCAATTCTAAATTTGGCTCTTCTTCTCTCTCTCTACTTTGACTGGTCAAAGCCTTCTTCTTATCCCTTCTTTCTTTCTTCTTCTCTCTCCTCTCTCTTCTCCCATTTTTCCCCGACGTGACCGAGCCCTTCTTTTTCTCCTTTCTTCTTCCCCTCCTTCCTTTCTTCTTCGTGTAACCAACAAACAGGAGCAGAGGTTGAAGCGGAAATAGTAGCTCGCCGAAGCAACTCGCTATCGCCGACGCACGCTGCCGAGCCGCCATCCGCACCACCCACACGACGCCATGCGTTCAGCCGCCTGTCCCTCGTGCCCAGGCATCCCCCCCTGTACGTCTCCTGCCCCTGTTCCGCCTCGTCCAGCCACTGTGAGTGGCCGAGCAAGCCGCCGGAGCCACCGTGCAGCCTTGTCGGACCTCCGCTACCTTCCCGACCCTTCTTTGCCCATAACCATCTCTGTTTTCCCCTGTTTCGCAGCCGAACCAGCGACCCACAAAGTGGGTATCCAGCGACTTTGGGCCCGCTTTTGGGCCGTTTCCGGGCCCCGGATCCGTGAGTTGCTTTGGGAAGAATCGTTCCTCGCGTCGCCCCCGTCGGATTGATCCGATTTGCGCGCGATTTGGTGAGTAATCTCACTAATTCAGGATTAGTTGGCTAATTATGCATAAGGTTGGTTTAGTTTTAATTAATTATGTTTAGGTTGTTACATTTGAACAAATTAGTAATTATTAGTCAATTGTGATGCGATTTAGATAAATTGATTGTGCAATTAGCAAATAGACGTGGTCTACTAATTATTAGAAGTGTCTTGGGATTTTTCCTGACCCTTAGTGGGCTCCAATTAGGCTTTTCGGGCCTAAGTGGAATTTTTAGTATTTAAATATTAAATTTCGGAATTAAATTAAATAATTATTTATTTTCCGAAAATTCAACTGAGATGGCCCGGAACCGGAAAATTATGCTGATGACCGTGGTGAAGTCCGTTTATTTAATCGGGCTTTATTTTGAGCTAAATTGAATTTTTAATATTAATTATTTAATTTTCGAAATTAATAAATTAATAAATTATTTTTCGGAAATTAAGATTTTGATAGCCGACAACCGAAATCTCATGCTGATCGTCGTGGTGCAGTCCGTTTATTTATTTGAGCTCCACGTTGGATGGAATTGAATAAATTGTGATATTTTAGGGATTTACCCTAAATTGATTGGAATTGATTGAGATTGAATTGTTGAATGGTAAATGGCCAAGTATGTTATTCAATATTTACAATGCTTTGTGGAGTTGATTTAATTATTTGATTGAGAAATTGTTGGGCATTGGTTGTCGGTATTGAAAGTAGATTGGTAATCATTTGAAAGAAAGCACGTGGACTCGGTGAATTGGAATATCACCTGGAGAATGCACGTGAGTTCAGTGGTTGAATATGTCACCTTGGCGAAAAGGTCGCCTGAGAGAATGCACGTGGCTCGGTGACAGAGTTTGGCATCTAAAAGGGCACGTGGGCTCGGTGAATTGATGCATCACTTTGGTGAGATAACACTTAAGAGAATGCACGTGGGCCCAGGCATCTAAAAGGGCATGTGGGCTCGGTCAATTGATGCATCACTTTGATAATATAGCACCTAAGAGAAAGCACGTGGGCCCGGGCATCGTAAAAAGGACACGTGGCTCGGTGATCTAATGCGTCACCTTGGCAATTGAGTGCCTTAGAGAATACACGTAGGTCCAATATTCGGAAATAACATCTAAAAGGGTACGTGGCTCGGTGACTTGATGTATCACTTTGGCAAAGAGGTTGCCTTAGAGAATGCACGTGGGCCCAAGGTTGGAGGCACGTGAACTCAGAGACTTGGAATGTCGTCCTGGAAAATGCACGTGGCCTAGCTTTTAAATATCCCACAGTGGGGATTGATTTGTATGACATGTAATCGACTGGTTCGATTTGTGTTGAGTAAATGAGTGTCTATTATGAATTGTACTGACTTGCAAGTGGGATCCGAGGCCAAGGTAAGTCCTTTGCCCTGTGCGTGTTTAGGCAGCCTATAGTATAATGGTTTACTAATCGGGCTTAGTGGAGTAGAACTCGCTGAGACGTAGTCTCATCCCAATCTGGGGAAAAAAACATTTCAGGACCCCGATGAGGAGCTAAGGAGGAGAAGTCTATGAAGGAGAACTCGGAAGTGAGATCTGAGGAGAAGGATTTTTGTAAGAAGAAGATAATTCCGAGAGGGGTTCCGAGAGAGGCCTTAAGTACGGCCTGGATGGATTGAGATCCTATCTTCTTTTGAGATCTCTATTTGATGTAAATAGAGTTTAGAGTAAAAGTTGTGAAGTACTCTAGTTTGTGTTTTGTATAAAAATTTGGTTTTAAGTTTCAATATGAAAAATATGGCCTTGCTTTTCTATCCCATCGTTTTATTGTCTGGGGATTTTAACTACTTCCGCATGTGCTTAATAAATGAAAGGGTCGGCGATATATTGTCCTGGGATATCGCATTATAAAATCGACCAAAAGAGAATGATGTGTGCGTGCCCAAGGATCGGGGCGTGACATCCAATTTAAGTGGTATCAGAGCGAAGTTGAAGTTTGGAGTGATAAGGAGTGTTGATCATGGGATAGTTAGTAGGAAAGGCCTTTAAATTCATGCTGGTGTATGTCTGTGTTAGCTGAGTGCTAAAATTGTTTGTTGTGTGCGAATCGCTCATCTTCTAATCCAGTGTGGATTTGGAAGACGGGTTACAGTGTAAAGACTGAACCATGAGCGAGCAGGAGTTGAAAATTCCTAGTAAGAGGGCAATGTCCTCTGTGACTCGGGATGAAGCACTAACAAAGGTCGGTACCCGAGGTGGTTGAGGCAGAGTGTTGGCTCTGGCCAACTCGAGTGTAAGAGTACCACTGCAGGTCGGTACTATTCTAGCAGCGTCGAATGATCCTAAGTTCGATAGGATCGTTTTGATGCTAGTGTTCCTTTGGAATTGGATGAGCCAGCAAGCTCAGGATCAAGCCGCTGTTGTCGCTTCACCTACTGAGATCCAGAGTCGAGATGTGATTCGGGAGCGAGTCATTGCATTCGAGCCGAGGTATAGACCTAATTTATGCAGAAATTGAAATCGGTCAGGGAAAAGACCGAGGTCGAGAGAAAAGTATTCTATTCCACTCACGAGGAAGGGTGGGATAGTCAAGTCAGCACCGAGTCAAATAGATCAGGTTGTTTCCAGACGCAATAATGGAGATCAATCTTATGTCCTTCCTAGGACGCGGGATTGTTTAGAGTATAGCCAACAAGGATATCTGGTCGAGAGTGGTCCTAGCCGACTGATGTGTGTTGTCACTTGGCAGGAGATAAAAGACTTACATGATAGGTGTCATAATTGTAGAAGGAAGCATGGATAAATTCAGTATCCAAGTATGACTAGAACATGTGGCTTATGATCTCTGACACTGTTGTCGGTCTCGGCCACTTGATCACGGCTTCTATCTTGCTCGGGTCGATGGAGAATCCTTCTCCAGAAATCACATGACCTAAGAACGCAACACGAGTCAACCAAAACTCACATTTGCTAAAGTTAGCATACAGCTGATGAGTTCTTAAAGTCTGGAGTACTAATCTCAGATAATTCTCATGCTCTTCATTACTTCTCGAATAGACCAAGATATCATCTATAAACACGATCACAAACTGATCTAAGTATTCCTTGAACACTCTGTTCATCATATCCATGAATGCAGCTGGAGCATTCGTCAATCCGAACGGCATCACTATAAACTCGTAATGACCATACCGAGTACGAAATGCTGACTTAGGGATATCCTCTTTCCGAATCCTTAGCTTATAATATCCTGTCCTTAAGTCGATCTTCGAGAATATTAACGCTCCTTGTAATTGATCAAACAGGTCATCTATCCTCAGCAATGGATACTTGTTCTTGATCGTTACTTGATTGAGCTGCCGATAGTCGATGCACAGACGTAACGAACCATCTTTCTTCTTAACAAATAGAACTGGTGCTCCCCAAGGTGATGCACTAGGACGAATAAATCCCTTATCCAATAATTCTTGCATCTACATCTTCAGTTCCTTCAACTTAGATAACGCCATTCGGTATGGTGCCTTTGAGATCGATTATGTCCCTGGTGCTAGCTCTATTACAATTTCAATCTCTCTTTCTGGCGGTAACTCAAGCAATTCCTTTGGAACCATCTTGGAAATTTTCTATATCACAGCCACCTTCTTCTCATTCTATCTCTCAACTGACACGTCCATTACAGCTGTCAAATCAATCTTGGCAACTTCTGTCTAACAAACGGATTGTCTTTAGCCAACGAGATTAATGAAATCGAAGATTCTTTTCGACTCTCAATAACCTCGACACTTGCACATGTTAATAGACTAAACTGGATTACTCAATGACCATGATTCATTATCACAAAATGCTCCATAAGACCACACTATTCATGTGGCATCAAATTCACACCTCAGCAACTAATCAAGTACAACTATTGCTAATGATTTCTCCTCTGTCACTTTTACTTCAACAATTTAAGTTCTACCAACTCAGCATAGAACTCCGCTACATTACTTTGATAAGATCACCTCCAACACATTCTTTCCCTGATCAGTGCAAGATCAATTCTACTCTCATTCCTTTCGCCATCCTAGGGGCGTTCTGGCCGCAGTAACGATGTCTATGCTACCTTAGACTTCCACTAACAATCTTTCACTTGATGGTTAGCAGGTTATTACAGATGGTTTGTGGAAGGGTTCTCATCGATAGCGTCACCTCTGACAAAACTCACGAAGAAAAATGAGAAATTCATATGGACAGACAAGTGCGAGTGTAGTTTTCAAGAGTTGAAGGAAAAGTTGACTACCGCACCTGTGCTAACGATTCCATCTGGTCCTGGAGGATTCGAGATCTATAGTGATGCGTCATTCAGGGGATTGGGTTGCGTGCTGATGCAACATGGCAGAGTTGTTGCATACGCTTCCTAGCAGTTGAGATCTCATGAATTGAATTATCCGACGCATGACTTAGAACTCGCAGCCATCATATTTGCATTGAAGATTTGGAGGACTACTTGTGTGGGGAAAAGTTTCAGATCTTCACGAACCATCAGAGTCTCAAGTATTTGTTCTCTCAGAAGGAGTTGAACATGAGACAACGGCGATGGATGGAATTGCTGAAAGACTACGATTGTGATATTCTTTATTACCTAGGAAAGGCGAACAAGGTCGCTGATGCATTAAGTCGGAAGTCTTCAGTGGCACGGATCTTGGTTAAGGAGTGGAACTTAATCGAGAGAGTTCGAGATTCGGAATTCAAATTTGAGGTAGGCCGCCTTTCAAGTTTTATGGCCACCCTCAGAATCGAGCCGGATGTCTAGGTCAGAATCAAGCAACTTCAACCGACAAATCCAGATGTACAGAAAATTCTTCAAAGAGGATACCGATAAAAGAAAGGCTGATTTTCAAGTTTCAGATGATGGGGTACTTAGGCTTCATGGACATTTGGTTGTACCTGACGATGTAGAGCTTAGAGAAGAAATTTTATCTGAAGCATATCGTAGCAATTACAGCATTCATCCTGGAAGCACTAAGATGTATCAGAATTTGTGTCAACACTACTGGTGGTTAGGTATGAAGGCGGACATTGCCAAGCATGTGGCCAAGTGTTTGACTTGTTAGCAAGTAAAAGCCCAACATTGCAAGCCGGGAGAATTTCTGCAACCTCTTGCGATCCCAAAGTGGAAATGAGAGCATATCACGATGGACTTCATGACTGGACTACCGAGGAGTCAAAGGGGGAATGATTCGATTTGGGTAGTAGTCGATAGGTTGACAAAGTCGGCTCACTTCATTGCAATTCGAAAGGACCTGAGTCTGGATAGACATGCAGACCTGTATGTACGTCAAGTGGTTCGTATGCATGGAGTGCCAGTTACGATAACATCCGATAGAGACCCGAGGTTTACTGCTGCTTTTTGGAAGAGCTTGTAGAGTGCTTTAGGTGCAAAGCTTCAATACAGTATGGCGTATCATTCTCAAACGGATGGCCAGTCTGAAAGGATGATTCAGACTCTTGAAGATATGCTGAGAGCGTGTGTAATAGACTTCAAAGGAAGTTGGGAGAATCAGCTTCATCTGGTGGAATTCGCCTACAACAACAGTTATCAGCAGAGTATCAAGATGGCTCCTTTTGAAGTGTTGTATGGCAGAGCATGTAGAACTCCAGTGTGTTGGGATGAAGTCGGAGAAAGGAAGATAGCAGGCCCAGGGTTGGTTCAGCAATCGGTAGATGCCGTGGCAGTGATCAGAGACAGATTAAAGACAGTGCAGAACAGGCAGAAAAGTTATGCAGATAAGCACTGAAGGTCTTTGGAATTCCAAGTTGGTGATCACATTTTTCTGAAAGTGTCACCAATGAGGGGAACTTCGCGCTTTGGTAAGAAAGGCAAACTAAGTCCGAGGTATGTAGGTTCGTTTGAGATTCTTGAAAGAATCGGAAACCTAGCGTATCGTCTTGCGTCGCTGCCAAGGTTGGCGCAAGTGCATGACGTCTTTCACGTGTCGATGTAAAGGAAGTACGAGCCTGACCCGACCCACGTGCTCAATTTCAAGGAATTAGATGTGAATGACCGTGTGTCATACGTGGAAAGCCCGGTTCAGATTGTTGATCGTAAAGAGCAAGTTCTGCGTACAAAGACCATTCCGTTGGTCAAAGTGGTCTAACAACACCACGATATTGAAGGAGCGACTTAAGAGACTGAAGAGTCAATGAAACAGTTGTACCCCCGCCTTTTTGAACAAAGTGTAATGGTTTAAATTTCAAGGACGAAATTTTTATAAGAGGGGAAGAGTTATGACATCCTGAAATTCGACCCCGTTTCAATAAAGTGAAATGGGCATTTCGTCGACGTGCCTATAGCCCTTTTTTTCTGAGCTGATCACTCACGAGTTAACTAACCTATTGGGTAAAGCCGTTAAGAGATGTATCTGCTGTAAAATCCCTAAAAGCTACATAATTGGTTGGATTGGGTTAAAATCACGTTTGATCGATTTTTAACCACGAAATTGAATTCGATTTTGGGAATCGAATTTTAAGCGCATCATAATTCTTATTTTTAGGATCCTGCTTCATTGTCCATCAAATTGTTGACGAGTCTGAAATTTCAATAAAGAAATTGTCGGAAGAAAATTGAAGACCGAAAGGAAATAAAAAGGGAAAGAGAAAAGAAAAGAAAATAAGAATAATAGTGTTATTTTTATTTTACTTTTTCT
Source organism: Eucalyptus polyanthemos subsp. polyanthemos (assembly GCA_017140185.1). Taxonomy (NCBI): domain Eukaryota; kingdom Viridiplantae; phylum Streptophyta; class Magnoliopsida; order Myrtales; family Myrtaceae; genus Eucalyptus; species Eucalyptus polyanthemos. The sequence goes on from CM029464.1 coordinate 53,279,194, forward strand.
CTCTCCCCCTCTCTTTTCTTTTCTTTCTTTTTCTTTCTTTTTTCTCTCTCTTTTCTCTCTCCTCTCCCCCCCTCCCCTTCGTGCGCAGCCCCTGCCCACCGCCGAATGCCTCTTGCCAATTTTAAATTTGGCTCTTCTTCTCTCTCTCTACTTTGACTGGTCAAAGCCTTCTTCTTATCCCTTCTTTCTTTCTTCTTCTCTCTCCTCTCTCTTCTCCCCTTTTTCCCCCACGTGACCGAGCCCTTCTTTTTCTCCTTTCTTCTTCCCCTCCTTCCTTTCTTCTTCGTGTAACCAACAAACAGGAGCAGAGGCTGAAGCGGAAATAGTAGCTCGCCGAAGCAACTCGCTGTCGCCAACGCACGCTGCCGAGCCGCCGTCCGCACCACCCACACGATGCCATGCGTTCAGCCGCCCGTCCCTCATGCCCAGGCGTCCTCCCCTGTGCGTCTCCTGCCCCTGTTCCGCCTCATCCAGCCACTGTGAGTGGCCGAGCAAGCCGCCGAAGCCACCGTGCAGCCTTGTCGGACCGCCGCCTACCTTCCCGACCCTTCTTCGCCCATAACCATCTCTGTTTTCCCCTGTTTCGCAGCCGAACCAGCGATCCACAAAGTGGGTATCCAGCGACTTTGGGCCCGCTTTTGGGCCGTTTCCGGGCCTCGGATCCGTGAGTTGCTTTGGGAAGAATCGTTCCTCGCGTCGCCCCCATTGGATTGATCCGATTTGCGCGCGATTTGGTGAGTAATCTCACTAATCCAAGATTAGTTGGCTAATTATGCTTAAGGTTAGTTTAGTTTTAATTAATTATGTTTAGGTTGTTAGATTTGAATAAATTAGTAATTATTAGTCAATTGTGATGCGATTTAGATAAATTGATTGTGCAATTAGCAAATTAACGTGGTCTACTAATTATTGGAAGTGCCTTGGGATTTTTCCTGACCCTTAGTGGGCTCCAATTAGGCTTTTCGGGCCTAAGTGGAATTTTTAGTATTTAAATATTAAATTTCGGAATTAAATTAAATAATTATTTATTTTCCGAAAATTCAACTGAGATGGCCCGAACCGGAAAATTATGCTGATGACCGTGGTGAAGTTCGTTTATTTAATCGGGCTTTATTTTGAGCTAAATTGAATTTTTAATATTAATTATTTAATTTTCGAAATTAATAAATTAATAAATTATTTTTCGAAATTAAGATTTTGATGGCCGACAATCAAAATCTTGTGCTGATCGTCGTGGTGTAGTCCATTTATTTATTTGAGCTCCACGTTGGATGGAATTGAATAAATTGTGATATTTTAGGGATTTACCCTAAATTGATTGGAATTGATTGAGATTGAATTGTTGAATGGTAAATGGCCAAGTATGTTATTCAACATTTACAATGCTTTGTTGAGTTGATTTAATTATTTGATTGAGAAATTGTTGGGCATTGGTTGTCGGTATTGAAAGTAGATTGGTAATCATTTGGAAGAAAGCACGTGGACTCGGTGAATTGGAATATCACCTGGAGAATGCACATGAGTTCAGTGGTTGAATATGTCACCTTGGCGAAAAGGTCGCCTGAGAGAATGCACATGGCTCGGAGACTCGGTATGTCATCCTGGAGAATGCACGTGGCTCGGTGACAGAGTTTGGCATCTAAAAGGGCACGTGGGCTCGGTGAATTGATGCATCACTTTGGTGAGATAGCACCTAAGAGAATGCACGTGGGCCCAGGCATCTAAAAGGGCACGTGGGCTCGATGAATTGATGCGTAACTTTGGTGAGATAGCACCTAAGAGAAAGCACGTGGGCCCGGGCATCATAAAAAGGAGACATGGCTCGGTGATATGATGTGTCACCTTAGCAATTGAGTGCCTTAGAGAATGCACGTGAGTCCAGTATTCGGAAATATCATCTAAAAGGGCACGTGGCTCGGTGACTTGATGTATCACTTTGGCAAAGAGGTCGCCTTAGAGAATGCACGTGGGCCCAAGGTTCGAGGCACATGAACTCGGAGACCTGGAATGTCGTCCTGGAGAATGCACGTGGCCTAGCTTTTAAATATCCCATAGTGGGGATTGATTTGTATGACATGTAATCGACTGGTTCGATTTGTGTTGAGTAAATGAGTGCCTATTGTGAATTGTACTGACTTGCAGGTGGGATCCGAGGCCAAGGTAAGTCATTTGCCCTGTGCATGTTTAGGCAGCCTACAGTATAATGGTTTACTAATCGGGCTTAGTGGGGTAGAACTTGCTGAAACGTAGTCTCATCCCAGTTTGGGGAAAAAAACATTTCAGGACCCCGATGAGGAGCTGAGGAGGAGAAGTCTATGAAGGAGAACTCGGAAGTGAGATCTAAGGAGAAGGATTTTTGAAAGAAGAAGATAATCCCGAGAGGGGCCTTGAGTACGGCCTGGATGGATTGAGATCCTATCTTCTTTTGAGATCTCTATTTTGATGTAAATAGAGTTTAGAGTAAATGTTGTGAAGTGCTCTGATTTGTGTTTTGTATAAAAGTTTGGTTATAAGTTTCAATATGGAAAATATGGCCTTACTTTTCTATCCCATCGTTTTATTGTCTGGGGATTTTAACTGCTTCCGCATGTGCTTAATAAATGAAAGGGTCGGCGATACATTGTCCTGGGATACCGCATTATAAAATCGACCAAAAGAGAATGATGTGTGCGTGCCCGAGGATCGGGGAGTGACAGAAAGAACTGCTCTTCGTCATCCTAAGGCACTTTAAATTATCGTACAAGTCACACTGTAAAAGCAATACTCGAAGATTGATACAAGTGTGAGTAAGAAAATTTCTATCATTCATTTCAAATCTTGTCCTAGTATGGAACGATCCTTGACAGGGATAATTTAAAAAGCTCTTCATGTGTGTGGGCTCAAAGGGCTGAACAATGAATTTACCTGTAGTGTTTCGGGTAGTAGAAGAAACTGCCTCTCATCACCTCGGTTGACGTACCCTTTGCGAGATCACCCTTTTCCTCGTAAGCATGGAATTTTTCCACACAACTCATTGGAGGTTAGTGTATGAAACAGTATAGGGTTTACCTTTCATCATTCCAAAGTATCCCATTTGACTCATATAATTTATCTCACATAATTCATCATAGAAAACATGCAAGATTTGCAACAAATATGGACCATTGAATTTGCAACTAAAAAATGATTACAGTTCAAAACATGACACAACAAATTCAATTATGAGTAATTCTTTTTGACTGCATCAACATCAAAATTCACTAGAGTGGAGAACTCACGACCATTCATTTATGCCAAGATTAAGACACCTCTAGGAAGTACTTTCCTCACCATATATGGGCTGCTGTAATTTGGAGCAAATTTGCCCCCAGGATCTAAAATTTGATTGGATCATTTCCACACCTCTACATGCTATATGACTGTCCCTGAAGCGGAAAGTAGATTGATCAAAAAGACATATAGGGTAAATCATCATTTTTTAAAAGATTTTTTTGAATATATTTTTTTGAAAAGCAATTGGAAATGCATTTTTTTTTTAACATTTTGACACGAGAAAGCATGATGAAGCCCAGGCCTCAGAATTATCCTTGGATTTTCTTTTCGTTTATCGGTTGGATAACATTACCGGGCTGGTTTGGTGTACCTCATCATGCCCTCAAAATAAAACTTGTAATTTCATTGATGTTCATCAATCAATTACATTTATTGAATGGAAAATAAGAATTCAAGTCCTAAAAAGAAAGTGAAAAGGAAGAAATCAAAAACAAACGCTAGATAGCGATAATAACTCCTAAAAAGCGATAAAATTCCCGTGCAAGGGAATGTGCAAAAGTAATAAGTTACTCTTGCGGGCCAAGGCCCATTTCTTCCAGAGGTTTTCCATCAATGGCATTCACCCTATCATCATGCTCAGGTAGAGGATTCTTTTTGACATTTGGTCGAGCAGTATTGAAGGTAAACGCCTTGGTGTCCAGTAAGTTTTGGACCTTATGCTTCAAAGTTATGCATTCATCAGTCGAATGTCCTTCTTCCCCCATATGGTACTCGCATTTCTTGGAGGGATCGTAGTTGGAAAAATTTTCAGCATTTGGTCGCTTTGGCTCATAAGACAGCAACCCCTTCTTTTGTAGGACCTTCCAGACCTGGGATAGAGGGCCAGGAAGAGGAGTAAACTGCCTTCTAGTAAACTGCCGAGGCGTGGTCGGATGGACACCACCTTGTTGATTCGTAGGGACATGAACAACCGAAGGCCTGCTTGATTGTGCATATGTGACATTGACTTCTGTGCTTGGTTCTTTGTCTTTCTTCATGGTGAACCGTTTGCCTTGATGAGTTGGTTTGTCGAACCATTTATCTCTCAGCCCAATCTCAATTTGCTCACCCACCGGGATAAGTTGGTTGAAGCTCTCCACATACATGCTAGCCATTCGGGTACGGAACTCAGACGGGAGGGTCTTCACGAACAACTTCATCAACTCCTTGTTGGTAGGCTCAGGAGTGATTTGAGCCGCCAGGTTTCTCCATCTTACAGCATATTCTTTAAATGACTCGCTCCTTTTCTTTTCCATCCGCTCCAGGTCTTCTCGGGAAGGTGCGATGTCCATGTTGAACTTGTACTGTTTGAGGAACACGTAAGCTACTTCGTTCCAGGTGTCGAGGAGGTTCACATTCTTCATCACGTACCAATTTAGTGTGGGTCCAATCAAACTCACATGGAACGATTGGATCATGAGGGGCTCATTTTTTACGTGCTGAGTCATGCGCACGTGATACATCTGCAGATGAGATTTTGGGCAAGATGTACCGTCATATTTCTCAAACTCTGGCATTTTGAATTTGCTCGGCATTTTGACCTTCTCATAGACCAAGAGGTCGAATGGGAGTGAGCTTTGTGACTCCTGTAGCTGTCTCACTTTCTCTTCCAGCTTCGCAACACTTTCATCCTGATCTATCTTGGGAATGCTGTCAAGCTTGGCCTTTCCAACAAGGACTGAGTCATCTTCCAGCTCGGGCATGTCGTCATCAGTCGTTTGAACTTTGTTTGCTTGCTTTGAGATAACTACTTCAGGAAGAGCGGGTGTAGCTGTTGGATTCGCTTGGAGGAATTGGAGTTGATCTGTCACAAGCTGTATAGAGGCGAAACTTGTTGGAGTTGGGTCTCCACAGCGGACATACGATCACGCATTTCATTTTGGTCGGCCATTTTTGCTTTTGACCATATAATGATAGGCGAACGTGGAGGATCCGTTATCACCTAATTCAAATTAATGAAAATATATAAATACAATGTGCAAATAAAAAATCAATCCATGACAATGATCTATCAACTTTTTTTTTCATCATTTCTTTTCATGAAAAGCTCTTACAATGAGGGAATTTCCTAAAGAGAGCTAGAAAAATAGACATCCTAGTAAGATCAAATTTCTTAGACATGAATTGAAAACAAATTCTCCAAAGTTTTTTTTTTAATTTTTCCAAATGATTTATGGCAATTTCCTCATTTCATTCTTGAAAGGAATTAAATTAAATGACTATCCTAGATTGTTATGGACAGACCAAAAGCATGACAAAATAAATTGCATGGTATAGGGATAGAAAACTTACTTTACCAAGAAAACTCAACGGGAATCACATAGACATGCACATGAGATGTGAGGCTCGATTTCTGTCTGGATGGCTTAACAAGGTGGAACTAAGAGGATGATCTAACTGTTGCAGTCTCGCATTAACGCGTTAGGTCCCCCTAACTCCGGCTCAGTCGAATGGAATACCCAATAATCACGCAGTCTCGCGGATATGGACAAACACATTCGACACCATGAAAGAAATTTTGGAGAAGAGAATGTCAACCTCTACACAGCGGTCTCACTTTGGAGGAAATATCATTCTCAACACCATCCTAGAAATCCTATCGCAGCCCAGGTCCGGCCACAGGTTGTGTGTGCAATAGTGTAGTGCTAAAAACAATAAAACATGCACAATAGTTTAAATGCAAACAACACTTCTAAACAGGGAAAAATAAATCATTAATCCCAACACCTCCCTGCAAGATAAATGTTAACATAGACTACTCCCCTTATACCTCCCATCTTCAAGAACATTTAACACCTTAGAAATGTTAGGGATGTACCTGGGATCCTCACTGCCAAACAAAAACAATTTAAAAGAAAAAGAAAAATTGGCCTAAGTCCACTAAGTGTTTTAACACAAGTCCCCAGTGAAATTGCCAAGCTGTCACGACCTATTTTTCGAGTGCACCACCTAAAACTAGGTTAATGGACTACTAAGTTTTAAACTTAGCTCGGACTCTCCCAAGTCCATACCAATTCGCGACTTAAATCTACATTTTTAAATATACAAGATTATTAACTAGGAGTCGCCACTAATCGGTTTATGGTAGGTCGATTAGACACCTAAGTAAAATAAATGGAGATTTATTTTACTCCTACGAACCATAAACTAAGAGTACGGGGACTTGGTTACATTAGAATTTTCTAATGCCCTTTCGGTACCATTTCTTTTAATTTTCAAAATATTTTTGCAGGCAATTTGGAGTTATTTTAACCTAAATTATTATTATGCAAAAAGGTGATCACACAGATGCTCAAGCATTCAATAAATAAATTGCATCACCCAAAACAAACAATTTTTTTTTGAGTTTTCTTGACAATTAGAATTCTTTTATAAAAATGCATTTCTTAACTAAATGACTTAATCTTATTAATATGCAAATTCTAATTAAATGGGCCTATTATGCAAACTAATTATTATGCACCTCATGACCTAACTTCACTAATGAACAAATTCTGATTAAATAATCCTATTATGCAAACTAGTTAACATGCACCTAGTATTTTTGGATTTTTTTTAATTGAAATTCAGAATTTATAAAGATCCTAATTAATCTATGTAAAAAGGGATAATTTTCTAATTTATTCTAGGGATTAATTTGACTTAAACCCTATCTTATCTTAGAAAACTATTTTTTTTTTGAAAAATGAGATAATTAAAATGTGCAAACATTATCTAAAACCCTAAAAAAAATTATTTAGGTCCAACCCTAACTTATTTCTAAAAATGCAATCCTAAGAAATTTCTAATTTACTAAACCTAAATGTCTATTATATTAAACCCTAATGTCCTATATGCTCATGTAATTTTTTGAATATTTTGATTTTTTTGTTTCTTTTTGGTTTTTTTTAAGCTGAATAATTGTTAATTTAGGTTAAATCTAAACAATTAATATAATCACTAAATAAAGGATCAAAATAATTGAAAAAAATAACCTGTCGTCTCACAAGTTAAATTAACAATTATTCTAACCCTAATCATCACAACAACTCAAAATAATTAAAAAATATAGTCCGAAGTCTTACGGACCAAATGAAATAATTATTATGATTTAACAATTGAGATTCTACCAAAAAGCCCAAAAATTAAAAAGAATTAGAAAAATGATCCGATGTCTCTCGGATCAAATTAATAATTATATTAATTTCGGGCGAAATCCCTACGGATAATGCATACTAAATTCACAAATATTAACATCAAATATTACAACTTAAATAGATAAACTAAAATGAGATAAAATAGAACAAAATAAATAAAAGAAAAAGCTACACCACCTAAAGAAAGAGGGGCTTGCTGCAGCATTGATGGGCGCCGGACGGGCAGTACAGGTTGCTGCGGGTCATAGGTTGCTGCGCGGCGACGCTCGCGGGTGCTGGTGCGCGGAGGGAGCGGGGCGCGGCGATGAACTCAAACTATCGGCGAAGGGAGAGCAATGAACAGGTGAGCTACTTCGGGGTAGGCGTTCGTGAGTCACTAGCAGAGGCGAGAGCAGCAGATCTGGACAAAGACAGGGTCGACGGCGCCGAGGATTGAGGCGCGGTGCTACATGTCGAGGGAGAGCCGGCAGGATGACGATGGCGGAGGGGCAAGCCGCGAGTTGAGCGGGCGCTTCGCAAGCGAAGGGGAAGCTTCGGTGGCAATGGGCGGCGGGCGTTCCGGCGTCAGGTTGCAGGCGGGGCCGCAGCCGTGAAGCTGCAAATGTCAGCTCGGTGCAATGATGGGCAGGGGCATCGGCTAGGGCGCGGGTTGTTGCAAGTGGAGAACGGCGTGCGGCTTCGTGGAGAAGGAACCCACGAAGAAGAAGCACAGTGCACGTCTTTTTCTTTTTTTTTCTTTTTTGTTTTTCACTCTCTCACCTCACGTCACTCAGGCCTCTCTCTGTCGCTGCACTCCCTGCCTTCACGTCTTTTCTCAGCTTTCTCTCTTCTCTTTTTTGACTTTTTGACTTTTCGCTTCTCCGAAGCGTTTTCTTTTGTGTTGCTCCTTCCTAAGAACGAATTCTCTCAAGTTTTTTCGAATATTCCTCGACCAAAGCCCCCCTTGTTTCCTCACGAATTTTTTCTCTCGATTTTTCTTTGCTCTGCAAATTTTTCTGAATTTGCTCCCCCGAGTACCGTGCAAGTCAACTCCTTTTATAGTGGTTCCGATTAGCCGCTTTCTATGGAAAATTTTAAACTTTCATCTTATGTTGCAAATCGGAACATGATTTCGCAATTGGCTCGATTTTGCATCGATTCCTTCCATTTTATCAAAATCCTTGCCATTTGTTCACCTGATTTTAAAATTATTGCTGCATTTAACAAAATCCGGACATCCATTAGAATTCCATATTTCCTTGCATACTTCAATCAAATCAATTTCCCTCATTTTCATTTTTTTCTTTTTATTTGTTCAAAATGCAATTTTATTTTTCCAAATTTAGGTGTCAATAGTAATGATGCGAAACTTTCGAAATCAGATCCTAACCACCTATATTTGATGATGTTGTGGCCCATCGGGATGTCTTTTGTAGTTATGAATCCCTAAATAGGTAAACATCGTTCTAAACTAATTTCATAAGTATTCTATATGATATATAACATTTTCCTCTTCGATGGCTGGTTCATATAGTCACTTGTTTAATTAGCCTACAAGAATAGGGAAGGAAGAACTTGGCCCGAAAGGTTTATGATGGGGCCACAATTATTTCGTGAACAAAGGTCGGTTTTTTTTTTTCCTAGCCTCAAATGCAGCTTGCCTTACTGTGTGATTAAGGCGTCAGCCCTAGAATCCTCGGGGAGTTTTTGGGTCGTGACTTGAGCATTGAGCAGGCTTGAGCTACTCAGCAACATTCTTAAGCTCAAAGAACATGGCCGGTTCCGGCCTAACCATGGCGGCTTTGGCTTAGTTTCTCTTTCTCACACACCCACACACACACAATCAACATGGGAGACTGTGAACTTTAGGCATGGATAGGTTAGTTCTATTGAACATCTCGCATCACTTAACAATAAGGTTAGTATGCTCTTTATATACAGCCGGTCTCCTTCCACCTGTTAACTTAAACTTTTGGATTATACCTTCTAATATGATATCAAAGTCTAGGGATAAGACCCATGTTAATTAAATTCCACGTACCACTCCTAATCTAGCTTGCATGCAAAAGGTGATGGATTCATATGTTCTTTATATATGTTGTCTCTTTAAGTTGGACTTTCTCAATGAGTCCAACATGAGCCAACAAGTAAATCCATAAGCCAACCTAGTTCGCACCCAACTTCTTTGCGGCCCAATTGACACTTGGACTAACTAACGACGAAAGTGAGAAATGCAGCACACAAAACAAAAGTGCGAACGATTCCCATCAAATCCATTAACATGAAAAATTATTAGCTCTACAACTCAACTACTTTTCCCTTCTGCAGTAACTGTCTTTCTTTGCTCTGCAAAGTTACAAAATCTATGAGTCTCGTTATTAGTATCGCATGAAGCAATTATTGTCAAAGTTTGTCAAAGAAATGCCACGCCAGATTCATATTGAGAAAAAAGACAGCAATGTTTCTTCAAGATTTCAACGATGCCTTGTTTGGACGGTTCGGCAACATCCAAACCATTCACCTGCCAATTCACAAAGCCCATCATATACTCGGGCGCTGCATAACCATAAGTTCCAATAACCTGCGTCATATGTGATATGTCTTCATCCAAACCCTTCTTTGCCACAATCTATGGAATTCCTATGTTTGTTTTAACTTCGTTGAGATCCCTAGGATTATTCTTTTAAAGACCACTATTTCCATAATTCATCCTATGATCTTTCCATGGTAGGGTTTTGCTCTCTAGACTTTAGAATCTTTGTGAGGATCTGATCCTTGAGGTTACCCACTTTGACGTATTATTACAAGAAATGGGTGCATGTAGGAGCCAAATTGAGTAAACTCGTTGAACTAGATGGGCCGCCAGTGAGATCTAAGTGATCCAATGTATGATATGCTATGGACTCATGTGTGTCGGGAGTATGTAAGTATTGCTCTTTTAAGTTCTTCCGATTCAATGGAAGTTGGGACGTTAATATTAAAGAGTGAAAATATTCGTGGATGGTCACGTGCCGCAACTTCTGACTTTTTCATCTGGGATAATCAGAAGATGGTAAACCAGTGTACTTCCTAAATCTAATCCATAGATAGTATCTTTGAGAGATGTCCAGCCTATATTCTAACCTAGCAGAAAGTGTATTCTTTTTAAGATACCTGTTAAACTAATCATCTCCGCTCAAAAGCGGTCCAAAGAGCGAAATGATAGCATATTGAGCAAGATCGGAGGAGAAATTTGAATTTGTGGAGAGAATGATTTGGAAAGAGTAATGACCCGAAGATCTAAAACTCATTTGACTATCTGGGACAATTGACGATTTTTTGTAGGACCAGCATTCAGTTAAGTGTGCGAACGACAATGTCTACCTCTCCCAATGGTAGAATCAAGGATAGTGGAGGATGGATTGATTGAAGAAGTTGGTTACTTACTATAACACGTAATTCAGGCTACACTTGTTATGCAACAAATATTTTCCTAGAAAATATTTTCCGACGTATGGATTGCTTAGTAAAATGATAACACAGAATATCTTTCCATAGTCAATGAAAAACCCACACTTAAATTCAAGAAAAATAATTTCCTTTTCTATGAATCAATAATCATCTTTTATATGGACTAGGCATCGACTCTTGGACCAAAAACCTCGATGCTTGAAAATATAGTCTCTAAACTTTAGTCAAATGTATGATGTTATCCTTGAACTTTTAATTTTTTTCAATACAATCCCTAAACTTTTGGTACATGTTCAATTTAGTTCTCAAACTGTACGAAAATGTTCAATATTTTCATTCAATTAATTCAAGTTTAGAAATAACGTCGAACATTTTCAGGGAAAATTGTCCAAAAAGTCCTAAACCTATTGCACTTTTGACAATTCAATCATAACTCTTTTATTTTGCCAATTGGTTGGAATTTGCTGACATGAATGCTAGCCGTCCTATGTGCCATAGCGGGCACCGATGTAGAAAAAATTTATTATTTTTTAAGTATTTTTTTCAAATTTTTTAGAACATTTTTTTTTAAATTAATTTTTTTCCCTCTCTCTTCTTCCTCTGTCAGTCGCCTAGCCTCAGGCGACTAGCTAGAGGTTGCAACCAGTGAGGGTTGGCCTCACTAGGATCTAGTGAGGGACAACCTCGTGGACCTTGGGCAAAGCTCGCTGCTGGTCAGGTTGACCCTCGCCCTCACTCAAAGCAAGCGAGGGGTGACCTCGCTAGCCGCAAGCGAGGCTCACCCACGCTAGATTCGGTGAGGACGAGCCTCGCCTAAGGCTTGCAAGGTCGTCCCTCACCAGATTTAGTTCCTAGCAGGCCGACCCACACTGGTCGTAACCTCTAGTCAATCGCTAGAGGTTGGGCGACTAACAAAGGAAGAAGAGAGATGGGAAAAAAAAAAAAAGAACAAATTTTAAAAATTCAAAAAAATATTTATAAAATAATAAATTTTGTTCACATTATCATTAACTATGCCATGTTGGACGGTTGGCACCCATGTTAGCAAATTCGGACTAAAATTGATCAGACGGACTCAATTGGCAAGTGAAAAGGTTTAGAACTTAATTGGCGAAATTGAAAAGTTTAGAACTAAATTGACAAAAGTATAATAGGTTTTAGGACTTTTTGGACAATTTTTCTAATAATTTCATGCAGTCCAGAGACTAAATTGAACATGTGACTAAAGTTCATGGACTACATTGAAAAAATTAAAATTTCAGGACCAATATTGCACATTGGACTAGAGTTCAAAAACTATATTGAACAAATTTAGAATTTAGGTACCATATTGTACATTAAGTCAAAGTTTAGATTATTTCTATCATTTACCCAATTGGGTATTATCCTTTGCCCCAAAAGGTAAGTTGAGTTCTTCGTTGATACAATTTTCAAGAAGGGTTCTCTCTCCCTTAGCTTTGCTCTCTCTTTCGCTTACCTCTTCATCCCTCATGCATTGGCTTGAGCGTCGAAGTGTCCTTCTCAAACCAAGCCTGGAGGTTTCTCTTACTTTGTGGCGTACAATGAGGTCCGGTCCTTTGGAAGTTTGAGCAAGCTTGGCAGGACCTAGGCGACCGCGCATTAGCAAGACAAATGTCAAATGAAATTTAATTTAGGCTTATAGCAGGACCAGTCCATTAGGTAAATAAGTTCTCTACTTATACAAGAAGAAAACGTCATTATAATCAACCATGATTTCTAGACGCATGACATGCATACTTCGACTTATCAAGCATCTAGGCGTTATGAATGAAGATATATCAACGATTTGATTTATATCCACCATCAGAAGAAAAAAGCAATTTTTATGATTCCATTTAAGGTCTTTCTGATGTGAGATTGTCTCTTACAAAGCCCAACCCCTTGAACTCGATTTGCATGTCTACAATAACATTATAAAGTGATCAGTTTGGGTAAACCAGCCCCATTTGGTGACTTGGGCCTAAGAACTTTGGGGAGGCCCGATCTTAATCCATCGAACTAATCTTATAAATAAATAAAAAAACCAACAAAAAACAGAAAAAAAATCGGTTATCAAGTTTGGACAATATACAAGCGCATTATGGAAATTGCAAGAGCCATGCATGACAAGCATTTTTTTTCCATTTCCAAAGCAAAGCAAAACAGGTCAAAATTAATCTAGCAAAGCAACCTTGAATCCTTAAGAAATAGAAAATCGATCATCATCGCTAAGAAGCCAAGCCCCACCGTCCATTAAAGCCCGCAACCATATTAAGAAATAATATCCGCTGTCCTTGATTGACTTAATAATCGACTTATGCATGAAGAAATCTAATGGTTTAACTTGACTTGGTCTCTTTGACCAAAAAAAAAAAAAAACTTGACTTGGTCTCTAGCGTGAGACAAATCCAACAGATGTTCGGGCCTGTCTTTAAGTAAACAGACCACCTACGAAATTGTCAATAACCGCCGATGACATATGCATTCATGCATGGTACATGTCCACATGACATTACTCGTACCAAACTTCCAGAAAAAAAAAATAATAATAAGATTTTTCTGTCCATATCCGTTATTGTTTACCTTCTGCGTATGAACTTATGGGTGCAGCATAGGATGCAATTCCTAAAAAGGCACCATCTCATGATAATTCACAGAAAGTTGTTTTTCTTCGCTCCAATAGATAAATCAGTTCTTTAATTATACAGAGAAAAAAAAACCTAATTTTAATATAGCATAACTTGTAGACCCATGATATGTATACTTCAATTTATCGAGCATCTATGTGTTATGAATGAGTAAATGTTTCATGATTTGTATTTTGTCCACCATCATTAGAAAAAGCATTTTTTTTTTTTTTTATGATATATACTATTTTGCCTCTTGTAACGCCTTTTGGGTGGTCTAGAAGGGTCCTGGACCCATCTTTCCATGTCGTTTTTCTTTTGTGTTTAATGCAAACTTCTAACGCCATAATCAATTGTAGGAACTCCAAGTCCAAATTACATTGGTTATTATGAAATAATAAGGAAATTGAACATTTCAGCAGTGGCTAAGTGCAGATTCTAGGTGGACGTGATAAATAAAAATCACGTCAAGTGCGACCATCGAAGTTAAGATATTTTCTATTTATAAACTACTTCTAACTTTTTGCTTAAGATTGGTAACCTAGAGTTGAAATATTTTGAAATATTTTGGGTCAAAAGATATGGAAATCTTGTGTAGGAGCCGGTAACATTTTTCCCTAGGTAATGATCCGAGCCGTTTCTCTTTTGACAGTGAACCTTGCTTTTCATCCTCTTGCCTGACCTTCCTAGCTATATGTGCGTAGCGATCTCACATGATGGAAATGCAGAAAGTTGTATTCAGCTTGATTTTGTGCCATAAGTTTTCTAAGTGATCTAGATATGCTATGAGGAAGTTGGTTTCATTAATGAGTGATTGCCACATTCTTGTGATGACAATGAAGTGGAATTATAGATATATCAATGGGCAAGATCTCACTTATCCCATTCTTCGAATTATGTATTGAGTTCCACTAAATCGAGTTACATTCAAGTCATGTGGCTTTTATCATGCTAGCTAATATCCTCACGTGAAATGTTGGATTTTATCTTGTAGATAAAGAAAAAAAAAAAGGAAAAGAGAAAAGCTTAGGGTATTGTAGCCATGGAATCCTCGTATCATAGTATTATTAAGCAGAGATGAGCATACTCTTTTGGTTACATTTGCTTGATTGGGGAGCTAATGCAAGCAAGCCCCTTCCATTGGCTGAAAAGCAACGGACTTGATTGGGTGGCTAATAATCTATCGAACATCATCTCTAGGTCATCTCTAGGCCATGCTCAATGCCCACGTCAACTATCAAGATATCAAATGAAAAAGAAGAAAAGAGGGACGCACGTGGGATTTGGAGAATTTAGTAAAGGCCGAAACTCAAGAACAAAACAAAACGTGAACCGAAGTGACTTGTCACGTCAAATTTGAACCCTCCAAATTCAAACCCTCCCTTTTCCGCAATTGATTGATCCTTTTTTTTTTTTTTTTTTTTTTTTTTTTTTTTGGTCGGAAAAAGTGATATATTATACGAAAATATTCATACAACCCGCTAGTACAGCATCGGTAAGGATAATGTTCTGGAAAACAACAGGAGGAAAGACAAGCCAGTTAGAAGTAGATCCATTTGCCCGATGGGCTTTGGCGGCCCAGTCAGCCGCGAGGTTGGCTTCGCGAGAGATGTGCTGAACGGAGACATTAGGGCACTGGGAAAGCAGGTCTTGGAGAACGGCAAGAAAGTGTCGCTCCTGCCATGGATGCGGCTGGTTATTTCGGAGGATTTCCACCAAGGAAAGGCAGTCCGATTCAAGCAAAACTCGATGGTGCTGATGCCGCCGCTTGATAAGGTGCTGAAGAGCTCGGATCATGGCAAGGATCTCTGTTTGAAACGCCGATCGAGCCAAGACAGAACAGGTAAACACATCGGTAAGCTGGCCTTTGGAATTTCTGAAAATACATGCGATGGCTCCTTGGGGACTACCTGGAATGAAAGCCCCATCGATGTTGCATTTGATGGAGTCTTGATCAGGTGGTTTCCAGCGATGATCAGTACTAATCGATTTCTGTGAAACCCTAGGTTTTGGGGGTTGAATACTGTTGAAGATCCTGTACTGGGCAAGAGCATTGTCCACAGCTTGGATCGGATTTGGAGTTTGCTGTCTGAAAGTGGCATTATTTCGTTGGCGCCAGATCTCCCATAGAATATTAGCAATCTCTTCAAAGCTGGGGGAAGAAAGACAATGGGTTGCACGGGTCACCAACCAGGCATCCAATCGCCGGATTGAGGTAAGGGAAATGTGGATCCTGATTTTTTCATTCTCCCAAATCATACGTGTCCAGTCACAGTAAAAAAATAGGTGTTCAACGGTCTCAGGAGTATGCTGATCACAGAGGGTGCAGTAAGGGCTTGGAATGATGTGTCTCGAGATTGATTGATCCTTTGATCAACATGATTTTGGAGATGAGCAAAAGAAAATAATACTTAACCAAAATATCCGAACGTCACTGCCGTTCGTGTTAGTGATTAATAAGATGGCCCGCCAGGGATATACCGATTATGGTTCGGCGGAGTGCGTGAACGATATCCAGCTTTTTGACCTTTTAGAAATTAGAAAGATCTTCGCGAGGGGTCCGTCAATTTTTTGATCTAGAAACAAGTCTTGCTTTTACCTTTCTTGTATGACTCAACAACGTAAGACAAACTCAGCCACGCGAATTTTTATCGCTTACGCTATCATGTCATCATTATCATGTCAGACTTGCATACGTTGCCTTGCTCTTGAAGTCTCAATTCCCACGAGTGCTTGCCCCACACGTGTGGTGTTGATTTTTTCTAAACTCTTAAGAAGGCTTTCCCATTTTAAGAAAATAGTCTACGAAATCTCAGTACAATCTCATTAACAATTCGTATGTATATACATACAAATGAATGGCCCTTTTGTTTTTCCTACTAGGGGTGCGATAATTGACGACATACTATATAATTGAATGGCCCTTTTGTGCTTCATGGCGACTGATTGGAGGATGATGTATTCGGCTTTTAATTAATCTTTTACTTATATGCACATCATGGGAGATTATTAATTGCCATGAATGCAGACTTTTCAAACCAAGTCCCAAACATCATAGCACCTTTCTCATGTGATGATGTCTTTAGGAAGAAACCCGTTTTTTAATTACCTTTTGAAAGCTCAGTGTAATTCCCTAAACTCTCAGCTACCACCTTTGATATGCCAATTTCTTTTCGTGATCTAAGAAAACGTGCTCGTCAGATCTGAGTTTCTTTATTTTATTTTTTTAATTAAAGTAACATTTTATTAATTTTTAGGGAAATACTGGCCGTTTTTTTTTTTAATATTAAAATCGCATGACCTCAAAACATGATTGAACTAAGTCAATGGCATAAGATTCTACGTGTACCAATTTGTGCTCGTTTAGGGAATACTGTCCAGCAAATTGTGAGGAGACATCGAAACAATATCCACACTGGACTGAAAAATTACTATATCCATTCAATGTACTTATCTTGGATCCTACTTGAACCACTGAGTTATGTTGGTGCTATACTAAATTAAATACGGGTGGACTTTGTTAATTAAACAGTGTGGATGTATACGGATGCATCAAAATAGATTCTCCGCTAATTGGAAACATTGGTCAGGAACAGCAACGGCCAACATGTCGTGCTTACCCAGGGACGACACGATTGGACCCATATCGAGCTCAGCCCTATAAATTAGATGTCTCTTCCTCTCCTTTTCACCTTCATCCTTCTCTCACAATTCCAAAGAATTTCGACTTTCTAACAAATTTCATCTCGTACGTACGGCGAAATGATTTGCTCTACCTCTGTAGATCATGTCCTAAGAGTCATGACCATATTTAGCTGGCTCTCTGGCTTCTATACCTCTATTCCAAATATTGCGAAAAGCAGTATTAATCTTTTTGAGTCAATAGTCAACCTCTCCCTTTTTCAATGGATCAGAGGCCCAAAAAGCCACGGTGGAAGATTTTTTCAACCATCCACCACCGATTATTGTCAAATTAGGGTTTGATAAGAGTTCTTTTCGCGTGTTTCTATTCTCCTCTAGCTGAGAAATGGTGAAACGTGTACATACTGGAGGAAAAGCTGTAACGTATTCAAGTATTAAGAGTTGTATAAGTGCCGTCGATCGAGTGTTTTCTTCCATATCGAAAACGGTGTTTTCATTGTTTTGGAGAAAATAATCATATTACAAAATCTCACGTAGGTCGTGTCTTTTAGAACGAAATATTCTCATATGTCTGCCAAGTGACATGTCCCTTGTCCAAATAATATGAAGTACTCTTTACCTTCAACAACGTATACCCCATTTCGTTTCGCCCAAGACTTTCCCAGCATATGTGGCAGCCACAGTCAAGAATCAAGAGCTGTATTCACTATTCATGAATCACGGTTTATCACATAACATAGTTTATCGAAATTGCCATAGAGATCGTAACAATCTCATGACACAAAATATAATCAAGTTTCTTTGGTTCAAGATTCAGTCAATTGAAATTCACAAGTCTATCAAATGGATACATCGGCTTCAATTAAGCAAATTTGAAGACTGTTCAAGGACTTGTTAGATTAAAGTTCAAGGGCTCGATCGGAAGGAAAAAACATGATAGTTTTGGGGACCAAAAGTAGTCCTTCTGCATGTTGGTATGACTATATCGGAGACTTTTGGATGTTGGTAGGACCATACTGGAGTGCCAAAGAGTAGTGCCACCAGATGTGAACAGGGTTAAGGATGAAAACGAAAGCTTAAGAGGGAAAGAACACGTTCATGCACGTTCACGTGCTGCAACTTGACATTTTCGCGTGACATGTAATCAAACTTAATGTGTAGTTTTATGCCTAACCTCTTATTTTACGTGGGTGCGGGTGAGAGATTTATTGTATAGATAGCAACCTCGCAAAAAAAATATATGGGTCAAAAGCTACCTGCAAAGCGAAATGGAAAGCCTATGGGGCAAGACCGAGGAGAAGTTGGAATATATTGGGTGGAAGGATGATTAGAAAAAAGAATTTGAAAGCAAAATGCAGCTGGAAGCAATATCAACCTCACATTTATACTAGTGGTCCATGATCAGTTCCAAAAAATGTGTATAAACCGCCCTTTGTTAACCCATATTTGTATGGTAATTGCAATAAAATTGCATTTTTAATGGGGTTTTGGTCAGACAATTTTCCCAGCCGTGACTTTGTCAAAACACATTCAAGAGAGAACAAAAGCGAACGACCTTATCCCACCCCCTAAAAAGTCTCATAAAGTAAAACCGTCACATGGATTCAATCCGTTCTTTCTCATTTATCTTCCCCAACAAAAAGGACAAAAATCATCATAATCAGGGCCCAGCTCGCATGGCCACTCGGAATGCTAATGGTCAAACGGGACACGGTAGCTCCCCTCTGGGATTGAAGAACAAAAAGGAAGAAAACTAATGTGACTTGACCAATGGCACACGCAACGGCCTGGTAATTATTCCCGACATAAGCAATTTTGTTGTAATTTCTAAACAATATCTCATGTTTCTTTAAATTTAGTACCCTTCTTCTCATTGAAATATTAAAGTACGAGGTCGCCAATATTTCAATATTATGACATGAATGTCACTATTGAAGATAATTTTGTACATTGGTCAAGACTCAAAGAGAATCTTCCCAACCAACCGGTCAACTGTCAAGAAAATTTATGTTTCTTCAATTTCTGATTGAAATTGTTAGTGGGCATCATAGAGGTTAACGAGTAGATTGATCAAGAAGTTGAAAGTTTCGAATTCCTTTTGAAAATAACGTTTTTTATTTTTCAAAGTTGCTAAGGAATAGACTTTATCACAAAAAATTGTTTTATTATTCATAAACAGTATCGGTTTTTTCTTCTTCTTCTTCTTTTTTATGCCTCTTCCCTTAGCATATATCTTCTCAAATGGGTCATGTCACAATTGCTCATTATAGTTTCACACCATCATTATCATTTTATAATGAAGGTTTCCAAGGCAACTCAGCCGACTCATTATTCTAGAATTCCATATGTTTTTTTTTTTCCCAACAAGTGTCGTGTTGCTTTATTAAACCCTAAAATGTCTCCCGTATTTAAGAAACCAATCAGGAAAATCTTTGTCCGATCTAATTAAAAACTAAAAATTGGATGCGTTTTCAGTCGTCTTCGCATTAATCAACTGTATTTGTCTTTGCAGCGGGAGCACGATAGACGACACACTGTAAATTGAAGGGCCCTTTTGTGCCTTTATGTTGACTGATTAGAGGATTTTAATTAAGCTTTCACTATAAGTGCACGAGATATCATGCTATTTATTTTCATGAGTGCAGACTTTTCAAACCAAACCCCAAACACAGCACATTTGTCAGCCGAGCTGCACGACCCTACATGTGTGCATGTGTGTAAATATATATGTATATGTATGTATATGTATGTATGTGTATGTATGTGTATGTATATGTATGTATATATATACATACATATACATACACATACATACACATACATACACATACATATACATACATACACATACATACATATACATACATACATATATATATATATATATATGTATATGTATGTATATGTATATGTATGTATGTGTATGTATGTATCTCTATATACGCACATATTTACATGTAGCGTTTTGGGGAAAATATCAAATATATAACAACATATAATTTTAGAAACAATATGAAATGGAAAAAAGAAAATGGAACATGCAGTTGATTTAATAGAAATTAAAAAAAAAAATGGAGTGGTTGAGATAATGTGAGCGTGATTGGAAGGGTATCTTTCCGTCCATCTCTTCTAAAATCAAAGATCTGACTTTCATGTATTAAATTTCCATGTGCATCTTTCCGACCATCTCTCTCTCTCTCTCTCTCTCTCTCTCTCTCTCTGTGAGAGTCACTCATGGATCATCCGTCTCGCTTCTCCGTGATCATCGTCAGGCGCCTGTTGATTGTGACGTGACCCGTTTGCATCTAATCATGGAAGATCAGGTTATATTTAAATCATATGGCTTTCATTATTGTAGTTGATAAACTCGTGCAAAACTTTGGATTTTGTCTTGTAGATAAGGGGGGAAAATGCTTAGGCTATTGTAGCCATGGAATGGTCATATCATAGTAATATTAAGCAAAGATGAGGATAGCCTTTTGGTTACATTTGCTTGATTGGGGGCTAATGCAAGCAAGCCCCTTTAATTGGTCGAAAAGCAACGGACTTAATTGGGTGGCTAATAATCTACTGAACACCATCTTTAGGCCATGCTCATTCCCCATGCCCATTCCCCATCTCATCTATCAAGAAATCAAATGAAAAGAAGAAACGAGGGACCCTTGTGGGATTTGGTGAATTTAGTAAAGGCAAAACTCAAGAACAAACAACCGAAATGACTTGTCACATCAAATTCAAACCCCACCGTTTCTTTTTCGCGATTGATTGATCCTTTGATTAGCAACCCATTTCTTACTTAGTTACAAATAAGGTATCATTAAAATCGAGGCGTATGCAACACGGCAATTTCAAACGTGTGATTTTACATTCAACATGATTTTGGAGACAAGCAAAAGAAACATAAAATAATGCTTAACCAATATATCCGGACATCATTGTCATCCATGTTAGTGGTTAATACAATGGCCTGCTAGCCAATAAAAAAGGCACGACACATTCGATTGGGGTTCGGCGGGGCTAGTAATTGATAGCCGGTAGCTTTTTGACCTTCTAGAGATTAGAAAATTCTTCGCGTGGGGTCCGTCAATTCCGTGGATCTCTAAAAAAGTATTGCTTCCGGCTTTCTTGTATGTTTCAACGATATAAGACGAACTCAACCATGTGAACTCTTAATGTTTCTAGACCTGCATATGTTACCTTGCTCTTGAAGCCCCAATTCCCACTAGTGCTTTCCCGACACGGGTGGTGTTTTTTTTAAAGAAAATAGTCAGCGAAATCTCAGTCCGATCTAATTAACAATTCATATGTATCTACATACATATGAATGGCCCTTTTGTGCCTAATGGCCCGATTTTGTGCCTAACGGAGACTGATTGGAGGGTGAAAATATATTCGGCTTTTAATTAATCTTTTACTTATACGCCAATGGAAGATTATTAATTGCCATGAATGCAGAGTATTCAAATCAAAGCCCCAAACATCATAGCACCTTTCTCATGTGATGTTGTCTTTAAGAAGAAACCGGTTTTGTTTCTTACCTTTTGAAAGCTTAGGTAGCGCATGCAAACGTTTCTGTTTCTCATGGTTTACGTTCTTTTGTTCCCTAACAAAAAAAGAACAGAAACTTGTTTGCTAACGCCACATTGTTTTTTTGTTCCTGAATAAAAACTTAGCCCGAATGGTTTGGGAACAGAAACAAGAAGCAAAAAAAAGTTGATTCTTGTTCCTGAACAATTTGTAGAAATAAACTGATTTTCTTTTTTAATTTTCTTTTATTTCCTTTTCTTGCCGCGACCACGTCAACCGTCCGGAGCCACCGCCCACAGCTGCCGGTCGCCGCCGCCCGGCGGTCGCCGCCGCCGATCGCCGATCGCCGCCCGGCGGTCGCCGGTCGCCGCCCGCCGGTCGCCGGTCGCCGCCGCCGTCGCCACCGCCGACCGTCACCGCCGGAAGCCCATCGGCCGCCCCCTCCCGTCGCCGCCCAGCTGCCGCCATCCTCTTCGGCTGCCTCCGGCCGTCGGCCGCCCGCCGTCGCCGCCCGACGTTCTTGCCGCCGCCCTCTCCCATTCCGGTGCGCCGCCGTCGCCGCCAACCCCGCCGCCGTACCACCGCCGGCCGTCGGCCCCGATCACCGCCCGCGGCGCGCCGGAAGCCCATCGGCCGCCCCTCCGGCGGCCCGGCAGCAGCGGTCGTCGGCGGCCGATGGGCTTCCAACGCGCCGGCGGTGATGGGCCGGCGGCGGCCGGTGGTGCGGCAAGCGGCAAGGCGTGCCCGGCGACGGCGACAGCGGCAATCCGTCGACCGGATTAAAAAATGAATAAATACAAAAAAGAAATTGTTGCGTTATCAAACGCATTTCTATTCTTTTTCTATTCCAAGAGTAGAAATTTTGTGTCGTTATCAAACGAGTTCTTTTACTCAAAAATTGTTCCCTGGAGCGAGAAATAGAAAAGAACCATTTCTGAAAAAAAAAACTCTTCTCCGGAACAAAAGCGTTTGCATGCGCAGCCTTAGTGTATTTCCCTAAACTCTCAGCTACCACCTTTTATATGCCAATTTCTTTTTGTGATCTAAGAAAAGGTGCTCGTCAGATTTGAGTTTTCTTTTTCTTTTTTGTCAAAGTAACATTTCATTCATTTCCACGGAAATATAAGAGAGAAACATCACAGTCCAATTACAAACAAAGACAAATCCCATACGACTGTAAAACAAAATCAGCTCCATATAACAAGAGGAATCATTAAAATAAGGTTAAGAGTCACTTGCTCAAAAAGCGGATATGAGATTTCTTGATACTAAAATCAGCAGTCAATTAACGAATCTATCTTTAGTATTAAGTACACATTGAGATCTCCATCTATTGCTATGGTTTTACCTTTTGACGGTGCACACCTAGGTTCGCGATCCCAACACCATTATCATTTAGAAAAACAAGATTGAACAAGCATAGATTTGACATTTGCAAGAGCAAAACCTTCACTAAACTCTTCCAATCTTCTTTGAAACTAATTTTGTACACCAACAAAATCCAAAAAAAAAAAAAAAAAAAAAGAGCAAAAACTCAAAATCACATATGTAAAATCCCTAAATTAGACTAGATCGGGATAGAAATCTCCTCGAGATGAAAGGGAGAAGTTTTTAGATCTAAACTAGATCAAAAGAGAAAAAAAAAACACCACAAAACGAGAGGAAGCAAGACAAAAAATAAAAAATAGAGAACAAAATCAGCCAACTAAGAAAGAAAAAGGAAGGGGAGGGAGAGATTTAACTCAAACCCTCCCATCCATAGAGGTTGAAGAAACAAGCTGTGTAAAAATTAGAGAGATAAGAGAAAATCATAAGAGAGACAGAGATGATCTTTCAAAGCACCACTCAACTGATCTGATTTTAGTTGGGAGACAACATTTTTATTTTGTCAATCAATGAATCATTATGTCTGAATATGTCGTCATCTACCGAAATTATTATGCAAATTCAAGACCTTATCGTCATCTAGAGTAATTACGCTAAAGATTTGGGAACCTTTTGTTATCCCAAAAAAAATGTGTTTAGAAAGCGAAGACATACACGAATCGCATCTCGTTTCTTCATTCATTAACAGTATCGCTTTTTCTTCTTTTATTTTTATTTTTAATGCCTCAACGATTTACACTGCCCCTAACCATACGTCCTAAATCAAAATCACTTAAACTTTTATGACACAGTTATCTTTTGGGAAACACGACAAAAAACTTTAAATTGTATTCATTATGATATATTTATCTTGAATTTGTTTTGTGACATAAAAAATATCCAATTTATATCGATCGTGACATGTTTACTGTAAAAATTTTTTGGTGACATCAAGAATTCCAAACTTGTACTTGTACAACAAAATTACCCTGTCAAAGTTTGATCGAATGTTTTTTTCAGTTAAAACGATGTCTTTTGTATTTCACTTAAGTCACGTGAGCATCATGTCAATATCGTTTTCCTTTTGTTGTTTATATAGGTTACATGTTTATAGTGCTCATTGACCAAATCTTGATAAAGGGTAAATGTGCCATATAAAAACAAGTTTGAAATTGTTAGTGTCACAAAAGAAATTTTTTTGGTAAATGTGTTATTATTGTTATAATTTGATATTTCTACTCTCTTTTTTTCTCATTCTTTCTTGGACGAAGTTTTATGTGTCCGAGGCAGCTCGGCGCACTCATTATTCTAGACTTGCATTTGTTGCCCCTGCTCCTCAAGCACCACTATCCACAAGTGCTTGCCGGACACGTGTGGTGTTGTTTTATATGTCATCCCTATCTAAGAAAATATTCTGCAAAATCTTAGTCCGATCTAATGAACAATTCATATGTATGTACGTACGGCAGTCTTTGATATCTAATCAAATACATTTCGTCCTTGTAGTGGTACGAATATAGGCGACACACTATAATTTGAGTGGCCGTTCACATTTATTGTATGAGTTGCATGATTACACATGCGTGAAAAAGTACAAAAAAAAGTCATATATCTATCATCTTGATGTAAATTCAATTATAAACCCTTTAATTGGATCAATTTAGTTCTTCATATTTTTGCATTTAAGCCAATTAAGTCAATTCGGCCAATTTTGATTGGAAATCACCAATATAGACGCATGTCGTTTTACGTTGTGCAAGCGATACTAACAATGACTTTTTTTTAATAATATTTTAAATATGTTATAATTTAATGGTTTTCCTCTTCTTCTTCTTTTTTCTGTTTTCTTCTCTTTACTTTTTTTTTTTAGGGGGAAGGAGGGCTAGCAAGGGTCCCTGGCTTTGGGTGAAGGCCATAGCACCCTCGCCTCACTCAATGCCCTTTCTGGCCACAATGAGAGCATCATGCCTCTTGCCCCAGATGAGGCCATGATGCCCAAATCAAGCAAGGGCCATGATGCCTTTGCCTAGTGTCAGCAAGCCTTGTCGACCCTCAGCCCTAGACAAAATAGAGAGAAGAAAATAAAAAGATAAAAACCATGAAAATTTCAAAATATTATTAAAATATTATTAAAAAATGTTAATGTGAGTTTCAGCCCGCTATCAATCTTTAGCCAAAATTGGCTAAATTGACTCAATTAACACAAATACAAAAAGTTTCTGACTAAATCGGTTCAATTGAAAGGTTTATAACGGAATTTGCACCAAGATTATAGGTTTATGACTTTTTTGGCACTACCCTGTACATATATACATGTGTGTACATGTCTCTCTCTCTAAACAATATAAAAATGTGAGGTGTTAACCCTTAACTTTACTGCATTGACTTACTAATGTGCATTGGAATGGCGTATGAAAACATAAACTGCATATGATGGACTAATTGGTTGTTAATTTCCTTTTCTTTCTTTTTCCTTTTTTTTTTTGGGTCCACGGCAAGACTTAGTGACGTCAATTTCGTTTTCCAATTAAAAACAAAAAGAAAAAAAATGGTACTCATAAAGGATGTGAAGAGTGCACCGATCGACCGGCTTTATTGGGTTGACATAGCAAAGGCTTAATACCTTCATAAGGGAGATCACCAAGAGAGAGTCTAATTTCGAGTCAGTCAATATATCTAGTGGGACTCACGTTTACTAATAAATTATAGATCAATAAGATATTTTAACTACCATGTATTATACTGCAACCTCATAATTTATACATATATATGTACTCTATACAAAAATTATGATATTGTCAAATAGCAAGAGGGAGAATCAAACCTTCCAACGAGTGGAACCTTTGAATATAGATATAAAATCTCACCTCCAACAATACACTGAAGATAATATATTAAACATGTTCGACGCTATCAATATATAATTGTATGTCGCATCTGCGTAGATGGTCGGATCTCTCTTATTTCCTAAAAAGGACCACCTACGAAATCGTCAATATCCGCGGATAACATATGATGGACACACTGAGAAATGTCATAACCATGCGCCCGATTCAGAGGATCAGGAGTGATTCCTCTTTGGTACATGCCCATATGACATTCCAACTTCTAGAAAAATAGGATTTTCTGTTCATTTCAATAATCGTTTCTCTTTCAACGAGTCATATCTTTCATCGTCTCACCTGGCCTTACTGGCTATATGTGCATGACCCTTTGACTTGATTGGGATGTGGAAAGTCGTATGGAGCTCCATCTCTTGCGACAAGTTTTCGAAATGATCTCAATAAATTATAGTCTCTCTACTTTAATTAGAGTCTATCGTAAGAAATGGACACTAAATTTTACGAGTTTAGAACAAAGGGCCTTTGGCTCTCAAATGAAAAGGAAAATTATGAAGCAAATATGGAAGACAGTTTAATTAATCAATTATCACCTTTTTCTTGTGACAACAATTAAGTGAAATTAAAGATGTATGGATGGGAAAGATCTTACTTATACCACTCTTCGAATAGTGTCTCGAGATCCACTAACTCAAGTTATCTTCAAATCATATGGCTTTTATCATGCTAGCTAATAATCTCATGTGAAATTTTGGATTTTATTTCGTAGATAAGGAAAAAAAGAAAAGAAAAGGGAAAAGCTTAGGTTATTGTAGTCATGGAATCGTCATGTTATAGTAATGTTAAGCAAAGATGAGTATAGTCTTTTGGTTACATTTGCTTGATTGGGGGGCTAATGCACGCGAGCCCCCTTCATTGGAAAAGCAATGGACTTGAATGGGTGGCTAATAATCTTTGAACGCTATCTAGAAATCAACTACTTCGTTTGATACCCCCAAGAAATTTAAAAGTCAAAAACAAAATATTTGGGAGTGGGCCAGGCCACAATTATCCTCCCTGACTTTGCACATGTCGCCTTTCGCACGAGTGCTCGCCAGACACGCCTGGTGTCGTCGTACTAAGCTCTAAACAGTCTCCCCTAGGTCCCTAATCTAGGGAAAAAGTGGGATCTTTGTCCGATCTAATTAACCGTTCATACGCATTGCGTTGAAATTGAGGATGGAAACATTGACCGCATGCACTGGACCAGAAACCTCGGCTGCTTCGATCTTCTTCCACCATGTCTCCAACTTGCAGCATAAATATACCAGAGAATCCTGGCGTGGTACCCCCCCGCCCCCCGTAGCTCGTATCCTCATCTCATAATATCTTCCTTTCATCTTCGTGTATTCTGCAACAGCTGGCGACATCGATGTCTGTCCTAGTGAAAAAGCAACCAAAAAAAACACGTCCCGGTAGACAACATCCGGCTCGTGCCGTATTCGTATGCTTAGTTCGAAAAGATCTCTCTCTCTCTCTCTCTCTCTCTCTATCTCAGCAACCTCATAACATAATACCATCTCCATCGTCCACCCCTCGTCTGAGTATTGCGTGTCAAACCAGTATACCCTTTTGTGTTCTTTCTTTTTCCCCGACGGGTCACCTCTAAGCCATTATTATTATAAAAGCCACTCTCCAGCCAGTATAAGGTCACTCCCCTCTTTTTCTTCAGCGTGAAACCCAGCTCACGCCCGGTTCCTATTCGGTTCTGCTCTTTTAGGCTCGTCCAAGCTTAATCCCAAAAGACCAGCAGCTCAAGCACTCGAGCGCACAAGGGAGTAAAAGTAGGGGGCCCGAAGGGATGAAAATGGTGGTTGGGATCATCAACAAGTTCTTCGTGATACCGATGCTGCTGCCGTGGAATGCGATACAGCAGGAAGAGCTTACTCCTGGGGATCATGTCTACACTTACCGGCGGTACGGCTTTTACACCCACCATGGTTAGCCATTCATCCTCGTATTTCCTTTTCCATCATTATTATCGTTTTTTCCGCAACATAGTCACCTGCTGGACTAAATTAATGTTCTTTTGTGTCGTATATACTTGATAGATCAACTCAGCGATCATCAAATCTTGCCCTTGTCTTCCTCTTTTCATTTCAGTGAATTGAATGCTAATATACCTGATTTTGATCACCCGTGCATTTCCATGAGAGGGAAGTCCCATAATGAGCTGGTGCCCATATCCAAAACGAGAAAATTTAGGGCATGCTCCCCCTCGACTTATTGATGGCAACGTGTCCGGGTGAGGCCACTTTTCAGATTTTTTTTTTCTCTCAGCTCGCTCTCTGCAACAACAATGGCCTCTCTTTCCTCCTTTCCCTCTCTCTCTCTCTCTCTCTCCCCCCCCCGGCCTTCTTCCTTCCCCTAAGCTTACCAAAAGCTCTGCCTCCGGCCTTCTCCCTATAAGACCGACCTCTGCGCCTCTCCCACGGTCCCCACCGGCAGAGTCGCCAGCACTGACGGACCTGACCGGATCAGCCGACCGATGCCCACAACGGCCACGAGCCGCTCGTCCAAGTCTGGACCTGGAGAACTCCAGATCTGGCTGGATGATGCCGACGATGGCCTTGGACAAGCCGGCGTCGCACTCGAGCCTGGCTGTTTATGACCGGCTACGCTACGGTCCCATG
This sequence comes from Eucalyptus polyanthemos subsp. polyanthemos, assembly GCA_017140185.1. Taxonomy (NCBI): domain Eukaryota; kingdom Viridiplantae; phylum Streptophyta; class Magnoliopsida; order Myrtales; family Myrtaceae; genus Eucalyptus; species Eucalyptus polyanthemos. The sequence continues at coordinate 53,307,723 of CM029464.1, forward strand.
TCTGCAAACCCTTTTCGTCCATGGGCTCAAAGTAAGTCAGAGAAAAGAGCGAGAGACAAGAGTTTCGGAGGCGAGAGAAAAGATCTGGACTCCTGGAAAGTAGCCTCACTCGGATGCGTGGCGATCGAGGTGGAGCGTGACCCACGTGAAATTTCAAAGTTCATCCACTAAATTTTTGACCAAAGTAAATTTTATTTTAATAATAGCCTCCGTAGCGCGACCCGCTCATTCCTTCTTGGATTTAGATTGTCCATTTCCTCCCTCTCTCTCTCTCTCTCTCTCTCTCTACTCAAGTAAATGAGAAAAAGCGATGGAGAAGCCAAGCTTCAATTCTTTTCCGACAAATGACTAAGTGATAATCTTTAACCTACTTTAAAAAAATAATCCGTTAAAATAATAATCTGTTAAAGATTATTACATTAGTAAAGCCCTTCTTTTCTTACTTGACATTTCTTGATATTCATATCAAATGATAGAAACTTATCCTATTTATATCATTTTGATCTCTCCAAACTCTCTCTCTCTCTCTCTCTCTCTCTCTCTCTCTCCTATTTCTTTTCTTACTTGACATTTCTTGATATTCATATCAAATGATAGAAACTTATCCAATTTATATCATTTTGATCTCTCTCTCTCTCCTATTTGGACCATTGATTCTTTTTCTCCATTGCATATACTCACTATTGATTCTAATAGGAATCTACGTTGGAGCGGACCGTGTAATTCACTTCACAAGAACGGGAGTTAACGAGACTTCTCTCGATTCCTTTCGGCGAGAAGGCAAGGACCTCCGTTCCCTCCACTCATATGCATATGGACAGCCGCTGCTAGAGTATTGGCTGACGAGATGGGGGGCCCACCCAACCTTGCCTAACGCCAAATTGCCTGAGCAAGTTGTTAACAAGGCCTGGGAGCTTTACGGAAGCGACAATTTCGGCGAGTACGACCTCATCAACAACAACTGTGAGCATTTCACCACGTTTTGCAGGACCGGCGTTCGGGCGAGCGCACAGACAGCATTGTTCAGCGTTGGTCAACATAAGGCCAAGGAGGTCAAAGAATGGACAATGAACCTTCTACATAAAATTAAGCTCAAGTGAGGCAACAACCCCACCAACTTAGCCATCCCCATCTGCCTCTGTTATAGCAATAATGTTGGCCTTTTTCAGACTTATTTTGTCGGTAGTGAGGTTCGGTTGGGACTTTCTCGGCAAGTGATGGACCATATCTATCATTGGACAGCCTTTTTTTTAGACTTTCCTGTCACTTGTGACAGTTAAGAGGAATGTCCTTTTCTGTAGGTGGTCCCGTACACGTGCGGGTATCTTAAATGCTAACGTTATGAGGAACATTCCAAATCAGATCTGACCGCCGATATTTAATGATGTCCGGTCCCCCTCAGGATGTCGTTTGCTGTTATGATTTTTTATGTGGAGGTTGGAATATTTGGAACCCTATTTGGAACCCCAAAATACGTAAACATCGTTCTGAAATAATTAACATTTCTACCCGGCCTTGAAAGGCAGCTTGCCTTAACCTGTGGTTGAGGCGTCAAAGTCACCCACAGGAACCGTTGGCAGGTTTAGCCTTAAGCTCCAAGTACTTGTGTCTGTCACATATGATATGTCTCCGTCTGGACCCTCTCTTGCCTAACCAAAATCTGGTATATTGGCCCTTATAGGACTGTCGAAACACATGCCAAACTGTAGGTCAAAGTGGATAAGTTGACTTTTCTGCTGCCAACGTGATCTATCCACCAGTAAACATGGACAATGCACAGATTCAATAAGCTTAGCTCGGGCTAATGACTGGTATTATAAACTAACTATGAAAAGAGTAGCCTGCAATATGCATTTTTAGATCACCACAACAACAAATCCCCCCGACCAAAAAATAAGGAAAACATACTCAGGTGGTGAAACAGGTTTTGAAGATTTGCATAAATAACTCCCATGTCCCGGACTGAAAGCCTAAATGCATAAGGTTTCAGATTGTTGCTGATTCCAGAATGTAGGAGGGAATCGCAAAAAGAGGGATGTCGCAAACTTACGTGACCAGCACCTGAGAAGATTTTGGAACCAAGTTTCTAAAGGTAACAACAATGTGATATTGCTTAATTTAATCTAAGTAACGAACATCAAACTTACTGAGGCCAGCAATAAGTTTGAGGGCTTGAAATCTCTGCAGATTATTGGCTGCTCCTACTGCAAATTTAATCCGTGTGACCCATGGAAGCAGTTTAATGGTCAAGCCCCTTTGCAGCAGGAAAGACACGTGATTTGTGTAGTACATTAAAACAAGAAAAAGATCCTATTTGCCATAAATTCGAGGCAAGCATGTTTATATCACCCAAGAAAGAACCTTACTTCCATAGAGATGGTTTTTTAGGGTACCCTTTTGCAAGAAGTCAGGGACAAGAAGTACTTTTTATCCTCCAAACAGTATCCCATTAGCCTGGCAATGTTTGGATGAGATAAGCTGCCCAGGAAGTTCACCACCGACTGCAAAAAGTTATCACTCTCATATCAGCATAGGGCAAAACCTCATAATTGCACATTTTTTTAGTATATGAAGAAAATATGCATCCCCTGCAGAAAAAGAGAGGAGACAGAACGACCAATTGTGTGATAAGAAGCTGGAGATACCCATAATGGCACCCAAAGAGCCATCTCCTGTGTCTGCACCCTACAAATTTTAGATCATCATAAATAATCTGAAATAAAAAGTGAGTGAAATATGCAATGATGCATCGTCACCCATGTTCAATAGCAAATCCTGACATGCGAACCGCATGGTTGAATTTCATATGCCTTACTGTAAATACACAACCTCATATTCATGAAAACCAAGGAATAAGCAAATCGTAAGAGCTCAACCTATATATAAAGCAAGTAAACATCCCTCGCATGATTTTGACACTCGCAAAGCCAATAGAGGATAAGATTGATGATAGTATGGGCGACCATGTAGAGTCAAACACAGAAATATGCAACATGAGAAAAGAAGGCACTCATCTTCTGTAGTACAAAGTAGATGTCCACCTTCCAAGATAGACAATAGCATCTTAAGTGATGATCATTTTTGAAAAATTCAAATGCTAAGTGGAGGCTAAGTCCTCCACTCCTCATCTTTCCCTTTTAAAAGAATTGTATGCTAATTACATATTGACTTCCATTTACCAGGTAATTCATGAAAAAGAAAATGGCACAATCTTTATTCATTCTTCCAAGGAGACATGAAGAGGAATTGTTATGTCCAGTGTCTCCTAAAGTGGCATAAGTTTGGACTCAAACAATCATGTCACCTCACTTTCAGGGTCGGCCAGCATATTTTTCCAGAAATAGAATCCTCACTAAGGATGGTTTTAGTGCCAAGAACTATGTTGAGAAATTCCAGAAGTTGCTCTAATGTTGTAACACTCATATTGGGAATTATTGTTTCAGGTACATTGTAGTGACATCCTCTAAGTTTAGCTTAGAACGGAAGAATATAAGTCACAATAATTTCTGATGCAGGACTTGAAGTCCTTCTGTGAAATGCAAGAAGAGTCCCTACATTTCAAAATTTACCAGCTATCACAGTACTTCTACCATAATATTTATAAACAATGAAGATTCAGAAGACGCTTCTACTCCAGCTCTCAAGAGCCTTAGAGATAGAAGCTAAGCTGGCAAAGCTTCTCTCCTACTTGTTTCCTCCAATTCCATGCTGTTTGGTTGCTGGATAACACACATGCATGTAATATGCACCACACAACTTAGACATAATAACTGTAGGACAAGATTGTGGAATCTCAAGATTTAGATCAAGAGCACAGGTGCTTACTTGAGGTATTTATAGATCAAATGGTCCTAGGATTTACAGAAGCTTGCCTTCTCATCCATATATCCCGAGACACCCACTCAAATGTGCTTTCCAAAACAGATATGCCTTAACCATTTGTGTCTCATCACTTTACATCCGGACAACTGGTTCAGCAAATTGGTGAAAACAGCTCTTCTTAGATTCTTTCAACTATTTGAATCTCCAATGATACATGCATACAGAAACTTATACAAGCCATGTATTTCACTTAGCACTGTGCCTGCTGTTTTGATTTAGAATAGAGATAAATAAACACCGGAACTAACTGCACCAGGCTTAGGATAGGCAAATTTTTACTCTTCTATTGCATCTCAGGAAAATACTTACACTAAAACCAGAAGTCCTTGAAAACAGAATCTCACAAGATTTTTCAATGTTTTTATGTGGACTTGAACCATACAATGGAAAAGCAAGGTGACTTTTCTCCAAGCTCTTGCATAGAATTGCTTGTGGTCATAGGACAAGTCACGGACCACTAAAATAAAGGATAAGAGGAGCAAGCACTGTCTTCTAAATAATTGCAATCCTAACAGAATAATCTGGTCCACATCATTGATCCAACCCCCAGAAATACGTGTTCAGTTGGGCAATGACACATATTCTCGAAAGGAAGAAAGCAAATTAAGATAGTGAGCTTCATATGAAATTAGCTGCACAAAACCAGAACAATCTAGTGACAAAAAAGGCCACTAACATCTATCATCTTGTTCTCATTTTTCTACAACAAACTCTGTATCTAGACATGATTCTTCTCCCACCATAATAATAGAGCTTCTTTTATCCAAAGCAGAAAAGGAAACATTGATCAAGACAGTTGTGCAAGCCCTGCCTCAATATGCCATGTCCATTTTCAAAATCCCAATCTATGTATGTAGAGCAATTGAACAAAGGATTGCTTCCTTCTAGTGGAAGCAAAATAAGGCGAAATCTGGGCTCCATTGGAAGGAATGGGAAACTCTCAAAACCAAAAAATATAGTGGGGGATTGGCTTTCATGATCTTATCTCATTCAACAGAGCAATGTTGGTTAAGCAAACTTGGAGACTCTCACAAACACCATCGGCCCTGTGGAAGCAATTATTCGAGGGATTATACTTCCCTGAAGGATATTTTTGGAATGCAAAAAAGGGATCACGTCCTTCTTGGGGTTGGCAAAGTACACTTGTTGGCAGGGATTCATTAGTTGAGGTAAAAGATGGGCAGTTAAAGATTGGAAAATCAATTAAGATCCAAGAGGAGATGCTGGAAATGGGTGTAATTGGTGGTCCAGCAAACTTTGACGAGCCTCAGAGAGTGGAGGACTTGAATAATCAGGAGAACAGAACCTGGAATGAGAATAGGTTGCAAACTCTCTCTGATGAGAACATAGCTGACGAAATTTTCGCTATCCCTCTAAACAGAAATCCAGAGGAGGATCAGCTGCTCCGGACAGGGAATAGAGCTGGGACTCATGCAGTTAAGAGTGCCTACAACGAGCTATATTCAGCTAACCAACAACAGCAAACAGCATCAGCCACCACCCCATTCCAAACTCCGAGATCCTTTTGGACAAGACAATGGAAATCAAACACTTATCCTAAAGTTCGAGTCTTTCTATGGAGCGCCCGTCAGAATGCCCTACCCACCAGAGAAAAACTTCACAAGAGAAAGATCTTACCCGACCCCATATGTCCTCTGCGTAACCGAGCGCTGAAATCAATCGAGCATGTCTTGCTTATTCGTCACTGGGACAGCTGCAATTCGGGCGAACCCGCGGCGAAAGCTGCAATCTTTAAGCCAACCCATCACTCGTTCGGACAAATGGATCACACCAATGCTCTGAATCAAACACAAACCTGCGGTCAAATGAGGAAGTCGCGGCCACTCTTTGGCTAATACGGAAGGCGGGCAACGCCCGCATCTTTCGAGCGTGCCGGCCGGACGCGAGCAGGATTATTAGCCTCGCAATTGCAGCAGAGTATACAAGCAAGGGCGAGAGGGTCGCGCAAGATCAACATCGACTGTTCGAAATCGGAAGGCTCGCCGGTCCGCGCGGCCCCCGGAGCTGTTCGCGACCAGCCGGCGGTGTTGATCCATGGCTTCGCGAGCTCGGGTCCTGCTGGATCGGTGCTAGCGGCCGACGCCCCAGCATCGCGCGCGTCTTCAGTTCGTGCAGGAAGCTGTGGACAGAGATGCCGTTGGAGCAGTAATTAATGAATGTTGAAAAAAATGACTCTGAAATTGTTGATCTTACTATTGATAAAGGAAAATTACCATATGAAGATAATTTGTTAATGGAAAAAGAGAATTTACTATAAATTCGTATTATCAATGATATTTCATGAAAGTTATAAAATGTTAGCAAGTTTAGCCTTACAAGTAGGGGTGTGTAATGGTTCAGGCGGGCGGTTCCCTACCTAGAATTGGGAACCGCCCGCTAAAGACCGGTTCCAAAAAATTGGAACCGGGATCCACCCGTTTGTTGCATGGATCCGGTTTGTTGCATGAAACCGATCTTGAAGCGAAACAATTTTGGTTTTCAACATAGAACGGTCATGTCTATGAGTTCGGAAGGAGGGGAGAAGGTCTATGGCCAGGTTTTTAACATAGAACGGTCGCGAAATAATTTTCCGTGGTTGTGGCGGGTGGCGGCCGACGCGAGGGGGCAAACAACAATGGCAGAGGAGGAGCAGCGACGGCGTTGATGCTCGCTGCTTGGGGAGGAATCAAAATGGCAATAGAATTAGGAGGAATCGAGGAAGAGACAAAGAGAAAGTGAGGAGACGAGATCTAATCTAGGGTTTCTTTTAGTAATTTTTTTTTTAATATTAAAAAGGTTCCGGTCCGGTCCAGGTGGGCGGATCTGCCCATGGAACCGGGAATCGGACCGATTCCCTCAAAAATCACCGGTTCCAGGCGGTTTCCGGATATTTTGCACACCTCTACTTACAAGGCTTTTTGAACAAAAAAAGAAAAAAATTACGAGGCTTTTGAGGTAAATTACAATATTTAAGGGACGATTACTAACTTGTCATTTACAACCACTTAAATATTGAGCATTAATATATTCAAGCTATGATTACTGATTCTATTGTCAAGCTAACGTTCAAAGGTATAAGTGAAACCGAGTTATGACGATTAACAATAATGACAAACTAATTCAAATTGCGGTCTTATACAGGGCTGCTCCTGTTTTTTTTTTTTTTTCTACAGACCTAAGAAATACCCTTTTGATGTCTAGTCCTACTTTTACTCATCATGAGAGAGATGCAAGATAAAAAAAAAAAATAAAAATAGAGAATTTTGATCTGAGTTTATCTGATATCGGCATGTAATATTTTCATGATACATGGATAATTTAATTTTCGAAAAAAAAAAAAAGCGTAACTTAATTTAAAGATTAAAAAACCTGTTCATACTCTATATTTGAGCAACAGTCCCCTTAGCATAGGCACCCAATCATAGACATCACAATAGTCATAAATTGATTAAGTTGACATTAGTTTAATGTTGTTGAGATTTTGGATTTCCATATCCTACAAATCCTCATATTCCATAGTTTGTGTTTTCGAACCTGTATTGTCATTAGCGTGTTGAACAAACTATATCCAGATTGAGCTTAGATTATTGTGTTTTTGCCCTGTTTTGTACATTTTGAACGGACAACCGAGCAACTCTTTCCTTTGCAAAACTTCACCAAGAACCCAACCGTGTCTCAAAGCTCAAAAATCACCATGAGAATGGACCGAATGGCCTAACACTTTTTGGAGATTGATTGCGGCCCGAACACAGCATCAACAAATTCATGACTACAACAACAATGAGAATTAGCCATAGGAAAAATCATTCCTCTCTTAAAGAAAGTGCAATGAGAATTCCCATCTAAAGCTACGTTTCTTCACGTGGAGTGCGTGTCAGAATGCCACTACCCACAAAAGAAAATACCTGATCCGATTTGGGTGCGTTTGGCACCAGCTTTGCCAAGTACCTTTGGGTACCCAAAGCCCATTTGCCCAAATATTGGGTGTTTGGGAAAAAAATTTAGACCTGCCTTGAAGAAATACTAGCTTTCCAAAGGTTGAAAGCCCAAGTCAGGTCCTAGGCTGCCTTGGGCTTTCGGCATTTTCGGAAGGGCGATGCACTGTTCATCTTCCTCTTCGTTGAATTCTCGGATGTCAGCAGGCGAGGTGGCGACTCGGCCGGCGAGGTGGCGACTTGGCCGGCGAGGTGGCGATGGGTCGGTGACGGGTTGGAGAGAGGCCGACAACTGTCGCCGCACCCCGACGACCGTCACCGACCAGTCGCGCGACCCAAACCTGGGTTGCGTCGGTTACCTAGGTCACGGCGAGGTCGGTTGCCACGACCTTCGGCGACCTTCGCGACCCAGATCTAGGTCGTGGAGGTTGCCTGGGTCGCGGCGAGGCCCCTTCACGGCGCGGTGGGTTGCGCGACGGCGCGGTGAGGGTCGCCGCGACCCTCGTCGGATCGCCTACCCTTCGCCGGCACGAAGCCTGGCCGGCGGTAACCGGCGAAACCTTGGCCGGCGGTCACCGGCGAAGTCTTGGCCGGCCAACTTTCCTTTTTTTTTAATAATAAAAGTATTTTGTAAATTTAATTTACCCAAACACTATTTTGCACAAGTATACTTCACAATGGACTTTCACAAATAAATTTATCAAACACACATTGCATTTTCAAAAACACCATTGACTCAAAAGCTTTTACATTTTCTCAAGGACTTTTCCCAAAAGTCTTCCCAAACGCACCATTTATCCCCTATGCCGAAAAGCCCTGGAAAGGGTGGAACATCTTTTTACCCTGTGCGAGTGGACCAAAGTTATCTGGCTAGACCCAAGGATTGACATAGACACCTCTACACGCAAAAATTTCTATAATGGATAAATGGTTTTTAGATACTGACCGGCGGAACTGATGCTCTGGGGCGAGATCTTTTTGTGGGCATACTCAGGTTGATTTGGAAAACCAGGAATTCCTTTGTCTTTCAAGCGCACGAGATCGTTCCTCAGTCGATCGCGGACGATGCCTTGGCAATGACCCGAAGTTTGATCAGTCAGCAACCAGGATCGAGACTATCGGTAAAGGACATGGCTTTCTTACCCGAGAAGCGGAAGCCGCCGGGCCGAGGCTCCCGGAAGCTAAGGCTCTGCATGATAACCTTCCCCAGCCAAAAAATTTCTATTCTTCTCTTCCCCGGAACAAAAAGAGAATAGAAACTAGTTTGATAACGGCAAGTCAATTTTTTGTTCCCGGGAATGGTTTTGGAACAGAAACGAGAAGTAAAAAAAATTTACTTCTCGTTCCCGGCCAAGAATTCCCAGGAACAAAAATAAGAAACAAATTGGGCAACCCTAATTTCACTTTCGCGATCTTCCATTTTCACCTCTCCCTTCGTCCGCTCGCCTCTCTCCGATCTCATCTCCAGTCGCCTCTCTCCAATCTCGTCGCCACCGGTCTCGTCACCGCCGGTCCTGCTCGTCGCCTCCGCCTCTCTTCAGTGCCGTCAACCCCGTCGTCTCTGGTCGCGACGCGACACTCCGGTTGGGTCGCCGCTCTCCGAGCTCGTTGCATCCAGTCCCGTCACCTCCGCCTCTCTTCGGTGCCGTCCATCCTCCCCAGCGCCACAACCAGACCCTTCTCTCTCCTCGCTCCGCGCTCTTTATGCTCCTCTCCCCTGAAGACCCACTTCGCGTTCTGCCCTAGGCCGCCTCTACCGTCGCCTCGTGCCGCTTCTGCAGTCGCTCCGTGCGGTGGTTTCGGCTCGCCAGGCTATTCGAGGAGGAGCTTCCGCGGTGGGGTGGTGGTCGCCGCGCCTGGGTCGGTCCGGAAGTCGGAGGAGGAGTGGCAAGCGGTCCTGTCGCTCCGTGCAGTGGTTTCGGCTCGCCGAGCCATTCGAGGAGGAGCTTCCGCGGCGGGGTGGTGGTCGCCGTGTCCGAAAGTCGGAGGAGGAGTGGCAAGCGGTCCTGTCTCGCCGAGTCATTCGGTCCGGTCGCCGCGCACCGTTGGAGGAGGAGTGGCAAGCGGTCCTGTCGCTCCGTGCTGTGGTTTCGGCTCGCCGAGCCATTTGAGGAGGAGCTTCCGTGGCGGGGTGGTGGTCGCCGCGCCTGGGTCGGTCTGAAAGTCGGAGAAGGAGTGGCAAGCGGTCCTGTCGCTCCGTGCGGTGGTTTCGGCTCGCCGAGCCATTCGAGGAGGAGCTTCCGCGGTGGGGTGGTGGTCGCCGCGCCTGGGTCAGTCCGGAAGTCAGAGGAGGAGTGGCAAGTGGTGCCCGAGCAGTCCCGTATCCTGAGGCAGAAAGGGACCGAGTTAATTCTCTTGATTTCTTGATTTATTTATTTTTTGGGTGTTTGTTTTACTGCTAGCTTATCTTGATTGTGGGTTTGTCATTCTCAATTGTGGTTCTTGATGTTCTTGATGCTTCACTTTCCATACTGGGTTGGGGTTTGTTGAATTGGATTGGTTTCGTTTGAACGTGATTGCCATGCTGTCTACTTGAAGCTTGGGAAAACCAAGGTTTAAGACACATTCTGTTCAATGAGGCTTTCTTGGGCTGTCTATTTATGTGACGTGCGAAAAATTTAAACAAGTTTATGCTGCAATGTGATAGGTTGAATCATAATTGGGTTTTGAGTTTTGATTCAGCACGGTATGACACATTTCTAGTGCGTCAAGCGGTGTCTGTTGGAGGTGGATTCTATGTGAATTACGTTTTAATAAGAGAAACCACTGAGGAAATGCAGGTTAGGATGTTCTCTGTGTTTTTCGAGGTGCTGGGGAGTTTTTTCTGGGTTTTTGTGGGAATGAGTTGTTTTAGCTATTACTTGAGTTCTCTAGCACTGTCCTGTGTTTGGAAGGCTTTGTTTTTATTTGGAAATATCAGCCCTTTTAGGTTCCTGTTGGGTGCTAAGGATTTGTTACTGCATGAGTGCTGACATCTTGCTTACTTACGAAGTCTTATACTTTTCACTTTTCATCAAAACAAAGGTGAAGTTTCGCCTCTCTCCAATCCTACTGCCTGCAATCCCGTCGCCTCTAGTCAAGTTTCTCCGGCTCGCATCGCCTCTGGTCGCATCGCCTCGTGGTCGTCTTGCCCTAAATCAAATTTGTTACTTTGATTCTTTCTCATTGTACCTGTTCTAGTGGTGATTCTCAATTTTTCTAAAGTTGAATCGTGTCGGCTCTGTCGCGTTGCCTCTGTTTGTGCTCGCTTCTCTCACATTGCATCCCCTGTACTTGTGTCGCCCTTGATCAATGGAGGTAGAGTGGATACTTGGACCTAATGGTTCGGGAGATGCATGTAAAATGAAGGAAAGCTTCATTTCTTGGATGTAGCGAAGCATGTTGCGCTTTATGCACATATATTTACTGAATTTTATGGTTGATTTAGATTGAATAAGGCCTATGCGATCTGTCTCTCTCTCTTTCGATATGACGCTCGCTCTTTCTCTATTTTCTCCTATCAATTGCATACCTGAAACTCTGCTGTAATTTGTCAATGCTGCTGAAGTATTGATTACTAGAACAACATGTTTAGTTTATTATTTTTATATGCTTGATTCTAGTTGTCATTGATGCTTGTGTGAAGCTTTGGGTATGTACTTCATCAAACTTTTTATGGCAATTTTATGATCAGGAAATATCTCATAGATTCAAGTGGTTGTCTTATGATGTGATGTTGTATTAAGCTTTTCCTGCTTGTCCTTCTCTTGAATTGTGCTTTTGTACGGTTGATTGAGTTTGATTTGTATTACTCCGCAGTTTGATTTGACTTACTGTTTTGGCTGAAACGAAGTGCTAGATGAATTTTTTTGACCTTGAGCCCTTCTAGACATAAAAAATACACTTCTAGATATTTGATGTTGCCCATAATAGATGTCGTTTGGTTGCTGAAAAACACATTTGAAATCAGTCAATTCTGCAGTAGTTTCAATTTGTGTTTATTGATTTTGAGGAAAATTGTCTTGAAAAGATATACAATAATGGAATGAAACATTTGAGAATTCAAACATTGCACTGAATAGCTACCCAATGTTTATGCATTGAATAGCTATCCAATGTTTAGAGCTATAAAGACATTTTGATGCTTGTGTCTTTCTTTAGTCTAAAAGATGGTGATGAGAAAAGAAGGCAGCAGCATGTTGCACTTTCTTTTTAATTGTCTTGAACTCATATGATGTTCAACTAGTGAAGGTTACATGGCATCCCAAAAAGAGGCATTCATCGCAAAGTGGATTGAGCCTTTAACGAACTTGTTCGTCAGTTTGTTGGTAGAAGAGGTTAAAAAAGGAAATCGCACCTCTTCTACGTTCAACAAAGTAGGGTGGAATAACATACGGATAGAATTCAACAAACGAGCAGAACTTCAATATACTGCAGTACAGTTGAAGAATAAGGTGAACAAATTGAAAAAACAGTATGCTAGTTTCAAGAAGCTTCTTTCACAATCCGGATTTGGCTGGGACAATGTGAGCAAAAAAGTTGTTGTTGATGATCCGAGCATATGGGAATCTCATATCAAGGTATGATTTAACCTTTGACCATTTTCATAGCGCTATATATGTACATCAAATATGTTTAATTGTATTGCTGATATATGTCATCATTGTGAAAATTGCAGGATAATATTGAGTGGGTGAAATTCAAGAAGGATGGGTTTCCTCAATATCCTGACTTGTGTATCGTATTTGGCGATACATATGCTACTGGGGACTATGCATCAGGACATGTCGAAGATATGGTGATGTCGGATGAACTTAATATTGGTGGTGATGATGCAGACAATGGACCAGAGGACTTTGGTGCACAGCATGTTAACGAGGAAGATGTTATGGCTGACAAAACTCCTACTCCAGTTCATGACAAACATAGGATGGATAGAACTCCAAATACTAAGAGGAGAAAGAAGAGTCAATCATTTACTGTTGCTAGCACCTGCAAAACCTTGCAAGAGATGATCAAAAGTAGGGTTAATCAATCTGTGAGTGGTTCTGTCAACTCACAAGTGACATCACCACCTACAGACCCATTCTCCATATCTGTGGTGATTGATACCCTACTTGCCATGCCTATGTTGGACTCAGATCTCTTTAGCAAAGCAGTGGAGCGAGCCTGCGATAATGCCACGTGGAGGGAGGCTTTTATCAAAACCCCAACTGAAATGAGATATGGACTTCTCCAACGTCTTTAGTGGATGTTAGAAAATGTGTCGTGGATTACTTGGAGTTTTATCAGACTGTTTTATTTATTTATTTATGTTTTTGGTTGTTATTTTGTTGCGACTTTTGCATCTATATTGTGATTTGGATATGATGGATTGTGCTGAATTTTTATATTTGGTTTGGCTTTTCACTCTATTACTTACGTTATTGGTTTCCATTATTTTTTATTTTTATTTTTACATATATCTATATTGATTTTCTTATATTTGTGTAATGACATAGGTACTATGGAAGATGAATCAAATAGTGTGTCTAATGAAGAGGTAGCAGCAGTTAAATGGTATTTGGATAACTTTGATATTGACATAATAATAGCATGGTTAACTCTTGCTAATTTAGACATGTCTTTGCATACAAAAGAGTCTATTAGGGACAACAAATTATCAGGAGCCGAATGGGTAAGGGAAATTGTTTATGGACATTCCGATAGGATATATGAAGCATTCAGGTTAGAAAGACATGTTTTTCTTAACCTATGTGATCTAATGAAGGCAAGAGGCTGGCTGAAAGATACTCGATATGTAAAGGTTGATGAACAAGTTGGGATTTTTTTATATATGGTTGGTCACAAAAACACAAATAGAGATTTATGTGAGAGATTTCAACGTTCGGGATAAACAATCAGTAAGTTCTTCACTCTGGTATTAAAAGCGTTTCTCAAATTATCAAAAGAGATTATCAGGCCGCCTTCTTTTGATATTGTTCCAGAGGAGATTCTTATCGATCCTAACCATGCACGTTACTTCAAGGTATGATTTTAATATCAATTTTACATTATTAAAATATATATAGTTGATAATATTGTCTAACGCTATAATTTCACAAAATCACAGGGCTGCATTGGTGCTATTGATGGCACCCACATTGATGCATCCGTTTCTATATCAAAACAAATCCCATTTAGAGGCAGAAAAGGGACTACCACTCAAAATGTGATGTGTGCTTGTTCATTTGATATGAAATTTACTTTCGTATATGCTGGGTGGGAAGGATCTGCCAATGATTGTCGGGTTCTCTCGGCAGCACTTGAGACGCCTCGATTGCAATTTCCTCGACCACCACCAGGTATTTGTTTTCTCTATATTAAGTGATTTTTTTTTTTATGATTGTATAACTATTGCATATCATAACAAATTTATGTATATATTTTTGTAGGAAAATACTATGTTGTAGATTCTGGTTATGCATCACTTCCAGGATTTTTAACTCCATTTAAAGGTGAACGGTATCATTTGAATGAGTATAGGGGTAGAACGAGAAGGCCCATAATAGCAAAAGAATTGTTTAACCATAAGCATTCTTCATTGAGAAATGTTATCGAGAGGTCATTTGGGGTATTAAAAAATCGCTTCTCCATTTTGACACACATGCCTCCATTTTCAATTCGAAAGCAAGCATATATTGTAATTGCATGTTGTGCTCTTCATAATTATATTCGCGACCAAGACAAGATGGACAGGAACTTTGCCCTTTATGGAGATCCGGATTATCCACTTGGATCTACAGAAGACGAGGTTGTAGATGATGCATCACGTGATGAGGCGGCTGAGATGAACATGATCAGGAAAAATATTGCAAATATGATGGCAAGGGATCACAATATGCAAGAAATTCCATGACTTTTTATTTCTGACTTTTGCGACGTGTTTTTTGTTTTTTGGTGAAAACTTTTGTGGTGTGTTTGTAAATTATTATGAATACATTTCTATTCATAGTATTAACGTCATCCAATTCTATCTCCATGAGCATAAATGTCATTGAATGTATCATAAATATGGACAAATAGAAGAGAAGCAAATGATAAGCTATTGTATAGTTCACACTTCAAGACCTACAAACCACTATCCGAAGTTTGTATGCTAGTCAAGAAAGAAAAAAAGCAAAAGAGGAGAAAAAAAACACCTCTCTTTATTAAAATTAGCCAAAACCTTATAACGACAGCAACATAATTCGGAAGAAGCAAGGTAAAAATTAACATCAAAATGGAATGCATCGACGGTTCAAAATGCAAGAGACCGAGGTCTTTACTAAGTGTTTTAGGAGTATACTATGAACTAAATGCATAATGCCAATAAAGCCACGTCATGCATGCACCATTCCAACAGTTGAAAATTTCCAACTCCAACCCGAAATCTATGTCAAGATTAGAAGAGACTAAAATCCCTAACCACGAATGCACTAGAATTACAATTTTTTTTTTTTAAAGAGTAAAAACTTAATCCCAAGGAAATGAGCATAAATTAATTTGGCCGACAATATTACGTGTGCTTTTTTCGCAATATTTGCTATATCAAACATTAAAATTCGCAAAAAGAAAATATATTATTGAGAATTATAGTTCAAAACATCGGTTTGTGAATACCTATTCCAACAAAGCGCTACATAAATTCAATACATTATAAAACATATGTAAAGATCCTCACACATAGATATAAAATAATAGCTCACGTTCTATTACAATACCACCTATGTTACAAGCATATTCAACTATAATGCTTACCCTTAATCAAATGTATTATTAATCTAATAATATTTTGATCATGACAATTTTTATGTATTACCTAATTTATTCATTTTTCTTATTTTTAATTTTTTAAAAAAAAAAATTTGGAATAGAAATTTTGTGCAGTTACAAAACGTGTTTCTATTCTTTTTCTATTCCAGAAATAGAAATTTGTGCGTTATCAAACGTGTTTCTGTTATTTTTTTGTTCCAGAAATAGAAATTTTGTACAGTTATCAAACAGGTTTTTTTGCTCAGAAATTGTTCCCCAGAATAGAAATAGAAAAGAACTATTTCTGAAAAAAAAAAATTGTTCCCCAGCCAAGAAATGTTGCCATGCGGAGCCTAAAACGCCAATGCCTGATGCCCCATGGGCAAGCGACAAATCGGAGGCCTCAATCGCTGGCGTTTGCGGAGACGGTCGAGGGGTTCTCTCGTCCCTGGCTTCGCGAAGCAAGCTCGAGTGGGCTCGGCTTCAATCGCGGAATCCCACGCTGTTCGCGAAGGTCTCGTCTTCTTGTCTAAACTCTAGCGAAGCGATGAGAGGTGCAGCGACGACAGATCTGGAAGCTGAACTCCAAAGTGGATGGCTCATCAGCGGTTGGGCTTTATCAAGCAAAGCCCATAAGCCCATGGGACACCCGAAATATAATTGAGCAATGCAGGGGCCATTCGGCCCGGTTAAAAGAAGTAATAAAAGTTGTCCATCCCCCACGAGAAGCAAATTGGCGTGCGGACTTGGATTGCAAAAGCCCATAGACTAGGGTACCTCCCTCCCAATTGGCTATCTGAGGGCGCACATGACCATTCCGTTCCGAAATAATTTTTGGAACATAAATAGATTTTTCTATTTCTATTTCTAGAAAATTTTCTAAGCAAAAATAATCGTTTAATAACAACATAAAATTTCTACTCTAAAAATAGAAATTCATTTGATAACAACACAAAATTTCTTCCTTTTAGACGACGGGGTACCGGAGGATGGTGGTGACGGACGGTGGCGGCAATGGCCGACGGCTAGCGAATGGCGGCGGTGGCTGCGGTCGGCGGCCGATGATCGGTGGGCAACCAATGGACAGTGGTTGGCGGCAACGGATGAAGGACCGGTTAACGAACGATGAGAAAATTTTTTATTTCTCATTTATGTTCCAGAAAATAGAGAAGTATTCTGATTTCTATTCCAAATCTATTTATGGAATATAAATCTATTCCAGAAATAGAAAAACGGAATAAATTTATCAAACGGATTTATATTCCAAAAACAAGTCTGGAATAGAAATTAATGTTTGTCATGCACCCCCTAAGCCTCCCCAACCTCTTTGCAATTTGTTATGTTTTGATGCAATTTGTGGTTGATCTGCCTAGGGGTGATCGGGAATTGTCCACTAAGGGCTAGTTTCCAAAAATTAAAATCAAGATCCGCCTGTTAATTTTCATAGATCCACCTAAAAATGGGACCGCTAGTCCGGTCCGGTTCCCACGTTGAATTATGGAACTGGTTCCCAATCCCTACAAAATTGCGTTCATCGATTAATATCATGGGGAACCTAATTTCTACATGGTCCTCTATAGCTTGTTTGGCCTTAAATATGGGTTGAATTGCAAGCTATTGATTTTGATTAAGGATTGAAAATTATAGAACAAAACAAATTGATAATACCCGTTAGCTAATAAACTAATTTCTCCAAGAAAATAGTGTAGTTCTCTTATGCTTTGTTTGGTTCTTCGGATTTTTAACTTACATAGGACTGAATAGGATATAATATGAAATTCAAAGATTTTGTTATATTGTATCCACTATTCCAATCACAATAATAAAATTAGATATATTTATATCATATTATGTATAATTTTTTTTTTTGTATAAATGGTATATCATTGTAAATAAACCTAAAAGTTCACAAATAAAATGGTTAAAATCTCTACGACACTATTTCCTAATTTATTTTTTCCTTTCTTTTTTTTTTTATAATTTTCTTTATTATTTCTTTTTCCCCCTTCATCATTTTCTAATAAAATTTTATTATATAATAAATTGTACTAATATAACTAAAATGCCTAAAATATGTAACAAATATATATTTATATTGAATTTATATTATAATATATAATTAAAGTCAAGTATATATGTAAAAATAAGATCAAGTTAAAAAAAAATTTTTTTTGTTGTTTTGAATTTTTATATTACAATTCAAATATTGCTTATATTGAAATATAATTTCAATTTTGTTAATTTAATAATTTTTTTATTCGAAAAAAATAATTTTCCTATTATTTATATTAGAAATCATATCCACATTTATCCAACCTCCCCTATAAGATAATTTTATCCAATTTATACCCCTCTTATATCTGACTTTATTTTGTCTTAAGTAGGCACCAAGGGTAAGGTACGATAAATTTTATCCTATTTGAATTTCATCATGACTACCAAACATAATCTTAAGGTTTCATGACACCAAAAACATGTGGATAATTAAACTTAACGTTAAAGGTCCTAACCTCCACAAAAGTCAAAACATTAATTGTTTGATCCATCTTCTTTTAACATCAACCTAATTTAATCACAAGAATGGCTAAAGAAATACCTAATTATTCTATTAAAACAAGCCATCGGGCCTTAATTTTGTATCATGACGACAAAGTGCCGTGATATTTATGGACATCTCCAATCGGTCTCCTCCATCCTCTTCATTTGTTTATTTTATTTTGATGGAGAAAGCAAATAAATGAACTATTAGAATAAACAAAAAGTATGTGATTAATCCTATTATGCACCCAAGAGACAAAATTAGTTAATAATGTCCAATAGTACAAATATATATGTACTTATACATTGGAAAAAATTGCAAAATAATTAAGTAATTAAGTTGGAATTTCTTTATATATATATATCGGTCTAATCCACCCGAAATTGAGCACTGGACCAATACTCACCAATTCTAGTAAATTGGGACCAAGAACCGGAGTGGTCCTCATGAGAATTGCCGATTTTGGGTGGTTCTTTGTTCATTTGCACACTCGTAATTCTACCATCTCTTCTAATTAATGAAAGTGTTTTGTTTTCGACCAAAAACAAAAATACTAAAAATTTGACCATTTGGACTTGAGTATAAAAATTTGACAATGGGAAATTCTTTGGTTATTGAGAAAAATTAACATCAACTAATTTTTAAAAAATGAGTGATTAAAAAAGGTTTAAAAAATGGCTATAAAATTGTTAATCTTACTATTGATTAAGGAAAATTGCGATGCATGAAGATAGTTATATAATCACAAAGTTCAGTTCCAAGAGTAGAAAAAAATTAAATTCAGATTATTTATATTATTTCAGGAAAAGTTATAAAATGTCAACAAGTTCAACCTTACAAGGCTTCTTGACCGAAATAAAGAAAAAAAAATTGAGGTTTTGACGTAAACAACAATATTTGAGGGATGATTACTAACCTGTAATTTACAATGACTTAGTTACTGAGTGTTATCATGTTCAAGTTACGATTACCAATTCTATAGTCAAGCTATTGTTGAGAAAAGTAAATTATCAATTATGAGTGAAACTGAGTAATGACAATTCACGATAATGACCAGTAAATTTAAATTATGGTCTTATGCAGGACTGCTCTTATTTCTTTCTTACGGATCAAGAAGCACCCTTTTGATGTCTAGCCCTACATTTGCTCATTCTTGAGATAGAAACAAGATGGAAAAAAAAACGAGAGAATTTTTATTTGACTTTATCTGATACTGGCATGTAATCTTGCATGACTCAAGGATAATTAAATTTGAAAAAAAAAGGCAGTGTAATTTAATTTAATTATTAAAAAATCAGTTTATATCCTATATTTGAGCAACAGTCCCTTTAGCATAGGCACCTGATCATGTACATCACAATACTAAAAAAATTGATTAAGTTGACATTTGTCTTATGTTGTTGAGAATTCGAGTTTCCCAATCTTGCAAATCTTCGTGTACCATAATTTTTGTTTTCGACCGTGTATTTTTATTACCATATTCAATAAATTGTATCTAGATCGAGCCTAGATTATTTTGCTTATATTGTAAATTTGATCTAGCCTCCAATCTACTCCTTAAAATGTGCCTCCTTTTCAGCAGATAAATAAATGAGTGAACTAATTTAATACAATAAATCTCAAATATATCTACCTAATCATATAGTGAGAAAATATTGGTATCTCAGTACCTTGAAATTTGGTTCACTGTTTCTCTACACTCTTAAAACAAATAAAGTAGAGTTTCCCGATCGCTAGCAGCTACATGGATGTATAAAGCCAACAATACTTAATTCAGAATTGATGTCCAATTATTCATGTTCTTTCTTTTATTTTCCTTTTTTCCCATCATTGCTTTATGCGTTTGAAGTGAATACATTCATATTTAGAGTATTTAGGTAATTGGCAGGTGTGTGTGGGCAGCATTGTAGCTTTGCTTATGATTTTCCTTTTTTTTGGTCAAAATTTAGAAATTGCTCTGAATTTTGAAACATCATTAGGAATTTTGCATTACTTGAAATCACCCCTTCACGTGCTAATACTTATGCAAGTTTAAGAGATGTTTGAGGTATTCATTACGTGAAAAACAACTCTTAGGAGTATGAAAAATAGAAACCAGAAGTTAAAAAGCATCAAACTAACTGATATGCCTCATCATATTAGACTCATTTTTTTAGTTTGAGTTAATATTACAAAAACCTTAAGTTTTGTCAATTGTGACATAAATATTATGAACTTTATTTTGCCTTACTAAAATCCAAAACTTGCCCAATATGACACAAATGCTATAAAAAAAAATTGTGCCATTAAAATCCCTAGTAACAAATATGCTCTATATATAATTGAAATAAAAGATAAATATGAATCTTTTCGCAACAATAAAATAATTGAGATATGTTTATCACAATAAGTATAATTTGAAGTCTTTATGGTATTTGCCTTTTTAAGTTTTAAAATAATATATATACTGATTTTGAAAATAAATCAAAATCGAAAGTCTCTCATTATTGCGTCATCCACGTGTGCATTGTCGGCAAAAACAGGCGTTCCTCTTTCAACTGTCCAGAGTCAGAGGAGGCGGCACATCACGATCCAACTAAAATACCTTCTCCAACGGCACAGATAAAATAGAAAGCGCGTGGGGCCCACCCATCAGTGTAATGAAAAGAAATAGGAACCGAGGATCTTTTCTGTCTCTTTCCGGGGGGTTTGGGGAGGCACGTGGCTTTCTTTTGTCCGAATTCTACATTTTTATATTTAAATCCTAGTTAAATAAGATTAAAAAGTAACAGGGTAAAATTTTACCCCCAAAAAAAAAAAAAACACACACACTAAAAATGAAACAAAAACCTACACCGTGCTCCACCACTGGAAAGGATGCCCGGGCTAGTCACCCCACTAAAAATGTAACTAAGTTTTTTTTTTGTTTCGGATTCAGTCAATTGAAATTCACGTGTCTATCGGATGGATACATTAACTTTTGATTAAGCAAATTTGAAGACTATACAAGAACCATTTAGATTAATTTAAAAGTTGGAGGACTCAAATGGAAGGAAAAAAAACATGATAGTTTAGGGAGCAAAACTAGTCCTTTTGACTTTTAAGAAACAAAAGATGTGTTGTAGCCAGAACTTTTCCCTAAATTACGGGCTCAAGCTTTGCTAAAGGGTGAAAATGAAAGCTTCTAGATGTTGGTAGGAGCCTTCTGGAGTGCTAAAGAGTCGTGTCACCAGGTGTGAACGGGTTTAAGGATAAGAACGACAGCTTAAGATGGAAAGAACGCGTTCATGCACGTTCACGTGCCGCAACTTGACTTTTTCGTGTGACGTGTAATCAAACTTAGTGTATATAGTCTTTATGCTTAACCTCTTATTATACGAGCATGCATGAGAGATTTACTGTATAGATAGCAACCTCGCAAAAACCATATGTGGGTCAAAAGCTACCTACAAAGCGAAATGGAAAGCGTATGGAGCAAGATCAAGGAGAAGTTGGAATATATTGGATGGAAGGATGATTGGAAAAAAGAATTTGAAAGCAAACTACAGCTGGAAGCAATATCAACCTCACATTAATACTAGTGGTCCATGATCAATTCCAAAAGCATGCGTATAAACCGCCCTTTGTTGACCCACATTTGTCTGGTAATTCCAATAAAATTGCATTATTAATGGGGGTTTTGGTGAGATATTTTTCCGAGCCATGACTTTGGAAAAACACATTCAAGAAAGAACAAAAGCGAAGGACCTTATCCCACCCCGTAAAAAGTCTCATAAAGCAAAACCATCACATGGATTCAATCGCTTCTTTCTCATTTTTCTTCCCCAAGAACAAGGACAAAAATTATCATAATCAGGGCCCAGCTCACATGGCCGCTCGGAATGCTAATGATCAAGTGGTACGCGGTAGCTTCCCCTCTGGGATTGGAGAACAAAAAGAAAAGAAAAAATTAATGAGATTTGACCAATAATACACGCAACAGCATTGTAATTATTCACTAGATAAGATTTCACAGTTGGACTTATCATTTGAGTTCGTCCCTCTAATCTACTGAAGCTATATGTGAACAGACTGCGTATATGTACGTTGATCGCCAGTATTAAACATGTGCATGTGATGATATATACACTCACATTTCACATAATCTTATTGAAACTATATTGTAATTTCTAAACATTATCTCATGTTTTTTTTTTTAAAATTTACTACCCTTCTTCTCATAGAAATATTAAAGTACGGAACTGCCAATATTTCAATATTATGACATGAATGTCACCATCGACATATCAATATATATAATAGTAAGTAAAAAACTAAATGGATAACCAGTATTTAAGATTCTCAAACTATAAACCAACAAACAGATTAATTAAGAAATTTATGTTTCTTCATTTTGATTGAAATTGTTCATGGGCCTCATAGAGGTTAACCAACAGATCAATCGAGAGGTTGAAACATTCGAATTCTTTTGAAAATAACGTCTTTTATTTTTTAAAGTTGCTAACAAAGAGACTTCATCACCAAAAATTGTTTTTCCATTCATAAATAATACATATTTTTTCTTCCTTTTTTATGCCTCTACTCTTAGCATATATCCTTTCGGGGTCCAACTCATTCATTTTAGAATTGCATATCATTGAATTGCATATGTTGTCTTTCCAACAAGTGTTTGCTGACTATTGTCGTGTTGCTTTATAAAACCCAATAATGTCTCCCCTATCTAAGAATAGTCAGGAAAATCTTTGTCCGATCTAACTAACAACTAAAAATTAGATGCATTTGCAGTCGTCTTCGCATTAATAAAATGCATTTGTCCTTGTAGCGGGAGCAAAATAGACAACACACTGTAAATTGAAGGGCCCTTTTGTGCCTTTATGTTGACTGATTAGAGGGTTTTAATTAAGCTTTCACCTATAACCACATAAGAGATCATGGTATTTATTATCATGAGTGCAGACTTTTCAAATCAAACCCCAAACACAACACAGTTCTCAGCCGAGTTGCACGACCCTACATGTGTGTCTCTATACACGCACGCATTTAAATGTAGCGTTTTGGGGAAAACATCAAATATATAACAACATATAATTTTAGAAACGATATGGAATGGAAAGAAGAAAATGGAATATGCAGATGATTAAATAGAATTAAAAAAAAATGGAGTAGTTGAGATAATGAGAGAATGATTGAAAGGGTGCCCCCTTTATTATCGAGTCTACTAAAGTCAAAGATCTGGCTTTCGTGTATTAAATTTTCCTGTGCATCTTTCTGTCCGTAACATGCTTCTCTCTCCCTCCCTCTCTCTCCCTCTTAGTTACCTACTCATTCCACCTTGTTTTGCTTATGGAAGATTGAGACTCCCAAGCAGAACATGAGTAACATTTGTCCTGAATGAATATTTCTCTTATGTTCGAGGAAAGTCTCGAAACCGGACATCCTTCTGCCATCCGGTCAACCGCTTTCCTTGCTCTTCGTATTTGATGCTGTTAAAATCATTGCTTATCGGTATGCATTCAATTTCAGGGTCTAGGCTAAATTCTTTTCAATCGTCATGAGACCTTTTCCTGACACGATTAAGCTTTAGTGGGTGAATGACGATGTTTCGCACTCACTTAAGTGTGTAGACGACAATGATTTTTAGTGCTTGCAACAGTAGAATCAAGGATAGGCAGAAAATAGATTAGTTGGAGAAGTCATTGATGGTAGCTCGATTGACATAGAAGCTCCCAATCTGGATTCCTATCGTTGACACAACCTTTTTTCACATGATTAAGCGGCTTATAACATTATCATCTTTATAATGATGTTCCCAGAATGGTCGATATTATATTATGAGGTATACGCTATAATATCTTAACTGGGAAAATATTTAATTAGAAGTCGCAAATTTTTATTTTGATGATCCTGACAATCTATTGAAGATTATCACTAAAAAGCCAGGCCCACTATCCATGAAAAGTCGCAGATTCCCACCTCCAACTTGAGAACATGAAAGGATCACTGCACTTTTATCACCTTTAACTTTTTCTAGTTTTAAAATATCATTCACCATAAAAGAAACCTGCTCAATAAAGAGAGATTGAACTTGCACTTCCCAGGTAAAGATTTTCATTTCTTCTATCATGCGCCTAAATTTTGGATGGACAGGATGATTCTTCGAGTTCCAAGTGGTTTTGGTACAAGTGGGTCTCAATGAATATGGAGTAATCACAAAATGCAAGATCTTATCTCCATTGTAAGTGAAATTCGAACTTAGTACTGCGTATTATTATCACAAGCTTAGCATAATTTTCAAGTTTGATATGGAATCATATATTATAGGGAAATGATATGTTGACAGTGTCATAAGTCTCTCGAATGAAACAGTGGCTTCGCCACCTTCAATTCACTTTGAATGTTATGAATGGGTTTGTTTCTTAAAATAAAAATTATTACTCTCTCAAGATGTGATCTGAATTGTACCATTATTTAACAGTGCCGTTAGATTAGCAATGCCCTCTGACGCAATAAGAAATTAAAAGCATTGCAGATGTGTCTTGTTTATCCTAATACTTGTGGATTTTTCATGTTTGGAACTTGTCGATCAAATTTGGCTTATGATGTTTGATTGGATGGATGGCTAAATAGTGCACTAATTTTTAATATAAGGGATTTTCGGGTGTAGGATCGATCCTTTCTATTTTAGTACTAGTATAGAGTAGCATTTCCAATCAATGAAGTATGCCGCTGGAATCCCCGTCGATGCCGAAACTAAACCAAGTGAAATTAAACTTCTCAAAATAAGAGCAATCGATGGTCTGGTGCAACAAAGCCTTAGGAACTATCAAATCACACAAAAGTCACAGGGTCACACCTTCAATAAACGCGATAGCTCTTCCTTTTGTTGTCTCTCTCGCTCCTAAGCAAGAAAATTCAAAACCCAAAAAAAAAAAAAATCCAATCTCTCTCTCTAAGAATGATGATTGATTTTAAAATAGCCCTGTTTGTCAAAGTTTCCGTAGTGACAATTAATATAGTTTTGGAGCATTTTTATTTGAAGGGATCAAAGTAGAGTAATATTGCAGTTCCATCTTTCCTTGCTAGAGAAAGGTGGAAAGGTGGAAGTGGATATATGTTGATAGCGTTAGAGCTCCAGATACATTCGAAACCCTATTCTTTCTAATGCACCTGTTGAAAAAACCATTTTATGGGGCGGAAACCATGGCAAAGAGCCAAACGAAAAGCACATTGAACTAGATCAAGGAGAGATTGGAATGTAAGAATAGAATGATTTGGAAAGAGATACCCAAAAGAAAAAAAGAAAGAAAGAAGATAAAATCAAGGACCCCATCTCCCACCGAGAGCATGGAACCACAAAAGAAAATCCACAAAAAGAAGCGATGTCATCACGTTTTTTGGGAAAAAAAAAAAAAAACATAACATGGGACTGAGCCACCTCCCACGAAAAAAAAGAAGAAGGAAAAATTAAAAAACATCTCCAAATTCTAACCCCACCCGTATTTTATATTGAACGCTCCCCCGTTCTCCTAAGTCTAAACCATGTGAACTGCTGCTCCGTCGGTCGAAGTCACAATCGCTTATACTTCCAGCTTATACTTCCGTGTGAACGCAAAGGGTTGAACCTATACTCATTCGCAACACTTGGATGATGCTAGATAAGTTGACATCTACGTATTATATTTACCTATAGGCTACAGCAACCTCGCGAAAAGCCTACTATGATGTGAAAATTACCCAGCCATTGGTCCAAAGCAACCCTTTGGATGTAGATGGAAGCATGCCGAGTGAGATCGCGCACAGCTCGATACAACATCCCGTCATATTAATTCTAGTAGCTCCCCATCAGCGCCCGGGAAAAAAAAATGAAGACATGTGTAATTAGTAACCACCTTTTGTTCCCACGTTGGCATGGCTATCGCAGTCATGATTTTCAGGAGAAGAAAGTGGTGCAAAATGGTGCAAAAAGGATACAGCCTGAGTGCATCAGAAAGCAAAACCATCACAGAGATCCGATCGCATCTCTCTCTCTCTCTCTCTCTCTCTCTCTCTCTTTTCTCCCAACCAATGGACATGAATCAAGTGGAATTCTAGTGAATCGTGCTTGCCAGAGTCGAACTCTCTTGCTTTTCATTTTGTGAAGTGCGGGACAAGTAAACAAGTAAACGTTAGACGTGGATAACGTTGACTGTTTGGAGAAACCTTGGACAGTCGAACCAAACTCACGCAGCTCCCCACTTAGAAGAGTTACGTTCATTGTTTAGTAGACGCGAATAGATGTCTCTACCAAATTTCGTGAAACCAACACAAAACTAAGATCATCCCGTATGCTACGGCACGTGGAGGAAAGTTGGAAACTAAAGGTTTCGGTTGAATTTAGAAAGGAATCCTGCTAATAATAACGGTACGGTTATTTACTACATTAATGGTGCTACAATAACCACACAATTCCGTTGGTAAGGATTTGGCAACCGGAACATGGAAAGCCAAAGAGATTTTTAAGCCCATATAACTACAGAGATATTGAAAACAAATTCATGGGGTATTATTTATTTTTATTTTTTTTTTGGTAAAGGTAAGAGATATATTGAGGAAATGTCAAACGTACAAAAAATCTCGTCACCATAAACTTACACTCCAAATGTAGGAATAAAAGAAGTGAAAGGGTGACGAGATGAAAAAGCTGCAAAACACGGCACAAACACTAAAACACCTAGCCAAAAAAAAAAAAAATGCATAGCATGGTCAAACGGCTACGAAGGGGTATTATTTTTTTATTATGGAATGACAAGATCTAGAAATATTGAACTTAGAAATTTTTTTTGTAGTTCTGTTTAATGGCATTAAATATGTTTTCCCTTACAATACTTTCATTCGAATACCCCCCAGCAAAAAAAAAAAATAAAAAATGCATGGATTACATACTAGACAAAACTATCCTCACTTTTCAAATGAAAAAAATTGCATAAATTTTTACTAAAGGGATAAAATAATTTTGATTAAGTTTTCATACCAATGGTTCACTCAAATTATCAATTTGGAACACTAACTTTTAGATGAAAAGAACTCGGTTTGCTCTAATTTTTTTTCCTATTTTCTCAGTAAAACAGACAAGTTGTTGATAAAAAAATTATTAAGTGCAAAAATGTTTTGTAATGATACTACTGTCAATAGTAATCTTACATTTATTTTCTCTTCAAATAAATATGTTTTTTTTCACTTAATTTAAATACGTCAAACACCGATAATGTTAGCAATTTTCTTTTCTATTCCCATATTGCTATTTTGGCTGATTTTTTTACAACTTTAAGTACTGTCTTTAAGATTTGTTGCACTTAATTCAAATAGGTCCCCACCAAGTGAGATTTATGATTTTCCCAAAGGAACCGGGTAAACAAGTCATCCAGTTTCCTTGGGAAAACTTGGGGCGCACGCAGGACTGTTCCTCTAACGGTACCGTTCTTCCATCATTTCCCTGTAGAAAGAGCAATAGGTCCGTGGCACAAGTTATACCATGCCTAATCCAACCCTCTTGCTCTTTTTCGTTCAATCCGTAAGTACAGACGGACGAGACGGAGGCCAATGCAGTTTGTGTCCATGTTCTTCCCCTGGGCTCCAAGATCCAAAATGGGCCCCCCTCTATCCTTTTTTTTTTTTTTCTTTTTTTGTCGCGCCCATGTCAGCGCACTCCTTCTCTATGAAGCACGGACACGTTGCCGAGCCTTCCGAGTCGTGTCCGACACGTGTCGACGTGTCCGACACGCTCGGACACGTTCGGACACGCGGTCAACGCGTGTCGAGAAATCCGACACGCGGTCAACTTTTCTCGACACGCTTCGACACGCGTGTCCGAGAGAGATTGTTGAAGAAGACGATGGTGGGTAGAGAGATGAGGTCGAGTAAGAGGCCGAGGAAGCGGAGGTGAGGCCGCGACGGTGAGAGGAAAAGCATAAACTGATGGAGGGCCGGGGGCGAGGCTGCAGCTGCTGCGAAGGAGGAAGGCCGGAGGCGACGGCGATGAGGCGACCGAAAGAGTTGAGAAGATCGTGAGGAAGAAACTGAGGGGGCGGGGAGAAGGTGGTGTGCGTGGGGGAGGGGAGGGGGGGGAGAGAAAGCATGGGAAGAACAGGGATGGAGGAGGATTGATGGGGAGCGCAGCCTCTCGTTGGGGGGGGAGGGGAGAGAGGAGAGAAGGGGAAGAAACCGAGGGGATGGGGGCGATTGATGGGGGCGCAGGAGCAGGTGGTGGCGTGGGGGGGAAAGAGAGAGAGAGAGAGAGAAGGGAAGAGATCGAGGGGGCAGGGAGCGATTGATGGGGGGTGCAGGGAGCAAGTGGGCGTAGGGAGAAGGGCAGGGGGAGAGAGAAAGTGGGGGCAGATCTGCAGAAATCGAGGGGGAGGCTTTTGGGGGTGGTGGCGTGGAAAAAGAGGGGGAGAGGGGAGAGAGAAACGAGGAGAGAGGATTTGAGGAAATAATTTTGTTAGAATAAAAAATATATTTTTAAGTATGCATAGGTTTTAATTATGAATATATTTTTAAATTTTTTTTATGAATAGATTTATCAATATTATTAGTGTAAATTTATTATAAGTTTTTATTTATTTATTTGTGAACTTAAATCAAATTAATTAAAAATTAAAATATTCATTTAATATATAACGTGTCGGAACGTGTCGGAATTCTGTACTTTTTAAGAAATGACGTGTCGCGTGTCGTGTCGTGTCGTGTCGCGTGTCGCGTGTCGCGTGTCCGTGCTACATAGCTCCTTCTTTCTAGCCCCCTCAGTGTCGATCCTGACTTGTGTTCCCACCTACTTCAAATGCTTTCCTATTCCATCAATGCACACGTGTACGGGAAATTCAGTGCACTTTCAGTCTCTCACCGTTAAACCCATCACGAACGCAAACTCGTCTTTGAGTCGTCGTCCTCCTGATACTGTTGTGTCGCTTGTCTCTTGGAATTTTTTTTTGGTCAGATTGTCTTCTGGAGTTTGCCGACCAAAGAAAAAGTTTTTGACGGCTCTTCCTTTTTCCCCTCACCATCCAGCCGGTCAAAAGTCACCTGCACTAGATGCTTTAGCCTTTTAATGTCATTATGCACGATGGGAATAGTATCTGCTGATGCTGCTGCTACTATGATGGAAAATCTTGCGACACCCTCGTGCGAATTTTCCACACACAAGAACGCTCGCCCCCTTAGTAAAAGGGTCCCTTTCTCCGCACTCTTTTCCCTCGTTTCGTTTTCTCCATGTATTGGGAAACCTCAGTGAGACGGAGAGAAATTATTTGCAAGATTTAGCTGGGTTTCTCTCTCGTTATATTCCTCGAAGGTACTTGAGAGCTTCCATTTCACTGCTCTCTCTCTCTCTCTCTCTCTCTCTCTCCTCTACTCTACTCTACTCTACTCTATTCTGCTTTTTCGCCCAACCATCTCTTCTTCTCGTACAGAAGGACCGCCAAGGGATAAAATGGTGGCTTGGATCATCAACAAGTTATTCACATTACGGATCCTACTGTGGGGGCCCGTGGTCGGACCGGAGGAGCTTCATCCTGGGGATCATATTTACACTTATCGGCGGTTTGGCCTGTACTCGCATCATGGTTGGCCATTCATCCTTTTTTTCCTTTTCCATTTCTCTTTCATTTTGCCAAAGGACGGCAGTGTGTGCTTGATATATCCCACGCAGCAATTATCAAATCTTGCATTCCAACTCAAAATTATTTTATTTTCATTTTTTTTTTCCTTCTTTCGATAGTGACGCAACTGAAAGAGGTTGTAGTTGTTGCAGTAGCAGAACTTGGTGCCAAAGAGGTTGGAATCGCACCGAGGACATTTCAGCTGTTCTTGCTCTGGGAACTGAGGCCCCGTCAAATTTTCCTTCTTTTCTCTTGTTTTTTGGCCTTATGTCTCCTTCTTTCAGTTCTGCCCTGACAGACCACCATCAACCCCGCGATGAGATCAACTTAACCCCGTTCCGTGGCCTTTGGGATGCTGCCGCCGACGGGGATGTTGCACAGGGCGCTGCAGGTGGTCCCGTGGCCGCAGCAGCTCTTACAAAAGTGGCACGACTAAAAGCGGTTGTAGTTGTTGGAGTAACTGCTGGTTTGCAGCGAGGCCATTTCAGCTGTTCTTGCTCTGGGAATTGAGGCCTCGTCGTTCTCAGTGGGGCTGACCCATACTAAATTTGTTTACCTTCATCGTTAATCCATTTCCACGTCCGTGCTTCCGGCCTCCCTGTCCTAGGTCTCTTCCTCGCCTTCGCCAGCTCTCTGATTCACCGAGTCCTTGATGAGTTCTCAGAGGACTTTGAACACCAAGAAGCTGATGCTGTTCTCCGGTGGGGCAAAACCCACTCCAATTTCTTTACCTTCTTCGTTCTTCCATTTCACCGACCTATACAGCCTTCCCGTCCAAGGCCTCGTCCTCGCCTTCACTGGCTCTCATATTCACCAGGTCGTTCACAAGCTCTTGAGGACTTTGAACCCCAAGAAGCTGATGGCGTTCTCCGTGGGGCTCACCCACACTAATCTATCTACCATCTTTGTTTGTTCAAGTATATATGTATGTATGTATATGCTAGTACATAAAATAAAAAAAGTGGTGAGATGAGAAGCCAACCTCTGATTTTCTTTCCCCAGACAATGCGAGCTATTGATAGCATATGATAGAAAACTATTCGATTTACATGGTTTCTGCTATTTTTTCTTCTTCCTCGACACGTTTCCTCCTTGAGTCGTCTCTCTCTGAATAATTTTTTTCACATATCCTGAAAGGTCGAAATTAGTAAATATAAAAACGTGCCTCAGTTAAATCACGTAAAACACTGAATCTTTGTGATTCACTGTTATCGAAGTTTATTCTCTAATAGTCTTTGATTCTCTAACACCAAGAATAATATATTAACAATTCACTTAGACAATCCTCTCTCGCTCATCGACCCACATCTATTCACTTCTCATTCCCTATTAATAAGTTGATTGTGTGGTAACTATTTGCTATGGGTGATTAGGACAATCAATTCTTTCTCTATTATTGCACGTACTCACTATCGATTCTACTAGGAATTTATGTTGGGGAAGGCAATGTCATTCATCTCACAAGAACAGGAGTCGACAAGACTTCTCTTGATTCCTTCAGGCAAGAAGGCAACAAACTCCATTCCCTCCGTACATATGCATATGGGCGGCCACAGCTAGAGTATTGGCTAACGAGGGCGGGTACTCGCATGACTTTATCGGATACCAAATCGCCTGAGGAAGTCATAAACAAGGCTTGGGAGCTTCACGAGGACGATAGTTTCGGAGCGTACGACTGCTTCACTAATAACTGTGAGCACTTCGCCACGTTTTGCAAGACTGGTGTTCGAGCAAGCACGCAGACAGTATTGTGCTTTCCAGCATTGAAGGTCAAAGACTGGGCAATCAAATATTCTGCGGGGAATTAAGCTCAAGCGAGCCAAGAACACCGTCCAACTTGCCTTCCCAATCTCTCTTTGCTAGCAACTATTGTCGTCTTTTTAAGAGTTATGGTTGCGAACAGCAGTAAAAGGATTGAGAGTTTTGTCCTTCATGTCCAATATATCCAATTTAATAAACAGTGAAATCACACTCTATTACAGCTCTCTCTCTCTCTCTCTCTCTCTCTCGGTCGACAACATTGTCATTTATTCTTTCTGCATATTATTTCTTTACGCCGTCGCGACATAAAAAGCTGGTGAGATCCATTTCCGCATTTAGTGAGGTTCGATTGGGTCGTTCTGAGCAAGGCGATAGTGATGGGACAAATGAGCCCACGCAACAAAAGAAGACATATCCATGATTGGACAGCTTTTTGAGACTTGTCACTCATGACAGTCGGTGGAATGTCCTTTTCTGGAGAAAGGACCGGCACACGTGCGCGCATCTTAATTGTTAACGCTATGAGGAACATTCCAAATCAGATCTTGACCGCCGATATATAGCGATGCCCGGGCCCCTCAGGATGTCTTTCGCTGTTTTTAATTTTCTATGTCGAGATTTGAGCATTTGGAATTGCTATATACGTAAAGTTAATTCTAAAATAATTATATTCGACCTCACAATTACGGCCAAATCATAATGGCACCGACTCTCTCTCTCTCTCTATATATATATATATATTGACACACGAGATCAACATGGCGCAAGTTTTGAAGTTCAAGCAGGGATGGGTCAGTCCTACTTGTGCTGACAAGCATCTCTATTGGCCAAGCTAGTTCATACAGTAGAGATGATGAATCAGGTGACAAGCAAGATGAATAAAGAACGACTGACCGTGTCCGCAAACAATAGTCAAGTTGGGATTAATCGTCTAGGAAATAGTGTTTTCTATCAGTTGCAACTACTTTTTCCCTGAAATATGTTTAGGGCTTGAAATCTCTACAGATTATTTGCTTGTCTAACTCGTGCAAGAACGCAAGGCCTTTGGCTGCTCCTATTGCAATTGGAGTAATTCTTTTGCCATGGGAAGACCCCTTGTCATCAAGGCAGCCTTTGAAGACTACCAAAACCACCCTTGCCGAGAATTGTATCAGATCTGAAGCTCCTTGTTGCAACTTTCAGCTCTGCAGAACTAAAGACCCTGACTTCTGAAGTGGAGCAACATAATCATTTGGAATAGACTCATTCAACCTCCCTCTTAAACTCCTGCTCAATCCATCCTCAGAAGACAATGAACTGCTTAACAGTCACAGCTGGTCCTCCTGTGACTACACAACTGAAGAGAAAAAGGTTAAAAGAATTAGCTGTGAGATGAAGACAGGAGCCAGAGATGAGCAGGACCTAATTGAGTTGTAGAGATGTCGATGGGTGGGAAAAGACTTAGTTAGCAAAGTTAGAATCTGAAGTTGTCAGTGGACGTGTATGAAGCACATTCGTTCATAATCCGCTTTGTCTGTAAGTTGAGGCTTGCATGAATTCCAGGATAATTCAGAAAGCAGGAGGGCAATGACAAGTATGACATGCAGAATATCTATAAGATGTATAGTTAGGATTCTAGCTCTTGCATTGAAACTCCAACACAATATTAAACAGCCCTTTATCCTCAACGATCAAACTGTTGGTACTGAGTCCATCTTGGATATCAAACATGCTCCATAAGTACACCACAACCAATATGTCACATTCTCGTGACAAATGCCTTCTTTTTCTTCTCCTCATTCATATCAGCTCTCTCAATCATATTATTCTCATCTCTCGTCTCAATTTCTTTTTAATTTTCTTTTGCCTCAGTATTCCAGCTAAAGCATCAAAACTTAATATATTGATCCAATGAAATGCCCAAACCAAATGCGTAGGGTAACAAAGTCCAACCCCAAGAGGAACTAAAACCAAAATTCTGTGACAGAATTTCCTACTTGCTAACTCATATCCAACAAAAACAACCAATTATCATAACTTTAACCCATGGAATCACAATTCGAAGTTCAGAATTATCATAAGGGTACACCAAACACCTGCAGTCTGAGGGCAGACCACCTGGAGATTGCATCCTAAAAACGCACGACTCATGGTGAAAAGAAAAAGACACAGAAAACAAAACAAGAAAGCAAGAAAGAATTGCAGAAGAAACAAGGAAATTACCAAAACTAAACAAAGAAAACAACTCGAGCCCGAACTCAAAATTCTATCAATTAAACAAGAACAAGATATGAAAAAATCTAGTAAATAACTTTCTTAGCTAAGACCCAACTAATCTACACACTCATTCAGCAACATAACGACCACTACGTGTCAACGAAAAGCTTGCCTAGAGCAGAATAGTCATTGTTGTCCCTGTATGGGGCAGCTCGCGCATTGAATTTGGTCACATCATCTCTTTCTTCACTGAACTCCGATTTCAGTGAGCTTATTGTCAAAATAAAGTTTTTCTCGAAGTACTAAGACATCTTAAATTTGGCCGACCCAGAAGATGGCCCGAGGAAGGTGAAAACCAACACCAAACATAGTAATTCGTAATTGGTTCCAGCTGCGCACACGAAACTTCAAAAGGCACATTTGGCAGGTAAATTCCTATCCAAGGGTACGTTTCTTCCAGCCAATACTGTTTTGCACCGAGTCAAGCCATAAATCTAAGCCACCCCGCGCGCTATGGTATATCATTTGGCAGTTGAATTCCTACCCAAAGGCATGTGGAGTGCGTGTCAGAATGCCACTACCCACAAAGGAAAACCTGCACAAACGGAAGATGATACCTGATCCGATTTGTCCCCTATGCTGAAAAGCCCTGGAAAGGGTGGAACATCTTTTTACCCTGTGCGAGTGGACCAAAGTTATCTGGCTAGACCCAAGGATTGACATAGACACCTCTCCACAAAAAAATTACTATAATGGATAAATGGGTTTTTGAGATACTGACCGAGGGATCTGATGCTCTGGGGCGAGATCTTTTCGTGGGCATACTCAAGTTGATGTGGAAAACCCGGGATTCCTTTGTCTTTCAACCGCGCGAGATCGTTCCTCAGTCGATCGCGGACGACGCCTTCGCAATGACCCGAAGTTTGATCAGTCAGCAGCCAGGATCGAGACTATCGGTAAAGGACATGGCTTTCTTACCGAGAAGCGGAAGCTGCCGGACCGAGGCTCCCGGAAGCTAAACGCCGATGCCTGATGGCCCATGGGCAGGCGACAAATCGGAGGCCTCAATCGCCGGCGTTTGCGGAGACGGTCGAGGGGTTCTCGCGTGGGCTAGACGTCAACGGCGGAATCCGTAGCAGTTCGCGAAGGTCTGGTCTTCTCGTCCGAAGTCTGAACTCGAGCGAAGCGATGAGAGGGATAGCAACGACAGATCTGGAAGCTGAACTCCAAAGTGGACAGCCCATCAAAGGTTGGGGTTTATCGAGCGAAGCCCATAGCCCATGGGACACCCGAAATCTAATTGAGTAATGCAGGGGCCATTCGGCCCAGTCAAAAGAAGTAATAAAAGTTGTCCATTCTCCACGAGAAGCAAATTGACGCCCGGACCTGGATCGCAAAAGCCCATAGACTAGGGTACCTCCCTCCCAATTGGCTATCTAAGCCTCCCCAACCTCCTTGGAATTTGTTATGTTTTGATGCAAATTGTGGTTGATCTACCTAGGGGTGATTGGGAATTGTCCACTAAGAGCTAGTTTCGAAAAATTAAAATCAAGAACCGCCTGTTAATTTTATAGATCCACCTAAAAATGGAACCGCCAATCCAATCCAGTTCCCAAGTTGAATTATGGAATTGGTCCCCAATCCCTACAAAATTGCGTTCATCGATTAATATCATGGCGAACCTAATATCTACGTAGTCCACTAAAGCTTGTTTGGCCTTAAATTTGGGTTGAATTATGAGCTATTGATTTTGATTAAGGATTGAAAATTATAGGACGGAACAAATTGATAATACCCGTTAGCTAATAAACTAATTTCTCCGAAGAAAATGGTGCAGTTCTCTTAGGCTTTGTTTGGTCGTCCAGATTTTTAACTAACATAGGACTTGGGTATGATATGATATGAAATCCGGAAATTTTGTTATATTATATCCACTGTTTGGTGAATTATAATAATAAAATCAAATATATTCACATTATATTATATTATATATTGTATAAATGGTATATCATTGTAAATAAAAGAAGATGGTAAAAATCTCTCACGACACTATTTCCTAATTTATTTTTTTCCTTTCTTTTTTTATAATTTTCTTTATTATTTCTTTTTCCCCTTTCATCATTTTCTGATAAAATTTTATTACATAGTAAATTGTACTAATATAACTAAAATGCCTAAAATATGTAATAAATATATATTTACATATTGAATTTATATTATAATATATAATTAAATTCGAGTATATATGTAAAAAATAAGATTAAATTAAAAAATAAATTTTTATTTTTGTTGTTTTGAATTTTTATATTACAATTGAAATATTGCTTATATTGAAATATAATTTCAATTTTGTTAATTTAATAATTTTTTTATTCGAAAAAAATAACTTTCCTATTATGTATATTAAAAATCCTATCCACCTTTATCCAACCTCTCCTATAAGATAATTTTATCCGATCTATACCCTTCTTATATCTAACTTTATCTTGTCTTAAGTAGGCACCAAGGGTAAGGTACGATAAATTTTATCCTATTCTGAATTTCATCATGACTGCCAAACATAATCTTAAGGTTTCCCGACACCAACAACATGTGGAAAATTAGACTTTACGTTAAAAGTCCTAACCTCCACAGAAGTCAAAACATTAATTGTTTGATCCATCTTCTTTTAACATCAACATAATTTAATCACGGGAATGGCTAAAGAAATACCTAATTATTCTATTAAAACAAGCCATCGGGCCTTAATTTTGTATCATGACGACAAAGCGCCGCAATATTTATGGACATCTCCAATTGGTCTCCTCCATCCTCTTTGTTTGTTTATTTTATTTTGACGGAGAAAGCAAGTAAATGAACTACTAGAATAAACAAAAAGTATGGGATTAATCCTATTACACACCCAAGAGACAAAATTAGTCAATAATATCCAATAATACAAATATATATGTACTTATTTATTGAAAAAAAAATTGCAAAATAATTAAGTAATTAAGTTGGAATTTCTTTATATATATATATCAATCTAGTCCACCCAAAATCGAGCGTTGGACTAATACTCACCAATTCTAGTAAATTGGGATCAGGAGTCAGACTGATCCTCATAAGAACTGCCGATTTTGGGCGGTTCTTAGTTGTCACGACCAAATTTTTTTTTTCTAATGGATTGTTAAGCCTAGACCTAACTCGAGCTCTTCTAAGCTCATACCAATTTGCGACTTAGGTTCAAGTTCTTAACATGCAATTAATGTTCAATTATGAGTCGCCATTAATCTGTTTTTGGTGGGTCAATTAGAAACTCAAGTAAAGTAACGAAAGTTTTACTTTACTCCTACGAACCAGAGATTTGGATATGAAGACTTGGTTACGCTAGATTTCTCTAACACCCTTTCGGTACCATCTCTTTTTATTTTCAAAAATGTTTTTGAATGTAGCTTGGATTGATTTTAAATCTATTTCCCTAACATGTGAGGCGATCATGTAGGTGCACAAACCACAAATTTAACACCCAAGTAAAGCAATAAATAAAATGCAGGACTTACCTCATGATAACGAAAGCATCTGCAATGTTAAATTAGAATTCACATCGATAGTCCTAGATATTGTGACATCCCGATTTTCCGATTGTATTTTCAATAAATTGAGACGGGCATTTTGTTGGCACGCATATAGTTCCTTTCCTTGAGTCGGCCACTCATGTGAAAACTAGTCTATCGGATGAAGTCGTTAAGAAATTATAATGCATCAGACTCGAGAATTTGGTCAAGAAACGACCTTTCGACCGAGCTAATTTGCAAGGGTCATTACGGCACAAATTAAAATCGATTAGAGATCGAAGATAGGTCGACTCGACAGAGGCATGTGATCAGGTGTGGGTGATTCCACCGGATCGCATAATCCTTGTCGATCAACACTGTACCAACTTTTCTATCGATTGGGTACCCTGTGTTCGTATTTGAAACCTTGAGATTACACCGACAACTGAAAGTCGCCAATGTTTCAAAGATGTACATTGTGGCTTGAGATGATCAACCAAAGGTCAAATGCATGAAAATTTCTAAAGGCTACCCGGTAGGTTGGGCTGCGCTAGTATCGTGCCAAAGTGAAATTAACCGTGAAATTGAGATCGAATTCATAAATTGGAAGTCTGGGCGTGTCACAAATCATTTTAGGAACATTGACTTATCTTCGGAAGATTTCTCATGCAAGCCGAGTTTTTCAGCAAAATAATCAGAGAATGACTAATTTGGCTCGAGAAATTAGTAAGCCCGCCTTTGGTCTTGCTTTTGGGACTTAAGTTGGCTCTATGGGGAAGTGAAGATGTGAATTGAAGTGTGGTGACATTAGGTTAATTTTATGGACTTTAATTGGACTGAGTTGGAAGAGAATCGATTGGAAATTAAAGACTTTGATGTACAAAGAAATGGACCCCGGCGGAAATTGATTTGGACCCATTGAAATATGTTGTAG
This sequence comes from Eucalyptus polyanthemos subsp. polyanthemos, assembly GCA_017140185.1. Classification (NCBI taxonomy): domain Eukaryota; kingdom Viridiplantae; phylum Streptophyta; class Magnoliopsida; order Myrtales; family Myrtaceae; genus Eucalyptus; species Eucalyptus polyanthemos. The sequence continues at coordinate 53,345,870 of CM029464.1, forward strand.
AGGAAATGAGTTAGTGGATGATGACATCATGGAGTGATGTCATGGTGGGTGGCTCATTTGGTGGAGATCTTGACAAGTGGAGAGGTGGATTTAATCCCCCAAAAAGTGAAGGGCCCCACCACTTCTTCTTCAACCTTGAAAAGAGAGAGAAAAGGGGGGGGGGGGGAGTATGTGCGACCGGCAGGCCAGCCGCATGCCCGACCGGCCACCCTCCGCCTGCCCGCTCGTCACCGCCAGTGCCGTCGCCGCCTCGCGTGACCTCGCGGCACCCCACTCCCGCGCGCGCCTCGCCTCGCCGTCCCGCCCATCACTGCCTCGCCCGCGCGAGCCGCACGCCGCACGCCCTTTCGCCACTTGCTCGGCCGCTCGTCGCCGTCGCTGCCCGCACGCCATCATCGCCGTCGCCACTGCTGCACGTCTGCCCCGCGCCGCTCGCACGTCTCTGCCTCCATTTCGCCGGCCCTCTGTTCTAGCTACAATTCCAGATCTAGGGAAGGTCGGTTGAAGTTGTCCAGCACCATGAATTGCCGCCGGAGCCGCCGTGGACCGCCATACACCCCTGCCGTTGGCCGCACGGCACCACCGCAGCTCCTCCGCCCGAATCAGCCCCAGATCTGCCCTTCTTCGCCCCCAACCAGCAGCAAACAGAGAAGAAGAATAATGGGTATGGCAGCCCCTTCGTGGCCCGTTTCGGCCGCCTTCCCGAACTCGGATGCTTGGCCCGCCTTGAGAAAAGTCGATCCTCGCGTCATCCTCGTCATTTTGGTCCGCTCGGCTCGCTAATCTAGTAAGTTTAATTCACTAAACCTCGCTTAGAGGGTTAATTATGCTTAGGGTGGTTTAGTTTATGTTAAGTGTTATTAGGTTGTTAGTTTAGGTTAATTAAGAGTAGATTTGATTAAGGTTGTGGTTTAATTTAAAGTGTGCTTAATTAAGGGTAAGTAGGTTTATTTAAAATAAGCCTTGATTTGACATAAATGAATTTACTTTTGATTTATTTAAATGTATCGAAATTATTATATAATTTAATAATATATTTTATTCGAAATTAATAAAATATTATTATTTCATTATTTTCGGAATAAATTTAATTATTTATTAAATTCGAAAATTTTGTCTGACCCTAAATTCTCAGAATTTCGTGCCGATCGCTGCTGTGTAATCAGATTTTGAAATTAATGATTGGATATTATAAATTGAATGTGGATTGTGAAAAATATTGATATTATTATTTAATTAATTTTCGGAATAAATTTAATTATTTATTAAAATTCGAAAATTTTGTCGGACCCTTGTTCTCTCGTATTTCGTCCGACCGCTGCTGTGTATTTATAATTTGAATTTGATGATTGATTGTGGCAAATTGAGTGTGATTGTGATAAATAGGGATTCTTTTTATAAATTCCCAAGTGTCGAAATTTATGGAAGGGTTGGCCGTGATTAACCACCTATTAGAGGTTATGCCCAGTGGGGCCGTGATTTGCCACCTATTAGAGATCGTGCCCAGTGGGGCTGTGATTTGCCACCTATTAGAGGTCACGCCCAGTGGGGCCGTGATTTGCCACCTATTAGAGGTCGCGCCCAGTGGGGCCGTGATATGCCACCTATTAGAGGTCGCGCCCTAGTGGGGCCATGATATGCCACCTATTAGAGGTCGCGCCCAGTGGGGCCGTGAATTGCCACCTGATAAAGGTCGCGCCTAGAGAGGCCGTGAATTGCCACCTGATAAAGGTCGCACCCAGAGAGGCTGTGAATTGTCACCTGATAAAGGTCGCATCAAGTGAGGTTGTGATGCCACTGATTCTAATTTTGCCGAGTGGGGCCGTGATTAAGAGTATTGATTGATTTGCTGAATTGACATGTAATTGGCCAAGTCGATTGATCGCTGAGACGATCCAAGTGGTTGAATTGTTCTGATGATGTGATTGTGCCATGGTTGTTTGGTTATTATAATTGTTCATAGTTGAATTATATAAATTGTGTTAACCTGCAGATGAAGGCTAATGCGAGGTAAGTCTTCTGTGTGATGTGGCTAGGCCACCCGGGGCGTATTTTCTTTCTAATAGGGTTTAGGGGGTTGGACTTGCGAGACATCGTCTCATCCCGGCAGGGATTAAAATTTCAGGTCCCTGGTGGACGGAGCGACCGGATAGCTTTGGTTGACCTTGAGGAGTTGCAGAGGTGAAGTCATAAGATTGGGGAACGTGTCCGACTTGTAGGTCGTAGGACAATTCCTTTTTAAGAGCTGGTCTTTTGTAGACTTTTGGCCATAGACCTCTGTTTGTAATTCTGTTGAATTATGAAAGTGTTATGTTATGGTTTTGCTTCCTGCTTTTCTATCCCGTATTTTATTGTTAGGGGTTTTATAATACGTTCCGCTTACGCATTAATAAATGAATGGGGTCAGCGACACTACCTGGGAATGTCGCAATTGATCGACCGCAGTGGGATGTGTGTGCGCTCGGGGTTCGGGGCGTGACAGATATGATTTCTAATTAACACGCAATTTTTTTTTCCGTTTTCACTTAATTAATGAAAATCATGCAATATTAAGTAATGACATGCAATTTCTAATTAAATGGACCTAGCAACAATCACTAAATGGCGTATGCTTTCATGAATCTAATCCTAATGACATGCACATGGCATTTTTTTCTTTTTTCTAAAACATGCAATTTATCCTATAAAATAAAGCTAATTTATTCTAAGACATTTTTGTATTTTTTTAATGAAATTCGGAATTAGAAAAAATGTGAAAATTATCTAGCTAAATTAAGATTCTATCCAATTTATATTAAGGATTAGTTCAAACTAAACCCTAATTTAAACTAGGACATTATCTTAACCTATCAATCTCTAAAGTAAGATGCAGTCTACCTAAATCAATCTAAATTTAAAATGAAATATGCGATTTTTCTAATGTGCAATGACATACAAATGATGCCATAATTCTACACGACATATGTATGATGATTTTTGTTGTTTTCTTTTTTTATTAATTTCGAAATAAAAATGTCAAATAATTAAACATGCAATTTAAGCTAGTGAAACAAAAATCTAACATCCTAAATTTATGTTTTTTTTTTTTTTTTATTTCGACAATTCATGATAAATAAAATGCTTAATCTAAATATGCAAATAATCTTAAAGTATGCAATATTCTAACTCAAACACATTTCAAGATAAATAAATCAATCAAGACAAAACAAATCATTCAAAATCATCAAAAATATCACACATCGTGATTAAGGAGTAATATTTTGCTAATAAAATCGATAAATTGATCTTAAGCCTTAAAGATCAAAATATCATTTTTATTCCCGCTTGATTAATTATTTCATCTAAAACCTTATAAATGAAATAAAAAATCTCGCGGTTGCGAATTAGGCAATAAATCCTAACGGAAGTATGCTTATCATTCAAATATGCACATAAGATATTGAAAAGCATGCATTAGGCAATAGAAAATATCCAAATCAAATTTATATAAGATAATTACCTAATTCCGCAAATAATATTACCAAATTTAAACCGAATGGAATCCGCTTGACAGATGATCGAGAAAGGGTTGCGGCACTCGATGGTGGAGGTTGGTGAGCAACCATGCGGGTGGGTCACAACCAACGAACCTGCGAAAATAGGAGCTTGGCGTCAATGTCGACGGGCAACTCGCGGTTTGGGACCGTGAACCGTGGTGGCTTGCCATTCTCAGTGGGTGGCCAGGGACTCAGTGTGAGGTGGTCGGCGGTCGGGGGTATACACGGTGGACCGCACTGTCCATAGTCGCCACGCACCCGAATTCTTCGTGATCTCATCGCCAAAAAAACCGTTCTTTTGCTTGCATGAAACAAAATCACAAAGCCCACAATGTTATAGTAAAATCTGGACAAAACTTAAAAAAGAAACAAATCCACCACTTAGAATTATTCAAGCGAGATTATAATCATTCTTTTGACCGTGGACTTCAAGCTCGCAAGCGGTGGCCGCAAAAATACCACGAGATATTCACATTATTCGGGAGATTTTGGCCTTGTTGGACCTCGGCGAAAACTTCACACTAGATGGAATCCGCAGGAGTCTTCGTTCACTCTAAACCAGAGTGACAGGGGTTCAAGCATCCCTAGGGTACGCTGGTTCGCGATACAGTAGAAGCAGATCGTGGATCATCGAGGGTGTGATGACTGCTCGGGTGATTGATGCAAGGAGAAAACACGGTCCCGTCGGGGGAGCAACGAGTTAAACGGTAGTCGAGCACGAGGAAACCAGCAGCTCCATCAGCGTCTCAGTTGGGCGGGACTCGTTAAGGCTTGGTCACGACAGCAGGAGGGCAGCACCAGATCAACATCTTATTGCGGTAGTAGTGAGGTCACGGCAGCAAGTCTGTCGTTACCACTAGGGGCGAAGCGGCAAGGACGTTGCAGCGATGGCAACTCAGATGGCTCAGGCACAGCACCGCGACGACGAGGGACCTTGCGCAACGTGGAGTCTCATTGGTTTGGCTTAGAGAGGACTCCCTCTCTTTTCTTTCTCTTGCTCTCGGGCTGCCGTTCCTTTTTTTTCTCAATTGTGGCCGGGTATTCAACGTGTGGCCTCCCTTGAAACCTACGCAAAGGCTGAAGATTAGGGTTTTAATTTCCTTTTCAAATCAACATCCACGAAGATTTCTTTTTCGCATGCAATATCACTTTTTATATTTTTCACATCTCCTGATTTTATCATCTAAAGATAAGATTGCAACCCGATTTTCTTAAATTCCAAAAGTTCACCATAATGTCATTTCAAATATCCATTTAGGTAATTTTTGTCATTAAAAGAAAACGGGTTCGGGCCAATTTACTTGCTTCATGGGCTTAATTCGGCCTACCAAATTAAAGCTCAGAACCACTAATTCGAGCCCACCTATCACCGGTCCAATAAATAAATGCAAAATATGCAAATTAAAATAAATACACCTAAATCTACATGCTATGCAATTCATATTTTTTCTTCAAGGATAAAATTACCCCATAATTTTTAATACAATAAATAATTAAACGAGTCGCCAAAATTTAGGTGTCAACATTAGTTCCTTTGCACACCCCTAATTCTACCATCTCTTCTAATTAATGAAAGTGTTTTGTTTTCAACCAAAAAAAAAAAAATACTAAAAATTTGACCATCTAAACTTGAGCATAAAAATTTGACAGTGGGAAATTCTATGGTTATTGAGAAAAATTAACATCGCCTAATTTTAAAAAGGAGTAATTAATAAATGTTAAAAAAATGGCTATAAATTTGTTAATCTTACTATTGATTAAGGAAAATTGCGATGCATGAAGATAGTTATATAATCATGAAGTTCAGTTCCAAGAGTAGAGAAAATTTAAATTTAGATTATTTATAATATTTCAGGAAAAGTTATAAAATGTCAGCAAATTCAACCTTAAAAGGCTTCTTGACTGAAAAAATGAAAAAAATAAATAAATTATGAGGTTTTGACGTAAACAACAATATTTGAGGGATGATTACTAACTTGTAATTTACAATGACTTAATTACTGAGTATTATTATATTCAAGTTACGATTACCAATTCTATAGTCAAGCTATTGTTGAGAAAAGTAAATTATCAATTATAAGTGAAACTGAGTTATGACAATTAACGATAATGACCAGTAAAGTTAAATTATGGTCTAATGCGGGACTGCTCTTATTTCTTTATTACGGATCAAGAGGCACCCTTTTGATGTCTAGCCCTACATTTGCTCATTCTTGAGATAGATACAAGATGCAAAAAAACAAGAGAATTTTTATTTGACTCTATCCGATGCTGGCATGCAATCTTGCATGACTCAAGGATAATTTAACTTTGAAAAAACAAAGGCAGTGTAATTTAATTTAATTTAATTATTAAAAAATCAGTTTATATCCTATATTTGAGCAACAGTCCCTTTAGCATAGGCACCTAATCATGTACATCACAATACTAAAAGAATTGATTAAGTTGACATTTGTCTTATGTTGTTGAGAATTCGAGTTTCCGAATTTTGCAAATCTTCCTATACCATAATTTTTGTTTTTGACCCTGTATTGTTATTACCACATTTAATAAATTGTATCCGAATCAAGCCTAGATTATTTTGCTTATGTTGTAAATTTGATCCAGCCTCCAATCTACTCCTTGTACCTCCTTTTCAGCAGATAAATAAATGAGTGAACTAATTTAATACGAAAATCTCAAATATATCTGCCTAATCATATAGTGAGAAAATATTGGTATCTCGGTACCTTGAAATTTGGTTCACTGTTTCTCTATACTCTTAAAACAGACAAAGTAGAGTTTCCCGATCGCTGGCAGCTACATGGATGTATAAAGCCAACAATACTTAATTCATAATTGACATCCAATTACTCATTTTCTTTCTTTTATTTTCCTTTTTTCCCCTCATCATTGCTTTATGCGTTTGAAGTGAATACATTCATATTTAGAGTATTTAGGTAATTGGCAGGTGTGTGTGGGCAGCATTGTAGCTTTGCTTATGATTTTCTTTTTTTTGGTCAAAATTTAGAAATCGCTCTGAACTTTGAAACATCTTTAGGAATTTTGCATTACTTGAAATCACCCCTTCACATGCTAATACTTATGCAAGTTTAAGAGATGTTTGAGGTATTCACTCCGTGAAAACAACTCTTAGGAGTACGAAAAATAGAAACCAAAAGTTAAAAAGCATCAAACTAACTGATATATCTCATCATATTAGAATCATTTTTTTTTTCAGTTTGAGTTAATACTACAAAAACCTTAAGCTTTGTCAATCGTGACACAAACATTATGAACTTTATTTTGCCTTAGTAAAATCCTAAACTTGCCCAATATGACACAAATGCTGTAAAAAAAATTGTGCCGTTAAAATCCCTAGTAACAAATATGCTCTAAATAGAATTGAAATAAAAGACAAATATGAACCTTTTCGCAACACAAAAAAAAAAAATTGAAGTATGTTTATCACAATAAGTATAATTTGAAGTCTTTACGGTATTTGCCTTTTTAAGTTTTAAAATAATATATATACTGATATATATACTAATTTTGAAAATAAATCAAAATTGAAAGTCTCTCATTATTACGTCACTCACGTGTGCATTGTCGGCAAAAACAGGCGTTCCTCTTTCAACTGTCCATAGTCAGAGGAGGCGGCACGTCACGATCCAACTAAAATACCTTCTCCAACGGCACAGATAAAATAGAAAGCGCGTGGGGCCCACCCATCAGTGTCATGAAAAGAAATAGGAACCGAGGATCTTTTCTGTCTCTTTCAGGGGGCTGTTGGGGAGGCACGTGGCTTTCTTTTGTCCGAATTCTACAGTTTTATATTTAAATCCTAGTTAAATAAGATTAAAAAGTAACAGGGTAAAATTTTACCCCCCCAAAAAAAAAACACACAATAAAAATGAAACAAAAACCTACACCGTGCCCCACCACTGGAAAGGATGCCCAGGCTAGCCACCCCCACTCAAATTGTAACTAAAGATTTTTTGGTTCTAGATTCACTCAATTGAAATTCACGTGTCTATCAGATGGATACATCAACTTTGATTAAGCAGATTTGAAGACTATACAAAGACTTGTTAGATTAATTTAAAAGTTCGAGGACTTAATCGGAAGGAAGAAAAACATGATAGTTTAGGGATTTGCCATTTAAGAAAGAAAAGATGTGTTGTAGCTAGAACTTTTCACTTAATTACGGGCTCGAGCTTTGTTAAAGGATGAAAATGAAAGCTTCTAGTTGTTGGGAGGAGCCTTCTGGAGTGCTAAAGAGTCATGTCACCAGGTGTGAATGGGGTTAAGGATAAGAACGACAACTTAAGATGGAAAGAACGCGTTCATGCACGTTCACGTGCCGCAACTTGACTTTTTCGTGTGACGTGTAATCAAACTTAGTGTATAGTCTTTATGCTTAACCTCTTATTATACGCGCATGCATGAGAGATTTACTGTATAGATAGCAACCTCGCAAAAACCATATGTGGGTCAAAAGCTACCTACAAAGCGAAATGGAAAGCGTATGGAGCAAGATCAAGGAGAAGTTGGAATATATTGGATGGAAGGATGATTGGAAAAAAGAATTTGAAAGCAAACTACAGCTGGAAGCAATATCGACCTCACATTAATACTAGTGGTCCATGATCAATTCCAAAAGCATGCGTATAAACCGCCCTTTGTTGACCCACATTTGTATGGTAATTCCAATAAAATTGCATTATTAATGGGGGTTTTGGTGAGATATTTTTCCGAGCCATGACTTTGGAAAAACACATTCAAAAAAGAACAAAAGCGAAGGACCTTATCACACCCCCTAAAGAATCTCATAAAGTAAAACCATCACATGGATTCAATCGCTTCTTTCTCATTTTTCTTCCCCAAGAACAAGGACAAAAATTATCATAATCAGGGCCCAGCTCGCACGGCCGCTCGGAATGCTAATGATCAAGTGGTACGCGGTAGCTTCCCCTCTGGGATTGGAGAACAAAAAGGAAAAAAAGAAAAATTAATGAGATTTGACCAATAATACACGCAACGGCATTGTAATTATTCACTAGATAAGATTTCACAGTTGGACTTATCATTTGAGTTCGTCCCTCTAATCTACTGAAGCTGTATGTGAACAGACTGTATATGTACGTTCATCGCCTGTATTTTTTTTTTTGGTAATTGATATTCCCCCTGGCACAACCATGTGCATGTGATGATATATACACTCTCGCATTTCACATAATCTTATTGAAACTATATTGTAATTTCTAAACAAGTATCTCATGTTTCCTTAAATTTACTACCCTTCTTCTTGTAGAAATATTAAAGTACAGAGTTGCCAATATTTCAATATTATGACATGAAATATCGACATATATATATATATATATATATATAAGTAAGTAAAAAACTAAATGGATAACCAGCTAAACAACCTTTTTTTCCCCAGAGAATTTTGTACATCGATTAAGATTTTCAAACTCAGAGAGAATCTTCCAAACCAACTAACAGATCTACCGGTCAACCATTAAGAAATTTGTGTTTCTTCAAGTTTTGATTGAAATTGTTCATGGGCCTCATAGAGGTTAACCAACAGATCAATCGAGAGGCTGAAACGTTCGAATTCCTTTTGAAAATAACGTCTTGTATTTTTTTAAGTTGCTAAGGAAGAGACTTCATCACCAAAAATTGTTTTTCCATTCATAAATAATAAATTTTTTTTCTTCTCTTTTATACCTCTACTCTTAGCATATATCCTTTCGAATGGGTCACGTCACAAATGCCTTTTATAGTTTCATGCATCATTATCATTTTATAATGAGGGTTTCCAAGACAACTCGGCCAACTCATTATTTTAGAATCGCATATGTTGTCTTTCCAACAAGTGTTTGATGACTAGTGTCGTGTTGCTTTATAAAACCCTATAATGTCTCCCCTATCTAAGAATAGTCAGGAAAATCTTTGTCCGAACTAACTAACAACTAAAAATTGGATGCATTTTCAGTCGTCTTCGCATTAATAAAATGCATTTGTCCTTGTAGCGGGAGCAAAATAGACAACACACTGTAAATTGAAGGGCCCTTTTGTGCCTTTATGTTGACTGATTAGAGGGTTTTAATTAAGCTTTCACCTATAAGCACATGAGAGATCATGCTATTTATTATCATGAGTGCAGACTTTTCAAATCAAACCTCAAACACAGCACATTTCTCAGCCGAGTTGCACGACCCTACATGTGTGCATGTGTGTATATATACATATGTGTGTGTCTCTATACACGCACGCGTTTACATGTAGCGTTTTGGGGAAAATATCAAATATATAACATATAATTTTAGAAACAATATGGAATGGAAAGAAGAAAATGGAATATGCAGATGATAAATAGAATTTAAATAAAATGGAGTTGTTGAGATCATCAGAGAATGATTGAAAGGGTGCTCCCTTTATTGTCGAGTCTACTAAAGTCAATGATCCGGCTTTCATGTATTAAATTTCCCCGTGCACCTTTCTATCCCCCCCCCCCCCCCCCCGGGCGCCCAACAAAAGCCCCCTTTCCCCCACTCTCTCCCCTTTTAGTTACCTACTCATTCCACCTTGTTTTGCTTATGGAAGATTGAGACTCCCCAGCAGAACATGCGTAACATTTGTCCTAAATGAATATTCTCTTATGTTCGAGGAAAGTCTCGAAACGGGACATCCTTCTGCCTTCCGGTCAACCGCTTTCTTTGCTCTTCGTATTTGATGCTGTTAAAATCATTGCTTATCGGCATGCATTCAATTTGTAATATAAGGTAATTTCAGGGTCTAGGCTAAATTCTTTTCAATCATCATGAGATCTTTTCCCAACACGATTAAGCTTAGGTGGGCAAATGACGATGTTTCGCACTCGCTTAAGTGTGTAGACAACAATGATTTTTAGTGCTTGCAACCATAGAATCAAGGATAGGTGGAAAATAGATTAGTTGGAGAAGTCATTAATGGTAGCTCGACTGACATAGAAGCTCCCAATCTGGATTCCCTATCATGCACACAACCTTTTTCACATGATTAAGCGGCTTATAGTATTACCATCTTTATAATGATGTTCCCAGAATGGTGGATATTATATTATGAGGTATACGATATAATATCTCAACCGGGAAAATCATTTAATTTGAAGTCGCAAATTTTCATTTTGATGATCCTTACTCCAACATTATCACTAAAAGCCAGGCCCACCATATATGAGAAGTCGCAGATTCCCACCTCCAACTTGAGAACTTGAAAGGATCACTGCACTTTATCACCTTTAACTTTTTCTAGTATCATTCACCATAAAAGAAACCTGCTCAATAAAGAGAGATTAAACTTGCACTTCACGGGTAAAGATTTTCATTTCTTCTATCGTGCGCCCAAATTTTGGATGGACAGGATGATTCTTCGAGTTCCAAGTGGTTTTAGTACAAGTGGATCTCAATGAATATGGAGTAATCACAAAATGCAAGATCTTATCTCCATTGTAAGTGAAATTCGAACTTAGTACCGCATATTATTATCACAAGCGGTTATTATCACAAGCTCAGCATAATTTTTGAGTTTGGTACAGAATCATATATTATAGGGAAATGATATGCTAACAGTGCCATAAGTCTCTCAAATGAAACAATGGCTTCTCCACCTTGAATTTCACCACCTTGAATGTTATGAATGGGTTTGTTTCTTATATTAAAATTTTTTACTCTCTCAAGATGTGATCTAAATTGCACCATTATTTAACAGTGCCATTAGATTAGCAATGCTCTATATAATATGATGACATGCTAAATTGACGCAATAAGAAATTAAAAACATTGTGGATCTGTCTTGTTTATCCTAATACTTGCTGTTTTTTCATGTTTGGAACTTGTTGATCAAATTTGGTTTATGATGTTTGATTGAATGGATAGCTAAATAGTACACCAATTTTTAATATAAGGGATTTTCGGGTGTAGGATCGATCCTTTCTATTCCAGTACCAGTATAGAGTAGCATTTCCAATCAATGAAGTATGCCGCTGGAATCCACGTCGATGCCGAAACTAAACCAAGTGAGATTAAACTTCTCAAAATAAGAGCAATCGATGGTCTGGTGGAAGAAAGCCTCAGAAACTATCAAATCACACAGTAGTCACAGGGTCCCACCTTCAATAAAGGCGAGAGCTCTTCCTTTTGTTGTCTCTCTCGCTCCTAAGAAAGAAAATCCAAAAAAAAAAAAAATTCCAACCTCTCTCTAAGAATGATGACTGATTTTCAAGAAAGCCCTGTTTGTCAACCGTTTCCGTAGTGACAATTAATATAGTTTTGGAGCATTTTGATTTGAAGGGATCAAAGTAAAGTAATATTGCAGTTCCATCTTTCCTTGCTAGAGAAAGGTGGAAAGGTGGAAGTGGATGGACACATTCGAAACCCTATTCTTTCTAATGCACCTGTTTTATGGGGGCGAAACGGCGGCAAAGAGCTAGACAAAAAGCACATTGAACTAGATCGAGGAGTGTGATCAAAAAAAAAAAAAAAAAACTAGATTGAGGAGAGAGTGGAATATGAGAATAGAATGATTTGGAAAGAGATACCCAAAAGAAAGAAAGAAAGAAAGAAAAGAGATCAAAGACCTCATTTTCCCACCAAGAGCATGGAACCACAAAAGAAAATCCACAAAAAGAAGCGATGTCATCACGTTTTTTGGGAAAAAAAAAAACATAACTTGGGACTAAGCCACCTCCCACCAAAAAAATTAAAAAAACCTCGCCAAATTCGAACCCCACTCATATTTTATATCGAACGTTCCCCCGTTCTCCTAAGTCTAAACCATGTGAACTGCTGCTCCGTCGCTCAAAATGGTGCAAAAAGAGTACAGCCCCGGTGCATCAGAAAGCAAAACCATCAGACAGATCCGATCGCATCTCTCTCTCTCTCTCTCTCTCTCTCGTTACTTTTTTGCTCCACTAATGGACACGAATCGAGTCGAATTCTCGTGGGTCACGCTTGCAAGAGTCAAAAAAAAAAAAAAAAAAATTCTTGTCATTTTGTGACGGGGGGTGAGGAGTCTGCACATAAACGTCGGACGGGGACAACGTTAACCATTTAGAGAACGACCGACCGAGAACCGAACTTACGCAGCACCTTCCTCATATGAGTTACGTTCATTGTTTAGTAGTCGGAGATACATGTCTCTACCAAATTTTGCTAAACGAACATAAAAATAAGATCATCCTGTATGCTATTGCATATGGAAGAAAAGGGAGGGTATCGGTTGAATTCAGAAAGAGCAATGGTTAAGTGTCACACGTTACCATCTAGGCTGAATAATTTAAAAATGCCCCCTCCCTCCCCACACCAAAGTCCCACAACTCCTCATTTCCTTCTCTTTTCAAGCATGTTCTTGTGCTCCTCCTGTAATCTCTCTCTCTCTCAATAAGATCATCCTGTATGCTATTGCATATGGAGGAAAAGGGAGGGTATCGGTTGAATTCAGAAAGAGCAAGGGTTAAGTGTCACACGTTACCATCTAGGCTGAATAATTTAAAAAATGCCCCCCCCCCCCCCTCTCCCCACACCAAAGTCCCACAACTCCTCATTTCCTTCTCTTTTCAAGCATGTTCTTGTGCTCCTCCTTTAATCTCTCTCTCTCTCTCTCTCTCTCTCTCTCTCATTCATCGTCATCGCCGTCGTCATCGTCGTCGTCATCAAACCAGACCCAGCGTAACCTACCTTCCTTAAAATCAATTCAGACCTGTGTTCCTACCTTCCTCAAATCATCTCCTAGTTCTCAATCAATAAAGACCCCCCCTCCTGTTCCGTCAAAGGAGAGACTACAGAAGGACCGCAAAGGGATAAAATGGCAGCTGAGATCATCAACAAGCTATTCATGTTGTGGACGCTACTGTCGGGGACCGTGGTAAGACCCGAAGATCTTCATCCGGGGGATCATATTTACACTTATCGGCGGTTTGGCCTCTACTCGCATCATGGTTGGCCATTCATCCTCTTTTATTTTTTCCATCGTCGTTATCATTTTCTGTAAAAGAGGATGTAGTTGTTGTAGTAGCAGAACTTGGTGTTGGTGGAATCGCAGCAAGTGCATTCCAGCAGTTCTTGCTCTGGGAACTGAGGACTCGTCATTCTTCTTCCTTCTTTGTTGGCTTTCCTTTGGCCCTTTCGTCTCCTCCTTTCATTCAGTTGATCAGCTCAACCCTGTTCGGTGGGGATGCTGCCTCCGACGGGGATGTTGTGGAGGACCCCGTCCGCCTGGCCCCGTTTGGTGGCCTTCTTTCTTGGTTTTTCCACGTCTGAGCCACGCTACTTTGTTTACCTCCTTCCTTCTTCCATTTCCACATCCGCCTATCCGGCCTCCCCGTCCACGGCCTCACCCTCGGCTTCGCCAACTCTCTGACTCGCTGAGTCCTCGATGAGTTCTCGAGGACTTCGAATACCAAGAAGCTGATGCCGTTTCGTGGTGGAGCTCGCCCACAGTAATTTGTTTACCTTCTTCGTTTCCATTTCCAGAACTGCCCATCCGGACTCCCCGTCTACGGCCTCGCCCTCGCCTTCACCGGCTTTCCGACCCACCAGGTCCCCGACGAGCTCTTGAGGACTTTGAACGCTGAGAAGCTGATGGCGTTCTCCATGGGGCTCACCCACACTAATTTATTTATTTTCTTCTTTTTTGCCATTTCAGCAGCCGCCCAACCAGCCTCCCCGTTCTCCTCGGCGTTGTCCTCCCCTTCTTTTACATGTCCCATTTCCTCTCTCTCTCTCTCTCTCTCTCTCTCTCCCTCCCTCTCCTCTTAAATAAAGAAAAGTCGTGAGATGAGAAGCCAACCTCTGATTTTTCCCCCAGACAATTCGAGCGATTGATATCAAATGATAGAAAACTATCCGATTTACGAGGTTTCTACCTTTTCTTTTACGTCTTCCTCAACACCTTTTTCCCTTGAGTCGTTTCTCTCTGAATATCTTTCATCACTTGTCCTGGAAGGTCGAAATTAGTCCGTATAAAACCGTGCCTCGTTTATATCACGTAAAACATTGAAACTTTGTGATTTGTTGTCATCGAAGTATGCTCTCTATTAGCCTTTGATTCTCCAACACAAAGTCTAATATAGTATGATCCACTTGGGCAATTGTCTTGCTCATCGACCCACATCTATTCACTTCTTGTTCCCTATTAATAAGTTGATCATGTATTAACTATTTGCTATGGGTGATTTGGACTATTGATTCTTGTTCTATTATTGCACATGTTCACTATTGATTCTAATAGGAATTTACGTTGGAGGGGGCATTGTCATTCATCTCACAAGAACGGGAGTTGACAAGACTTCTCTCGATTCCTTCCAGCGAGAAGGCAGGACACTCCATTCCCTCCACTCATATGCGTATGGGCGGCCATTGCCGGAATATTTGCTGACATGGAGGGGGACTCGCACAACTTTACTCGATACCAAATCGTCTAAGGAAGTCGTGGACAAGGCTTGGGAGCTCTACCGAAGTGAAGGCTTCGGCGAGTATAATCTCATTCATAACAACTGCGAACATTTCGCCACATTCTGTCAGACAAGCGTTCGGGCAAGCGCACAGGCAGAATTGATCAGCGCTTGTGAGCAGAAGTTCCAGGAAGTCAAAGACTGGGCAATGAAGATTCTGCAGAAAATTTAACTCTCCTAACCCAAGGACCCCACCAACTTGCCTTCCCAATCTGTACCAGCGCTAGCAATTATATTCGCCTTTTTTTAGAGTCATTGTTGTCAACGAGCGGTTAAAAGGAAAGAGAGTTGAGTCTTTTTATATCCAATTTAATAAATCACACTTTGATAGTGATGGGATACCGGGGCCCACACGACAAAAAGAGTATTTATCTATGATTGATTGGACAGCTTTTTGAGACGTTCCCGTCAGTTGTGACAGTTAGAGGAGATGCCACGTGCGCGGATCTAAATTTTTAACGTTATAAGGAACATTCCAAATCAGATCTTGACCGCCGATATTTAATAATGTCTGGTCCCGTCAGGATGATGTCTTTTGCTGTTCTGATTTTTTTTGTATGTCAAGGTTTGAGAATTTCGATCCCCTAAATACGTAAAGATCGTTCCAAAATAATTAACATTTTTATCCAGCCTGATAAACGTAGCTTGCCTTACCAAGCAATTTAGGCGTCACTTGCCTCGAACTGTCGGCAGGTTTGGGTGGTGACATGAGAATGGCGAGCGAACTTGATTGTTGGGCAGACTAGAGCCGCTCGACAAAATTCTTAGCCTCGGATAACAAGACGCTTTAGGCCATATCATGATAGCCCGGTCTTTCTCTCTCCCCCCCTTCCCTCCCCACTCAACAACACAGACAACATGGACCACATTTTGAACTTTAGGCATGGATGGGTCAGCCCAACGTGGACCAACAAGCATACCCATTGGCCAAGCAAGTTCATACAGTAGAAATGATGAATTAGCGACAAGCAGAGGTGATGAATAAAGATTTACTAACTGTGTCCGAGAAAGACGGTTGAGTTGTGATCAATTGTCTAGGAAATAATGTTTTCTATCAGGCATAACTAATTTTTCCCACAATTTCCATGACTTCGTTCATTGATGGCCAGTGCTCTAACATGAATTTGCTAAACATGGCATCAGGAATGGTCAAACTATGTCCAAAGTGCAATGTTCTCTACTATGATCACCCCAAGCAATTCAGAAAGCCCATCATATTACTTGTGGCTATATACTTGGGTGCCGCATAGCCATAAGCTCCAGTAACTTGTGTCGTCGCATGTGATGTTGCTTCCAGTATGGCAAGAGGAGATTGCAAAAAAACAGGATGTTGCAAACATAGATGAATTATTTCAGCACAGGACAAGATTTTGGAATCAAATTTTAAAGGTAACGACAATGTGGTATTGCTTCATTTAATCTAAGTAACGAACATGAAACTTACAAAGTCCAGCAATATGTCTGAGTGCTTGAAATCTCTGCAGATTATTTGGCTAACTGGTGCAAGAATGCAAGGCCTTTGGCTACTCCTATTGCAATTTTAAGCTAAGCAATGTGACCCATGGAAATGGTTTAATGGTGAAGCCCCATGCAGCAGGAAAGACACATGATTTGTATATTTAATTGAACCAAGAAATGATCATATTTACCATAAATTTAAAGCAAGCATGTATATATCGCCCAGGAAAGAACCTTACTTCCAAAGAGATGGTTCTTTAGTGCAGTCTCTGGCAAGAAGTCATGGACAAGTAGTAGTTCATCCTCCAAACAACATCCCATTAGCCTGACAATCCTTTGGATAAGCTGCCCAGGAAGTTCACCTCTAACTGCAAAAAGTCATCACTCTCATGTCAAAATAGGGTAAACCCTCATAATTGCACATCTGTTATAATATGAAGAAGCAAACAGGCATCTCCCGCAGAAAAAGAGAGGAGATAGAACGACCAATTTGTATGACAGGAAATTAAAGAAACCCACTAGGGCCAGCCAGCATGATTTTCCACAAATAAAATAACCTCACTAAGGATGGTTTTAGTTCATAGAACTATGTTCAGAAATTCCAGAAGTGGCTCTAATGTCATAAAACTCAGATTGGGATTTAACATTTGAGGTAAATTGTAGTGACATGGTCTAAGTTTGGCTTAAAAGGCAAGGATAGAAGTCAAAATAGTTTCTGATGCAGGGCCTAAGTCCTCCGAAATGTAAGAAGAGTCCCTACATTTCAAATTTACAAGCTATCACAGACTTCACCATAATAATTATAAATGATGAACAAGATTCAGAAAATGTTTCTACTCCAACACTCAAGAACCTCAGAGATAGAAGCTAAGCTGGCAAAGCTTCTCTACTCTTTCCTCCACTTCTGTGCTGGTTGGCTGCTGGAGAACAAACATGCATGCAATATGCATTATACAACTTAGACATAATAACTGTAGGACAAGATTGTGGAATCTCAAGATTTAGCTCAAGAGCACAGGTTCTCACTAGAGGCATCTATAGATCAATTACTCCTAGGATTTTACAGTAGCATGCCTTCTCATCCACACACCCTGAGACAGCCACTCAAATGTGCTTTCCAAAACAGATATGCCTTAACCATCTGTGTCTCATCGCTTTACATCCCAAAAACATGTTCAGCAAATTGGTGAAAACAGCTCTTATTGAAATTTTTTGACTATTTGAATCTCCAATGGTACATGTGCACTGAAACTTATATGAGATGTATTTCACCCAGCACTGTGCCTGCTGTTTTGATTTAGAATAGAGATAAAATAAACACCAAAAATTAACAGCACCAGGTGTAGGATAGGCAAATTTTTTACTCATCTATTGCGTGTCTGGAAAATATCTACACTCCCAAAAGTCCTTGAAAACATGATCTCAGGAGATTTTTTTAATGCTTTTATGTGGGCTTGAACCATACAATGGAAAAGGAAGCTGACTTTCTCCAAGCTCTCGCATAGAATTGCTTGTGGTCATAGGACAAGTCATGGACCCTAAAATAAAGGATAAGATGTGCAAGTACCGTCTTTTCCTAACTAATCGCAATCCTAACAGAATAATCTGGTCCTCGTCATTGATCAAACCCCCAGAAATATGTGTTCAATTGGCAAATGACATATATTTTCCAAAGGAAGAAAGCAAATTAAGGTAGTGTGCTACATATGAAATTAGCCACACAAAACTAGAACAACCTAGCGACAAAAAAGGCCACTAACATCTATCATCTTGTTCTCATTTTTCTACAACAAACTATGTATCTGGACACAATTCTCCTCCTAGCATCATAATAGAGTTTCTTGCTAAAAATACAACAGTGATTAACATTAAATACTGCAAAGCACATGCAACCCAAGCTTTCCTGAGGGGAACTAAGATTACCTTCCACTCTTTGAAGCCTTGCATGCTCCCTGGGTTCAACTTTTTTTTTTAAATATGGCAATTGGAGTCATTCTTTTGCTCTGGGAAGATCCTGTCTCCTCAAGGCAGCCTTTCAAGACTACCAAAACCACCATCACCGAGAATTGTATCAGACCTGAAGCTTTTTATTGCAACTTTCAGCTCTGCAAAACTAAAGACTCTGACATCGGAAGTGGAGCAACATAACCATTTGAAATAGACTCATTCAACCTCCCTCCCAAGCTCCTGCTCAGGCCATCCTCAGAACATGATGAACTGCTTAACAGTCACTGCTAGTCCTCCTGTGACTACACAAGTGAAGAGAAATAGGTGAAGAATTTGCTGTCAGCTGAACACAGGAGCTGAAAACGAGCAGGAACTTGAGTTAAAGATATGTCAGCCGGTGGGAAAAAGAGTGAGTTAGTGAAGTTCGAATCTGAAGTTGTTAGTAGACATGTGTATGAAGCATACTCCTTCATAATCCGCTTTGTCTGTAAGTTGGGGCTTGCATGAATTTCTGGATAATTCCAAAAGCAGGAGGGCAATAACTAGTATGACATGCAGAATATCTATAAGATGTATAGTTAGGATTCCAGCTCTTGCATTGATACTCCGAAACAGTGTTAAACAGCCCTTTATCCTGAAAGCTCAAACCGTTGGGACTAAGTCCATCTTGTATATCAAACATTTTCCATAAGTACGCCATGGCCAATATGTTACATTCGTGTGACAAATGCCTTCTTCTCCTCCTCATTATATCGCTCTCTCAATCATATTATTATCATTTCTCATCTCAAATTCTTTCTAATTTTCTTTTGCCTCAGTATTCCAGCTAAAGCATCAAAACTTAATCTATCGATCCAACGAAATGCCCAAACCAAATGTGAAGGGTTACAAAGTCCAACCACAGGTAGAACTAAAACCAAAATTCTGTGAGGGACTTTCCCACCTGCTAACTCATAACCAACAAAAGCAACCAAATATCATAACTTTATGAAATCACAATTTGAAGTTGAGAATTATCATAAGGGTACAACAAAGACCTGCACTCTCAAGTCAAGACCAACTGGAGATTACATCCTAAAAAAGCACAACTCATCGTGAAGAGAAAAGGACACAGAAAACATAACAAGAAAGCAAGAAAGAATTGCAGAAGAAACAAGGAAATTACCAAAACTAAACAACGAACACAAAATCGAGCCTGAACTTGAAATTCTAGCAATTAAAAGAGAAACGGATATAAAAATTCGAGCAAATAACTTTCTTAGCTAGAACTCGAAATCTACACACTTATTCAGCAACATAACAACTCCTACATGTCAACGAAAAGCTTGCCCATTGCAGAACAGTCATTGTTGTCTCCTGTACTAGGCAGCTTGAGCATCAAATTTGGTCGCATCCAGAACTCCGATTTCAGCAAGCTTATTGTCAGAATAAAGTTTTCTCAAACTACTAAAAATTCTTAAACTTGGCCGACCCAGAAGACGGCCCAAGGTACGTGAAAACCAGTGCCAAACATAGTAATTTGTAATTGGTTCCAGCAGCGCGCACGCGAAATTTCAAAATTTTACTCCGACCAAACCGTAACTCCAAATCGATATCCATAAAATCCCACGACTCCACAACACCCTAAATTTTCATTAATATATATGATTTTGCAGCCAAACAACTCATGATTGAACCACCAACTCAGAATTCAAACAGATCCGAGTTTACCACTTAGCGACGAAAATTTCCTTCAATTGAACGGATAAAGAGTTCAAATCCTTACCCTGGGCGCCGCGAAACGAAGTTCATCCAACCCGTGGAGAGGCACGCAAGAAATCCTCTTTTTCTTTCTTGGTTCTTCCGAGCTCTCTGCCTTTTTTCACTCTCACTGCTGCTGCTGCTGCTGCTGCTTTGCTTTTCTGTTCTGTTCTTCAGGTTCCTCGGGAAGAGCCCATTAAATGGGCTGAGGGGGCTGATTTGGGCCTCTGCGGTTTGGGCTTCCTTTTGTTTAAGCCCAATTCGTACAACTCCCATCGGCAGATATATCTTTCCACTACAAGCTGCCTCCTCCACATCCATGTAGTAACATACAAATTCTTATCACTGATCTATCTTAGCTGCTCGTATCTAGAAATTTCGGGAAAATTACCAAAATTTGGTCAGATGAACTGAATTGAAAAAATTACAAAATGTTTAGAACTAAATTGGCAAAAAAAAATATATATATTTAGGACCGAATTGGAAAAATTACAATGGGTCTAGGATTTTTTGGTAATTTTCACTAGAACTTTCTTGCTAAGTCTTTGAAATAAACTAACTTTTATTACATTAGTGCTTGTGACCAAGCAATAAAACCGATTGAATATATATACTATTATGTTGTGGGTAGCCGAATTCATATTACTACATATGTAACATTATTATGTGAATTCATTTGCCAGACCTCGAACTAATCTTATTAAACCAGTCATCAAGGTTGGACACACACACATGCATTAAGGAAATTGCAAGAGCCATGCATGACAAGCATTTTTCCATTTCCCAAGTGAAGTGAAATAGGTTTAAATTAGTCTCACAAAGTGACATCGAATCCTCAAGAAATAGAAAATCCAGCACACCAGAGAATATAAAATTAAAAGAACCGAAATGATATTGATTTGAAAGTGTATTACAACCGAAGAGAATGCACCTATTTATAGGGTGCCATTAGCTATCCTACTAATGCAAATTAATCTAAAAACCTTTCTTCTTGTGCATGAATCTTCTCATGTCCTATACAATAGACTCGCAAAGCCTACTACTCTTTTATTGTACCCGTGAAAACGACCACCTATTGTTCAAAAGATGCCTCCAAAGCGAAATAAAAAGCATGCTGAGCAAGATCGAGGAGATTGGATAAAAGGATGAATAGAAAACAGGCTTTGAAAGTAAATTACAGCTTGAAGCAATGTCACATCACATTAATGCTAGTAGTTCTTGATCAGGTCCAAAAGAATGTGTTTTAGTCGCCTTTTGTTGAGTCGCATTGTTATGGCAATTGCAGTCAAATTTGCTTAGGCCCAAAATTGCATTCTTTCTGGGCTTTCGAGAATTAATAATGTCGGTAAATACATCTTGTCAGATTTGGTATCAATAATTTGGATAGAGTGGGTCCATTGATGGGAGATTATGCTCACGCTCACCCACACACACGTTTGTAATAGTAATGTAAACACTTACCTACCCCTTCTTAGCGACCTACTCATTCCGCTTAATTCACTTACCATTGATAGAGACTCGACTTGATAGAACATTTGTAGCATTGAGGGAATATATCTTTTCCAGAGATAGATGAATGATCAATCTGTTGACTTCACTCTAATTTGAGGAAGGTCCTGAACTCGATGCTATCAAAATCATCACTCATCAATTGGCATTTTATTTTCTTGACATCAAGAAATTTCGAAGTTTAGGAACAACCCTTTTTGTTCTAGTACCAGTGCATAATAGCCTTCCTGACCAACGAAGTATACTACTGAGTGTCTCTTTTGATTCTTGAACTAAATCAAGTTGAATGAAACTTTTAAAATATTAGCAATCCTAGCTACCTCCCTAGGAAGTTGGGAAGTAAGATAAATAGAACTTTCTTTTACCACGGATAATTAGTTAAATTGATGCTCTCTTCCGAAGAAAGCTTAGAAACTACCAAACCACAAATCAAATATAGACAAACCAAGTAACATAAGTTATAGTTTACATATAAATATGAAGCTCTACCAAAGTACCATAGTATTTTCAAATAGCGAGAGCGAGAATCAAACTTTAAACCAGTGGAACCTCTGAAAATAGACATGAAATCTTCGTGTCCGACAATAAACCGAAGAAAAGGTACTGTTTTGACGCTATCAACGTATAATCTGTCGATCATTATCGCTAAAGAAGCCGAGCCCCACCATCCATCAAAAAGTCGCAGGGTCCCACCGTCCACGTCAACTGGATCCGAAACCCGACGACCACATTGAGAAATAATATCATCCATCCGTGCTTGACTTATTAACCGACGCCCGCATGAAGAAATCGATTGCTTGACTCGCCTGCCAGGGGGAGACAAATAAAATTGCGGGTCCCATCGACATAATGTTCGGGTCCGGCTTTATTTCCCAGGAAGACCGGCTACAAAATAGTGAATAACCTCGGATGACATATGATGAACCCACTGATGAATGTCATCATTATGAACGTGATTCAGAAAATCAGGAGATAATCCTTAGTCTGCTCTGTAATTAGTCTGGCTATGAACTTCTTCTCTTATTATTTTAATTTACTAGTCCCAACCTCCAGAAAAAAAGTATGATTTCCCGCCCATTTTCAGTAATTGTTTCTCTTTTGACAATGATACTTTTCTTTCATGTGCTATGCATGGAGATGTGACTTGATGGAAATGGGAAAAGCTGTAATCTCGATTTTGCGCGGTAAGTTTTCTAAAAAAGCTAGATACACTGTGATCTCTCTACTTTAACAAGAGTCTACCGGAGGAGACGGATGCCAAATTTTAGGAGTTTAGACCAAAAGGGCTTTTGACTCTCAAATGAAAAGGATAAAAATGAAAAAAAAAAATTGAGGAAATTGGTTTGGTTAATAAGCAATTGCCACATACTTGTGTTGACAATGAAGTGGAATTAAAGATGGATCGATGGGCAAGATCTTCCTTATGCCATTCTTCGAATTATGTCTCAAGTTCCACTAACTCAAGTTATATTCAAATTATATGGCTTTCATCATGCTAGCTGATAAAAATCATGTGAAACTTTGGATTTTAGATCATAGATAGGGAAAAAAAAAGAAAGCTTAGGCTATTGTAGCCATAGAATCGTCATATCATAGTAATACTAAGCAAAGATGAGGATAGTTTTTTGGTGCTTGATCCAGGGGCCAATGCAAGCAAGCTCCTTTCATTGTTCGAAAAGCAATGGACTCGATCGGGTCGCTAATGATCTAATGGGAGGCTATCAAGAAGTCAAACTACTTCTTTGGCCCCACAAGAAATAAAATACACACACACATTTATATATATATATATATATATATATATATATATATATATATATATATATATATTTTATAATTTCTCGTGGTGGGCCCGTCGACAGCGATGGAGTCTTTTGGTTGAGACGATGATTTTCAAGCCCGACGGTCAGCACGTACGCGCGCAAACGAAAATCCACGAAAAGGAGAAACGAGCGACATTCGTGGGATCATCATCATGTTTTTTTTTTTTTTGGGTGGACACCTAACATCATTATTCCAAGGCCGAAGACTGAAGACAAACACAGAACGTGATCAGCAACGTATCCTTTGAACAGGTCCTCATAATGTATCATCAAAATCGAGACGGACTTCACACGGGAACCTTAGACAATTAATTCCATAGTACAACATGTTTTTGGAGGCAAGCAAAAGAGGGAAAAATAATAATGCTTAACCAAAAGATACGGATGCCACTTCATCCGTATTAGTAGATAATAATATTAAAATATTAAAATAATAAACTATTTATTTAACTTAACTTTTAAAACATTTGATAATAATCTAAAAAAATCTTGCCTTTTTTTTTTTTTACAATAGTCATCATAATACCAGTGGTATCGACCATGTCATTTTAATTTCTTCCTCAAGTCTATGGTTGTTCAAAACTCTTCTACTACTAATTTTGGAAAACATACATTACCATTAGACGCGCCATTATTAGAAAAGACGGATCCTAAAAATTCGTAGTCCAAGGAAGTCGGAATCCTCATTTCCGTACTTTATTTTCCAAGTGCTGCCACATCTCCGTACTTTTCACACGCCACCTCCGTTCTCTGCTCATGAAATCCACTTGCCTACTATAGCCCAAACGCTCCCCACATGGCTAACGTCATCCGTGACATTAGTTTACCAGTCTGACTCGCGGATCTTCATTGATTGTACCGATTCAGTTGGATTTTAGACAGGTCCGGCCCTATTTAGATCGGTTCATATTGGTTTGGGCTTATTCCAACCGGTCTGTCGCTATTTTTGACCGGTTGGACACTATTCTGACTGGTTCGTGCACTTCAAGACCCGTTCTTGGCCATCTAGACCGGTTCCCTATATATGTTTTATGTTTCAAGTTCATTTTGGCCTTATTTGCTCCATACAGGCTCTTCAAGGACTAGCTTCTTTGCATTTTTTGTCCAAATCATTGTGTTGAAACTAATAAAGTACTTATTATAGATGGCTAATTGATCCCGAAATCGACGTCCATATGCAAGTTCATCTACCACTACCGCTACTGTTAAGATTTCTCCTAATTGATTGTTTTTTTTTTTTTTTTGGTAAAGGTAAGATATATATTAAGAAAAGCCAAATGTACAAAAGATCTCGACACCAATAACTTGCACTCCAAATGTAGTAACAAGAGAAGTGGAAGGGTGACGAGATACAAAAGCCGCAGAGGCGGCACAACTACAACAACAAGGCCAAACTAAGCACGGCTAGGTCGACCAGCTAACAAGTAGAGACAAAAGCAAAAGAGGAGGCCATCGTCTGATCAAGGATCTACGGGTCCCCATTGAAAATAATCGGGTCTAGACTCCAACTTCTCTGCAGCCTTCTATTTCTAAAATTGTCTTCGACGTTCCTGAAGGTGATAGCCTTGTCCCGAACCACTTTAAAGAGGTGGTTCTTAATGGCCGGAATGGAGAGAGGCTGGTCTCTGAAGATGATGTCATTCCTATTTTTCCAAATGATATGACACAACGCGCCAAATGAAAATCGGGCTATGCATTTATAGAAATCTCTCCCCATCAAATAGGTAGTTGCCCATCTGAAATTCTCCCCCCAACCTCTGTTGCGCCAGGGTAAATTGCATCTGGACGCCCAAAAGAAAGCAACGCTAGCCGTGACATAGCAGTCAAAAAACAAGTGGTCAAGAGAGTCAGGCACATTCTTGCAAAACGCACAAGCAGCATTTCCAATAATACCATAGGCCAAAAGGAGGTCCTGGGTTGGAAGCCTACGTTTGGCCATAAGCCAAAGATTGAGTTGATATCGAGGCACTATGGCGTTGTCCCATACAAAGGAGTACCAGTGGACCCGCGTCCTCTTCTTCCTGATGAAGTTCCATGCCGATGCCATAGTGAATTGGCCTGAAGAGCTTTCTCGCCAATAGCAACGATCTGGGTCATTCGTCAGGGTCGGAAGAGGTTGCCCCCATGATTGAAGCACCAACCTTATAGCTTGGCCAGCATCTGAGAAGAGGTCAGCAACACAAGCTTGTCTAGATAGCCCTGAGCTATAGATAAGAGAGTCTGAAAAGAGCAGGTTCAAGGGCCCTCTAGGGTGCCAGTTGTCAAACCACAGAGAGGTTGTTTGGCCATTGCCAATTTTCCAGTAGAAGGCCATCCTGAAATTCCTTCTCAGGGTCAACAAGCTCTTCCAGGCCTAGGATCCAGAAGTTGGCTTCCTAGCCACCCAAAAATTCTTGTTTTTTAAGAACGTGGAGTGGACCCATCTACACCATAGCGCTTCCTTGTCGGAGAACAAGATCCAAATATGCTTTAGCATGGAGGCTTTATTGCAATCTTGGAGTCTCCTAACACCTAGCCCTCCTTCATCCTTTGGAAGGCAAACGTCATCCCAGGCTACTTTAGCACCACCCCTGCCTAGGTCTGGACCTTTCTATAGGAATTGTCTAAAAAATTTCTCTATCTCGTTCCATCACAAACTTGAAGGTAAAACAAAAACACTAGCCCAAGAGGGCTTGTATAGCATGAAGAACTCGACCCGATAAGCCGAAGCCGACCAGCAATAGAGAGGAAGCGGTGGGTCCAAGACTGAACCCTAGCAGTGATGCGATTGACCAGGGTACAACAGTCTGCTTTATTGATTCTCGAAGTGATAATGGGAACCACTAGGTACCGAACTGGCAGGCTTCCTTCTCGAAATCCCAACTCCAATAGAATATCATTCCTTAGGGAGGGGTTGCCACCCGCCAAGAAAATTTCACTCTTGCACGCGTTAGGACGAAGGCCACTCCAAAAGGAAAATATATTTAGAGCTTCCTTAAGGAGAGTCGCCGTAGGAAGGTGCGCCTCACAAAAAAGGAAGACATCATCTGCAAAGAAGAGATGTGAAAGACCCTTTGCCTTGCACCTCCAGAAGAATTTGAAATCAGGCCTCGAGGATTGCTTAAGAATGATCCCTGAGAGCACTTCCATGACCATAGTGAAGAGGTAAGGAGAGATGGGATCACCTTGGCGAAGACCTCGACCGCTCGCAAAAAACCCGTGGAGCTCTCCATTCAAAGCAATTGAGAATTTAGGAGTGCGAACACACGTCATAATTAGGCTAGTGACAAGAGTGAGGGAAGCCAAATGCCGGATCACATTCTCAAGGAAGCCCCAATCCACAGTATCATATGCTTTCCTGAAGTCCACCTTTATCGCACATTTAGGAAGATAAGGCTGAAGGTGGAAGCTAGAGAAAAGCTCCTGAGCCAATAATATATTGTCCCTAATTCGTCTACCTTTTATAAAAGCAGTCTGAAAAGGGCCTATCGTGTTCTTCAAAGCTAGGGCCACCCGATTAGCTAGCACCTTTGTAATACACTTGTAGATAGTGTTGCAGCAGGCGATAGGCCTATAATCCTCCACAGAAGTAGCGTTGAGCACTTTCGGAACCATTACCAAGATGGTATTGTTAATCTCCCTCAAGAGTTTTCCGGAATTGAAGAAATCCAACACTGCAGTCGTTACTAAAGGACCTACCGTGTCCCGCTTTTTTGAAAAACTCCGCTGTGAAGCCATCTCGGCCCGAGCCTTTCCCTTAGGCAAAGAGAAGATAGTGTTCCGATCTCCATCTCTCAGAATCGGTTGAGCTAGAAGAGCAAAACGATCAAACGAAAGTGGATGTTGGATAACTTCCTCAAGTCCTCGACGAAGGTCTAATAATCTCCTTGCGACTTCAAGAGGTCCTCAAAGAACTCTACAAATCTTCTTTGCACCAGGCGTGGCTCCATCAGTATGTTTCCCGAAGAGTCGAGGACGGAGAGGACTCTGTTCCTCAAATGTCTTTTGTTGACATATTGATGGAAGAATTTGGTATTTTGGTCTCCCTCCCTGAGCCATCTGATCCTGGACTTTTGCCTAAAGAAGGACTCCTCCGAGGAGCGCAACTCTGCAAAGGTACATCTTTGGCTTTTCTCCACCTCAGCCAGGTCGGCAGAAAAGGGATTTAGCTGTAATTCTGCTTGAGTGGCCTCCATCATCTTCCGCGCATCAAGAGTTCTAGCAGATATATTAGAGAATGAATCTCTGTTGAGTTGCTTGAGTCTACATTTGAGAGCCTTGAGCTTAGAGACAAGCTTGTACATAGGGACACCATTCCCCGGTGCATTCCACACTTGTGAGACAATTTCATTGAACTCCGGGTGCTTCATCCAGAAGTCGAAGAACTTGAAGGGCTTCCTTCTATGAGACGGATTAAGAATCTTCACCACCATAGGCGAGTGGTCCGAGATTCCAGGAGCAAGGAATGAGGCTTCTGAGTAAGATAGATCCAAGCTCCACTTGGCATTCACTAGAACCCTGTCAATCTTCCTTGCTTTCCTAGAATGTCCTGAAGATGTAGTCCAAGTGTATCTAAACCCAACGAACCTCAAGTCTTCCAGCTCAGCTTGCTCCAAGCACTGTCCAAACTCATTAAAGCAAGGGAGCCAATCTTCGGAGCCACCTACCCGGTCCGATGGATCCTTAATAGCATTGAAGTCCCCCAAGACAAGCCAAGGAGTGTCTCGGAGATGAGTGCTTTTCATGATGATGTCTTCCCACAGCGGTCTCCTCAGCGTAAAAGAGTGATCTCCATAAATAAAAGAAACACAGCAAGCCACCCCAGAGTCTAGGCTCTCAAGGTTCCCATGAATTGCCTGCTTGGTAAGAGATGAGGTTTCAAACTTGACTCTCATGGGGTCCCATCCGACCCAAATTCTACCCCTGGGGAAAAAGTCATAGTTTGCAGTCCAACACCAACCTCTCAAAAGAGCTTCGGATATGGAGTTAAAGCGATCTTGTGGCACCTTAGTTTCCACCAAACCAACACAGCACAAGTGGTTCGAGGTAATAAAATTACGAATCTCCGCTTGTCTAGTCGAATCAACCATACCTCTAATATTCCAGCAACCTATATACATATGTACAAAAGAGGAAACGAGGAAGGGTTACCTCCTTTTCGGAGGCCTGCGACGGCTCGGAGTGGGAGCCGCTCGAGCCGCTGGAGGAGGTGGGTCTGGAGGAAGCACCAGGGGCTTGTCCTGGGTATTCTCCTCCCTGTTTCTCGTTGGAGGAGCCTTCGGCGATAGACCTGGAGGGGCCTTCGACGATTGACAAGGCGAGAGAAGATCTTCATCTGAGCTAAGGTGGTTCACAGACTCATTCAACTCCGCTCCACTCCCCAGGCCCGCATCTGGATGGCTAATGGGATCTTCCTCCATTGTCGAGGTGTGGTCATCCACACTGATTAGTGCTTGGAACCCACTCTGAGCCCTCCGGGTGGAGGTTGATGGCAAGCTTTTGAGAGCTGCTGCTGACTGCTTGAGAGGTGGTTCCTCTTCTCCAGAGCTTGTCGGATGGTCCAAATATGTCTCCTTTGGGGGGGGGGGAGATTTGTTCTTCTTTCCCTTGACTTGTTTCCATCCAAGATCAGCGTCATTCAAATCTACCACCAGCATCGGTGTAGTCTCAGCGGGGCGGGCCTCCACTGGTGGGGTGGGGGGGATGGTCTGAACTTGCTTCTGGCCTTGCACTGCCTTCCGACCATTCGTAGAGGCTGCACAATTGTGCCCAAAAGAGCCACACTTCAAGCATTCCGCTGGCTTCCACTCATACTCGATGGCAATCGACCGAACAACTCCGTTTAGTCTTACCCTGGTCAAGTAGAACCTTGGCTTGTTTACTTGAATCTCCACACAGACTCTTGCAAAAGAAATCCTTTGAGATTGCTCCGTGCGTTGATCAACAAATAACGGCTTGCCAATGGTGCTCGCGATGGCGCTAATTGTCGGGGCTGTCCATAGGTCAAGCGGTAGGTTCTTCAAGCGAATCCACACTGGCACCGTGGTTTGCTTCTCCCTCTTCAACTCTAGGAGTGGCTTCCATTGTTGCAAAACAAGTGCAACCCTTGCAACCGTTATAGGACCTTCTTCCAAGATCTTCCTTCTGAACTCAGGGTCAGGGATGCGGAAGAAAAAGAACCCCTGGTCATCGGCGAAAACCTCAACAAGTTTCGGTCCCCAACATAGTTTGAGCGAGTTCTCCGTGAGCTGGAACGGCAAGCTCTTTCCTACATAGTATCCAACCAGACACTCATGCCATTTGGGATCCACCGCATCTAACACTTCTTCAGGAAGATCCACCACCGGGATATCATCCTCAAACGAGGGAGGAACAAAGGTGAGGTCATACCCTTTCGCTGCAAGTTTCGCAACATTTGCCCACGTCCGGACAGCCGGGGCGTCTGGTTTCCTCGCTTGTTTTTGCGAGGCTTGGGGCCGTTTGGAAGTCGACCTCGCTCTACTTCGTCCTCTCGAGCGCCTATCCCGGCCTACATTTTTGGGACCACGGTTTGAGGTCTCTGCTAGTGCAGGAGCCTTGCCCGTGAGCATGGAGGCCCGGGCCTCCTTGTCTCGATTGAGGGGGCTAGACGTCCTCTCCGATTCATCTCTCAATTGTGCCGTATTACTCGGCTCACCACCCACAGCCATTGGAGCATCCATAAATTATCCAGCCAGCTAGACCCAGACCTCTACACATCAGTCATCTAGAGAGCAAGAAACTAACCGGACGAACGCCTCGCACCTCTCGGGTTGGCTGGTCGCAGCAAGGACGGGGCAGGGTGGAGGTTCAGGAGCAAGGCGGCTTACCTGACGCCCTCTTCCCGCTGCAATCCGGTCCGAGACGCACCAGCACTGCTCCTCAAGGGCCGAGCAACGCAGCAGATTGGTGCAGGGCGCGGCACAACAGAGCTCCAGCAACAAGAGCAGGGCGCAGCACAGCAGGGTCGCACCAGCACCAGCAACTTCGGTGCAGGGCGCGGCACACTCGACACAGCAGGCGGAACAGGGGAGCACCAGCAACTCGGTGCAGGGCGCGGCACACGCGACACAGCGGGCGGAACAGGGGAGCACCAGCAGTAGTTCGGTGTAGGGCTCGGCACAGCAGGGGAGCACCAGCAACCGTTCAAGATCAGAGCCAAGGGAAGCTTACCTTGGGGTGCTGGGACGCTTGCGAACCACAGACCCGAGCCGCACCAGCACCGCTCCTCACGGGGCCAAGCAGCGCAGCAGCAGGCAAATCTCGTGGACTCAGATCTCGCCGCAGGGATGGAGAGAGTCGAATCCGTTCGGTGAGGATCGCGGGCCTTCCCAGAGGAGCTGAACCCCCAATTTTCACGCCAATCGGAGGTCTGGATCGGCCGGATCGAGCAGCTGTCGCCAGCGAGCTACAGTTCAAAACCCCAGAGGAAGAGAGGCGATGAACAGTACCCGTGCGTGCATTTTTCTCCTAATTGATTGTTTATCACTCTTTCATTGGAGGATCATCATTCAATTCTTCGAGAATTTGATACTTTTAGCTCCTCTAACACAAGGGAGAGTGTTAAAATATTCAAATAATAGACACATTTATCTATCAACTTAAAAAAAGTATACCCACCAAAATTTCATATGGCATTAGAATTAGGCTGCGCATGATAAAATTTCTGGAAAAATAAATTGATTTATGGCTTGAAATCAATTTCTTAATTTCTATTCCCTTGCCAAGTTTCGAAAGCAAAGAAACCCGTTTGATAACGACTCAAAATTTCTATTTCAAACAGAAATCTATTTGATAACGAGAACAAAATTTCTATTTCTAGGAATAGAAATTGATTAGATAACAACATAAGAAATCCTCAAATACAAAATAATAGTTGAAATAATACTAAAACAACATAGGAAATCCTCAAATACAAAATAATAGTCGAAATAATATTAATACATTACAAAAGTTGAAAATACAATTTCATGGAATTTCCGGCATATTATTATCCATTGCCATTTTATTATCAATTTTTTTTCTAAGCGTATTTATTTGGTTTCCCTCCTCGGTCAATGTATCGTTTGCAAGCTCATCATGCGTAGGTTCAGACAAGTACTGCGGAAGCATGAATATGGGTGCCATTAATGGCGCCTATACAACCTTTTTATTTTATCAAAAACTAGTATTATACAAGATTATCAACAAAATAAAATTAATGGTGTAAAGGAACATATGAGAATTCTACCTTAAAGTAACGTTTATGATTAGGAACCAATCGGGGGAAGGTCAGTTTATTTTGATTCTCAAATTGAATCAGTCCAGTTGCTCATTCCTAATTTCTTTATTGTTGCTCAATGAACCTTTAATGGCCCTTGCATAGCAAAGAGAGAGATTCTCTTGAATCTCTTGCCTTCGAATTAAAATTCAAGATTGTGTAACAATCTAATTATTTTGATTTTGCAAGAATTTTGAATCCGTAAAAAAATAAGGTTAAATTTCTAGGCACATTTTTTATTCATCTATTATGTAAGAACTTTTTCTTCAACTAGCCATACCCGTGCCTTTTCTAGGAGGAAAGAGCGCCATTGTTTTTAAGTAAGTATTTAAGAACTTTGGTCATTTTTTAAAATTGGGGACCCATTCGATTGTCTTTCATCCTAAAGAGGAAGTTATAAAAAAAATGAAAAAAAAATGCAAAAAAAAAAAAAAAAAAACACGAGCAAAATAATAAAAAGAAAATTAGCAATAATTTGTGAAGTTGTGGTTATGAGTGAATTAAGTTAGCAAGAAAGTGCAAGGTTCTTTTATATGGTTTGATTTCGGTTTCGATTTCTATTTCGAAACCGAGAAGTTAAAAATTTCAGCTTCTCGATTTCTTCAATTTCTCTATTTCTGGAATAGAAATCTGTTTCAGAAATAGAGAAATCAAATTGCGTTACCAAACGGATTTATGTTCCAAACCTGTTCCGGGGAACAGAGAAACAGAGAAATTGAGAAACAGAAATTTTGTCATGCGCGCCCGATCGCATATTTCCACGCCTTAAGCTAAGACCAAAGTCTAACTTGCATGTGAGGGGATATTAGAATTAGTCTCACACAATCTCACAAATTAAATGGCCTGCCCATTGATAAAAAGACACATGGTTTGTCGGAGCACGTCACTAAAAGTGGGTGGCTTTTCGCCTTTTAGAAGAAGAAATTTCTTCTCGTAGGATCCGTTTATCCCTTTGATCCATAAACAAGTATTGCCTTTTGCTTTCTTGCATGCCTCAACGATTTAAGACAATCTCGAAAATGTGACCTCTTAATCGCTTGTCCTTTCATGTCATAGTCATCTTTTTTTTTTACTAGGCTTGGTACCATTGTTCTAGACTTGCATATGTTGCCTTGCTCTTGAAGCCTCACTTCCCACAAAGTGCTTGCCGGACCCATGTGGTGTTGTTTTACTAAACTCTAGAAAGTCTTCCCCTATGTAAGAAAATAGTCAGCAAAATCTCAGTCCGATCTAATTAACAATTCATATATACACGTATCTCCACATCTCTCTCTCTCTCTCTCTCTCTCTCTCTCTCTCTCTCTCAGAATGTGAACTAATTTTCAAGGCAACCCTGTTTGTTAACCGTTTCCTTTTAATCGCAATTGGATCCATTGATTGAGATATTTGTAGAGCATTTGATCCCAATCGGCCAAAAAAATTATTATGTAAATCTATATTTCCTTTGGCATGAACTAAAATACAAATAAAATAAAATAAAGAAAGAAAAACTTGTCACGTTTTGTCCAACTAATATTTGGGAAAATTTCTCTTTTCCCCCTAATATATCTCATCAAATTCAAACCCCGCCCCCTATTTTATTAGTAATTTATCGATCTTTGGTCAGCAACGTACTCTTCAATCATTTCCAAATAATCTATCGTCCAGATTGACACGTACACCGCATAGATTTAATGAAATGATCTTACTGGAATTATCGCATTTCTGCTGCGCCTACGCACATGTTTAACCGATAACTTAGTTTAATGGAACCCCTTACGCGATGTTGTCTTTAGGAAGAAACCGGCGTGCCCCCCAACTGATGCTTTCACCCACTTCGTTTTGTTTATTACCTTTCAAAAGCTTTGAGTAATTCCCTAAAATCTCGGCTACCAACTTTGTTGTGATGCCAATTTCTATTTGTGATCTAAGAAAAGGTGCAGGTCAGATCTGAGTTTAGTCAGCGGACAACTTCTCTATTTTGTCAATTAAGGAATCTTTATGACCGAATATGTCGGTACCTAACGAATTTAGTTTGTAAATTCCAAACCTTACCATCATCTACATTAATCACGCTAAAGATTTGTATACCTTCGCTGTCCCAAGAAAGCGTGTTTAGAGAGCCAAGAAATACACCGATCGCATCTTAATTTTTCATTCATAGATAGTATCGCTTTTTGATTTTTTGTTTTATTTGTATAGCCTCAATGATTTATGCTGAACTCAACTGCTTTTAACCATGCATTACTAATCACAATCACATATTCTTTCATGTCATCGTTATCTTTTGGGAAATGACACCCAAAACCCTTAACTATACCTATAGTGATATATTTATCTTGAACTTTCCTTAATATGAAAAATTCAAAATTGAGATGCATGTGATAGAGGAATTTCAGACATGTAATTTCATTATACGACATGTTTAGACAAAGGCAAGAAGTAACGATGCCTAATCAAAATATGCGGATGTGCGTTGGGCACAATTTTGGCAAAGGACTATAAAATCTTTATGCCAAAATTGAAATGTTTGGCAAGACAATTTCGAAGACCTTTGAGCTCAATTAAGTATTTTCAGAGTCTCTTAACTTCAGTGTAAGTCGCACCCAATACTGACTTTGAGTATTTCTGGAATGCTAAATGATTTTCTTTTTCTTTCAACATTGTCCTCGCATCTAAATTCCAGTTTTCCTTCACCAGCTTTACTGGGCATGATGCATCGCGCGCATCACCAGAGAGCCCAACTTTGATCGGTAGGTTTGCACACGTTTTCTTGTTTGATGAGAGACTAATAGAGATGAATAGGATCATGCGTATTCACACTTACAAGCACGTCCATACAAAGTGCAAAACCTACAGGCAAATTAAGTCCGATTCAGAACCAAAATGACCAAGATCCAACTGAAAAACTTAAATTTAGCATCAATTGAACATGTCTAGATACAATAAGTACTCATTAAGAAAAGTTCTGACAATATCTAGGTATACATTTGTTGAAGATGGTTCTCTGTAGCCTATTATTTAGAGAGAGAACTCATGCCACTATTATCTTTATATAATAGGGTTTTGGAAGATTTTCTCAATCCAAATTCCCCCCCTCTCTCTCTCTCTCTCTCTCTCTCTCTCTCTCTCTCTCCGTACCTACTCTTAGGTACCTACTCATTCCGCCTAGTTCCGCTTATGGGTTTTTTAGACTCCTCAGGAGAACATTTGTAGCATTTGTCGTGAATAAATTTTTCTCTTCTATAAACAGCAGACGATTCAATTTGTCTGGCTTCCCTCTATCTGGAGGAAAGTCTCTGAAAGCCAACATCCTCCTTCCGTTCAATCGCTTCGTTGTCCTTCATATTTGATGGGACCTTTTTTTTCTTGACATGACTAAACTTTCAGTGTCTTTCGATGTTTAGCGTTTGCTTATGCATGCGAGGAAAGATTATATGGAGAAGTCGTCAAGGGTAGCTTGAGTGATATTCCAATTCGGATTCCCTAGCATGCGCACCACCTTTTGACATGATTAAGCGGTTTATAACATTGTCATTTTCATAGTGATGCTCCCGTGATGGTAGACATTAATTCATTATTGGGGATGCCCTCATAAGGTGTGCATTATAATATTTCAATCCTGCAAATTGTTTAAGTTGATACCCCACATTTCATCTTGATGATCTGAAAATCTATCGGACATTATCACTAATAAAACCGGGCCCACCATCCTTGAAAAGTCGCACGTTTCCACTTCGACTTCATTGCTTCAATCTCACGCCCAAGAAAAGAGACAAACAAGAGTTTTAATGGGTCAGAAGCTACTGCAGATGCAACCCCAAAACTAACAAGAATACTTTATCACGCTTTCTAATTTTAAAGTATCATGACGTTCGCTCACCATAAAAGACTTGCTCGACGATGAGAGATTCAGCCTGCAACTAACGGGTAAAGATTTTCATTTCTTCGTTCATGCGCCTGAACCTTGGATGGACTTCGCGTTCCAAGCGGTTTTAGTACAAGTGGATCTCTGTGAATACAAAGTAATCGCAAGATGCAGGACCTTGTCCCCACCGCAAGCGAAAATCGAAGTTAGTACCGCCTTAAATTATCACAGCCTCGGTGTAGTTTCGGAGTAATTGGATGACATTCTAAATAGATGCAATAAGAAACTAAGAGTACTGTAAGTGTGCCATGATTTCATGTTCGGGACTTGTCAATCAAATTTGGCTTATGATGTTTGATTGGATGGATGGCTAGTTAGTACATCAATTATAAGGAAATTTCGGGACATAGGATCAATCCTTTCTATTCTAATACTATTGCAGGGTAGCTTTTCCAACGAATGAAGTATATTGGTGGATTCGAACTCAAAAAAGAGAGCATACTGGTGGAAACTAAATCAAGTCAAACGAAATTTCTGAAATAAAAGCAATCGATGCTCCCTCGCGGAAGAAATCACGGAAACCATGAAACCACAAAAGTCACATGGTTCCCCGTCCCCCGGGGGACCCCCTAAAAAGAGAAAAAAGAAAAGTCCAATCTCTCTCTCTCTCTAAGAATGATAAATAATTTTCAAGAAAACAACCTATTAGTCAACCGTTTCGGTAGTCACAATTAAAATAGTTGTGGAACATTTTGATTTGAAGCGACCAGAGTAAAGAAATACTGCTGTTCCATCTTTCCTTACTAGAGAAAGGTGAAAGTGGATATATGTTGATAGCGTCAAATTTCCAGATCTTGACAATTGTAGAGAGGTCTTTCTTTCTAGACATTTTTTATCTATCATCATTGAGAGATTTCCTGACCTTCTTGGCCTTGTAAGAAATATAACAAACCTACCCGAAATGAAACCCTATTCTTCTTAATGCACCTGTTAAAATAACCATTTCATTAGGGGCAAAAGCTACTATAAAGAGCCAAATCAAAAACCACATTGAACTAGATCGAGGAGAAATTGGAATATTTGAAGAGAATGATTTGGAAGGAGTTATTCCCCCCCCCCCCAAAAAAATCCACAAACCCAATGATTCGGTGCACAAACACAATGAAATAGGGAATAAAGGTGAGAAAAAAAGAAATCGAAACATAAGATTTAACCTAATTCATTCTTCAATTAGGGTTATATCCAGCTAAGAATTCCATTATAAATATGAAATTGAGATCATTCCATATGCTATTACCTAGGGCTGTCAAAAAGGCCAGACCGTACTCGATCTGAACATTAAAAATATGAAATTTTAGGGTCAGATCCTAATATTATTAGGTAAACAATGAAAAAATGGATAGGTATTGTTTCAGGTTAGGTTAGGGTCTTGATAGCAAACTCAAACACATTACTTAACTTGCTGTCTCAGTGTCTCTGAGTTCAAACATTGAAACACATACCTGAGCAGCCTTCACGCCCCTCAACATTTGACGCAACACCCTGTCTTTGCCTGAAGCATAGCTACCTGAGGTCCTCGCAACTCCATCCTCCTTCGTCTACTCCGCTGCCGTCGACTCTGACTTCTTAGTTTCCTAGGTCGGATACAGTTTGACCCTCACTCCCTATCCTATCTACGGGACGGATTCGAGTGACCTGTAGGAGTGCGGTCAAGATCCGAGGTCAGTTTTCCGATCTGCATTCGTCTAGATTCGTGGTTCTTGATTGGTTTTGGTTTTGATGGAATCCGATTCTGGCTTTTCTCTTGAATTTCGGTCTTGGTCATCTTCCATTTCAGCTTTGTCTTGAAAAAGTTTTGCGTTGACTTTTATTGGCCTCCTATTTTCTCTTGAGGCTCATGCTTCTTTAGACTTCGTATCATTCTTCTCAAAGAAATATTAAATCACGGGGCCATCGATAATTCAATAATATTACTTGAATGTCATAATAAACATATTAATGTACATATGTAAGTAAAAAGACTTAATGGATAACCAGCTAACGATTTTGTTTTGTAGAAAATTTTGTCCATGGTTAAAACTCGCAAAGGGAATCTTCCGAACTAGATGGACTTACCAATCAATCGTTCAATTTCCGATTGAAATTGTTTTTGGGCTTCATTGAGGTGAACCAACAGATTGATTAGGATGTTGAAACTTTCGAATTCTTTTTTAAAATAATGTTTTGCATTTTTTAAAGTTGCTAAGGAAGAGACTTCATCACAAAAGACTTTTATTTTTCCATTGATAAACAATATCAGTTTTCTTTTTCTTTTTCTTTTATGCCTCTGCTCTTGGCACATCCACTCTCAAAGGGGTCACGTCACAACTGCTTATTATAGTTTCATGCCATCATCGTCAGTTTATAAGAGGATTTCTAAGGCAACTACGCCACCCCACTATTCTAGAATTGAATATGTTTCGTCTTGGACAAGTGCTTGCCGGACACATGTCGGGTTGCTTTAGTAAACCCTAAAAAGTCTCCCCCATTTAAGAAAATAGTCAGCAAAATCTCTGTCCGTTCTAATTAACGACTCAACTGGATGCATATTCAGTCTGTCACGCCCCGAATCTCAAGCACGCCAACATCCCACCATGATCATGCAAATGCGACATTCCCAGGTAATGTCGCCGACCCCATTCATTTATTATTTCGCAAGCGGAACATATTATAAAACTCCTGACAATGAAATACGGGATAGTAAAGCAGGAAGCAAAACCACAACATAACACTTTTATGATTCAACAGAATTACAAACAGAGGTTTACGGTCAAAAGTCTACAAAAGACCGGCTCTTAAAAAGGAACTGTCCTATGACCTACAAGTCGGACACGTTCTCCAATTCTTATGACTTCACCTCTGCAACTCCTCAAGGCCAACCAAAGATAACTGGCTGCTCCGTCCACCAGGGACCTGAAATTTTAATCCCACAACTAAGATAAGACATTGTCCCAGCAAGTTCAACCCCCTAAACCCCTATTAGAAAGAAAATACATCACAGGTGACCTAGCCACATCACACAGAAGACTTACCTCGCATTAGTCTTCATCTGCAAGTTAGCACAGTATATATATATAATTCAACCACGTGCAATTATGATAACCAAACAACTGTGGCATAATCACATTATCAGAACAATTCAACCACTTGGATCGTCTCAGCGATCAATCGGCTCGGCCGACTACATGTCATTCTAGCAAATCAATCATTGTTTCCAATCACGACTCTATAGGAATGTTTAACAACCAGTGGTAATCACGGCCCCACTTGGCACGACCTTTAAGTAGGTGGTAGATCTCGGTCCAATGGGCACGGCCTCTAATAAGTGGTCAATCACAGCCCTATTAGGCACGACTTCTAATAGGTGGCCCTATTGGGCACGACCTCTAATAAGTGGTCAATCACGGTCGTTCTTCCATCAAATTTTAACACTTGGGATTTTATAAAAAGAATCCCTATTTATCGCAATCACACTCCATTTGCCACAATCAATCATCAAGTTCAAATTCTAAATATACAACGGCAATTAGCACTAGCACGAAATTCTGAGAGAATAAGGTCCCAACGAAATTTTTGAAATTTAATAAATAATTAAATTTATTCCGAAAATTAATTAAATAATAATATCCATATTTTTCGCAATCCACACTCAATTTATAATATCCAACCATCAATTTCAAAATCCGAATACATAGCAGCGATCAGCACGAAATTCTAAGCAAATAAGGTCCCGAGAAAATTTTCGAAATTTATTAAATAATTAATTTTATTCCGAAATTTATTTAAATAATAATATTTTAATAAATTCGAATAAACATATATTATTAAATTATTTAATAATTTCGAAATACTTAAATAAATCAAAAATAAATTCCTTTAAGTCACATCAAAGCTAATATTAATATAAACATACTTAACTTTAAACTAAACACACTTTAACTTAATTAAATACCCTAATCTAATCATCAACCAAATACACTAATTTAACCATCTAAACTTACTTAACTTAGATTAAGCACACTTATGGCATCATTAACCGTCTAATCAAGATTTAGTGAGCTAAACTCATCGGATTAGCGAGCCAAGTGGACCAAAATGACGAGGACGCCGAGGAGAATAACTTTCCTCAAAACGGGCCAAGCATTTGGGGTTGGGAAGCCAGCCAAAACGGGCCAAAACCAGGCTGCCATACCCATTTTCTTAGCTGCTGGTTGAGGCCGACGGAGGGCTGCATGGCGGCGGTTCGAGCGCAAAACCGGCGAAGATAAGCGGTGGCAACTCGGGCAGTGACTCACGGCGGCTAGGTGGGGCTTCCGGTGACGTGCGGCGGCTCCAAACAGTAGCTAGATGGAGGGCGTGAGGCTTGGGGTCGCACGGATGAAGGCTGGAGGCGACGAGGGCGGTGCGACAACGAGCGGGCACAGTGCGCGGGCGACACACACGAACGACAACGGCGGCGAGCTTCTCCGACGAAGCTGGCAGCATCGAGCGGCAAAGGGGTGGCGTCCGGTTGGCTGGTCGCACAAGCAGCTCCTCTCCCCTCTCTCTCTCTTCCTAAGCTTGAAGATGATGTTGATTGGTGAGGGTGAAATCCCACATTTTCAAGGGCAAATCCTCACCCTCCACTTGTCAACATCCTAGCCATTCTTGCCCCCACACCATGACATCACCAAGTGACGTCACACTCCACTATCTCAATTTCTCCCACAATAATATTCAATAGGTGCAATTTATTTTTCCGCCGTGGCATGAAATCTCGTACACTAATTTCTCCAATTTCAATCAATTCTCTTCCAAATGAGTACAATTAAAGTCCATAAATTAATCTAATGTTCCTACTAAGATTTGTGACACACCATGATTTCCAATTTCAGAATTCGATATCAATTTCACGGTTAATTTCACTTTGACATGATACTAACGCGTCCTAATCTACCAGACAACTTTTAGAAATTTTCATGCATTTGACCTGTGATTGATTAATTCAAGCCACAATGTACATCTTTGACACATTGGCGAATTTCAGTTGTCATGGTAATCTCAAGATTTCAAATACGGACACAGGGTTCCCAATCGACAGAAAAATTGATAGTGTCGATCGACAAGAATTGTGTGATCTGGTGGAATCACCCACACTCGATCACATGCCTCTGTTGAGTCGACCTATCTCTAGTCTTTAATCGATTTTTAATTGTGCCGTAATGATCCTTGCAGATTAGTTCGGTCGAAAAGTCGCTTCCTGGTCAAATTCTCGAGTCTAATGCATTAGAAACTCTTAACGGCTTCACCCGATAGACTAGTTTTCACATGAGTGGCCGACTCAAGGAAAAAAACTATATGCGTGCCAACGAAATGCCCGTCTCAATTTATTGAAAATAGAATTGGAAAATCGGGATGTCACACAGTCGTCTTCGTATTGATTAAATGCATTTGTCCTTGTAGCAGGACCACAATATACGACACATAGTAAATTGAATGGTCCTTTTTGTGCCTTTATGTCGACAAATTAGAGGCTTTTAATTAGGTTTTCGCCTGTACGCACATGAGAGATCATGCTATTAATTACCATCAGTGCAGACTTTTCAAGCCAAGCCCCAGGCACATAGCGCATTTCCAAGTCCAGTTGCATGACACTACATGAATACGCGCGAGTGTATGGAACATATACTTTTATTTGTACGACTTCACTTTTCTATAGTAATTCGAACACGGTTAATATATGTATCCCATAGATAAACCTTGGTAGATATTGTACCAATTTTATTAGTTTTTTTTTTTTTTTGATTGATTGGGTGGTATTCTCTAATGAATTAATGGATCACCAAATTCACTCGATACGGTGTCATGTGTGGAGAGAAAAAGAAAGAGGAGGAGGTGTTGCTTGTTATTATTCTTTCCCCATTCCTCCAACTTGCAATAAAATACCACATAATCTTGCAAACTCGCATCTGCCCAGAGCACCTCAGCTTGTATCCTTTCTTTTCTTTTCTTTTATTTTATTTTCTTTTTCTTTTGTTGGGAGGGGGTTGCACTTACAAGAAATTATGTCACGGCAGATCGAGTTAAAGCTTGAAAATGATTTTTTATTTGCCATGCATTTTGATTGGTCAATCGCATCTTTCACGAAACTGATAGGTTTTGAGTGTTTTGACTGTTTACTCGTATGATTTTTTTTTTTTTTTGGTCGAACTGTTTTTATGTAATTTATTTATTTTGTCCTAAATGTTTCTGCGTTTGTTATGTGGTGATTTATTGAAAGCAATCGATGGTCGGTGGAAGAAATCCCGGAAACTATCTAACCACAAAAGTCAAAGGGTCCCATCTTCAAATAGCGTGCGACTCTCCCTCTATCTCTCTCTCTCTTTCTCTGAGAATGATAATTAATTTTCAAGAGAAAGCCCAATTTGTCAACTGCTTCCGTGGCGAGAAATTAAAAAATTCGAGTAGCACTCTAATTGGAAGTGACCGAAGTCCATCTTTCCTTGCTAGAGAAAGGTGGCAGTGGATATATGTTGACAGCGTTAAAGCTCCGGATCCCCACAAATTGAAGAAAAGTCTTTCTTTCTAGACTTTTTATCTATCATTATTGAGAGAGGTTTTGTGATCTCGTAATAAATATAGCAAACCTATTCAAAATGAAACCCTATTCATTTTTAACGAACCTATCAAAACTAGCCATTTTATGCGGGCGGAAACTATTATCAACAGCAAAACAAAGAAGCACATTGAACTAGTTCGAGGGGAGAAATTGGAAAATGTGAAGAGAATGATATGGAAGGACAGAAGAAAATCCACAAAAAGAAGAGATGTCGTCACGTTTGGGGAAAAAATAACATAACATCGAAGATGGAACTAAGCCACCTCCCACCAAAAACAATATAAAAAAGAAACATGGCCAAATTCTAACCCCCCCCCCCCAACCCCCTATTTTATAGTGAACGCTCGGGGGACAATATAAAATTTCTCCGCGTGGGCGTGCGTCAACCCCCTCCCCCGTTCTCGAGTCTTAATCATGTGTCCCGCTGCTACATTGGTCAAGTCATGATCACTTATTCTTTCATGTCAACAGGAAGGGTCGAATCTAAGTCTCATTCGCAACACTTGGATGATGCTTGATAAGTTGACCTCTACATATTATGGTTGCGGACGGCAACCTCGCGAAGAGCCTACTCTTTTATCTTACTTGGGAAATACCCGTCCATCAATCCAAAGCAACCCTTCGGATCTAGATGAAAGCATGCCAAGCGAGATCTAGTAGAAACTTAAATTTTATATAAAGGACGATGAGGAAAAAGGAATTTGAACGTAAATTAATACCAGCAGCTCTCGATCAGTTCCCAATAGAAACAAAATGAACAGTGTAGTAACCACCTTTTTGTTGACCCGCAATGGTTTGGCTGTCGCTTAGCTCAGAGGTTAGAGCCTCGCATTATGATTTTCACGAGAAGAGTGGTGCAAACTTGTGCCAAAAATAAAAAATAAAAAAACCAGCCCGACGCATCAGAAAGCAACATCTTCACAGAGATTCGATCTCTCTCTCTCTCGTTGTTTTTTCGCCCGACCAATGGACATTAATCAAGTCGAATTCTAGTGGGTCACGCTTGCTAGAGTCAAACCTTTTTTGCTTGTCATTTGTGAAGCGGGGAGGGATCCGTAAATAAACGTCGGATTGGGACAACGTTGACCGGTTAGAGAACCTCCGACGGGGAACCGAACTCACGCAGCACCTTCCTCAGATTTCTCTACCAAATTTCTAGAAACAAACACAAAACTAAGATACCCGGTTGCTCTTTTTGGTTTTGTCCGTAAGTACAGCCGGACGAGGATGAGGCCATGCTGCGATATGTGCATTTTCTTCCTCTAGACTCAATAATTTAAGAAATGCCCCCCCCCCCCCTCCAAGCACTCCCTTCGTCACCAAACTCCCACACGTCCTCATTTCCCTCCCTTGTGCTCTCGTGCTTCTCCTTCAATCTCTCTCTCTCTCTCTCTCTCTCTCTCTCTCTCTCATGTCATCGTCGTCAACATCATCAAACCAGACCCAACGTACCCTTTCATTCCAGCCCACTTAATATCAACCCAGACTTGTGTTCTTACATTTCTCAAATCCTCTCCTAATTCTCAATCAATAAAGACCCTCCCCCTCCTGTTCCGTCAAAGGAGAAACTACAGAAGGACCGCAAAGGGATAAAATGGTAGCTGAGATCATCAACAAGCTATTCACGTTGCGGACGTTATTGTCGGGAACGGTGGTCAGACCAGAAGAGCTTCATCCTGGGGATCATATTTACACTTATCGGCGGTTTGGCCTCTACTCGCATCACGG
The DNA here is from genome assembly GCA_017140185.1 of Eucalyptus polyanthemos subsp. polyanthemos. Classification (NCBI taxonomy): domain Eukaryota; kingdom Viridiplantae; phylum Streptophyta; class Magnoliopsida; order Myrtales; family Myrtaceae; genus Eucalyptus; species Eucalyptus polyanthemos. Next base: position 53,389,831 of record CM029464.1, read on the forward strand.
TTGGCCATTCATCCTCCTTTTCCTTTTCCATTGTCTCTATCATTTTCTCGTAAAAGAGGATGTAGTTGTTGTAGTAGCAGAACCTGGTGTTGGTGGAATAGCAGCGAGGGCATGTCAGCTGTTCTTGCTCTGGGAACTGAGCCCTTTTCGTTCTTTTTCCCTCTTTTTCTTGTTTTTTTCTTCTTCTTTTTTTGGTCCTTCCGTCTCCTTCTTTCAGTTGATCAACTCAAACCCCGTTCGGTGGCCTTCGTGATGCTACCTCCGACGGGGATGTTGCGGAGGGCACTGCTGGCAGTCCTGTGGCTGCAGTAGGTCTTGCAAAAAGTGGCGCAACCAAAAGAGGTTGTTGTTGTTGTAGTGGCAGCAGAACTTGGTGTTGGTGGAATCGCAGCGAGGGCATTTCAACTTTTTTTAATGCTCTGGGAACTGAGGCCTCGTCAATTTTTCATTCTTTCCTGGTTTTTCTTGGCCCTTTCGTCTCCTTCTTTCAGTTGATCAACTCAAACCCCGTTAGGAGGCCTTCGTGATGCTACCTCTGACGGGGAAGTTGCGGAGGCCACTGCCGGCAGTCCTGTGGCTGCAGTAGGTCTTGCAAAAAGTGGCGCAACCAAAAGAGATTGTTGTTGTTGTTGTAGCAGCAGAACTTGGTGTTGGTGGAATCGCAGCGAGGGCATTTCAACTTTTTTTATGCTCTGGGAACTGAGGCCTCGTCAATTTTTCATTCTTTCCTGGTTTTTCTTTGGCCCTTTCGTCTCCTTCTTTCATTCAGTTGATCAGCTCAACCCCCTTTGGTGGCCTTCGGGAGGATGTTGCGGAGGACACCGCCAGTGGTCCTGGCCGCAGCAGCTCTTGCAAAAAGTGGCGCGACCCAAGGAGCCTGTAGTTGTAGTAGCAGAACCAGGCCTCGTCATTCTCGGTGGGGCTGACCCACACGAATTTGTTTACCTTCTTCCTTCTTCCATTTCCACATCGGCCTATCCAACCTCCCTGTCCACGGCCTTGTCCTCGCCTTCGCCGGCTCTCTGATTCACCAAGTCCCCGAAGAGTTCTCAAGGACTTTGAATAGCAAGAAGCTGATGCCATTCGTGGTGGGACTCACCCACACTAATTTGTTTACCTTCTTCGTTCTTCCATTTCCAGAACCGCCTATCCAGCCTCCCTGTCCATGGCCTCGCCCTTGCCTTCACCGGCTTTCCGACCCACCGGGTCCCTGACGAGCTCCCAAGGACATCGAACGCCGAGAAGCTGATGGCGTTCTCGATGGGGTTCGCCCACACTAATTTATTTACCTTCTTCGTTTCGCCATTTCAGCAGCCACCCAACCGGCCTCCCCGTCCTCGGCGTGTTCCTCCCCTTCACCGGCTCTCTGGCCCACCGGGTCCTGGACGAGCTCTCGATGACTTTTGAACGCCGAGAAGCTGACGACGTTCTCGGTGGGGCTAACCCACGCTAATTTATTTAGCCTCTGTTGGGGGACCCGCTCATCCCTTCATTTATCCCCTTTCACCCCTCTCTCTCTCTTTCTACGCTAGTAAATAAAATAAGTGGTGAGATGAGAAGCGGACCTATGATTTTTCCCCCAGAAGATTCGATTTACATGGTTTCTCCTATTAATATCTTCTTCCTCAACACCTTTCCTCGTTCAGTCCTCTCTCTCTCTCTCTCTCTCTCTCTCTCTCTCTCTCTCTAGATATTCGCCTTCACATTTCCTCAAAGGTTGAAATTAGTTGGTATAAAAAGGTGCCTCGGTTAAATCACATAAAATATTGAAACTTTGTGATTCAACGTCATCGAGGTATACTCTCTATTAGCCTTTGATTCTCCAACACAAACACTAACATAATATGATTCGTTTAGACGGTCTTCTCTCACTCATTGACCCACATTTATTCACTTCTTGTTAACTATTTGCTATGAGTGATTTGGACCATCAGTTCCATCTTCTTTTATTGTTCTAATAGGAATCTATGTTGGAGAGGGCAATGTCATCCATCTCACAAGAACAGGAGTTGACAAGACTTCTCTCGATTCCTTCCAGCGAGAAGGTGAGACACTTCATTCCCTTCGTTCATATGCGTATGGGCGGCCATTGCCGGAATATTTGTTGACATGGAGGGGGACTCGCACGACTTTACTTGATACCAAATCGCCTAAGGAAGTCGTGGACAAGGCTTGGGAGCTCTACCAAAGCGAAGGCTTCGGCGAGTACAGTCTCCTTCAAAACAATTGCGAACATTTCGCCACTTTCTGTCGGACAAGTGTTCGGGCAAGCGCACAGGCAGAATTGATCGGCGCTTGTGAGCAGAAGTTCCAGGAAGTCAAAGACTGGGCAATGAAGATTCTGCAGAAAATTTAGCTCTTGTAACCCAAGGACCCCACCAACTTGCCTTCCCCATTCGTACCAGCGCTAGCAATTATATCCGCCTTTTTTAAGAGTTGGTGTTGTCAACGACCGGTAAAAGGAAAGAGAGTCGAGTCTTTTTATATCCAATTTAATAAATCACACTTTGATAGTGATGGGATACGGAGGGGCCCACGACAAAAAGAGTACTTATCTATGATTGATTGGACAGCTTTTTGAGACTTTCCCGTCACTTGTGACAGTTAAGCAGATGCCACGTGCGCGGATCTAAACTTTTAACGTTATAAAGAACATTCCAAATCAGATCTTGACCGCCGATATTTAATAATGTCCGGTCCCGTCAGGATGATGTCTTTTGCTGTTCTGATTTTTTTTTTCTTTTTTTATGTCAAGGTTTGAGAATTTCGATCCCCTAAATACGTAAAGATCGTTCCAAAATAATTAACATTTTTATCTGGCCTAATAAACGTAACTTGCCTTACCAACCGTGCAGTTAAGGCGTCACCCATGTAGAACTGTCGGCAAGTTTGGGTGATGACTTGGGGACGGCAAGCATACTTGATTGTTGCACCCCCCCCCCCCCCCCCCCCCCCCCCCACTTTCCTTCCTCCCTCCCCAACTCAACAACACAGACAACATGGACCACATTTTGAACTTTAGGCATGGATGGGTCAGCCCAACGTGGACCAACAAGCATTCCCATTGGCCAAGCAAGTTCATACAGTAGAAATGATGAATCGGCAACAAGCAGAGGTGATGAATAAAGATTTACTAACTGTGTCCGAGAAAGACGGTCGAGTTGGGATCAATTGTTTAGGAAATAATGTTTTCTATCAGGCGTAACTAATTTTTCCCACAGTTTCCACGACTTCATTCATCGATGGCCAGTGCTCTAACATGAATTTGCTAAACATGGCATTAAGAATGGTCAAACTAAGTCCAAAGTGCAATGTTCTCTACTATGATCGCCCCAAGCAATTAAGAAAGCCCATCATATTACCTGTGGCTATATACTTGGGTGCCGCATAGCCATAAGCTCCAGTAACTTGTGTTGTCGCATGTGATGTTGCTTCCAGTATGGCAAGAGGAGATTGCAAAAAAACAGGATGTTGCAAACATAGTTCAATTATTTCAGCACAGGACAAGATTTTGGAATCAAATTTTAAAGGTAACAACAATGTGGTATTGCTTCATTTAATCTAAGTAACGAACATGAAACTTACGAAGTCCAGCAATATGTTTGAGTGCTTGAAATCTCTGCAGATTATTTGGCTAACTGGTGCAAGAACGCAAGGCCTTTGGCTACTCCTATTGCAATTTTAAGCTAAGCAATGTGACCCATGGAAATGGTTTAATGGCGAAGCCCCATGCAGCAGGAAAGACACATGATTTGTATAGTTAATTGAACCAAGCAAAGATCATATTTATCATAAATTTAAAGCAAGCATGTATATATCACCCAGGAAAGAACCTTACTTTGAAAGAGATGGTTCTTTAGTGCAGTCTCTGGCAAGAAGTCATGGACAAGTAGTAGTTCATCCTCCAAACAACATCCCATTAGCCTGACAATCCTTTGGATAAGCTGCCCAGGAAGTTCACCTCCAACTGCAAAAAGTCATCACTCCCATGTCAAAATAGGGTAACCCTCATAATTGCACATCTGTTATAATATGACGAAGCAAACAGGCATCTCCCTCAGAAAAAGAGAGGAGATAGAACGACCAATTTGTATGACAGGAAATTAAAGAAACCCACCAGGGCACCCTTAGAGCCATCTACCGTGGATGCACCCTACAAAATTTAGATGGTAGCAAATACTATGAATTAAAAACCGGGATGAAATATTCAATGATGCATCATCACCCATGTTCAATGGTAAATCCCAACATGTGAACTGCACGGTTGAATTTCATATGCTATGGAGTAAACAAATCTTAAGTGCTCAACCTATTTATAAAGCAAGTAAACATCCCTTGCATGATTTTGACATCAGCAAAGCCAATAGAGGATAAGATTTATGACAGTATGGGTGACCATGTAGAATCTAAAATGCAGAAAAATACAAGCACTAATATGCAACACGATAGACAAGAATGCACTTGGGTCGTACAAAGTAGGCGTCCACCTTCCACGAAAGACAATAGCATCTTGAGTGATGATCAATTTTGAAAAAATTTAAATGCTAACTAGATTTATGTGGAGACGAAGTCCTTCCCTCCTCATCTTTTACACTTAAAAAGACTTGTATGCTAATAACGTGTTGACCTTCATTTACCAGATAATTCATAAAAGGTAAATGGTAGAATCTTATTTGTTCTTTAAGGGTAATGAAGAAGAATAGTTATGTCCAGATTCTTCTAAACTAGCATAAGTTTGGAGTAAAATAATCAGGTCACCTCACTTTCAGGGCCAGCCAGCATAATTTTCCACAAATAAAATATCCTCACTAAGGATGGTTTTAGTTCATAGAACTATGTTGAGAAATTCCAGAAGTGGTTCTAATGTTGTAAAACTCAGATTGGGATTTAACGTTTGAGGTAAATTGTAGTGACATGGTCTAAGTTTAGCTTAAAAGGCAAGGATACAAGTCAAAATAGTTTCTGATGCAGGGCCTAAGTCCTCCGAAATGTAAGAAGAGTCCCTACATTTCAAATTTACAAGCTATCACAGACTTCACCATAATAATTATAAACGGTGAACAAGATTCAGAAAATGTTTCTACTCCAACACTCAAGAACCTCAGAGATAGAAGCTAAGCTGGCAAAGCTTCTCTACTCTTTCCTCCACTTCCATGCTAGTTGGCTGCTGGAGAACAAACATGCATGCAATATGCATTCTACAACTTAGACATAATAACTGTAGGACAAGATTGTGGAATCTCAAGATTTAGCTCAAGAGCACAGGTTCTCACTAGAGGCATCTATAGATCAATTACTCCTAGGATTTTACAGTAGCATGCCTTCTCATCCACACACCCTGAGACAGCCACTCAAATGTGCTTTCCAAAACAGATATGCCTTAACCATCTGTGTCTCATCGCTTTACATCCCAAAAACATGTTCAGCAAATTGGTGAAAACAGCTCCTTGAAATTTTTTGACTATTTGAATCTCCAATGGTACATGACTGAAACTTATATGAGATGTATTTCACCCAGCACTATGCCTGCCATTTTGATTTAGAGTAGAGATAAAATAAACACCGGAAAATTAATGGCACCAGGTGTAGGATAGGCAAATCTTTACTCATCTATTGTGTGTCTGGAAAATATCTACACTCCCAAAAGTCCTTGAAAACATGATCTCACGAGATTTTTATAATGCTTTTATGTGGGCTTGAACCATACAATGGAACAGCAAGCTGACTTTTCTCCAAGCTCTTGCATAGAATTGCTCGTGGTCATAGGACAAGTCACGGAGCCTAAAATAAAGGATAAGAGGTGCAAGCACCATCTTTTCCTAAATAATTGCAATCCTAACAGAATAATCTGGTCCTCATCATTGATCAAACCCCCAGAAATATCCGTTCAATTGGCCAATGACATATATTCTCCAAAGGAAGAAAGCAAATTAAGATAGTGAGCTTCATATGAAATTAGCCACACAAAACTAGAACAACCTAGCGACAAAAAAGGCCACTAACATCTATCATCTTGTTCTCATTTTTCTACAAGAGACTATGTATCTGGACACAATTCTCCTCCTAGCATCATAATAGAGTTTCTTGCTAAAAATGCAACAGTAATTAACATTAAATACTGCAAAGCACATGCAACCCGAGCTTTCCTGAGGGAAACTAAGATTACCTTCCACTCTTTGAAGCCTTGCATGCTCCCTGGGTTCAATTTTTTTTTTTTTTTTTAATGGCAATTGGAGTCATTCTTTTGCTCTGGAAAGATCCCTTCTCATCAAAGCAGCCTTTCAAGACTACCAAAACCACCATCGCCAAGAATTGTATCAGACCTGAAGCTTCTTGTTGCAACTTTCAGCTCTGCAAAACTAAAGACTCTGACATCTGAAGTGGAGCAACATAACCATTTGGAATAAACTCATTCAACCTCCTCCCCAGGTTCCTGCTCAGGCCATCCTCAGAACATGATGAACTGCTTCACAGTCGCTGCTAGTCCTCCTGTGACTACATAAGTGAAGAGAAATAGGTGAAGAATTTGCTGTCAGCTGAACACAGGAGCTAAAAATGAGCAGGAACTTGAGTTATAGATATGTCAGCCGGTGGGAAAAAGAGTTAGTTAGTGAAGTTAGAATCTGAAGTTGTTAGTAGACATGTGTATGAAGCATATTCCTTCATAATCCGCTTTGTCTGTAAGTTGGGGCTTGCATGAATTTCTGGATAATTCCAAAAGCAGGAAAGCAATAACTAGTATGACATGCAGAATATCTAGAAGATGTATAGTTAGGATTCCAGCTCTTGCATTGATACTCCGAAACAGCGTTAAACAGCCCTTTATCCTGAATGCTCAAACTGTTGGGACTAAGTCCATCTTGTATATCAAACATTTTCCATAAGTACGCCATGGCCAATATGTTACATTCGTGTGACAAATGCCTTCTTCTCCTCCTCGTTATATCCGCTCTCTCAATCATATTATTATCATTTCTCATCTCAAATTCTTTCTAATTTTCTTTTGCCTCAGTATTCCAGCTAAAGCATCAAAACTTAATCTATTGATCCAACGAAATGCCCAAACCAAATGTGAAGGGTAACAAAGTCCAACCACAGGTAGGACTAAAACCAAAATTCCGTGACGGACTTTCCCACCTACTAACTCATAACCAATAAAAGCAACCAAATATCATAAATTTATGAAACCACAATTTGAAGTTGAGAATTATCATCAGGTTACAACAAATACCTGCACTCTCAGGTCAACACCAGCCGGAGATTACATCCTAAAAATGCACAACTCACGGTGAAAAGAAAAGGACACAGAAAACATAACAAGAAAGCAAGAAAGAATTGCAGAAGAAACAAGGAAATTACCAAAACTAAACAGCGAACACAAAATCAAGCCTGAACTTGAAATTCTACCAATTAAAAGAGAAACGGATCTAAAAATTCGAGCAAATAACTTTCTTAGCTAGAACTTGAAATCTACACACTTATTCAGCAACATAACGACTCCTACATGTCAACGAAAAGCTTGCCCATAACAGAACAGTCATTGTTGTCTCCTGTACTAGGCAGCTTGAGCATCGAATTTGGTCGCATCCAGAACTCCGATTTCAGCAAGCTTATTGTCAGAATAAAGTTTTCTCAAAGTACTAAAAATTCTTAAACTTGGCCGACCCAGAAGACGGCCCAAGGTACGTGAAAACCAGTGCCAAACATAGTAATTTGTAATTGGTTCCAGCAGCACGCACGCGAAACTTCAAAAATTTCGACCAAACCGTAACTCCAAATCAATATCTGTAAAATCCCACGACTCCACAACACACTAAATTTTCATTAATATATATGATTTTGCAGCTAAACAACTCATGATTGAACCAGCGACTCAGAATGCAAACAGATCCGAGTTTACCACTTAGCGACGAAAATTTCCTTCGATTGAACGGATAAAGAGTTCAAATCCTTACCCTGGGCGCCGCGAAACGAAGTTCATCCAACCCGTGGAGAGGCACGCAAGAAATCCTCTTTTTCTTTCTTGGTTCTTCCGAGCTCTCTGCTGCTGCTGCTTTGCTTTTCTGTTCTGTTCTTCAGGTTCCTCTGCAGGGAGTGGAAGAGCCCATTAAATGGGCTGAGGGGGCTGATTGGGCCTCTGCGGTTTGGGCTTCCTTTTGTTTAAGCCCAATTCGTACAACTCCCATCGGCAGATATATCTTCCCACTACAAGCTGCCTCCTCCACATTCACGGAGTAACATTCGAATTCTTATCACTGATCCATCTTAGCTGCTCATACCTAGAAATTTCGGGAAAATTACCAAAATTTAGTTGGATGGACTGAATTGACAAAATTGTAAAAGGTTTAGAACTAAAATGGCAAAAAAAAAAAAGATTTAGGACTTAATTGGAAAAATTACAATGGGTTTAGGACTTTTTTGGTAATTTTTATTAGAACTTTCTTGCTATGTCTACGAAATAAACTAACTTTAATTACATTAGTGCTTGTGACCAAGCAATAAAACCGATTGAATAAATATACTATTATGTTGTGTGCAGCCGAATTGATATTACTACGTATGTAATATTATTATGTGGATTCATTTGCCAGACATCGAACTAATTTTATTTAACCAGTCATCAAGGTTGGACATACACACACGCGTTAAGGAAATTGCAAGAGCCATGCATGACAAGCATTTTTCCATTTGCCAAGTGAAGTGAAATAGGTTAAAATTAATCTCACAAAGTGACATCGAATCCTTAAGAAATACAAAATCCAGCACACCAGAAAATATACAAATGAACTGAAATGATATTTATTTGAAAGTGAATTACAACCAAAGAGGATGCAACTATTTATAGGGTGCCATTAGCTATCCTGCTAATGCAGATTAATCTAAAAACCTTTCTTCTCGTGCATGAATCTTCCCATGTCCTATACAACAGACTCGCAAAGCCTACTACTCTTTTATTATACATGTGAAAATGACCACCTATTGTTCAAAAGATGCCTCCAGAGCGAAATAAAAAGCATGCTGAGCAAGATCAAGGAGATCGGATAAAAGGATGAATAGAAAACAGACTTTGAAAGTAAAATACAGCTAGAAGCAATATCACATCACATCAATGCTGGTAGTTCTTGATCAGGTCCAAAAGAATGTGTTTTAGTCGCCTTTTGTTGAGCCGCATTGTTATGGCAATTGCAGTCAAATTTGCTTAGGCCCAAAATTGCATTCTTTATGGGCTTTGGAGAATTAATCATGTTTGTAAATACATCTTGTCAGATTTGGTATCAATAATTTGGATATATTGGGTCCATTGATGGGAGATTACACTCACACTCACCCACACACATGTTTGTAATAGTAATGTAAACACTTACCTACCCCTTCTTAGCGACCTACTCATTCCGCTTAATTCACTTACCTATGATAGAGACTCGGAACTTTTGTAGCATTGAGGGAATATATCTCTTCTAAGGATAGATCAATGATCAATCTGTTGACTTCACTCTAATTTGAGGAAGGTCCTGAACTCAATGCTATCAAAATCATCACTCATCAATTGGCATTTTATTTTCTTGACATCAAGAAATTTTGAAGTTTAGGAACAACCCTTTTTGTTCTAGTACTAGTGCATAATAGCCTTCCTGACCAACGAAGTATACTACTGAGTATCTCTTTTGATTCTTGAACTAAATCAAGTTGAATGAAACTTTTAAAATATTAGCAATCCTAGCTACCTCCCTAGGAAGTTGGGAAGTAAGATAAATAGAACTTTCTTTTACCACGGATAATTAGTTAAATTGATGCTCTCTTCCGAAGAAAGCTTAGAAACTACCAAACCACAAATCAAATATAGACAAACCAAGTAACATAAGTTATAAATATAAATACGAAGCTCTACCAAAGTATCATAGTATTTTCAAATAGCGAGAGCGAGAATCAAACTTTAAACGAGTGGAACCTCTGAAAATAGACATGAAATCTTCGCGTCCGACGATAAACCGAAGAAAAGGTACTGTTTGACGCTATCAACGTATAATCTGTCGATCATTATCGCTAAAGAAGCCGAGCCCCACCATCCATCAAAAAAGTCGCAGGGTCCCACCGTCCACCTTTGACGTGGAACTGGATCCGAAACCCGACGACCACATTGAGAAATAATATCATCCATCCGTGCTTGACTTATTAACCGACGCCCGCATGAAGAAATCGATTGCTTTGACTCGCTTGCCAGCGGAAGACAAATAAAATTGCGGGTCCCATCGACATAATGTTCGGGTCCGGCTTTATTTCCCAGGAAGACCGGCTACATAATAGTGAATAACCTCGGATGACATATGATGAACCCATTGATGAATGTCATCATTATGAGCGTGATTCAGAAAATCAGGAGAGAATCCTTAGTCTGCTCTGTCCTTAGTCTGGCTATGAACTTCTTCTCTTATTATTTTAATTTACTAGTCCCAACCTCCAGAAAAAATAGGATTTTCCGCCCATTTTCAGTAATTGTTTCTCTTTTGACAATGATACTTTTCTTTCATGTGCTGTGCATGGAGATGTGACTTGATGGAAATGGGAAAAGCCGTAATCTGCTCCATTTTGCATGGTAAGTTTTCTAAATAATCTAGCTACCCGACGGTGGCACGGACGCGCCCAATCCATACCCCTCTCTCTCTCTCTCTCTCTCTCTCTACGTACCTACTCTTAGCTACCTACTCATTCCGCCTAGTTCCGCTTATGGGTTTTCGAGACCCCTTAGGAGAACATTTGTAGCATTTGTCGTGAATAGATTTTTCTCTTCTATAAACGGCAGACGATTCGATTTGTTTGACTTTCCTCCAACTTCCCTCCAGCTGGAGGAAAGTTTCCAAAACCAACATCTTCCATCTTTCTCCTTCCGTTCAATCGCTTCGTTGACTTTCCTCCAACTTCCCTCTCGCCCTTCATATTTGATGGGACCTTTTTCTTTTTTTTCCCTTGACAGGACGAAACTTTCAGTGCACGAAAGACGATGGTTAGCGCTCCCTCTCTTCCCTTGCCTTTTTAACTCCGGGTCCGTGGCCCTTGGGGACCACACGTGAAGGCTCCTCGCCCTCTCTTTTCTTTTTGACTTTTGTCTTTTCCTATATCACGTATGCAGTAACTCGGCCCCCCCGCCAATAATCCGGAACAGATGAGTTGAACTTGAATGTGAAAATCGATAACTCCCCATCTTATCAAGATGGCCGAGCATGCTCTTTCCAGTTTCCAAATTCACGGAGGAATAGAAAGGACTTGCCGCATCCGCATCTATGCACATTAAAAATGCCGTGCATAGAAGGATGCTTTTTATCATCACTACGGTTAAATTTAAAACTTGCTAAAATTACGCTGAGATAGAGTTCCATGGCACCATGTGCATGTAGTGCCGTTCTGAAGAAATAATGTTAATGGAAAAGAGGAAAATGGAACACTTTGATGATTAATAAAAATCATAGAATGGAGCAATTAAGCGGATGCGAGTAAAATCGAAGGGTCGATCCCTCTTTGGTGCTAACGTGTAAATTCGATGGAGTTGCAAAACAGAAAAAAAAAAAAAAAAAAAAGGTTGGAATCGGCACATGGTTCGCATAGAAATTCTAGAATGAGCAGGTGGGGGCATGGATGTGGACTGCAATCCAATGGCTGCACCATCGCATTCCGTGGCGTTTTCGGGTTTAAAAGGACATTTGACATTCTACATTTTCGTTTCTAGTAAAAGTAGGAGGACGACATTTGGTCAGAAATCCATCTTGTCCATCTCCTTCCGTTTCCTTTTTTCCCTTCCTTTTGGCCGCATCGTGATCCACCTCCTCAGTGTTTGCTTTGTCCCTCCTGCTAGGGGTGTGCAACCGGACCGGGTTTACCCGGTTCCCGGTCCGGCCCACCCGGAAAATAGGGTCGGGAACCGGTTCCGATTGAAACCAGTTCAGGAACCCATTTCCCAAATTCAGACCTTGTTTGAACCAGTCCAGGAGCCGGTTTTGAGGGATTACCCATTCGGGAAGCGGATCGACCGGACTAGTTTGGGAGCTAGTTTGAGAACCGGTTTTTAAGGCAGCCCCAAATCCAAAACCGGTTTTTCATCTAGATTATAGGGGACTCGCATGTCTCAAGCAGAACTTTCCGTATGTCCCATGATGACTTTAACTACAACTACCACTCAGTCAGTTCGTAAGGTACTAGAATTACATAATCGCCTGATTATGTTGGAATAATCTATCTATTTTGATTAAATTATACATCCATTACAAGATATCCTAAAAGTTGTTCGGGTTCCCCATGCTCTTGTTTTTGAGACAAGCTTTGACAGAATAAATCTAAAATATGAGGTCATAGCTAAGACCAAGGAACCACTGAAGTGGCATGGTGAACTCAAATAAGATAATCCATATTCATGGTATTATGCATTGCGCCATTGAGATAAACTGTAAGCGGCCGTTCTACCACATAACAGGTGAGCCTTTGAAGAAGAGCAGACTTCTAGCCTTTTGTTTTTCTTGAAAAGTAGTTTAACCTTTGCTACAATGGTGGATGTGCTTATGCTGATCGAGATTGTAAACGCTTTATCTTACATATGAGTGTTGTACATCAATTTTTAATGCAAAACAAGTTCCAATATAAATAGGGTTAACCCTGTTCCCGAACCGAAAAAACAGGGTAGGTCGGAAATATGGTCTAATGCAAATAGGGTCGGGTACGGGGTCCAAAAAAAGAGAACCGGTTATAACAAGGTCGGGTACAGGGTTCAGGTCTAAACTCTACCCACCTTGGATCCAATCACCCCTACCTCCTGTTGCACCGCGAAATGGCGCTCTCCCTCTATGTCTCCCTCCCTCCCTCCCTCTCTCTCTCTCTAATTTGTCACCAAACAGGGCACTCCAAATCCTCTCATAAGTCGTGCTTCTCGCTGCTCCAAATCCTCTCCTAAGTCACAATAGAGAATATCCCATCGAACTCTGGCAGAGAATGGCGAATCGAGTCATCGACAAGGTGTTACGGTTAATATACATCTAAGCTTGCTAAAATTATACCATCATCGAGTTCCACGATACCATGTACAAGTAAATATAATATGGAAATGATAAGAATAGCAAAGACAACAACATCATCAAGATTTTACCTAGAAAATCCAATACAAGAAGAATCACGAGCAGTTAAAAAATTTCACTAAGCACGAAGAACAGTAGAATACGGAAATTTTTTTTTCTTAATCACACATTAGAGGCTCAATATCAATACTACAATAGTATTTTATCATTACGAATGTGACTTAACACAAATGAAAAATAAAATCCTAATCACGATTGGAGAATTTGAAGAAGATTCTTGACAAATAAAATCGATCAATTCATAACTCTCATTCTCACGAACGATATATCAAAATTTAAACCAATTCCAACAAGATTTGGCCGTCGAATCTTTGCTGGAGCTGCGGACTTTTTCCCCTCTTCTTCACTCGGAAAAACGCAGCCTCTCTCTCCCCTTTCCTTTTTTCTTTCGGTCTTGGGTGCAAGAAGGCTCCTCTCTCTTCCTTTCTGACTTTTCTCTTTTTTATTTTTTATTTCGTATGCGTTAAAAACTGGGCCCCCAGCCAATAATTCGGAGCAGATTAATTGAACTTGAATGTGAATATTGACAATTTCCCATGTTATCAAGATGGCCAAAACGTGCTCTTTCCGGGATCCAAATTGACAGAGAATTGCGGCATTCGCATCTCTGCATATTAAAGAAGATGTGCATAAAAGTATGCCTTCTATCATCACTACCGTTAACCTAAATCTACAACTAGCTAAAATTACGCTGAGATCGAGTTCCATGGCACCACCTACATATAGCGTAGTTCCAAAGAAATAGTGTTAATGGAAAAGAGGAAAATGGAATACTTGGATAATTTGTAGAAATCATAGAATGGAGCAATTAAGGGGATGTGAGTAGAATCGAAGGGTCGATCCCTCCTTTGCGCTAATGCGTAGATTCAATTGAGTTGCAAAAAGAAAAAAAAAAAAAAGGTTGGAATAGGCAAATGGTTACATAGGCGTGTTTGGTAACATTTACATTCAAAAATTGTTTCGGGGAATATAAATAAATAAAAAAATGTTTTTGTTTCGGGGAATAATTTTTGACCAGAAAGATGCGTTTGGTAAATTTGTTCCAAAATAAAAAATTAATAGAAACATGTTTGTTAAATTTATATTCTTTTTTGTTTCTTTTATTTTTTAAATATTTTTATTTTATTTTTCCTTTTTTCCTTTCTTTTTATTTTTTCTTTTTTCGGCGGCCTCGCCCACCACGGTGAGGCTCGCTCCCCCGGCGATGCCGAGCCTCACCGTGGTTGGGCGAGGCTCGGCCTCGCCTTGGCTGGCGAGCTCGGGCTCGCCTAGATCGGATGAGGCCGAGCGTTGCCGATGGCTGGGAGAGCTCGGGCTTGCCCCGATTCAGCGAGGCCGAGCGTTGCTGGCCCCTGGTGAGGCTTGACGGGCGAGCCCAAGCTTGCTCAGCCAAGGTGAGGTCGAGCCTCGCCGGTGTGGGCGAGGCTCGGCCTCGCCGAGGGCCGGCGACGCTCCAGCGAGGTCGCCGACCCTTGATGGCGTTGCCGGCCATGGCCGAGGCCGACGACCGACCAAAGAAAAAAGAAGAAGAAAAGAAGAAGAAAATTGAGAAGTGTTTCTTCAAAAGTGTTTCTAGAGCAAGAAATAAATTTTTTTTGTTTCTCATTTCTGTTTTTTTTGTAACAAAAAATCTGATTTGAACAAAAATGCAAATAAATGCGTTTACTTTCTTTTTTTTTGTTCCCGAACAAAAAAAATAAATTTCTGTTCATAAATAAATAAATAAATAAAAAAGAACGAAAACATGCAGCCCCATAGAAATTCAAAGACGGATACCGTGGCGTGTGGAAGTGGAGTGCAGTCCACTAGTGCACCATCACGTTTCGTGGCGTTTTCAGATTTCACGGTTTAAAAGACAGGAATGCATAAAATCCAAAAGGACGTAGGCGTTGTCCGTTTTCCTGTTCTTCTGGTAAAAGTTCTAAGCTCTTTGGGGTCATGAGTCAAGATCCCGAACACGAAATAAGAATAATACGAGGCCGACTTTTCGAACCATCCCTGACTCCCAACACTCCTTTTGCCATTAAATTGGCTGCTCTCCCCACCACCGTCAGGCCCATCGTGCTCCATCTCCTCTCTCTTTTCCTCTGTCCCTTCCGCTGCTGAGCCCGCGAAACAGCGCTCTCCCTCGATCTCTCTCTCTCTCTCTGATTCGTCACCAAACAGAGCACTCCAAATCCTCTCATAAGTCTTGCTTCTCCCTGCTCCAAGTCCTCTCCCAAGTCGCAATAGAGAATATCCCACCCAGCTCCGGCAGAAAATGGCGAATCAGGTCGTCGACAAGGTGCTTCCGGTCGCGGTAACTGAGGAAGAGCTTGAACCCGGCAGCCACATCTTTGCAAGGCGGTGGAACGGCTTGTACACCCACCATGGTAAGTGATCCGTCCTCTTTTTCCTTTCCCATTATAATTGGTCGCATTGTTACTAAAAAAATGGCTCGACTGATTGTTTTGCCGAAGAACAGTCGTATCTGCTTGATAAATCAACACAGTGATGATGGGATTTTGCTGTCGTCTTCTTTATTTTTAATTTCAATGGCTGTTCATGAATCTGATCTTGATCATCTGTGGATTTTCACGAGAGACAAGTCACAGTACCTGAAAGGGACCAAAAAGAAAATAATGATGACAGGGAGCCTCTGTTTTGCCTCTGTTTCTGAGGAAACAGAGCTTCTTCCATGGGATTGGAAAAACGAAGCCTCCAAGCCCTTCTAAACGCACGTGGAAATGAAAAAATGTGATTGAGAAGCCAAGCCCTGATTCCTTTTTTCCCGACTAATCATACTAATGACATCACTTGATAGAAAATTATCTGATTCATATGGTTTTCCTCTCCTCTTCCTTTGTGATTATACTAGGAATTTACGTCGGAGAAGGCACTGTGATTCACTTCACGAGAACACGAGGAGTCGACAGGACGTGTCTCGACTGCTTCCGGCGAGAAGGCAAGAAACTCCACTCCTTCCGCTCATACGCGTACGGGCGGTCATCTCAGGGCATTATGCCGACGGGATGGGGCGATTGCACAGAATCAGCCCGGGAAGTCGTGAACAGGGCTCGCGAGCTTCACGAAGGCGGCGGTTTCGGCGAGTATCACCTCTTCAACAACAATTGTGAGCATTTCGCCACGTTTTGCCGGACCGGTGTCCGGAAAAGTGCACAAACAACGCGGATCTGTGCTTGTGCGCGGAAGATAAAGAAAGTCCAAGAATGGGCCTTAAAGCTTCTCGGAGTGTTGGGAATAACGGATCCCCGAAAACCGGATTCGACACCGAATCGAACTCTTAAATCAATGCGGAAGACGAGGCCCGGGAAAAAGAACGATGCCCTTATGCTTACTGTTTCTTCTTTTATTTTTGAGAGAGAAAGCGCGGGAAAGGGAACGTACGTATGTTGATTATGATTTCCAACTGGTGTCATCTCTCTCTCTCCCACCCTTTTATACCTCTCTCATTCCACGGGCCTTATTCCCGTGGGTCGGGCTTCCTGGGCCCAACTTGGGCGGACGGGCCTTAAGCCCAATACTAATAAAGCCTTCACGGAGAATCAAAGATCAAATGACCCTAAAATTCGTGGTGACTCAGGCATCGAGAGTAAAAACTTGATCGTTGAGCAGGCTTCATCGGAGAACAGGGCCGGTTGAGGCACAGTTTCTTGGCAAACCATGTCATCTAATGACGCCGGCAAACCCATGATGAAGTGAGAAATGCAGGAGACTCAACAGACACAAAAGTGCTGCAGCAGTTCCCATCAGATCCATATACCTGAAAAACCATTGCCTCTAAAAAGTTATAAAATCTACGTACAAAGCAATTTATTGACGAAGTGCGTCAAAGAAATGCCAAAGAAATGCCATGCCATGCCGGATGCACACTGAGCAAAGGAGTACAATGTTTCTCCAAGAATTCAATTTAGATGTCGCCATGATTCAATTTAGGCTTGTAGTAGGGCCAGTCCATTAGAAAAATAGGTTCTATATGTATTCGATACGGAACACCTCATTGTGATTTATCATAATTTGTGTTGTGTTCCCAACAATAGAAAAAGCAATTTTCATGATTCCATTTGAGATTTTTTCTAATGTGAATTTGTCTCCTACAAAGCCCAACCCTTGAAATTGATTTGCATGCCTACGATAACATGATGAAGTGATCAGCTGGGTGAACCAGTCTCATTTGATAACTCCGGCAGGAGAACTTTGGAGAAAGCCCAATCTAAATCTACATACTAATTACATAAAGGGCAAAAACCACCGAATAATGATATAATAAGTATAGCCGTTGATCCGTGCAATACATGAACATCTTGCCAATTTCAAGAAAAGTTGTTTTATTATTGGTGTAGCACATAGCACCGATATACAGTTACAGAAATAATTAAGACGGTGAACCGTATATATTTGGCCACTAATCATTGCCCTTCCAAATCATCTCTTCCTGTGCTAGCTGTCCACAACACAGCTTCTTTAGGCTCGTTAAAATGGTAGGTCGGGTCAAAAATGATTCCACTCAGATTGATCAATTTATATGCAACACAATTTTTGAGATCCAGACCAATTCATACCCATTTACGTGTGACATAGGACAACAACAACAACAAAGAGAGCTCTTAGCAAAAAGAAGGGTCTAAACTTGGGTTAAAAATGGATTTTCTAATTAACTAGTTGATACCTTTTTTAAAGACCACATTTCTTAAAACCCATTTATGATCCATACTTTTAAGTTTAAGATGACCCATTGAAATAAATGTGATTTAACACACACTTCTTAAAATCCATTTATGATCCATACTTTTAAGTTTAAGATGACCCATTGAAATAAATGTGACTTAACACGTGGGTTTGTGACCTATTGGGACATTTCTAATTTTAATCGACCTAGGTCTCCTCGGATTAGAGGGACATAATACGGGGGTCTACATGAGCCGGCGAGGGATATCTTCCAGGGCTTTCCCTCCTCCAGGACTCTGTGATGCAAATGTTTCTTGCGTAACTCCTGCAATTCCGACCGCGATAGGATGGGGGGTCTCTTTCAGATTGCCCAAGAATCTTCAAATCAGATGGGAGTCGGTCGAGGGGGGAAAGCGAAAGCTTTGGGGAATTTATAGTATTCGTAAAATGCGGACCGATCAGATTTGGTATTAATAAAGTGGATAGCGGGCGGACTGATCGGGACAGCCTCACGCGACAACTCTCATTTCGAAGCACCCGTCCAAGAAAGAGCAAAAGCACCGTCCCGTGTCCCCATCGCCCCCGATGCGACAAAGCAGAACCATCATGCCATTGCACTGTCAATTTTTTTCTTTCCAAAGAAAAGGACGTAAACCATTTCTAATTCTTAGGGGATCTTCGGTTCGCTAGAGTCCACACTTTTGTGGTGCTCGTTTGGTCAAACTGGGCGACGTGGAGGCGGCCACAATATCAACTGTTTAGAGAACTTCCTCCTCACATTGGACCCCACACTATACACACCTGTCTTAAGATGAGTTGTGCTGTAGCTAGCTTCATTATTAAGATTTTTCATGAGCTTTGCCTATGTTTATTATTCGCATGCAAATGCCTCGACCGATGTCGCGAAAGATCGATCTTTTTTGAATGGGCGGGACGGGGACGTTTTGTTCGTTCCTTCACATCGACGTGCGTGTAATTGAAGTAGGGCAAATGCGAATGGGGTCCATGCCCGCCCGGTGGACTGTCAAAACAGCCGATTCTATCCTTTTTGTCTTTTCTTTTTTGGACCGGTCTCCCCCTTCCATTTCAATGGGCAAAGCCATAATAAATCCACCTCTCTCGCCACTATCAGGTCTTCAAGTCCCCTCGTCTTCTCACTGCATAAAACCCACCTCTCTCTCTCTCTCATCACCAAACCAGACCCAACGCACCCTGGCATTCAAAACTCACGCAGTATCAATCAAATATTGCGTTCTTAGCTGCTGCAAATCCTCTCTGAGGTAACTACCTTATTGGGTTGAATGCCTTCTACTGTGGGTGATCAACCCACCTTTAGTACAGAAATGGGTTCTTTACCAGAAAGAATTACTTCTACCAAAGAGGGATAAGTCACGGTCAAGAAACACGTTCGGTTTCGCTCTTTTAGGAACATCAAAGCTAATCCAGTCCCGGCTCAAAGCACATAAGTCCTAGAGAGTAGAGGAGGACCGAAAATGGTAACTCGGATTATCAGCAAGATGTTCCCAGTCGTGCTAAGACAGGAAGAGCCTGAACCCGGGGAACACATTTACACTTTTCGGCGGTATGGGATGTACACGCACCACGGTCAGCGATTCTTCCTCTTATTTCTTTTCCATTAGCAGCATAATTTTTTTCCGTGACATGTGTCATGCCTTCTTATATTCTGCAACATGGTTTTGTGATCAGTCTCTGGTTTTGTCATAATTTCTTGGCTATGTGGCCTGCATCTGCTTGATAGATCATTTCAGCATGGTTTCATTTCGAGGGGTTCAATTAACATCATTTATAATGATAATAAGTTATGCCTATGTTTCCCTCTGTTTCTGAGAGAAAGAGAGCTTCCGTACATAGCGTTAGAAAGAACGACGGTTTGGTGATAACCAAACACTCTTCTCTCTTGATCAAAATACTTTGAGTCAAATTCATAAAACCAAGCTCACCTGGAAATCGAAAAATGTGATGAGAAGCCAAGCCCCGATGCTTCTTCCTGCCGATTCATGCTGTTGATATCAAATGATAGAAAGTGGTCCGATTCGCATGGTTTTGCTCTCATCGTTCCATAATTATTATAAGCCTAATCAAGCTTTGTGATTTTACTAGGAATTTACGTTGGAGAGGGTACCGTGATTCATTTCACGAGGACAGGAGTCGACACAACGTTACCCGATATCAAATTGCCCCAGGAAGTTGTGAACATGATTCGCAAGTTTCACGAGAGCGAAGGTTTGGCAAGTATGATCTCATCGATATACAATAGTGAGCATTTCGCCTCGTTTTGCTGGACTGGTGTTCGAGCCAGCGTACAAACAGCAGTTGTAAATTGTAAGTGGATGTGAGCGGAAAATCAAGGACGTCGAAGAATGGGCCATAAAGTTTCTGCACACGAATTAAATTCAGTGTCCTAGAAATTTTACCAATCTATCGATATATATTATGTAATTATAGAAGCTTATCAGGAACTTGGAGAGAATAATGTTTGTGAATACGAATTCATTTGGGACTTATCATTATTCAAGGCCAAAACTCAAGAAGAAAACATTAACGATCCGGAACCTTTTCTTTTCCCCTATTTTATTCCATCATATTCAAACCCACCTCCTATATTTTGGCGATTAATTGACCTTTGATCAACAGCCAAATAAATTCGTATTTACAAACCACCTCCCCCTTTTTATTGGAATTAATTAATCTTTGACCAACAACATATTCTTTAGTCAATTCCAAATTATTTTATCAATGAAATTGACACATGCGTCACAAATTTGAATTTCATACATCTAATTCCAACATATTCTAGAAGTTATGCAAAATAAAAAAGAGAACAATCCTCAATCAAAATATCCAGTCATTGTTGAAACATAACATTTATTTATTAATTTATTCGTTTGCCTAGATAACGGTGGCTTTAGATTTTAGAATTAGAAAAGTACTTTGCACGAGTGGATCACGTATGAAGCTGTCGGGACCCCTCCTCTCTCCTCTTTCTCCGCTTCTCGCCGCCTTTCTCCTCATCATACTCGACTAGTCCCTCTTATTAAAATAGGTTCTTACGTACAAGACGTGCGCGATCGGCCTTCTATAGTAATTACAATTATATTAATTCAAGTTCGTTGATTGGCCTTATTATTATTATTATTATCCGACGCGCTTGTTCTTTGTCTCGACATCCGGGGACAGTTGTTCACGTGCATAGTTGATAGAGCAATGTCACTTTCTGTCGACCATGCACACGCGGGGATGCTAACGGTGAGAGCTTCCAATTTTGGTATATTTTAATAAATATGGCGAAGTTCTATGAAACCACAATTAACTTAACTAAACACGTTAAGCGACGTGAATATTTGAACAAGCTCTCTCAAGTCAATGACATGTGAAATTTAACTGATGGATATAGATGAGAAGTACAATCCAAATTTGATATTATGTTAGAAAATTTAATTCGAAAGTTTAAATTAGTACCTGAAATGAGACCACATAAAAATGATATTGTTAAGTGATGTGGGATATTTTGATAAATATAACTTTTCTAAATTAAAAAGTACTTGCTAAAGTTATACCTCCAATAAACAAAAGAGATTCCTAAAAATATTCAAAGTAGTGTTATATTTAAAGTGTGGCAAAATAATCATAAGTGTAGCTAGAATCTTACTCGAACACACCTGTTGATAACCTAAAGATATGGTCATTTTTTTACTGGATTATATCCTCTTATATCGCAATAAACAAAAGGGGTTGCATGCGTGTTCTCTGTCTCTGTCTCTCTCATTTCATAATTTACACATTCCGATGCTATTTGCTTTCCCGTTACATTTTTTCGAAAATAAAGTTGTTACCTTGTCCTTGTCGAAAATAGACTGCTCTCTCTCTGGGCCGTTCCACGGTAACCTAACCCCAAAATACTTTAAAAAAAAAAAAAAAAACACTATACCAGAAAAACAATAACAATAAACCTCAAACGACCAAACGGCCAGTCAAATGTTATCGGTCGGGCCGTCTGTATACTTGGGGAAAAGTCAACGATAGGAGCATTCAATTCTCTCCGATCAGACCGAGCGGCGAGTGGAGTGCCGGCCGTGATAGGGACTTTCTTTTGCTTTTCGCTCGCGAAAGAAGACCGACGACCTTCACACGCTTGGAGGGAATCAAAAATGGTTTGGGAGATCGCCGACATGGGCTCGCGCCGTTCAGCCATTTGCCTCTTTATGGCGGTCTCATCGCTAGTCGCTTAACGGCGTCATCGGTGTCACTGTTCCTCCTGTTCGTTCGTCCCCAGGTCTAGGGTTTCGTTTATTTTTTTAATACTTTCTGTTCTGGTTTCTTCCTCTCTTGTTCACTCTGCCGAAATCACTGCACAGTGTTCTTCACTGTAAGCGTGTGAACAGCATCCGCCATGAATAATCGAGGCATGGACCGGCCACCAGCCCAGCATGGGCCAAGAAGCAAATCAATGGGCCTAGCTAGCCTATGAACAAATTCCTTTCGGCCCAATCCAATCTAGCAGGCTCATGGACATGACACGCGCACAGGATCAACTACCTTCCCTTCTGCAGCAAAACCAACCTCATTTGCTTAACTGAATTAGGGAAGTTTACAAGTCTAGGTAACCAGTTCATAATATCGCACTGGTACAAAGCAATTATCAATAGTCAAACTGCCACGACCAATACAAATCGAGACGTAGGAACGCATTACACATCCACAATTATCAATAGTCAAATTTCCTATATTATTAACCCGATACCTCGTTTAGATGGTCCGGAAACGTCCGAAACACTGATGATCTTGGACTTAATACGAACAACACGACTAAACATGACTGGCCAGGCTTGCTGAGTCACGACCTCAGTGACATTGATGACCGATATGGCATTACAAAATATAAATCCTCTGAAATGGAAGGAGTAAAGTAGTTCCCTGGATGAACGGCATTACACATCCGCAACTAGTGGAGATGATGAATAAAGAACATGTGACCTTGCCAAATAAAGTTCGCCCAGTAGGTTGAATTGTCCAGGCACCAATGTTTTCTCTATCAGCTACAGCCGATTGTCTCCAATGTTCCCATTGACTTCATTCATAGATAGCTAATGTTTGGGTGGATACTAGAGACGTAGGAATGCAAGTGCAGCTACATCAAGAGCATCCTACAGAGGAAGTTGCACTTGTAATCGCAAGTCAATGAGTTTCTCAAAATACGATCTTATATTCTTATGTGGATCACAAGAATGGAAATATTGCTCGTAAATCTTACATTTCGACCAAAATAGTATCTCAGTAGGTCATTTTGGATTGCCTGAAAAATCATGACATCAGATGTGAACAAGGTCAAGGTGATGATGATAGCTTGTGGTTGAAAGGCGGTTAAGCAACATGAATTAAGCTCAAATGACTTAAAAACCCCAACAGTCTAGCATTTCCTTATTTTTCTATGAATTTCTCACATTTACATCATGTCACTTGGGTACATATGTTAGATACATTCTTGTGGTGCTCGACAAACAATCACACTGGTCCATTTTCGAAAAACACGACAACAGTAAAATCACACTAGCCTATGGAAAAAGCTTTGTTCCACAAGTACCCAAAATCTTTTCCTTCACAGCGATCTCTCTCTCTCGACAACATGGTCCTTTACTTTGTTCTTCTTTTGGGGCCATCGTTGTCATTTACTCTTTTTATGACCCTATTTTGATGTAGGACGCCGCAACAAACAAAAGGGTTCCAATTATCAAACACCAAATGATGCCCATCCGTCCTTTTGCTGCATGATGTCCGATTTGGTCCTTCTGAGTGATGGTCCTTCTGAGGAGAAAATATTGGGTACATGTTATGCTCCAGCGTGTCAAACAAGAAGGCGGTCGCAGCGCGACACGTGTCCTCGTGGGACCCACGTTTTGGAAAGAAAAAGAGGCGCGAACGTTCCAGATCTGGAGTCGGAGGGGGGCGCGGTGGTTCGCCGGTCACGCGCTGGTTTGCCGCGAAGAGAGGGAGGGCAGACAGAGAGGCAAGGGGAGAGCAAGAGCAGGGGACGGAGGAGTCGGGGCCAGATCCGGAGTCGGAGGGCTGGCGCGGTGGTTCGCCGGTCGGAAAGAGGGAGGGCGAGAGAGAAAGAGAGGAGGTCGCACGCCGGTCGGTCGGAAAGAGGGAGGTCGGACGCCGGAGGGCGAGAGAGAGGGGGAGGTCGCACGCCGGTCGGTCGGAAAGAGGGAGAGCGAGAGAGAGGGAGTTCGCACGCCGGTCGGTTGCTCGCGGTCGTCTCGCCGGTATCCTCCGGGTTCGTCGGTTGCTCGCGGGGGTTCGTCGGTTGCTCGCAGTGGCTCGCCGGTTGGAAAAAGCGAGGGCAGAGAGAGAGCGTTCGTCGGGGAGAGAGAGTAGAGAGAGAGAGGCACAGAGAAAGAACTCGCGACAGAAAACCCCTCTCTCCAAAAGCTACAGTAAAGGAAAATTTTCAAAATGGGCGCCTCTGAAATCGTGGGTCCCGCGAGACACGTGTCGCGCTGCGACCGCCTTCTTGTTTGACACGCTGGAGCATAACACGTACCCAATATTTTCTCCCTTCTGAGTGATGATAGCAGGCCCACCTGACAATAAAAGAAAAACACATCTATGATTGGACACCTTTCTAAGGCTTTCCTTTGACTTCTGACAGTTACTTATAGGTATGTCTTTTTCTGGAGGGTTTATTATATGGGGATGCAAACGTTGTTCAGCACACGTGAGAAATATTAATTGGTAATGATGAGAAACTTCCGAAATCCATATCCGGACCACCTATATCTAATGATCCCGGTCCCATCAGGATGTCATTTGTTTTTATAATCCATATGTCCATTTTAAAACACTTAAATAAGTTTTAAAACCAATAAAACGAGTAAATCAGGTCAGATTAAACACATATGACTTATATTCATACAATGTAAATTGAGAAATTCATATCTAATTCGACCCAATTTATATTATTAAAATACTCATATATTTAACTTAACATAAGAAAATTCATATCCAAATTGAGAATAGTGCCAAGTGCATAAGCGTGAAATCAAGTAAGGATAAAAGAGAATGAAAAAGAAGAATCTATATAAATTGGAAGTTCAATTGTGATCCATTTAACGCACATTCATATTATATTTAAACTCATTTATGACTCGTTTATAGAATATAATTAATTCACGTTACAATTTATTCACCATATATAGGCTAAAAAATAACTCATTTTTTAAGGTTTAACAAGCAAACACCATTTGGCTGATTCAAACCGTTGTTTTTATAATTAGCTTACAAGAGCAGCCAACTAACAACTTGAACTGAAAGATTTACGATGGTGTGAAAAAAATTTCATGATTAAAATATTGCACTTTATTTTTGATTTTTTATCCTCGAAGGGTGCTCTCCGGTGATTCCTCGGTTAACAAAAAAAAAAAAAAAAAAAAAAATTCCCTAGTCGTGTGATTAAGGCATCAGCCACAAAATTGTTAGGGGGTTGGGGTTGTGAATTTGGCATCGAGAGCAAAATTGATCGTCAAGTAGGCTCGAGACGCTTGACAAAATTTTAAGGCTTAGAGAAGAAGGCCGGTTCCAACAAAATCAGGGCCGTTCCAGCTGGCTTACTTTCTCTCAAACACACACCCAGACACACATACGCGCACAATCAACATGGGCCACTTTTTGAAATACAGGCTTGGATGAGTCAGTCCAATGTGGGCCAGCAAGCAAATCCAACTGGCCCAGCTAGTTCAAGCTCAAGTTCTTTGCGGCCTAGATCATCTAACGGACCCATAGACCTGGCACCGACTAACTCATGATCAAGTTTGCAATGCAGTTGGCGCGACAGAACACAAAAGTGCTAGAATAATTCCCTACAAATCTACGTAAATGAAATAATACTGCCTCTACAGCTCAACTACCTTCCCTTCTGCAACAACCGACTTTCTTTGCTCTTCGAAGTTACAAAATCTATGTATTCCCTTAAATAAAATGGCACCATGGTGCAAGGCAATTATTGTTGAAGTGAGTCAAAGAAATACCGTGTTAGATATGTAGTAAGAAAGAAGTACATTTTTTCTTCGAGAATCCAATTCATATGCCACTGTGAATTCAGGCTTGTAGTAAGGCTGGTCCATTAGATAAAGAAGTTCTTTACTTACACAAAACGAAAAGCTTCATTCCAATTTATCAAAATTTGTGTTGTGTCCACCATCAATAGAAAAGACAATTCTTGTGATTCCATTTGAGATTTTTACGACAGTCAAATTATCTACTGTAGAACCCAACCCCCGAACTTGATTGGTATGTCAACAATAACACGATGAATTCATCAGTTTGGGTAAACAACTCCTCATTTGATGACTTATGCCAAACGACTTCGGGGAAGCCCGATCTAAATCCATCGAATTGATCTCATAAGAATTAGTTGTCAAGGTTAGACAACATGCGCGTGCATTATGGAAATTGCTGCATGACACGCATTTTTCATTTCAACAAGAAGCTAATCGGGTCAAAATTAATCCCGCCAAAGTGGCCTTTAATCCTCAAGGAATAGAAAATCCAGCACACCAGAAAATTATGAAAGGACCGAAATGATATCGATTCGTAAGTGAACTACAACCAAAGATAATGCACCTATTTAGAGGGTGCCCTAAGCTCTCCTACTAATGTAGATCAATCTAAAAACCTTTCTTCTTGTGCATAAATCTTCTTATGTCCTCTACAATAGATTCCCAAAGCCATCACACCATTATGTTCTCTAACAATGACACCAATTTTAGTTTTACCACTTTGCATATTCAAAGCACCCATCGCCATTAAGAGGTGCTCATATCTGACCACAAAAACAAAAGAAAAAAAAAGGAAAAAGAAATAGGTACCAGCATGAGTTGAATTGATTCTAACCATCAAATTAGAGGGGTAGAAAGGTTGGGATCGAAAGAACATGTTCATGCATGCTCACGTACCGCAACTTTTGACTTTTTCGCATGGGATATGATGAAGCTTGACCTACTCCCCCAAAGTCTGCTAGATCCATCGGACAAATTGCATCATATGATCGTGTTCCCATCAAAAGATCAACCAATGCAACTCTAAAGTCATAGACGTCGCTCTTCATATATAGATGATATGTTCAACCAAAATAATGTGATACTCTAAGGGTTTGCATGGTAATATTTTTGTTTCTCCGGATTTCTGTTCTTTTGTTCCCCAGAACAAAAAAGAACAGAAATCTGTTTGGTAAAACTTTTATTCCTTGGAATAATTTCTCTATTTTTTTGTTTTTGGAAATAGATTTAGAGCAAAAACGAGAAACAAAAAAAAGTTGCTGGCTCAACTCCAATCCAATACCCTTTACTTGTAGGAGTACATCTTGGATCTGTCGATTATGTTATGGTAGGAGTCCTACTCATGGCGACCTGGTCGAATTGGGAGAAGCTGTAGGTATTATTGCAGGTCAATCTATTGGAGAACCAGGGACTCAACTAACATTAAGAACTTCCACTCGGTATCGTCGGATCACTAAGGCCGACTTTCGTCCCTGCTTTTCTTGTTCATGAGAATAATTTCTAGAAATAAGTCAATTTTTTTTTTCTTTTGTTCCTCTCTCTTGTTGCGGCCACCTTCAATCGCCCGGAGCCACCGCCGACCGCCGTTCGTTGGCCGCCGCCGATTGTCGACGCCACCGCCGATTGCTAGCCACCGTCGACCGTCGCTGCCGCCTGCCGCTGCCGTTGCACGACCGCCAATCGCCGACTGTTACTGCCAACCACCATCGCATAGCCCATCGGTTGCCACCTCCCGCGGCCGCCCGTCCACCTTTAGCGGCTGGCGGTGATCGGCGGCGGCCGGTGGTCGGCGATCCGTGAGCAAGAATAAAAAACAAATAAATACAAAAAAGAAACTGTTTCGTACCAAAAACATTTATATTCTTTTTCTATTTCAAGTGTAGAAATTTTGTGTAGTTATCAAACACCTTATTTTACTCAAAAATTGTTCCTCGGAATAAAAATAGAAAATAACTATTTCTTAGAAAAATTTCTTCCCCAACCAAGAAACGTTGTCATGCGCACCTAATATAACGGCTTCAAGCATGGTCAAATCATAGTCATAGACCTTTGTGGCTTTAAAGGTCTTTGGCATAAGGCAAATGGTGTTTGACAAATTTTTGTGAAGAGTTTTAGAAAATGCAAGGGTAGATTATAAGGTTTTTTGGATTTTGATCACTTCCATAATGCTAATATATATAAATAAAACTTTGCCATCACTAACCTTTCACGATTTGAAAATGTTCTCCCCTCACATGATGTCATTGGCGAAGAGCTTAGGTTGCCAGTAAGGCTAGATTGCTAGCAACCTTGCCGAAGGCTGCATGACCCTAGGCAGCCCAATCATAGGAGAGGACCGCCAGTGCCAGATCTGGCTTATCGGTCGGCCGCTAACAATAAAACCCTTGGTCGTTTTTTTAGAGTTTTTTTTAATTAAAAAAAAGCAAAATTTCTTCATAAAATGTGATTTTTCAAACACCATTTAAACTAAAGTTGTTTATGCATTTTTAAATAACAGTTACCAAAGACTACTTGTATTTTGAAAAATCCCCTTAACCTAAAGTTTTTTACATCTTCCTAAAAATCTTCCCTAAAGGCCAAAGCAAACACAACCCATGCAATGATCAGTCCAAGCAATGCACAAGGCCCATTATATTACTTGTGGCTATGTGTTGACACCTAAATTTTGATTAGGTTATTAATTAGGCCTTAATTTCTTTTATTTTTTCCTTTTTCTTAGATAATAAATAAAAACAGTAAAGCAACAAAAAAAGAAAAAAGAAAAAAAGAAAGCAGAAGCCCAGCCCCTCCCCTCTTTTTCTCTCCCTTGTGCAAGCCCCATGGCCCGGCCCGCGCAAACCAGCCCAGCCCCTCTCTCTTCTCCTCTTCTTCTTCCTTCTTCCCCCTTCTTCCCCCTACGTCTCTGCAACTCACGCGCTCGAAGACAACCTATGGCCGAGGAGGGTAGGCTGACGTCGACCGGAGATGACAGATCTCAGGCGCCATTAATGGCTGCCTTCAATGCCGAGCACGCTTTGTTGGAGGAGCGAGGATGGGATGCCGATTCGGCCGCGGGCGTCCGTTCGGCGTGCGAAGATCGGCGGTCGAAGCCCCATCGACCGGCTGCCCCCTCGCCTATAAATAGCGAGGCACCACCTCCGTCGAAGGACACGGCGAACTCGGAGATCTTCCCTTGAGAGACTTCAGGGAGAATCAACGAGTGAGCACGCGAGAGATCGGGTCGCGAAGCTCGAACGACCTCCCTCCGAGAGACTTCGGGGGAGGCCGACGGCGAGCGAGCCCGAGGAAGGTAGATCTGAGCGCCTGGATCTGTGAAATAAGGGCTGAGCGAGGTCAGCCGGAGGAGGGAGGGCCAGATCTGGGAAGCCGGAAGCTCTCCGCCACCTACGACCACTGCTCTGTTGCTGTTGTTCCCCGCCCCGATGCCGTGCCGTGACTGACCCACCAATGCCACACCATATCTGAGAGCTGAGGGACTGCCGTCGCTGCCCTGTCATCATCACCATCATCGTTCGTCACCACCAGGTATCCGTCGCCTCCGGTCGCGTCGTCGCCGTCGTGTCTCCCCCCTTTCGAACCGTGCCGCCACTGAAATCCCCATCATAGACTCGTTGTCGCTCGCCCTCGTTGTCCTCATAACCGGATGGTCGTCGCCGTCTCCACCGTCGTCGTCGTCGTCGTCATCACCGCGCCGCCGTCGTCGTCGCCATCACCGCTGTCGTCGCCATCTGCTCGGTGACGCCTCGGTCCCCCTCACCAGCGCCGCGAGCGAACGAAGGAGAGAGGAGGCCGGGAACCGGGTCAGTTCGCGGGTCCGTCCGACCTGGTTTCCCAGTTTCTGGGTAGGGTTTCCCCGAGTCGGACCTGCACTCGTTGGGCCGGTTTCTGAACTCGGGCTGGGTATTTTTTATTTTTTAAATAGGCCCAATTCCATGTGTGTGGGCTGAATTTTTATGAAAAAAGCAAAAAAAATCCGAGTCAGGCCTGTCTGCGTGCGGGTCGCCGGCCCGGGTCGGACCCAACCCGCGGATCCGACCGGGTCAACTTATATATAAAAATAATATTTTAAATAATAATATAATAAATAAATATTTTATTTCAAAAAAATCAAAAATCAAAAAAATGTTTTATTTTCAAAAAATATTAAAAAATGTTTTATTTTCCAAAAAATCGAGAAAAATCAAAAAAATAATTTATTTTCCGAAAAATAAAAAAAATAAAAAATATTTCATATTTTCCAAAAAAATGTCAAAAATCCAAAAAAGACCAAAAATTCATGAAAAAGCCACAAAAATTCAGAAAAAGCCAAAAAGACTTGTATTTTTCCAAAAAAATACCAAAAAAATCCTTTTGTGTCCAAAAAAAAATTAGAAAATGACTCAAAAAATGTTTTTCCTCCCAAAAATGCATGGAAAACCCCTCGAACATCAAAAAAATCTCAGGGTTTAAATAAGATTAGGTACCGAAAGGGCATTAGTGATTAACTAGTGTAATCAAGTCCCCGATCCTAATTTCTCTAGTTGCGCAGGAGCGAGTACTTCTCCCGATACTTCGCTTGGGTTTCTAATCAACCCACCCCAAATCGATTAGTGGCGACTCCATTTTAAAAATTGATTTACAAGTTAAAAACTTGGACCATTAAGTCGTGAATTGGTGGACTTGGGAGAGTCCGGGCTTAACTAATTTCAGCCGAGCCATTAGCCTCCTTAGGCGCTCATACCCGACTACGGGCGCCGAAAAAAAGAGGTCGCGACACTATGTACATGAATGCCCCGTGGCCATAGTTTCCAATAACTTGTGTTGTCACAATTTGTTTTCGCTGAACCTTTTGTTACCGACCGAAATTCTTCGAAATACTTATAAATTTTAACTTCTTTGAAATCCCATTGTCATTTTTGAAAGACGATCGTTTTATAATTCACATACGCATATAGTTGTTAAGATGATAGTTATGTGTAACATATTGTTTGGAGAGAGAATCATTGAATGATAAGGCTTTGGAAAGATTCCCAGCCAAATCCGATGGCTCTCTCTTTCAATTTTGTCTCTTTTTTTTCTTTTCCCAACCAAACACAATGGCTCTCTCTTTTAATTTTGTCTTTCTTGATTTAACTAACACTCACTTTCAGACTTTTACCTTGCCTCCTTACAGGGCGTGGGAGTCGAAACCCACATCCGAAACTAAATTATCCCCACTCCAACCCCTTGAGAAGGTGGAGATTCAAACTCTCCACCTCCCCCTTCCATGTTGAAAGGGTGGCCACTGGGGCAAACCCCCAGTGATTGTCTTTCTTGATTGAGGCCCCCCTTTTCAAACGCCCTTTTTGCTTACTCTTCATGTTTTGGGCCAACCCAAGTCTCTTCACACTTGGGGGTCGTCTTAAATATTACATAAGGACCTGCCTCAACGATGTATAGATGCGACACGTTAAAACAATGAAATCAAAGCTATTAACATCTCGTAGGCTCTACCCATGCATTGTCTAGTAACATTCCCAGTATTGAAGTCAAAGAGAAGTTTCTTTTTCCTATGACCGTAGTTACCATTACACCATGTATGAAAACACATCGTGTTATGGCATGGTAACTTTGCACGGTTTAGTTAAGGGTTTCGCTTTTTTATGGCTCTGACACAATCGATCTAAAACCATTTACTCAATGGCACTAAAATAACTTGCTTAATTAAGTGTTTTGCCTGTTTCAACAAAATAGCTTGTTTTTTTCTTCATATAATATGTACCTACCTCAAATTCCCTTATATATCAAATTACCAAGAAAATATCCTTATCATCACCATCTTAAATTGCCCTACAGCATGATTCGATGAAATTTACGAGCGGACATTATAACTTTGGATTTGATCAAAAAATTCTTGAACATGGAAATCTAATCGATTCACAACACCATATTATATATGACTCATTAGAAGACGATACATACAAGTCATGCACGTCTACCGATTGGTCAATAGAAACAAGATTAGATAATGCCATGTTCTTTTTTCGTTAAACCCCGAAGCATAAATGGGCGAGGGAGGCATATCATGTCATATCTCTATCTCTTTCTCCTTCTCTGTCTCTCTGCATCTGTCCATGTCCCTCGTTGCCCTTTACTGCTCGATGATAGACGATAACTCTCGAACGGTTGAAAATCATTCCTAGTAAAGAGACTGGGAAAGCAAAAGCCTGCAATATCGTCAACTCCTCAAGAGAAGAGAAGTTCAATCTCATGGAAGAGCTAAAAAAGCTCTCCTCCTCCGCCATGGAGTTTCCTCTCTACCAAATGTGTAGTCCTCCTCTACCAGATGGGTAGTTCCCTGCATCTGCACCCAAATTCCATCTTGAATCATCTGTCCGCTTCGATTAGTCCATCCCCATCCTGCTGATCTCTGGGTGCTGCGGAGTTCAACCAATATCCCGCTTGAAACCCTAACTTCTGCCATCTTCCCCCTACCCATCACTTTTCCGATTCACCCTTCGGAGCTCCCTTCAACCCATAAATCCACGAATCATAGACCCACAACTCCATCAAACAACGAGCCACACAGGAATCTGATACAGAAATTTTCCCCTACAAACAAAATGGCAGATCAGAACACTGAAGAGAGAAGGCTTGCGGCTCTGTGCAAAAGCATGGGAAATCTATGGCGTGCGATAGATGTTGTTGATCTCCCGTGTACAATCTCCCTCGAAAAACTTAGTGAGTGCCGCAAAACACTCTTCGGCGAGATTCTACACAAACCCAACCTTGAACTACAATGCTTTCATAACCCTAATGAGGAAAGCTTGGAGAACAGAAAACTTCACTGCGCCACACTTTGGAACCAGGTTTCTTCTCTTTCTCCTTTCATTCGGAAGCAGAAGCTCGGCGAGTGCTCCAATCGGGGCCTTGGTCCTTCTCCAGCCACCTCCTAATCCTCAGGCAGTGTGAACCTGATACACCAGAGTTTTGTTATGACTTCAATCACTGTGATTTCTGGGTAAAGTTTTTGGGCTTATCGTATGGGAGAGTTACGCATGATGTGATAGCAGAAATAGCCTCTAAACTCGGAACTATTGTTGAAGTAAAGCTTGAGGATAAGGGGAATAGTACCTACAAAGTGGGCAAAGCGCGAGTTACATTGGCATTAGAGAACCCACTGAAAACCGGAGTACTCGTGAACCTAGACAATAAGAAGCTGTGGGTCGAATTTAAATACGAACGACTGCCCTATTACTGCTACTCATGCAGTAGAATTGGACACTATGCGACGGATTGTATTGAAATACCTTATAAGGAGTCAGGGCTGGAACAAAACTTACCGGCAAGATGCGGGGATTGGCTGCGTGCTGAGGTGAAGGCTCTAAGTCCTTATGGCCAAATTTTCTATGGAAAGAAGGAAATTCCTCTAGATGATGTCGACATAGTGCTTGAAACCCCACTCTCTCCGGTGCCTGAAACAGAGCAACTCAACCCATCATCATCCCAGAAAACTCAGGTATGTGATCCACGCCCAATAGGAAAGGAAATTTACCTGCCCTCCTCAGCTCGAGAACTCATCCGAATAGAAGAAAGAAGTCCCCAGAAGTGAGGAAATACTTGCATAGATGAAGAATCACTCTTAATACTCCAAGAGGAACAGATGAAAGAAGTGGAGAGTGAACTGGAGATGACCCCCCTGCAAAGTTGAAAGGAAAGAGTGTGAAGCTCACAAATTCAAAAAAAGTTAAGCGATTCTGTCCCTATGGAGCACAAACATCAGCTCAATTGTCAGAAAAAACGAATCAACTAGTGGATGCACTTATTCGGGTGGCAGAGAAGTCAGAACAATGGGCTCTGGTGGCTAGCCCTAATAAGCCACCAACTTACCCATGAAGATGTTAAGCTGGAATTGCCGGGGGGCTGGCAACCCCGACATTCCAGGGGAATTGAGAGTCACCGTGACTCAGGAACGGCCCAATATCGTTTTCATTATGGAAACAAAAAATACAGAACAGAAAGTGCTCAGAATAAAACGGAGGTTAAATTTCCAAAACAGTTATATAGTCAATCCGGGGGGAACAGCAGGGGGCTTAGCTCTATTCTGGGATGATCATCTGCAGATATCGATTGACTCCTCCTTAGCCACGGCCATATTTACACAGTGCCACCTGAAAAACAGCAACCGGGACATGAAAGTTATTTTTGTCCATGCTCCAACAGTATTTAGGGAAAGAATTGAGTTATGGGACCAGATATCCTCAGTTAGCACGCACTACCGCATACCTTGGTTGTGCTTGGGAGATTTTAACGAGATATTAAATCACTGGGAGAAAGTAGGGAAACACAGAGCGGAAACTTACAGACTATCTGCCTTTAGAAGCTTCGTCAACCAATGCTCCCTCATGGATCTAGAAAGCAAGGGGTGCTCCTACACCTGGTCAAACAAACGTGAGGGCGATCAGTTAGTTAAAGAAAGACTAGATCGGGTTTTTTGCTCGCTTCAATGGAGAATCACTTACCCAGAGGCCGAATGTACTGCTCTCCCGGCAACAGGTTCTGATCACACTCCTCTCTTGTTATCCTTGGCTCGACCTAAGAGAAGGAAGAGAAGGCAATTCAAGTATGAAGCATATTGGAGTGAAGATGGAGAAAGCAAAAACATAGTCACAGAAGTATGGAACGACCCTCTCACAAAGGATCTTACCTCGGCTGCAAAACTGAAACAAGTACAACAAAGATTAACACAGTGGAGTAAGCATAAGTTTGGCCATGCAAGGAACAGGGTGACCTGGCTCAAAGGACAACTCCAAGACCTGATAAACAAAACACAAAACACTGGAGAATCAGGTCAACATAAAGAGATTACCAAAGAAATCGAGAAGCTATGGCGTCAAGAGGAGATGTTTTGGGGTATGCGATCACGAATTAGCTGGCTAAAATGGGGCGATAGCAATACACGTTTTTTTCATGCGACAACAGTTCAAAGGAGAAGCCGCAACCAGATAACCATGCTGAAAAATGACCAAGAAGTCTGGATTCGGGGGGAACAGCACATACAAGGGATGATCACACAGTATTATAAGAATTTATACACCTCGGTGGGCTTCCGTGATTGGCAACCAATACTACAAAACATCCCTACCCTAGTTGATGACCGGATGAACAATACCTTGACGGCCCCACTTACTGAGGACGAAATTACTGCAGCAATGCTACAGCTAGGAGCTTTAAAGGCCCCCGGTCCTGACGGCTTCCACGGACTATTCTATAAAGAGAATTGGCCAGCAATCTCCAAGGGGATCTTCCAAGAAATACAGGCTTTCTTTACATCCGGTAAGCTAGATCCTGCATTAAACAACACACTCATTACACTGATTCCAAAAGTTCCACAACCAGAAAAACTAGAGCAATACCGTCCAATCAGCCTATGCAACTTCCTATATAAAATCATCTCCAAAACACTCACAAACAGACTCAAACCAATCCTACCACATATAATTGCGAGAGGAAAGCACCTTTGTCGGAGGTTGCGATTCGGGATAACATACTAATGGTTCGGGAGGTACTACATAGACTGCGAACCGATGAATGAGGAAGAAAAAATTTCAAGCGGTCCTAAAACTAGACATGCAAAAGGCGTACGATCGCATCGAATGGGACTTCCTACGGGCTTGTCTACAACAACTTGGTTTCGTGATTTTACGGATTCGGAGGATCATGCAATGCGTCAACACGATTAATTTCAGCATAAACTTAAATGGAGAACCATTACCATCTTTCAAACCGACTCGGGGATTGCGCCAAGGAGACCCCCTCTCACCGTACCTCTTCATCATCGTTGCCAATGTGCTCTCCTTTCTAATGAAAAAAGCCGTACAAGAAGGCACTCTCACTGGGATAAAGCTGAACAACCACTGCCCTACCTTATCGCATCTACTTTTCGCCGACGATTCCATATTCTTCCTGCATGGAACAATTGTCGAATGTCAGAACTTGGCTGGTCTCTTAAACCAATACTGTTTCGCCTCTGGCCAGGTAATAAACCTCAACAAATCAGGGATCTACTTCAGTAAAGGATGTCCTACAGCTCTAAGGAGAAACATGGCATCAACACTCCGAGTGCCAGAAATTACAAAAACAGGTAAGTATTTGGGCATACCTTCGGATTGGGGGCAGTCCAAAAGAGACATGTTCGCATGGATCCTAGCGCGGGTCAACTCCAAGCTGGATAGCTGGAAGGAAAAACTCTTGTCAAAAGCAGGGAAGGAAATACTTCTGAAAGCAGTCATTCAAGCGATCCCACAATATGCCACGTCAATCTTTAAAATTCATACGTCGATTTGTAAGGCAATCGAGAAAAAAGTTGCAGCATTTTGGTGGAAAAGCAATGAAAAAAAGGCAGGCATCCATTGGAGGAAGTGGGATTTGCTAAAAACCAGAAAGAGTGAAGGGGGCATGGGTTTCAAGGACCTACAAACTTTCAATATGGCAATGTTAGCAAAACAGATGTGGCGCATATGCACTAAACCAGACTTACTGGTAACTCAGGTGTTGAAAGGTCTCTATTACTCACATGGAGATTTTTGGCATGCTGGCAGAGGCTCCAAGCCTTCGTGGGGATGGCAGAGCCTCATCAAGGCAAGGGATTCAAATGCTCCTCAGGTGATGAACCGGATCAGAAATGGCAAAAAAACAACAATCAGAACAGAGAGGTGGTTAAAAAGCGGCATAATAGGAGGAGCAGCAACAGACCATGAACCATCCACAGTATCGGATATAATTAACTCAGACACAGGAACATGGAATGAGCCCCTTATTCACTCAATGTTTGAAGACAAAACGGTCCGTGAAATCCTAGCAACACCCATCGGCTTACCTGATGAAGAGGATCAGATGGTATGGCCGCACACGAAATCAGGCAAATATTCGGTAAAAAGTGGTTATTTCACTTTCCGAAACACATCCGTCTCAACACAGAACACACAAGCAACATCATCTTACAAAGCCCACCCCGATCTCTGGAAATTTATATGGAAATCCACAACCCCACCCAAGGTAAAAATCTTCCTATGGAATGCATGCAACAACGCCCTCGCAACTATGGAAAATCTACATCACCGAGGGATCACACCTTCTCAGATTTGCCCCCTGTGCAAACTGGAAGCCGAAACATCAGAACACACGCTCCTCCTCTGCTCCTGGACAGCAAAGGTTTGGAAATCTGCCCCTCTGCATCTACGAATTTCCAGACTGGGACTCACCCGCTTGGAAGAGTGGATCTGCAACATAAACCGCAACCCAGTTACCTCGGATAATTTCAACTACATAGCGATCCTACTATGGAGTATCTGGAAGGAAAGAAACCGGTGCATCTTCAACCAACAAACGCCCAAATCACAAGAGACACTATACAGAGCAGAGGCGCTCTCAAAGAGCTTCACAGAAATAAACAAAACACCAATAGGAAAGAACAAATCCGAAGACTTATCTGAAGCCTGGTCTCCACCTCCCCCGGGATCGCTCCGAATCAACCTCGATGCCTCTTTCGAACCAGATCTGGACAGCAGGGAAGCACTCAGCGAAGCCAGAGAATGTCCCCGGCACAGAGCTGCCATCGCTGGCGTTTGCCGAGATCACAAGGGGCTCCTCGTCGATGGATTCGCCAAGCCGGTCGAGGCCACTTCGCCTCTTCATGCGGAAGCCATAGCGATGGAAGAAACCCTAACTTTCGCACGAAGCCGTGGATTTCTCTCTCCTCAAGTACACTCTGACTGCTTGCCTATACTGCACGCGTTGAAGACTTCAACGGAACTGACTTGGGAACTGGAACCGCTTCTGAACCGGGCCCGAGAACAACTCAAACTTCTACCGGGTTTATCTTTGGCCCACTGCAAGAGGAGCACCAACCAATCCGCGGATTGGATAGCAAAGGCATGCCGAACGAATACCCTACCCTCGAACTGGCTATCTAATCCTCCCCCTCCGTTATTTGATCTTCTTTGCACTGATGCTATGAATGTAATTTTCTCTGGTATTAAATAGTAAATCAAGCCGACATGGTTTTCATGATCAAAAAAAAAAAAAAAAAAAAGAGACTGGGAAAGCGGGTTTGGTCGAATTTTTGGGTCGCTAATGAGAGATCTTGGGGGCATAACATCCTCCATCTTTTTGTTCAGTATGCTTCTCGTTTCGTACCTTGCAGTAGCTTTTGATTGTCAAATGGTAATTTTAACGGGTAAATTGAAAAGAATAAGCTTCCAAATAGGTTGCTATTTATACTAGAAGGTCAAGAAATCTCTCAAGCGTGATATATAGGGAGTAGAAATAAAACTGCACTAGTTTAGCTATGGCCAACATTTCGAATATCCCGAGCAAAAAAGTCAAGTCTACGAAGTTTCCACAAAAAAGGGCAGACCTTGCGTCCCCAAAAGGAACAGATCCTCACAAAGATAAAAAGGTACAGCGTTACACATTATCATTAAAAGATAGCCAAGAAAAAAGACAGACCAAAATTAAGATAATGATCACCTTTCTACAATTGGAACTCCCTTTTTTCCCCAAGCCATTTTGTTTTGTTTTATGTTTTCGTTTGCTTTGTGTTTGCTCAGAAGATTTGAAGCAAAAAGTCTGGTGCATTACTGCGGAAAGTCACACATTCTCGCCGGCCGGCAATCTAGGGATGATTTGAGACTAGGTCGCCCACTTCGTCATTACAAACTTCATGGCCCATTGTTTAACTTCCTTGATCTTCCACTCACAAGCACTAACCAAGTATGTCTGTGTGCTGGCCCGAAGGCCGGTCTGGCAAAACGTGGCAAAATGCTCACAGTTGTTATTGATGAGGTCATACTCGCCAAAGTTGTTGCGCTCATGAAGCTCACGAGCCTTGTTAACAACATCTTGCGGTGATTTGATTTCGAGTAAGGTCATGCAAGTTCCCCATCTCATCAGCCAATACCGTAGGTGAGGCGGCCTATATTTATATAGGTGGAGTTCCTCGCCTTCTTGCTGAAAGGAATCAAGACTCGTCTCTTCGACTCTTGTTCTTGTGAAGTGAATCACACAGCCTTCTCCAACATAGATTCCTGTTATAATCAATAATGAGTATGTGCAATATAAGTAATCAATTGTCCATAACTTTCCACCCATAGCAAATATTTACTTAGAATAAACTAGTAAATAGGGGATGAGACCAAAGGATGTAGATTGACGAGCGAGGGAGGATTATCACAAGATTTTCTAAGTTTGGAAGAATTAACTTGCGGATGGAGCAACAGTAGATTAGCTGCAATGCGATCTGCGATTTGCTGAGTCCCTGATGTTAGATCGTTGTATTGGAGACTTAAAAACTGATGGAGAATAAATTTCAATCATGACAAATCAATAGTTTCAATATATTATGTGATTTAATTGAGGTATGTTTTCTATACCGACTAATTTCGACATTCTAGGAAATATGGGAACAATTTTCAGAAAGAGAGAAGACCAAATGAGAAAAGATTTCGAGGAAGAAGAAAGAAAGGCGAGTAGTGTAACGAGAGAAAAAGAGGAGCAGGGTTATGGAAAATTCCTGTTAAGAGCTCGGAGAACAAAAAAGAACGTCTTATCACGTCTTTGTACTCTTCCGGATTAACTATCTGAGTTTCATCTTAGTTCCCGCTTTGAAAAATAAGGTGCCTAAAACCATCTGATCGTTGATTTTTCTTTTGGTTAGAAATAAGTTCATATCCGTAATCCAAGGGAAGTTGAAATGGGGTTTTCTCTTTAAGATTTAAGGGGCTTGCATACTTTGTTTTTTGTGTGGCGTTTGATCGATTGAAGGTTAATCCAAAACGGTGACTACTACTGGCTTGTCATAGGGTCTCTCCCCCTCCTCATCCCAACCGCCCACCCAAGAACTTCCCCTGTCTCTGCACCAAGAACATAGTGTTTCTCTCTCTCTCTCTCTCTCTCTCTCTCTCTCTGCACCAAGAACATAAGGTCTCTCTGACTCTTCATCAAGAGCATAGGGCTTACAAGATTATCATTATTATTTCCTTTTGGTCACTTCCAAGGAGGTCACGAACTGTTCATGGTTATCAGAATCAGGTATATGAACAGCCCTTGAAATGAAAAGAAGAAGAAGACAACTGTTGAAGGTGTACTAAATTCCTCATAAAATTTCTCTTACTGTCCAAATGTTAAGAATTGTTAACACGGATTAGGCCTGAAGGGTAAGATGTGACAATTGCTGCGAGGACGATTTAGTTGAGCCACATGTTAAGATATTCACGTTCAAGAAAAATGATGATGACGATGGAAAAGGAAGCAGAGGATGAATCGCTAACCATGATGGGTGTATAAGCCATATCGCCGATAAACATAGATGTGATCTCGAAGTTTAAGATTTTCCTGTCTTACCACATCCCCTGGCAGTTGCACCAATATTGCGATTACAATGATGATAATATGGTCCATCATTTTCTCTCTCTTGGGCCCTTCTTCACTCTCTTGGACTTGTGTGCTTGATCTGGTCTTATATTAGCTTTGACTCTCCTAAAAGATCGAAACAGAATCGAGAGAGCAAAGTGAAGAATTAGATTGGTGCTGAGTGGTCTGAAATTCCCAGCCACAGGTGTAGAGTTTTTTTTTTCCCCATTGTGAAAGCCTAATCACCTGCTACTCCTACTAAGGTGTGTATTCCAGGAGCCGAGCCCTCCGATGTCTCAAAAGATTGAGAGAGAGAGAGAGAGAGAGAGAGAGAGAGAGAGAGAGAGAGAGAGAGATCAACACTGAGTAGAGAGGTGCAAAAGGGCCACTGAATGGTGGAAGGGACTTGTGGGGCCACATTTTGACAAAGAGCAAGTAGGACAAAAAAGACCAAGTCGAGACGTGTTCATATCATCTTGCATGCATCGTCATTCGAGTCATAGACAATGCCGTCGTCGTCAAACCAATTTGCAGATTAAAAGTCCACGTTCGGATTTTTTAAAAATATTTTCGGAGTTAAAATCTACGCACATAAATTTCACTTAATCATGATGTTGGTTATAATTCAAGTGACATGACCAGGATATTATCTTGGCATTGTTTGATAGAGGGGCAGGTGAGTCCATCCGCATTATCTTGATAAATGACAATGAAGAATAACTTTTGACACCATCCAAAGGATACATGGCTATTGAGTCTTAGGGCTCTGAGCCATAAAAATGACGCGAAGCCCTTACGTCGAATCTATTAACACGGCACATCTATAATCTGTTTGAGCATGTCTATATTAGTAATATAACAATTCTTTATCTAAGTGTCTATAAATGAGGTAAAAATATTCTCCTTGTTTGATTATCTGGTGATGTCACCTCATATTGGTTTCTTTAGCCAAATAGAAGGTTGAATCCACACATCTAGGACAAGATATTCGCAATTTGCAACCAAAGTCCATACCCTAACTTTCTACGAAATTTTCTACAATTCAAGTGCAAGTTGTGCAACGGATCTACTCTAGTAAATGGAAACAGAAAGAGGGAAAGAAAAAGAAAGAAAGCGTAGAAATTTCTTAATACATGTGGCATCAAGAAAACCAACTTGCTCTTACTATGAATTCTCATGAGATTATCCTTAATGGAGTCGTACATGCGGCAATATAAAGTAAACTGATTTATACAGAAGATGAAAACTAATAGTTTAATATAAAAGTCGATACAAGTTGAATTCTTCTTACAGTTGACAAATTGACAATGAGAGTTTGGACTATATATCTCATCGGTCCATCTTATACGGTATCGTCCACATTTATAGTTACAAGTAGAGCGAAAAGAAGATTAGAGGGATTTATGTATATTTTGATGTGTAGAAAAGAGCATTTGGAGAGTCTATTTATAAACTTTAATCAAAATCAAAATAGTTATAGAAAATGAGAGAAAATATATTAAATCTCTAGATATTTTCAAATCTAAGGATAATTATCCTCGATAATTAACTATAAGCCTGTACGTTTGGGGTGCTCATGGAGGATGGGGTGCACACCCACTGCTTCAGGAAAGGAGACTCTTATAACAAGTTGCAAGTAAAACGGAAAAGGGATTTGAGGAGTTTCTGTATATTTTGATTTGTAGAAAAGAGTACATGGATAATCTATTTATAAGCTTTAATGTATGACTATTTAAGGAAATCGAATTATATATGCATAATCAAAATACATATAAAAAATCAGATGAAATATCTTAAATATTCTTAAAAGATATCTAAGTATATCTAAATTTTTATAGAGTATCAAGAATATTCACGAAAGGAAAAATACCAATTTTGGTGTTAAGTGCATTTCTCAAGAAAAGTGTTAAAAAAGTCATGAACATATTGTATTTGCATTTAGCAATCAGGATAAAATTCAAGATAGGATAAATGTTATGCGTTTAGTACCTATTCAAAATAGAATAAAGTCGGATATAAGAAAAATATAAATTAGATAAAATTTTCCCTTGGGAGAGGTGGGATAAAGCTAAATAGGATTTATAACATTGACAATATGAAAGTTATTTTTCTCGAATAACAAACTTCTTAAATTAACAAAATTAAAATTATATTTCAATATAATTAATATTTGAATTCTAATATAAGAAATTCAAAATAACCAAAAATAACAATTTAATTATTTTAATTTAAGATTATTTTAATTTATATATTCGAGTTCAATTCTATTTTATAATGTAAATTCAATAGATATGAATTATATTTCTATTTATTACATATTTTAGGTATTTTAGTATTTTAGTTATATTTATACAATTTTCTATTTAATAAAATTCTATTAGAGAATGATCGAAGGGGAAGAAAGAAAGAAATAAAAATTAATTAAAAAGAGAGGAAAATAAAATAAAATAAGCAAATAAAAATAAAGTAGGCAATAGTATCCGAAGAGATTTTTATCATCTCTATTTGGAAAATTTTTGGTTTATTTATTACTAATATGTCATTTACACTAAATAATATACAATATATGATGTGAATATATTCGACTTTATTTTGCAATTATCAAACAGCAGATAGAATATAGCAAAATCTCTGGATTTCATATCGTATCCTATCTAGTCTTATCATAGTACAAATTCAGTTTTTTTAGTTAATTTTAGTTGAATATTACTGACGTGGATGTCGGTCGACTTATGTGGCAACCCCAAATCTAGCGTTGATAATTTTTAATAATTTTTAATATTTTTCTATTTTTATTTTAAAAATTTTTCTTTCATTTTTTCCCCTTCTTCTACCTTTTGCCAACGCCAGCCATTGGCCATTGGCTATGGTTGAGCTGGCCTCACCTGGATGAGGCTTGCCTTGGCGAGGGCAAGCCCTAGCCAAATCTAGCCCCAGAAAGGCCAAACCTTGCCTGGTTGAGGGCAAGCCCTAGTGAGGGCTTCCCTTGCCAAATCTAGTGAAGCCAACCCTTACTTAAGGCCAAGTCGGCCTCCTTGGGTGTTGCCTAGGCAAAGGTGATGCTTGGCATGGTTGCCCTAGCTTGGGCAAGAGTTGGCCTCGCCAGATCTAGCAAGGGGAGCTGTTGCTTGTGGCAGGCAACGACGAGCCTTGCCTAGGCAAGGCGAGCCTCACAATGGCTGATGGCCAGTTACCAGCAAAAGGAAGAAGAAGGAAAGAAAAATGAAAGAAAAAAAAATTAAAAATCAAAATCGAAAATATTGAATTGACACTAGATCAAAAGGTTTATGATTAAATTAGTATCATTAAAATGTTTAGAACAAAATTAATATAAATGCAATAGATTTATGACTTTTCTGACACTTTTTCCTGCATTTCTTTGTTGGTCCAAGCATGTGATTTTTTTTTTTTTGGAGTTGTTAATTTCTTTTTGAAATCTTAGGTAGATCTCAAATTTGATGGAGTGCATGTTAATCAATGAGAGAAATGCATAATACATAGGTATAATCTAGTGCTCTGTATTAATACAAGGATAATTATCAAATCCACTATTGGCGTAAGAATTTTCACACATATTGTCCTATCCAATAGCGAAAGTGTAGAAAATTTTTACATTGACAATGGATCTAATAAAAATTTCATCTATATTCTAAGTTTTTTTTTTTTTTTTAATAAGGACCGTGACATCCTAGTTAGTGTGTGTTTCTTTTTCTTTTCCTTCACTTGGAAATGAATGGACAATAATCTTGTTGACCAAAAGATCAATTGCAATATAGTTTGCCAACTCATTGCGAAAGTGAACATCGTATGAAACCTTTGGCATTAAAGTGAATGTCATACTAAACTTTTGACACTTCTAATGTCTTTATGCTACAAAAGAACCATTAGTCCACCTCTTTTGTTATTTCCCTTGTTCAAAGGAGTTTTATTGGGTAAAATTTTGGGACAGTGTAACTCATTACTTTGGCGTCGACCCCATTTAGTCGTTCATTGTATGAGATAATCAAGGATCAACCCCAACCTCTAAATAAGAGCATTGTTAATTTATATTTGCATATTAGCAGCATTCTCATTTAAAGAATGAACAAGATAAAGAAGACTTTTCTACTCCATCTCTCTAAGAACCTTAGAGATAGAAGCTAAGCTAGCAAAGCTTGTCTGCTCTTCCTACTCCTTTCCTACACTTCCATGTTGTCTTGCTGCTGGAAAACAAACACACGCGATATGCACCACACAACATAGACATAATAACTGTAGAACAAGAACGTGGAATCTCAACGTTTAGATCAAGAGCATAGTTGCCCTTGAAGGCAGGGAATGGGCGACGACGAGGGTGGGCGGAGTTATTCCAGCAAGATTGACCTGCCCGCAAACCTGTACGGCTTGGATGAGATAAAGGCGGAGATGAAGAACGGATGATTGACGGTGGTG
This sequence comes from Eucalyptus polyanthemos subsp. polyanthemos, assembly GCA_017140185.1. Taxonomy (NCBI): domain Eukaryota; kingdom Viridiplantae; phylum Streptophyta; class Magnoliopsida; order Myrtales; family Myrtaceae; genus Eucalyptus; species Eucalyptus polyanthemos. Next base: position 53,434,493 of record CM029464.1, read on the forward strand.
GTGCCAAAGTGCTAGAAGAAGAGGAAGGGTGTGTTGTAGGTTCGGGTGGAGTAAGAAAGCAAGCATTTCTAGATGTGAATAGGTTTTTATGTGTGGACTATGTATTAGATAGGCCAACAATATAGGTTTGCTTCTTTTATTTGTTAAGGGATGAGATTGGATCACGTATTGTCAGGAGAGTAAGACGTAATTTTCGGGGTCTTTTCTTTTCTTACGGGAAAAAAAAAAGTTTGGATGTATTTGGATGCATCAAAGTTAATTCTCCATTTATAGGAAACACCGTTAGGGAATAGCAATGGCCCACAGCCATGCCGACCCAAGCACCCCACGATTGGGCCTGTCTTGGGCCACGCCCATTAGTTAGAGGTCCTTCTTCTCATTGTCACCTCCATCCCTTTCTCACAAATTTTAAAAGATTCCGACTTTCTAACAAATTCTCAGTTTGTATATGTATGTTTTTTTTTTTTTTTTTGGGTGAAGTAATAAATATATTGAGCAATGACCAACTATACAAAAGATCATGGGATCATAACTTACACTCAAGATGTGAGGACCATTATGAGTGGAAGGATGCTGATATGTAAAAGGTCACCACACAAGGTAACCGAACAAACAACAAGGCACAAAAGAAAACAAGCACGGCTTGAACAACCCGTAGCCAGAATAAAAAATGCGCAAGGCCAGGAAGGAGAGGAGTGCTCCACTTCCACAGGAACATCGTCCCCTCGAAAGGAGCCACCAACAGTTCGGTTGGAAGGCGCCTACAGTTCCCCAGAGAAGATGACCAGGTCAATACCCCAACTTCGCTGCAACCTCCTATTCCTGAAGTTGTCCTCAACATTCCTGAAGGTGATTGTCTTATCCTTAACCACTTTAAAAAGATGGTTATTCATAGTTGGGATGGCAAGCGGCTACTCTCTAAACCTATTCCTGTTTTTCCAAATAATATGACATAGAGCACCAAAGGAAAAAGGGCAATGCATTTATAAAAATCCTTCCCAGCCAACACAGTCATGGCCCACCGGAGGTTCTCCCCCACGACCTGTTGCGCCAAGGTAGATTGCATCTAGCCGCCCAAAAGAAGGCAACGCTGGTAGTAACATGATACCCAAAAAATAGATGGTCAATAGAATCAGGCAAATCATTGCAAAAAGCACATGAACCGCTCTCTATTATACCATAAGACAATAAGAGGGCTTGAGTAGGAAGCCTGCGCTTGGCAATAAGCCAAAGGTTTACTTGATACCGCGGCGTGATATATATGGTATATATATGGTTTCCTCGCTTACTTGCCAAAGGTATATATATGGTTTCCTCGCTGACTTGGACGAAAATTGCCAAATTTGGGACTTAGAGATTATATATTCTCGTATAATGCGCAAATATTATCAAAAGAGTTTTCCCTATGATCCACAGGTCAGGATGGGATATTTATTGCCTCACTTAGACGAGGTGCTTGCGATCGAGAGGGGAGTGTCTGCGTCTACACAAAAGATGGGATATTTATTGCCTCTCTTTTATTTTGTTAGTAAATGTATGCTTTTTCATGTACTGTGCGAATCATATTTTCTTTGATATCTAAAAATCTTATTGTGTTGAATTTATGTGATTTTCCTTGCAAAAGTTATGATGAATTGATTGTAAATGTTCCTTTGAGTTTTTACTAATTTTTCAATTTATTAATAGTTTCTCAAATTAAAAATAAATAAATATACAAGTCCAAGTATAGTTTTTACAACTTTTGTGGAGATTGCCATCTTACGTAGGTGCCATTTATTTTAAAATGGAAAACACTAAGCATGTCAAACAGCATGTCACTTGTCCAAATAATATGAAATACACCTTACATTCCATGAAGCATACTCTATTTCCTTTTGCCCAAGACTTTCCCAACATGAGGCAACGAGTGTAGTCACAGAGGAGCTGTATTATGGATTATTACATTTCATGATTATCAAAATCGCAATAGAAATTGCAACAATCTCACAATCCAAATGATAATGAAGTTCTTTTGGTTCCAAATTTGGTCAATTGAAACTGACAAGACACTATTAGATGGATACACTGGCTTCAATTAACCAAATATTAGTAATTCCGATAGATACATCGGGTTCAATTACCTAGATTTGAAGTCTAATATGAGAATTGATTAGAAAATTCATGCATTTTCAAGGACTCGATTAGAGGAATAAAATACGTTGATTTGGGGACTAAAAATAGACTTTTTTCTTTTGAGAAAGACAGGACATGTTGTAGCCAAAATTTTCCACTTCCAAGTATGGGCTCAAGCTACACTAAAATGGCAAAGCAGTGGCTCGGCCCACAAGGGCTGACCCCAAGAGAGATTGCACCCTCCAACACAAAACCCCAACCCCTAAGGCTTGGGAAGAGGGGCTCTCCCTTCTCCCTTCTCCCTCTTCCTCTCCCTCTCATCCATTAACTCAAGTATCGGAGGGTTCTCCTCAAATCAAGCCTAGGAGGCTCCTTTTGCTTGTGGCATGCAGCTGGGTTCAGTCCTTCAAAAGTTCAATCAAGTATGGTAGGACCAAGAAAATCGCGCATCAACAAGACAATTGTTGTTGTAATTCAATTCAGGCTCATAATAAGGCTAGCACATTTGGTAGATAAATTCTCTACTTACACAAAGAGAAAAAGCTCTTTGTAATTTAGAATAATTTTCTAGACTCATGATATGTATGTTTCAACTTATGAAGCATCTAAGTGTTATGGACTAGTATATATTCAACCATTTGTGTTGTGTCCACCTTCATAGAAATTGCAATTTTTATGATTCTTCTCGATGTGAAACTGTCTCTTACAAAGCCCAAAACTTGAATTGGACTTGGATGTCTACAATAACGTGATGAAGTGATCAATTTGGGTAAACCGACCTTGTTTGATGACTCGGTCCTGAGAACATCGGGGTAGCCTAATCCAAGTCCATAGAACTAATCTCATAAAACCAGTCAGCAAGGTCGGACCATATATTCCAATGGCCGAGATATCACTAGAGTGCTATTAACTTTAGGCAGCATGTCTCCGGGATTATTTCATCCTCTTCCGAAATAGGGATTTCTTTTTCCTCATAACACTTTCCAAATGGGCTAACCTCACGTACATCTGCTTTGAGCCAATACCCAAATTTCTCCACTTTCAAAAGAACAAAAAGAGACCAATAATATACAAGGTCTCTCGGGGAAGAGATGATGAAGGTACCCAATTGTTGATTTTGGATTCTTCTCAAACAGAACCGAGTGTCACGGGGTCCTTCAAGAAAAGCAGCAAAGGGCGTAATACTACAGAGACAAAGAAGATGAGAAGGTACACTCCTTACGTTGCACAGGAGAGTAGCTCTAGCTCCCTTGGTGACAGTTAATTACTTGAAACTCCCATAAATGTTATGAAAGGTGCGAAGGAATGGGCTTTATTGGTTAGCCCTAATAAGCCACTAGATTACACCTTTGATAGTTCGATCTTTGAGAGCCTTAGTGGCTCAAGAAAATTTTAATCGACATGAAAAATAAAGAATCTCTAGTGCAGAAAATTAAAAAGAATCTACATTTTCAGAATTGATGTGGTGATTCTGGTAAAGATTGTGAGCAAAAAGGTCTTGCTAGCTTTGCGCGAGGGCCGCAACGTCCTCACCAGCCACTAGGTGAGGGCTTGCGGTCCTCACCATGGCCGGTGAGGGCTTGGTGGCCTCGATGAACTTGTTGTGGCTGTTGAGAGCCTGGGTGTGGTCTGTGACACTCTCGCTAGATCTCGCTTGCCCCGGGCAAGGGTATGGCGGTCCTTGTTGGCCATCACTCAAAAAAAAAAGTTTGAATAAAAGCAAAAATCATAAAAAAAATTCAGCAACTATTTAAATATTATAAAAAAAATGTAGACATGCGTCTACGTTAGTAATTTCAAAAAATAAAATAATGATTCAATGGACTCAATTAGTAAATTGTGAAAATATTTATAGCTCGATTGATAACATTAAAACGTTTGGGGAAGGATCTTGCAAATTACGTCAATATAAAAATACCAGAGAAATGAACAAGAACAATAAATGATACAAATTATTTATGTAGTTCAATCCTATTGTCAATATTTACGTCATGAGAAGAGTCAGCATTAAATAATCTAATATAATAAGGGCATTGGAGTTATAATCACTCACAATTTTCCACATCTAGATTATCTCTAAACCCAAATATTTACAAATAAATAATTCATTACGTGTAAAACTCAGTGCACAAAATTCAAGTTTTTAGAGCTCCTCACCGTGCCGCCCACACGAAACGCTCTGTGCAGCTTCGTGATATTTCTTTTGGCGGCGTGCTCAAATAGGAAAGCTACTGTGCGTCCTTTTCATGCTTGACTCGTGCTCTCTACTGAAGGAGCCCACGAAAATTCCTTCATTTGCTACTTGGATATTTGTTTAATCGAGTCTGTCGGTTAATGCTTAAACTCGAGACATAGATGTATAAGCTTTACATATTAATATCTCGGCCGATTTTGTGAAATTTATGTGTGATTGAGGAGCGGCAATTTTACAGTACCTCAACAGACGGGTTCTTGGGTCATGACTCTTTGTAATGTTTTTACGTGAAATGACGCAACCCACATGAAAACCTTAAAAGCTTTGACAATCGGCAGACGAGATTTACTCTGTTTTCAATCGAACGGTTGTTGAGAGGTTGTGCGTGATGCATTGCGTTTGGCACTTTGGGAAGAAACCATGGATCAACAACTTCCGTGCAGGAATGATAAGATTTGGAAGGACATAAAAATATCGGTCTTTACGGCTTTTTAGGTCAAACCTTTCCTCTCCTTTTGGCCTCTATTTTTTTTTTACATTTCAATTAGTAACTATTAGCCACTCTTCTTATATGAGAAATAAGAGGTTGACACATTTAGTTTCAAGTGTGGGTTTGACCCCATGCTCTGTGAAGAGACATGACAAAAGTTTGATAATGAATTGACAGCTAGAAAAGACAAAAAAAAAAAAAAAAAAAAAAACTTGTACACATATGTGGTTTTATTCTCAAAGCCATTATAATTGCTTCTCAATTGCCCAAACTAGACTAAACTAGCCGGTTTGATCTAGTTTTCAGAAGTGTTGGTTCAGTTCCCAATTTCGAAAAGTGGAATCGATGTCTAGGCAGTTCGGTTTACGGTACCAAAGGGGAATCGAACCGAACTAGACTGATTGCTTTTTTTTTTTTTTTTAACTATTTTTTAAATGTCTTACCATGCCTTTTCTCCTTTTCGATCTTTTCCTTTCGTCCCACGACACTCATGTCTATACTATTCTTTCTGTGTTTCCCTTTCTCTAGGTTTCTTTCGCCTCTCATTGAGTTCGAGACATTCTCTCATTTGAACTTGATCGAACCGGACCGAATTGGTGTTGACACCTAAAATTTTGATTAGGTTTTTAATTAGGCTTAAGTTTCTTTATTTTTGTATTTTGCCTCTTTTTCAGATAAATTCAATAAAAAAAAAATATATATATATATATATAAAAGCAAGAAAAGCAGCTAGCCCCCTTTTCTTTCTTTTCCTTTCGCACGACCTGGCCCCCCCTCTCTTCTTCTTCCTCCTATCTTCTTCTTCCTCATCCGCCTCTGTGCATCATGCGCGGCGGCCGGCGACGCGCTCAAGGCTAGCCTACGGTAGAGAGGCACGGAGGTAGGCCGCCGAAGGGGAGGGCGACGCACATGCGCCTTCAATGCGCGCCTTTAATGATGAGAAGAGACGTCGGTTCAGCCGGGAGGTTTCGGTCGGCGTGCGAGAGCCGACGGCCGAACCTCCGTCGACCGGCCTGCTCCTCGCCTATAAATAGAGGAGCACCTCCGTCGACGAGGGGGCATCGCAAGCTTGGAGATCTTCCCACTGAGAGACTTCGGGGGAGGAATCGACGAGCGAGTGAGAGAGAGGTCGAGTTGTGAGCTCAGCCCACCCTCCACCGAGAGACTTCGGGGAAGGCCGGCGGCGAACAACTTCGAGAGGGTCAGATCCGGCCGGTGGAGGCTCGGATCTTGCCTGAGTGAGAGGAATCGGAGGAGGGAAGGTCGGATTCAGGGAGAAAGGAGCTGCTATAGACGCCGCCCGACGCCGTGCCGCGGCCCGACCCACCAACGCCACACCGGATCGAGAGTCGAGGACCGCCGTCGCCGCCCGTCGTCGTCACCACCACCATTTGCCGCCACCAGGTATCCGCCGCCTCCGGTTGCGTAGCCATCGTCGCCCCCCCCTCTCTCGAAACCCATCCATCCCCGGATCTCGACCTCAGTAAATCGGGGGCCTTCGTCGCGTCTCCAACCGCCGCGCCACGGGCCCCGTCGTCGATCCCGTTGAGTGGCTAGCTGTCGGCTGCGACGTCGCCGTCGTCGAACGCCGGGCTGCTGTCCGTCGGACCCCCTCCGTCCCTCATCAGCGCCGCGAATCGCCAGACTCGTGAACTCCAGAAATCCGGGTCGACGAAGGGGAAAGCGGGTCGAAGTCGGGCGGATTTGGGCTGGTGTCCGGGTAGGGTTCCGCGAGCCGGGTCGCGGTTGTGAGCTGGGTCGGAAAGCGGGTCGGGCATGGGTCAACGATCGGGTAGGGTTTCGGCTAGCTTGGGCCATTCGCGCGTGGGCCGGGCCTTTTTTTAGAAAATAGATCTATTTGGGCCGGGCTTGTAAAAAAAAAAAAAAGGTTTGGGCTTTTTAATTAAAAAAGGGACAAAAAATCCGAGTCGGGCCCTCATTTGGATCCTCGGATCGCCGCCGGGTCGAACCCGGCCGCCCGGATCCGACCCGGTCGGCTTTTCTTTTTTTAAGTTTTATTTTAAATAATATTTTAATAAATAATTAATAAATAATTTATTTTCAAAAAATACTAAAAAATGTTTTAATTTCCAAAAAATCGAAAAATAATAAAAAATGTTGAAAAATATTTTATTTTCCGAAAAATCAAAAAAAATATTTCATATTTTCCAAAAAAATGTCAAAAATCCAAAAAAATTTTCCAAAAATTCATGAAAAAGCAAAAAAATTCAGAAAAAGCCAAAAGGACTTGTATTTTTCCAAAAAAAATACCAAAAAAAAATCCAAAAAAAAAAAAAAAAAAAATCCCTTTTATGTCCAAAAATTAGAAAATGACTCAAAAAATGTTTTTCCTCCCAAAAATGCATGGAAAATCTCTCGAACATCCAAAAACCTCGGGGTTTAAACAAGATTAGGTACCGAAAGGGCATTAGTGATTAACTAGTGTAATCAAGTCCCCGATCCTAATTTCTCTTGTTGCGCAGGAGTGAGTATTTATCCCGATACTTCACTTGGGTTTCTAATCAACCCACCCCAAATTGATTAGTGGCGACTCCATTTTAAAAATCAACTTACAGGTTAAAAACTTGAACCATTAAGTCGTGAATTGGTGGACTTGGGAGAGTCCGGGCTTAACTAAATTCAGCTGAGCCATTAGCCTTCCTTAGGCGCCCGTACCCGATCACGGGTGCTCTCGAGAAAAAAAAAGAGGTCGCGACAGCTTGGTGACTCTGCTGGGGACTTTGAGGACTTAGGCCATTTTATCTTTGTTTAAACGCTTGGCTGACTTGGGTTTTTTTTCTTTCGTGCAGGGTAATAGCTTAAAGTTTTTTTATTCTGTCAAAATAAAATGTTTTGTGATTATAAACTACTATGCATGCTTTACTATTTTTAAACACTACACATGGCACACACAACCCGGCCGCCGGACTCCGGGCCGCCATAGGATTTCTAGGATGGTGTTAGGAAAGATACGACCTCGAACGCGAGACTGCGATGTAGAGGTTGCCTTTCTTTTCCCCGAATTTCTTAGCCGAGGTTAAGGGGGTATGCTGCTAACGCGAGACTGCGATGGGCGGATACCTTTTTAATTTCATCAAGCCTTCTGAGTTAGAAATCGAGCCGCACGTCCCATGCGCATGTCTTTGTGCTTGCCATTTTTCTTTAAAAGCAAAGTGATTTCTTTACTTTTACTCAGTCTTTTTATTTGGCCCATGGCAATGTAGGATAAACTTTTCAAGTCCCAGTTTATATGTGATGGGGAAAGACGATATCCAGTTCATTCCCGCTCCCAAGGCGGAGCTCTTCAGATGGTGGGGTCAATTAGATCAGTTTGCCCAGGAGCGCGTGAAGGCCAAAATTGGTCATCTCCTATCGTTGATCCAAATCACCGTTCATCCTGAAGTCATACAAGCCATGGCACATTTTTGGTGCCCGAAGACAATTACTTTTATATTTGGTAGGTTTGAGCTAACCCCAACCCTGGAAGAATACAGCATCATCACTGGAATGCCTCTTGAGAAAAAGCTTGTCAAGCCATCGATAGGCGCCCTCCCATGGCGCAGGTTAGCACGACTTTTAGGAACTAAAATCCATGTCATGAGACAAATTCTTGAAGGCAACCATAATACCTGCCCACTAGAATTTATGAATGTATGTTTCCAAAATCAGCTTATGACCCAGAAAAGTGAGATTTTCCTCCTAGCCTTTTTCGGGCTCATCATCTTCCCCCATCAAAGAAATGCCATAACTCCCAAGATGGCATGGATAATTGATCAGATCTTAAGAGGGGGAATTATGTCAACATGATTTTAACTGAAACATTCTTGTCTTTTAATCGTTTTAAAGACAACTCGGAGAAAATCATGCGAGCCTCTCCTGAAATTTTACAAGTCTGGTTCTTTTCTCACCTAAGCGAATTTCGAGACTTCATGCGATCGCCTGAAACAAATGCTTTTGAAAATCCATTACAAAAATTTATGGTTTTAGGACCGTACATTCCCAATCAAAGCTGTTTAAATTGGGTAAGCTTCCTAAGAAACCCAGCTCTTGAGGCATTCCAACGGTGTGCTGGTTGGTTCCATGAAAAGAGGGCCCGCTTTGCTTACATGCGCACTCGCCCAATTCCGTTGCTCAGTCTCACCAGCGCCATTCCCTACTACCCATATCGGGTAGCACGACAATATGGAGCCCTTCAGGAGATCCTACCACCTTTCAAGATGATGGTCCCTCCAGTTCTTTTCAACACAAGCCGTGACTATGAATTCGAAATTTCTACCGCTGAGGAAACCTGGGACAAGTGCCATCGCAAAAGGATTGTGATACCTGAAGGGCTTGAGGGAGAAGAAAAAGCCCACCATGCCTCAATGTCCTACATCCACAACCATTGTATCCTGACAAGATGGAAGCCATTAGTCCCTCACTCAATCGCGAGAGAGCAGCCGGCACGAGCAAACGAGCTCATGGAGAGAGATTTGGGAATGGACTGGATGCACACCTCGAAACCGCTTCAAGGAAGTAGGCGTCCTCGCAAGAACAAGGCTCCCGTCACATATAAATTAGCAATCATGTGCCCCTTAGTGTAAATAGTGTGAAAGTTTTGTCCCATTGTTTAGGACTCTTGTTTAATATCTAGTATTTCATCCTGTCTTTTCAATTTCAAGTTCTAGATGTTAGAGTTGGCGGTCTATAAATCCTCTTTTGATGAATAAAAAAGCGGTTAGACCATTGCCATGGGTCAATTTTTGTTTACTTTCATGCTCATTCATTGTTTTCACACAAATAGGTAATTATGAATCATCGGCCACCAATCGCCGTGATGGCCTCATGCCAATAGGACCCGATCGGAATGATGTACAAAATCGTCTCATTAACATTGAAGACGGCGTAGGACAATGTCCATTGTCCTTCAACAACTCTCGAGACAAATGAAATCCACTCAACTCAAGACCCAACTCTATAGTTGCCTCAAACACCGTCATGACGCCCGTAAATTTGCCGAAAAATAGCTAGTACCATAGACAATTTGAAAGGATCATGAAAAATTTAAACCAACTACGGGGCGGAATCCCATGGACCTTTCCAATTATGCCGGCATTGAAATCCCTGAAGAGCTCAAAGCACTTGAATGCGAAAGGTATGCTTATACCTCCCGCCCAAAGACCTAATTGCAGGCTTACCTGGTCCGAAGGATGATTCAATCGTACCAATCGAACTTGACTGGCCCTGCCTTGCGATGGTAAATTGTTAGGAAGATTAGTCCCCTTAAAACCTGGAGGGAACTAATTCATGTTTTTCACTAAGAGTATAATGTTGACATCACCCCTGACATCACCTTGCCCTACGAAGAGCCGTTGATCGCGGAGCACGGGGAGCCGTTAGTTGCTGAGATAGGAGAGACACGTGTCAATGAAGCCTTGCATAACAAATGGGCAGCTGAGCAACATCCTGTTACTGGAAAATTTCCCACTAGGAAAGGCAAAGAGCCTTTGTACGAGATCATAGACTCAGAGCCTGTTCAAGAGCGGGGCACAACTGGACAACTCCCCAAGCTTACTCCAAGAGCTAGGGTCCAAAGAATACCAACCCCTATCAACCTGGAAAGTGAATCAGACAGTGAAACTCTAATGTCTCTCACTTCCCTTGACAGAATCAAGTTAGCAAAACGAAGGGCCTTACTCAAAAGGTCTGGACCAAAAGCCAAGAAAAGAAAGCCTAAGCAGATCGATTCAGCATCTACCGACGAGCCACCGCACCAAAGCTTCAAGCATTCCCAAGAATACAGCTTTGAAGGCCACCATCCTCTAGAGTACAACCCTGAAGACTTCCCGGCCCTAGAATACAATCCCAAGGACTTCCAACAATTTTGACAATGAAACGACGATTCATCATATAACTGTTTCCTACTCTCATCCGGGGATGAAGGTCCGTCAGAAGAGGAAGCATACGTCTTTATCCGCTACGATCCTAACGAAGTACTAAGCTCGTCCTCTGACCATGAGGATAGCTTCAATACTTCATCCTCATTCGGAAATTTTGACCAAGAAGAAAGCAATGGGGTAATCTCGGTAGAATCCAACTTCCCTGAAACAGAAGAATTCACCACTACAACGAATATGCAGTGGGAAAACCAGTGGCCTAATCAAGACATACCAAGCTTGTCTTGCCCTCATAGGATCATGACCCCCATAGAAATGTGGATACCCAATTTCCGTAAGTGTAACGGTACGACATGTCCCATGACTCACTTGCAATATTTCCATGCTGAAATGAGTCGGCACTACGACCCAACGCCATTCATAACTCAGGCCTTCCAAGAAAGTCTCACAAGGCTTGCATTGCAATGGTTCTTCTTGGCAAGGATCTACCTTACGAGGGATTGGAATGAACCATGTTCTGCATTCTTGCATCAATACCAAAGCCAGATTGGAACTAAACTGCCTTGTGAGGATTTGGTTCACATCAGAAGAGGACCAATGGAGGATTTTCGTGCATACGCATAAAGGTGGGAGGCTCTCATGATGCAAACTAACCCTCAATTCGCTAAGGAAGAAATTATGAAGTTGTTCATAAGAGCTTTACCTCGCAAGCATTGATGTTGGTTGCATGGATTGCACTTCCGTAGCTTCAATGAAGTGGTACTCTCATGCGAATACTTTGAGTCTACTAGAGGCGAAGAACTCAAAGGCACTTGATTTCAGAACAACACTATCAAAGTGCTCCTTTTCATAGGAGTTTTCATGGGTGTTGCTTGTTTTTATAATTTCATGTTTCTTATCTTGTCTAGTGTGCTACTGTTGTATTTTCCATTCCAGTAATCTAATGTATAATTCTAATATTTTGTTTTGAAAGCATGAGGCGGTATTCCAAACCGGCCCAATGATGTTATCCAACCATGAAAAGAAAATATCATCCAAGGAGAATACTGAGGGCTAGGCTTCCTCATGCTTTTTCTCCCCCAAAGACGTATTTTGAAAATAAAAAATATTTCATCACCCAAAAGTTTTTGTTAAAACAAGATGATAAATTTAATCATGTTTGTCTTTCTGATTCATTCACTTCATGTCTCAGAAGATCATTCCCATCCCCTTTGACTTAGTGTGACAGAGGGCATTTGAAGCAAGCACATCATGTGAACTCGCCAAATTCAAAGACACCCCGCCAAGAAAACATGTGGGCAAATAGAAAGGAGCATCCGTTTCAAAAAAAAAGGTAAGTCTTATTCCCTTAAGATAATATTGAGAATGACAACCCCTCTTTTCTATTTACAGGATACAAAAGGTGAGACATAATAGGTACAGGCATACAGTTGAAATCGAAGCATCCATGACATGCCTCACTCCTGCCCAGCTCCATCCTAAGCCAAAGGACTATCTTGTCGCACGACGCGCCCAAACGGCTAGATGTTACAGTATCAACTTCAACATAAGGAAGGAGTTCCTCCTCTTCCTTTTAAGTGATTATTGTCAACAGGGAGAAAATCTAGACAGTCAAGGCGATCTATAGCCCCACACCCTGGACAATGACTTTGGAATTTAGAAGCTTCACTCCAGACGCATGCTCTCCCAAGAAGTAATTGCCATAAGAGAATTGGAGGTTTTGATTGTCCATCTCGAGATTCCATAGAAGCTTGAAGTACATGACTTTGCTCAATGCTACTAATGGTCATATAGTCAAAAACATAAGAAAATTCCACAGAAGGAAGGCGTTAAAGATGAATCAACGACCAGCAATCATCCATACATGGTCACAAATGAAGAGGGCCAATCGAAAGAAATGTCAAATTGTGCCAAGACGAAAAGGCTGTCATCGACATTCAAATATCCCTAGGAGTCAGCAAATACAAACTTTAGAGAAGAGTAATTTGGTATCGTTTCCAATACTCTCAGTGTCTGAACTCACTTTTGACATATTTTCTTCTATTGACAGGAAGCATAGGATTCAAGAAGCAAGCTTAATGATTAATTTGGACAAATCAAATGACCTGTATCGATTTACCTAACTTGGTATGAAGGGACGTGTCGTCCAGGAGCCGGTTCGGTTAAATAAAAAAAGAAGCGCCCTACGGACACCATCGGCACCTTTAGCCGAGTGGTATCCGGGAAGAAGCAAAACGATCCAAAGTCGGGGGTTCGAATCCCCGACGCGGCAGTTAGCCGCTTGGTAAAAAAATAATAAATTTTTTTTTTGCTTCCCTTGCACTTGCAAATTACGAGAGAAGAGGTGACCTAACGAAGCAAAAGACATAGGACTTCGTGACCCACTTGCACTTCAAGTCCATCCAATCATCTGCAAACCAGTGAAGGAAAACATTGGGAATCTAAAACCAAACTTGATGGTCAATATTGGCCAAGTGAGGTTCGTGGAAATGACCCGCATCAAATTCACCTGGCCGTGTAAAAGGACGCGTCATCCGGAGCCAATTCAAAGAATAATCGACCTAACGAAGCAAGGGACATAGGACTTCGTGTCCCCCTCTCACTTCAGGATCACCCAATCGTCGCAAACCATGAAGGGTAAAGTTGTATCGCTTCCAATTATTCGACTCTTAAAAGAGTTCATGACTAACACATTCCCTCTTGTTTGTTGCGCAAGGATAACGAATCAATGAGATTCTTGTTTGTTGCATTAAAAAAAACAAAGATAATAAATCAATGAGAGGCATGACAAACTCTCCTAAGCGAAATGGCGTCTCAAGTATCGCCAAAGCAAATGATCGAGATCCTTCAGGCCTCAATTCACCTTTCATTTTGGCCCTATTGATTGATCTATTTTCATCTTCTCTTCTGCAGGGGCAAAAGCGGAAAGGCCCGTCAAATCAATGATCAGATCCCCAACCCCGGCTGATCCTTCTTGTGTCATTTCCCTACTTAATAAGGACAATTCATCGACACCCATTTGTGAATAGCCATTTGTGAATAACTTTTCTAATGTTCAAAATTCAATACATTTGTAAATACAATTCCACCAAGTAAACATCCCTAAAGCTGTTAATAAGGTTTCTTTAGTAAAACCATTCATTTGTTTTGAGAGTACAAACTCTCTCATGTTTAAAATGTTGCATGCATTTTCCAAATGGATTTTTGCATGATGATTTTGTCTATCTAGATCACTGATTCCACTGAGGATTATTAGAATAGATAGCTAAGTGAAGAATACAAGATTAATTGAGCATGCTGGATGAGGTACGTCAGAATGATGAAAGGCAAGCCATATCCTACACATAGTCCCCCATCTATACACTTGTGAGATGAGTGCAGAAGATTCCATGGCTGCAGGGTAAAGAGTTCTCTCGCGAATGGTACGATAACCAAAATAGTGAGAGGCATTCCATCGCTCACCCCATTGAGCCCCATACACTGACAAATTCCTACTATGCTCCCGTCAAAGAACCACCCCACACTGGGGCAAGTCGAAAGCAAGTCAGCATCACAAGGTGAGAAGAGAGATAGAAATTTTCTTGCTCGCACTTGCATCAATCTTTGGGTGTCTTTATTGCATATGAACACTCGCGTTAATTTAAGTGCCCTAGAATGACGAAGAGCAATTCTTTCTTTACGCACTTGTATCTATTGTACAACTCAATTGAGTCTGTAAATTCACCCTCACATGGGCAAAACAGAAGTTATTGCCATAGCCTAAAGCGCCGGCTGAAGAAGAAGATCCAAGAGTCTAAATAATGGTGCTTCGATTGAACTTGCCTAGATCAGTTCCTCAAGCAACAAAACAAAAAACTAGGGGCATAAAAAAGCAGTGTACCTGGTAAAAGCAAGGTCAAATGCCCATGAATGAAAAATTGAGATGAGAAATAGGGGCATGAAAAAGCAGTGTGCCTGGTAAAAGCAAGGCCAATGCCCCAAACAAAAATACAGCCATTCCCAAGAGAAATTGCTGATACAACCGCCATCTGACCGTGAAGAAAGACTAGTGACAAATGCCAAGACAATCACCAACTCTCACCCTCTCACATGTGAGCCAAGACTACGTTACATTCCCATTGTAAAAGTTTCTTCAGACTAAAGGCACTTCAATTAACGTAGGATTTCATGTGTCAATAAGCATCGCTCGAAGAAGTACGAGCAAGATTACTCTATCTCTTTTCGCAGAATTCTTGACTTGCAAACCTGGAGATGATCGTGCGGCACTTCGTTTGTAAGCCTTGACCTTGACGGTCCCATTTGATGAGCCATTGACCAAATCTCCGTCACACTTTTAACAAAGACCTCTCACATTGGTAAAATCGTACTGTTTGCGAGAATACTCAGACCCCTGCTGACATGATGATAGTGAGATAGTGTGGTCCTTATGAATCCTGCATCAATGGTCAAGATAGCCTTCTCCATGAGAGTGAGTGAAATGTCCTTTCAGACCGAAAGTCCCTCATCTGGCATGCTCAAAGCATCTATATTCCGAATAAATGTTGTCTTTCAAAATCTTCTCCAGTGGAAATCAGATGATGTAAAACTGACAAAATTATCATGCATGAATCTCATTTAAACTCATAAATTTACAGCATATACAATCATGTGTGCATATTGTGCAAATAACAGACATACTCTCAGAGATCAGAGATATTGTCAAGTAAGCATATCTCTATCCCCATTTGTCTTAAAGTATCTACCACTGTCCAGGTACTCTCTTATTGACGCTCGACCTATTCGAGTTGTCCCTTGAGTTTGGGTGCTTGCAACTGTCTAAGTACCCCCTTGTTTTTTAGTACCCACCACTTGTCGGGTGCTCTCTCTTATTGACGCTCGACCTATTCGAGTTGTCCCTTGAGTTTGGGTGCTTGCAACTGTCTAAGTACCCCCTTGTTTTTTAGTACCCACCACTTGTCGGGTGCTCTCTTTGTTGACACTCGACCTATTCGAGTCATCCCTTGAGTTTGGGTGCTTGCAAATGTCTAAGTATCCCCTTGTCTTTAAGTACCCACCACTTGCTAGGTGCTCCCTCTGTTGACACTCAACCTATTCGAGTCGTCCCTTGAGTTTGGATGTTTGCAACTGTTTTAGCATCCCATTGTCTTTGAGTACCGGCTACCATTCGGATACTCCCTTTTCCTGACACTCGACCTGTTCAAGTTGCCCTTAGAGTATTAATGCTTGTGATTGACCAAGTATCCATTTATCGTTAAATACCTACTGCTGTTTAGGTATCCCCATATTGTCAAGTACCCACCATTGTCTAGGTACTTCCTTTTCATGACACTCAACTTGCCCGAGTTGTCCCCAAATAATAACAGCTGTTCAAGCATTCCATTACTTTATGTGCACTGCGCCTACCCCTTTATGCTTTCTTACACTTGGACCTCATGCCATTCAGTGGTCCAAGATCATGTCATTAAATACTTGTGTTCATCCAAGTATTCCAGTACTTTGTACACCTGTGGCTATCCAGGTGTTCCACCCCTTTTAAGTGCCTGCGGCAATCCAGGTAAGCCTCGTGCTACATTCAAATTCCCAACTACCAGGAGGTGAGAGACCTTCACGAATATATGAGGCACGTCCTCGATATTCCAACTACCAGGAGGTGAGAGACCTTCACGAATATGCGAGATGCATCCTCAATATTCCCAATTACCAGGAGGTGAGAGACCTTCACGAATATATGAGGCACGTCCTCGATATTCCAACTACCAGGAGGTAAGAGACATTCACGAATATATGAGGCACGTCCTCGATATTCCAACTACCAGGAGGTACGCCCTCGATATTCCAACTACCAGGAGGTGAGAGACCTTCACGAATATGCGAGATCCATCCTCAATATTCCCAATTACCAGAGGTGAGAGACCTTCACGAATATCTCAGGTACGCCCTCGATATTCCAACTACCATGAGGTGAGAGACCTTCACGAATATATGAGGCACGTCCTCGATATTCCCACTACCAGGAGGTGAGAGACCTTCACGAATATCCCAGGTATGCCCTCGATATTTCCCAATTGCCAGGAGGTGGGACACCTTCACAAATATCCAAGGTATGTTATCAGTATTTTCAATTATCAAGTACCCCTTCGATACTTGTGATCATCCAAGTATCCCCAAAGAGTGTGTACCTGTGATCGTCTAGGTACCCCTTCGATACTTGTGATCATCCAGGTATCTCCAAGGAGTTTGTACTTGTGATCGTCCAGGTACCTCTTCGATACTTGTGATTATCCAGGTATCTCCAAAGAGTTTGTACCTGTGATCATCCAGGTACCCCTTCGATACTTGTGATCATCCAAGTATCCCCAAAGAGTTTATACCTGTGATTGTCCAGGTACCCTTTCGATGCTTGTGATCATCCAGATATCCTCCAAGAGTTTGTACTTGTGATCATCCAAGTACTATCTCCCAACAAGCAGATGCCCTGAGAAAGGTCGGCGCATCTCCCGTCAAGGCGACCGAAGAAAGGTTCGAGTCCTAGACAAACCAACTTATTGCTCTAACAGGCGACCGAAGAAAGGTTCGGGTCCTAGACAAACCAACTTATTGCTCTAACAGGCGACCGAAGAAAGGTTCGGGTCCTGGGAAGGCAATTCCCCGTCAAGGCGACCGAAGAAAGGTTCGGGTCCTAGACAAACCAACTTATTGCTCTAATAGGCGACCGGAGAAAGGTTCGGGTCTTGGAAAAGCAATCCTCATCAAGGCGACCGAAAAAAGGTTCGGGTCCTAGACAAACCAACTTATTGCTCTAACAGGCGACCGAAGAAAGGTTCGGGTCCTGGAAAAGCAATTCCCCTGTCAAGGCGACCGAAGAAAGGTTCGGGTCCTAGACAACCCACTTATTGCTCCAATAGGTGACCGAAGAATGGTTCGGGTCCTAGAGAAGCAACCTCATCATATCACCAGGTAAGATGACGCCTTGATACTTGCCAAAACTCGGGGTTCACACCCTATCTCACTCACTCCCGATAAGTAACTACAGGTATCTTCTTATCTGTCTTAGTATGTGTAATATTATATTGCTCCTTTTCTGCTTAGGACAATAGGTCCCAAATAAAATCTGCTGCATATGTATAGACAAAATTTAGGTATCAGGTTTGTCTTTGAATGCAACCTCTGCAAACTCACCTTCAAAGAGGGGCAGCTGTTGACACCTAAAATTTTGATTAGGTTTTTAATTAGGCTTAAGTTTCTTTATTTTTTGTATTTTGCCTCTTTTTCAGATAAATTCAATAAAAAAAAAAAAAAACAAAAACAAAAAAATAAAAGCAAGAAAAGCAGCCAGCCCCCTTTTCTTTCTTTTCCTTTCGCACGACCTGGCCCCCCCCCCCTCTCTTCTTCTTCCTCCTATCTTCTTCTTCCTCATCCGCCTCTGTGCATCACGCGCGGCGGCCGGCGACGCGCTCAAGACTAGCCTACGGTAGAGAGGCACGGAGGTAGGCCGCCGAAGGGGAGGGCGACGCACATGCGCCTTCAATGCGCGCCTTTAATGATGAGAAGAGACGTCGGTTCAGCCGGGAGGTTCCGGTCGGCGTGCGAGAGCCGACGGCCGAACCTCCGTCGACCGGCCTGCTCCTCGCCTATAAATAGAGGAGCACCTCCATCGACAAGGGGGCATCGCAAGCTTGGAGATCTTCCCACTGAGAGACTTCGGGGGAGGAATCGACGAGCGAGTGAGAGAGAGCTCGAGTTGTGAGCTCAGCCCACCCTCCACCGAGAGACTTCGGGGAAGGCCGGCGGCGAACAACTTCAAGAGGGTCAGATCCGGCCGGTGGAGGCTCGGATCTGGCCTGAGTGAGAGGAATCGGAGGAGGGAAGGTCGGATTCAGGGAGAAAGGAGCTGCCGTAGACGCTGCCCGACGCCGTGCCGCGACTGACCCACCAACGCCACACCGGATCTGAGAGTCGAGGGACTGCCGTCGCTGCCCTGTCGTCGTCACCACCACCATTTGCCGCCACCAGGTATCCGCCGCCTCCGGTTGCGTAGCCATCGTCGCCCCCCTCTCTCGAAACCCATCCATCCCCGGATCTCGACCTCAGTAAATCGGGGGCCTTCGTCGCGTCTCCAACCGCCGCGCCACGAGCCCCGTCGTCGATCCCGTTGAGTGGCTAGCTGACGGCTGCGACGTCGCCGTCGTTGAACGCCGGGCTGCTGTCCGTCGGACCCCCTCCGTCCCTCATTAGCGCCGCGAATCGCCAGACTCGTGAACTCCAGAAATCCGAGTCGACGAAGGGGAAAGTGGGTCGAAGTCGGGCGGATTTGGGCTGGTGTGGGTTCCGCGAGCCGGGTCGCGGTTGTGAGCTGGGTCGGAAAGCGGGTCGGGCATGGGTCAGCAATCGGGTAGGGTTTCGGCTAGCTTGGACCATTCGTGCGTGGGCCGGGCCTTTTGTTTAGAAAATAGATCTATTTGGGCCGAGCTTGTAAAAAAAAAAAAGGTTTGGGCTTTTTAATTAAAAAAGGGACAAAAAATCCGAGTCGGGCCCTCATTCGAATCGCCGGCCTGGGTCGAACCCAGCCGCGGATCCGACCGGGTCGGCTTTTTTTTTTTAAGTTTTATTTTAAATAATATTTTAATAAATAATTTATTTTCAAAAAATACTAAAAAAATGTTTTAATTTCAAAAAAAAAAAATCGAAAAATAATAAAAAATGAAAAAATATTTTATTTTCCGAAAAATCAAAAATATTTCATATTTTCCAAAAAAATGCCAAAAATCCAAAAAAGGCCAAAATTTCATGAAAAAGCAAAAAAAAAATTCAGAAAAAAGCCAAAAGGACTTGTATTTTTCCAAAAAATACCAAAAAAATCAAAAAAAAAAAAAATCCCTTTTATGTCCAAAAATTAGAAAATGACTCAAAAAATGTTTTTCCTCCCAAAAATGCAAGGAAAATCCCTCGAACATCCAAAAAACCTCATGGTTTAAACAAGATTAGGTACCGAAAGGGCATTAGTGATTAACTAGTGTAATCAAGTCCCCGATCCTAATTTCTCTGGTTGCGCAGGAGTGAGTATTTCTCCCGATACTTCACTTGGGTTTCTAATCAACCCACCCCAAATTGATTAGTGGCGACTCCATTTTAAAAATCAACTTACAGGTTAAAAACTTGAACCATTAAGTCGTGAATTGGTGGACTTGGGAGAGTCCGGGCTTAATAATTTTAGCCGAGCCATTAGCCTCCTTAGGCGTCCGTACCCGATTGCGGGCGCCGAGAAAAAAGAGGTCGCGACAATTGGGAACCGATCGCTCCTATTGTAAGTTGCTGACTTGGTTGTCACATGAAAATTATTAGTCAATGCTAGAGCCTTTAAATTTACCAACTGTACAAGAAAAGTTATAATCATTTAGCTAAGTTACTAAGAATAAGGGAACAAAATTTATGAGATGATGATTTTCGATAATATTTTAATATTTCTTAACAATTTTAAATTTTTTTTATCTTTTCTTTTATTATTAAGGACTGGCAGTTATGTTTTTTTTTTTTTTGGGTAACGGACCGACAGTTATGTTTGTGCCAATCATGTCAAGTAAAATGATCATAGCTAGTGTCCACGTTAGTGATTTCCGATTAAAATTGATCGAATAGATTTAACAGGCAAAACGTGTAAATGTTTATGATTCAATTAGCATAATTAAAATATTTAGGATTAAATAAATTAAAGTGTAATAGATTTATATTTTTTTGGACAATTTTTCATTGAATACAATGGTCCATTGATCGGGACAAGCGCACATCCAAGAAAGAAGAAAAGTGATCAACTTCTGTTCCAATCCCCACAAAATCTCATAAAGCAAAGCCCATCCCAAAGATCCAACCACATCTTAATCATCTTAATCAACTTTCATGCAAGAATGATAAGATTTGGAAGGACATAAAAATGTTGGTCTTTATGGTTTTTTAGGTCAAAACTTTCCTCTCCTTTTGGCCTCTATTTTTTTTTTTTTTCAACATTTCAATTAGTAACTAGTAGCCACTCTTCTCGTATGAGAAAAAAGGGGTGGACGCATTTAGTAGGGGTGAGCAGCAGTCTAGGGTTGACCCTGGACCGACCTTGGACTGGCCCAACCTTGCCGGTCCTGGTCCGGTTCCCAAGGGGACAGGGAGACTGGGTCGGTCCTTGGTCCTGAAATTCCAGGGCCAACACTGTGCGGGTTGGTCCTCAGTCCTAAGAGTTTTAGGTCGTTCCAACCGTGGACTAACCCTGTATACTATATTATATTCTATTGTTTATAATTCTTTTATATATTCAAACCTAAGTAAAATGTCTATTATATTATATTATATTGAGATGTTCTATCAATAGCACTAATAGTAATTTCAATTTAAAACTTTTGTTGAGTATTAATTAAGTGTCGTTTGTTTGTTTTCAGGTGTTTAGAAGTTCAAGTGAATTAACAAGATGTGAAGTTTTATATTCATGGTTTATATTAAGTATTTTGAACTTTTTATGGTTTAATTGTATTTTACTAATGAATTTTAGCTGCACTTTGCCTTTCGATTTATGTCAAATGGTAGAAGTTTTTGAAGAGTAGAGTAGTATTGTAGTTGCTACGGTGATTTGTTAGTCAAGTGGTGTGAAGCTCATTTTTTGGTTTAGTGAATTCTACATGATCAAATGCAGGAAAACGCTTTTGCATATGGTGTTATGAATATTTAAGATAGATGATTACAAGAACTTTCCATCTTGTCCCATATCTCGATGAGCGGTTAGCAGGTACGAAATTTCTATTATTGTGTCATCTTAAATTTGCTAAATATGTATTGGTATTTATAGTTTAGTTGTACAATGCTGCATTGTCGATGGATGTGTAATTTGAATTTGTAATTTTTCTTTTTTAGGGAGTATAAAAATAAGACAAAAAAAATTATCTATCGATCCCGGGTTGACCCTAGAACCGGACCTAACCCATTGGGTCGGTTCGGTCCTTGGTCCCAGGCTTAATAGGGTCGGTCCTTGGTAGGGGTGAGCGGTTCCAGGTTCCGGTTCGGTTCCGTCTGGAACCTGGAACCTACCCTCGGGTACAGGTTCCTCAAAATGAGGAACCTGGAACCTACCCTCGGGTACAGGTTCCTCAAAATGAGGAACCTGGAACCTACCCGTGGGAACCGAGAACCTGGAACCTACCCTGTCACAGGTTCCAGGGTCGGTTCCAGGTTCCAACAGGTTCTTTTTTTTTTTTTTTTGTTATTTTCATATTTGAACTATAACATATACGCACGTTACCCAAAAAAACTATAACGTACGCGCACGTTACCAAAAAAAAAAAAAAACTATAACATATGCGCACGTTACCAAAAAAAATATAATGTATGCGCACGTTACCAAAAAAAACTATAACGTGCACGCACGTTACTAAAAACAAATATAACGTATGTGCACGTTACCAAAAAAAAAGTATAATGTATGTGTATACTACACGGTAACTTCCCATTGACATGTTATATTGATACATTAACTTTGCACTACACAATAATAATAGAATATAATTAGAAATTTCAAAACAAATAGCAAACTAGAAAGTAAAAATAAAACACCACTAGAACAAGAATGTCTAGAGGTACAAGTTTTGAAAACAATTTCGATTAAACCCTTAAATGAACTCATAAAAATCTGAAATTTGGATACGTTGTATTTAAGACCTAGAGGTACAAGTTTCATGAAGAAATCGTAGTCCAATTCGTTCTGGATTAAAAGATAAAATCGATTTACTTTTCCTATTCTCTACTTGCACAGTTTTTGAAATTTTTTTTGTTAAATAGGCAAATGAACTACAAAAATTACGAAATTTAAATATGTTGTAGGGAAGACATGAAGAGAGATCATTCATGCAGAACACATTTCCAAAAGAACCTCATACAAAATGATATAGTCCACGCATTGCAACTTACAAGATCCAAACACATCAGATTGCACAGTTTTAGAAAAATTTCCGATTAAATACCCAAATGACCTTCAAAAATTATGAAATTCGAATATGTGATGGCCAAGACCATAAGGTAGATACTTCATGAAAACATCGAAGTCAAATTCGTCCTAGATAATTAAATATGGACGGTTAAAATCTCTGTTCGTAGTACCGTAATTCCAGATCTAACCATCTCCAAAGGACCACGATTTCACCTACCTATTCTTGTTTGTTTTCTCTAAATTTTTGATATGTGATACCTCAGGATGTCCCTTACAACTTTTGTTAAGAAACCAAAGTGATATTTCGACAAAAAGGTTGCCTTACAGTCCATGCATTCATCAAGGGTCGGTCCCAAAATCTCCAGATCCAGTCTTTCCAAAGAATAACGATTTCACCCACTTATACTTGTTTTTTTTGTCCCAAATTTGAGTATGTTATACTCCAAGAAGTCCTTTACAACTTTCATTTAGAGGCCGAAGCCAAACTTCAACTAGAACATCACATACAAGTCACTAGAACATCCAAGGTCGAGCTTTTTCTGCCCTAAGTAACCAGTTCCGGTTCCAGTTCCGAAACCGGTTCCAGTTCCGGTTCCAAGACCGGTTCCGGTTCCGGTTCCGCTTGGAACCGGAACCGGAACCGAAACTCCCGGTTCCTAGAAAAAAGGAACCGGAACCGGAACCGGTCCCCCTTGGAACCGGGAACCGAACCGGACCCTCCTCCGGTTCGGTTCCGGTTCCCGGGTAACCCGGGAACCGCGCTCAGCCCTAGTCCTTGGTCTTAAAAATTGAGGACTGACACTGTACGGGTTGGTCCTAGGGTTAGGGGGTGGCTCGGACCAACCCAGACCATGCTCACCCCTAGCATTTAGTTTAAGTGTGGGGTTTGACCCCCATGCTCTGTAAAGAGACATGACAAAAGTTTGATAATGAATTGAGAGCTAGAATAAGACAAAAGAAAAAATTGTACCCATCTATGATTTTAATCTCAAAGCCATTATAATTGCTTCTCGATTGCCCAAACTAGACTAAACTAGCTGGTTTGATCCAGTTTTCGAAAGTCTTGGTTTGGTTCCTAGTTTTGAAAAGTGGAATTGGTGTCCGGGCAGTTCAGTTTACGGTTCCAAAGGGGAACCAAACCGAACTAGACCGATTGCTTTTTTTATTTTTACCTATTTTTTAAATGTCTTACCATGCCTCCTCTTCTCTTTCGATCTTTTCCGTTCGCCCCATGACACTCATGTCTATACTCTTCTTTCTATGTTTCCATTTCTTTGGGTTTCTTTCGCCTCTCATTGAGTTCGAGACATTCTCTCATTTGAACTCAATTGGGAACCGGATCGGATTGGGAACCGATCGCTCCTATTGTAAGTTGCTGACTTTCAATCCATGTGAGGAAGGAGGGAAGAGAGGCAAAATGGCTTGGCACGTGAAAATTATTTAGTCAATGCTAGAGCCTTAAATTTACCAACTATACAAGAAAAGTTATAATCATTTAGCTGAGTTACTAAGAATCGGCGAACAAAATTTATGAGATGACGATTTTTAATAATATTTTAATATTTCTTAACATTTTTTTTTTTTCTTTTCTTTTATTGGTAAGGACCGGCGGTCATGTTATCGCCAATCATGTAAAGTAAAATAATCACAGCTAGTGTCCACGTTAGTGATTTTTGACTAAAATTGATCTAATAGATTTAACAGGCAAAATGTGGAAATGTTTATAACTCAATTAGCATAATTAAAAGATTTAGTATTAAATTAATTAAAGTGTAATAGATTTATAATTTTTTTGGATAATTTTTCCTTGGATACAGTGGTCCACACACATCCCAGAAAGAAGAAAAGTGACCAACTTCTGTTCCAACCCCCACAAAATCTCATGAAGCAAACCTCATCCCAAAGATCCATTGATTGGCATCTGTGGAGAGTGAGTACCCGTTGAGGCGTTGGGAGAGTAGCATGGATGATAAGCACTATAACTTAACTTCAAACGTCGAGTTAAGGTAGAAAATTGTTAAATTAATATCTTGACTTTGAATTCGGATAACGATTTGTTAGCCGAACTTGTTAATAAAAATTTCCTAAGCAACCATCGGCCGTGGCAGCATGGATGGTAGATCCTTTGTCCTTTATCCCCGAGGGACAAGGTTCAAAGCCCCTGCAAAGCAGGGGGGCTGAAGTGCTGTGTGGTGACTTGCCCGGTGGCATGGGGTGGTGGTTTCACCTGTGCTGCCCCCAGGTTCTACCCGCCGGCTATAGGCTTTCGGGGTTTTCTAGGTCACCAAAAAAAAAAATTCCTAAGTAGATTTCAAATCGGATGAGGTTCTTCTTTTGTTGGACTCCTTATAGCTACACAAATGATGAAATAAAATGAAAAAAAAAAAAAGGAGCAAAGGTTTCTTCTTTGATCTGCAAGAGCCAAATCCCTGAAGGTTATACATGGTGGGGGCCCAGAGTCAAGTTGTTGACTTTTGGGCACAATATATATAAGGCGTGGGTTCTTTTCTTTATGAGCAGCCACATAAAAAAAGGAAAACCTAAAGAGTTGCAAAATGCTGGGGAGCGTCGTGCACGAGAAGAATGAAGAACACTGAGCCGTACGAAACAAGAACAAGCAGACGAATTCTTGTTTGCGGCATACATAAAAGCATTTTGCTTGAGCTTGAACGTGCGGTAATTTTGTGCTGTGAGTTTATGTCCAAGTGAGTTATTTATTTGTTAACACTTTAGGTTTATGATTAAATCTAGATACAGGAAACACTTGAGCGTATGAACAATTGCAAACTTTGATTATCTAATTATAGTGAATTATTTATTGTTGGCTTTCCCCGTGGACGTAGGCAATTAACCAAGACCTTCAAGATAATCTTGTATGCAAAGTTGCACAGGATTATGGAAGATACTAATCCGATCTTTTCGGGTTTTGAACTTTTGGAATGAGTGAAATTAGGGTTTTATTCATGTTCAAGTCTAAACAGCTTGATCCCACAAAATCATCTACCAATTTTAAAATATCCATGTGAATCTCTGGCCAATGATGCTAAAAAATTATCTAATCATTCCATCAAGCTCTAATGCTTTCACTACTCCTAACTAGAAGAGATCTTCTTTAACCTCTTATAAAATAACTTTTGCTATTAAAGCATTGTTTATGTCCTCCTTGACCCAACAAGGACATCGATCAATAATGGGCTGAAAGTTTTGAGGCCCAACATAGGCTCTAATTTCTTTACTGAATGGTTTTCTAGTTACTTTTCCCGCTAGACAATATTCACATATGGGTAGATCAACATTAGCAAGTGACCCTAAAAGGCATTCTCTAGCTAATTTTTGCATTTTTTGTAACCCAATGTGACCTAATCTACTGTATCAATCTCAACATTACTAGAAGATGCAATTAAAGAAAAACAACAATTAAAATAATATTGTACAGATCATAGTTAATGTCTAACGCCATAAAACCATTCAATACATGACCAGAATCATAATAAACTGTTCCAAACAAAATGTCAACATAATCACCATAAAAATTCAATATATAACCTAGGCTAAGAAGAATAATTACAAAGACCAAGTTTCGTTGAATATCTGGAGCATAGAGGATACCATGTAGGAATAGACTTCGACCACCACGTAAAATTAATTTACATGTGCCGATACCTTATACTTCAACTCTTAAGTTATTCTCAACCCTAAAGTAATTTGTCAAGCTTTTATGTTTGTTATAGTTGTCCAAAAAGTCTTCAACCTATCTAATTTAGCCCTAAACATTTTGATTTTGCCAATTAAGTCCTAAGCCTTTTCATAATTTGTTTCGAACAAAAATGACCTATTCTAAATATACCATAATATTCTATATATTTTAATTTTAGTTAACATAATACAACTAACTAAAAAAAAGCCAAATCGAATTCTATATTTTGAATTTGAAATCTTTTTGGATCAAATTGGAATAGATAATCTCTTAACCATCCCATCAAATAAGTGGAGATTCATTAAATTGTGAAACGTTAACTATAATGTGATGTGGTTCCAATGTCAATAAAAAGTAACCCACCCAATGATATTTAACATCCATAAAACTGCCAAATAAAATGCGTCCCAAGTAGAAATATTACAAGTACTGTGTCATTTGGACCATTGCAAGGAAAACTATAACCGAAATCCTTTTTATGGCATTAACTTTGAACCACGTGCAGCTAAAGCACCTTTTATTAAGATCAACGTAGTTTGTATGTAAACCTAAAGCAATCACATGATAAACCAAGAAGTCTCCAAGACCAATTGTTAAGAGCAATATCAAAAAACATATCATGGGGTTGCCCTAAAGCACTCATGGTATCATTTTGAATCTACAAACCAAAATTGTGAAAGCCTAGAAATATACATACATAGTTGAGATGTGATATGATTGCATCGCAATACCTAAGGACACGATCTAATAGATCGTTGTATCAAGTAGTTGGATCATAATCTCTTATCATAAAAATAGCTGTATTTGTGGCAGCACCAACTATGAGAAATCCGCCACCCTTTCTTTGCTATAGTTGATAATAATCATTTTTTTGGACAATGCATATGTAGAAAGCTTGTCTTTTTCTAGTAATTTTTTTGAGTATTTACTAGTGAATTTGCCAATTGAGTCTATCTGGCTAATTTTAATAAAAAAATCATTGAAATAAATATGACCTTCCTAAGCAGCATGGCCAACGTTCATGTAAACAATTTTTAATTTTTTTAAATTTTCTAGTACTTTTCTTTTCTTTTCTTTTCTTTCTTTTTGTTTGTTTCTTTTTTGGTTCAAAGGGCCCTAAGCCACTAGTTGAGGGTTGGTGACCTTTGCCGACCATTGACCGAGGGCCAGCAACCCCTGTTGACCCTTACGCGGGAGCCCCCACACCCTAGCCTGCCCTCGCTATGGCCGATGAGGGCCTAAGCGAGGATCACCACACACTTGTCTCGTAATATTTGGAAAGGGCTCATAAGTGCTCATTTGCTACAGTGAGGGCTTCGTGGCCCTCACCTAGAGGCCAGCGAGGGTTGCCGACCCTCGACAAGTGGCCAGCGAAGGTTGCTGGCTTTGTCAGCCCTTTGAACCAAAAAAGGGAAAAGAAAAAAAAAAGAAAGAAAAGAAAAGGAAAATGAAAAAAAAATCGAAAGGTCATTAAAATTTGCCCATGTCAAAGAGCTGATTGAATTGTCATGTCCGCTATTTTCGGACAAAATTACCCAAATAGATTCAATTGGCAAAACTTGAAAATGTTTATGACTCAATTAGCAAAAATAAAATATTTCAGGCTGAATTGGTAAAATTGCAACATGTTCAAGATTTTTTGAACAATTTTCCCCATGATTTGCTAATCCCTATAAGAGAATTGACAAGTAACTTAAATGTAAATCATAAAGAGAACTTATTCTTATGTAGTTGCACTTGTTGATTAATATTCCAATTGTTAATGATGCTTAGGGTGTGTTTGTTTCACGAAAAATTTAAGATCTAGAAAATATTTTTCGAAAAATGATCGTTTGTATTGCTTAGAAAAATGAATGAATAAATAAATAATTTCATTATCCACAAAAATAATTAATCATAAATCATTATCGACAATGAAAATATTTATCGTTGACTAATTTTTTAAGTGATATAATCAATTTTTTTTTTCAAATCTTAAGTTTTCAGCAAAATAAAGAGAGCCTTAATAGCATTTTCCTTTTCATTTTGTTCTTGGTTGTTATCTTTTTTCTGAATAAAATTCCAATGCCTTCTCACAACTCATGCGATCAATGTTTAGGGTGTTTTAGTTTGAGTGAGAATTTTTTTCTACTCATTAGTTTTCAAAGTCTCACTTATTTGATTTGCCGAAAATAATCAGTCAATGGAAAGATATTTACAGTAAAAGAAAATATGCATGTTTAAAGTTAGGAAAATAAAGTCTCTAATCTGAAAAAGTGAAGAATATTTTTCTAAAACATAGTTAGCATTTTTCTTTACTATGAAGTAATCCTCGAAACATACACACCCTTTCAAGTTTGCATATTTCCATGTGTGCACATTTCAAAAAGGCCCAAGCTCCTCTAATGCCTTCTCTTGTAAGATAATATATGATAGGATATTACTAATTAAAAGAGATAAATGTTTATCCAAACTCCAAAGAAAATTACAGAAAAATTGGGGAAGCGATTGATTGAAACCCTAAATGAGTTGTTACACAAAGTGGAATTCACATGATAGGTCCAACCAGATAGAAAAAAATTGCATACCAATTACAAACATATCACAATGGACAGACCGGCTTTCCCCATATATTACTTTGGTTCGAATTATAGATTCATTCGAGCACATGAAGTTGGCGCAATATGTCTAAAAAAGAAGGGACATATAACATGTCGTATAGATGCGTGATTTTGCTAAATCTCACACATGTATGAAGTACAAAGATGATTCCTGTCATTACCCATAACGCGAAATGGCGAAGCTAATGAAGACTCTTCTCTTGATTCAATCTTTTTAACTGGGAAACAACTCAAGTGCTCACCCATAAACGAAGCTTTACAGTTCAGGTTTAAGAAAACTTCCTTAGCACCATCAATCATTCCCTCCAACCTCTAGTCTTCAACTTACTGAGCTAGCCAACGAAAAGTAGACAAATCACTGAAATGGGTGCCAAAAATGAATAACGAGCAACGAGTAATCCGTAAGTCGGTGGAAAACCCACCTTCTCAGCATTGAACCAAATCATATATTCCCCTACCAACTACCAAGCAAAAAGTACATTGAAAAACTATGTTATTGTACCAAGCAAACCCTTAATCGTGCAAAGGCCGAATCATCTATACTTGATAAAGAAATTCGAGTTGCAGATCCATGGGGCCTTATTGGGAAGGTACCATCTCTTTGTATCCTTTATTGCATACGTTTTCAACCCTCTTTCTTAGCGATAGACCCCCATCAATCCTCATTTTTCTCTTTTAGTACAATACTTCATAGCTAGGTCCAAAAAGGATCAGCGGTACCGATCAACCCCCGCTTATATAATTTAAGACATAAAGCTTAAATGTTAGTTTCAGCGTACTGATCTACACCAGATACATTGCAATGCTTATGTTTCATTGTTTCTGATGCTTATGGCTCGCCAAACTCTGTATTATTTTGTGCTTCAAGCCTAGCCTCGAATGACTATAAATAAATAATGTCAGATGCCAGGCAATAAATAACCTAACCTTCTAGGGAAAGTGCAAAACCAGCAAGAAAATGGGTGCTATAGAAAGCCTTTAATCGTACGTAGGGGAAAGCTTCAACCACCATTATGAACAATGTCAAAATTAAAACCCACATACAGGCCCTATCCTTCCCCACAATCCACATACACACTGGAATCCACCAAGCAATTCATGCCAACATTTATATAAACTATGCTGCAAAATGAAGACCAAGCACCATAAATCAAGGGTACCCTTTCTTCTCTTGAATAAACATGAATTAAGGGGACTTAAACGGTGCCAAAGAGAGAAGACCCGATACGGGAAAAACATGAGAACGCCTCGATTAGGTTTTCTCTGCTGAGTAGTAGATTAAAAGCCCGTCAACGAAAGATTATCTAGCGCTGAGAGGTCTACTTTCTACAGCTATGAAAGTATGGGTACGTACGAAACATGAAGCTTCTTTTTACATTATTATGTCTTTTTTCTTTTGACCTGGAAACCGCCAAAAACGAAGCAAGGACAATAGCGTTGCTTAGTCCACCGATACCTATGACTTTGAGCAAAGTATACAGATGAATCTGTCGCCCATAGTTATAGCAATTGTTCAAATTCAAGGCATGCCACCACGTTCACTTGTCAGATTTTCTTTCTACTTTTCGCTGATATTAATGCCAAAATGGCAAAAAGAAAGTTTTTAAGAGGCGGAAAACCAACCCCCACTTTCTGGGTCCGACCTCGTGCGCTCCGTCTCTTCTTCTGATCGATTCATCTTCTTTGACCAATGACCTTGTACTAATCGATTTGTTCCTTTCTTATGGGTCTTTATTAGTTTCGTTCATTTTTCCCTTTCTGATTTTATCTTTCTGCCAATTGATGTGTTCTCAGATATTGCTGCTCCAAGGCACGCCAGTGCTCATTCTTGGCGTGAAAGTGGAGGAACTCGAGAGGTTTTTTTTTTTTTTTTTAGCGTCTCTTTTTGATGTAGGAGTGTGGAAGAAAGAAAAGCTCATATATTCTCTCAATGAAAAGCAAAGAAAGAAGATCCTAGAATGCATCGATCCATCGTAGACCCTAAGGGAGTGCATGACAACCATTCGTTCCCGAAATAGTTTAAGCAAATAGATTTTTCTATTTCTATTTTTAGAAGAGTTTCTAAGCAAAAATAACCGTTTGATAACGACACAAAATTTCTTTCTTTCGGACGGTAACGTGGACCGGTGATCGGTAGGGATGGATGGCCGGCGGCCAGCGATCGGCGGCGGCGGCGACTGGCGGCAGTGGCGAGCGACCGACGGACGGTGGTCAGCGGCGATGAATGAAGGACCAATTGACGAACGATGAAAATAATTTTTATTTTTGATTTCGATTCCAGAAATAGAGAAGTAGAAAATTTTAGCTTCTGATTTCTCTTCCAAACCTATTTCTGGAATAGAAATCTCTATTCCAGAAATATAAAAACTGAATAGGTTTATCAAACGAATTTTTCTTCCGAAAGCAGTGCGGAACAAAAATTATTTCTGGAACAGAAATTTTGGTTATCATGCACCCCTAAATTTCCTCGCAGAATGATTTCCCACTATCAGCAAAACAAAAACCCTTAAAAGAAACCCCCTTCGTAATTTTCGCAAAAACTATTAGTTTTTCCAAGTAAGGAAGGTAACTTTCAGCTCGATGCATATATCTGATGAACATTTTTCAATAAAAGATTCAAATACTTGAACATCTTGAAACTAAAAAATGCATGCATCCCTCAGATCTTTCAACCCCCAGCACTCAAACAGGAAAGATATCGAAAGAAAAGCTCTAAACAAATTGATAATTCTAGAATATTTTGTCTCTGTCATGACTGATTACTACATACCGACATGCATGTACAATACGATCTTACCATACCAAAATTTCACCATCTAATTAAACAAACCTTACACCAAAACTGGATCGCTGCCGTGGTCGTCATCATCTCGAGCTCAAGCTGTTGCCAATGGAACGTTCAGATCTCGGGCCGGCGAGAAGGCGAGCATAATGAGGAGGGACATAATCAGGACTGGCACGAAGAGGAGTATCAGCGGCGGTGGGGGCAGCGGTGGCAACACCAGCGGAAGCACCAGCAGCAGAAGAGTGAACAAGGCCAGGATGATCATCATGGACCTCATTAACATGTGCCCCGCAGTGCATGCAGCTGTATCTTATAACCTCTGGTGATGGGTATGAAGCAACTATCAATAATCACTCGATCATCACTGGTTGTAGATCTCTCCTCCTGGATATAAGATCATCATGTGACGCCGCATGGTCCAACCGTTGCTGCGTTCACATCGAAGCCTCCCCTAAGACCCTCTGGAAACTCTCCCAGAAAGAGAGAGGGAGGGAGAGAGGGTGCGTGTGTGGTCAGTCAATAAAGGAGATTGAAAAGTTCTTGAAGAGAGTTTTATATATAAACGCACACAGCCTAGCAGGAGAGAATAAATATGATAAGAAGAGAGAATTCTGTCTGCTTTTTAAATTTTTTTTTTCTCCAGAAAAGGGATGTGACCCTGTTCGAATCAGGGTCGGACCAATGGAACTTTGATGATTATAATAAATTCAAATTTTAGCTAAAGGAATGTACAAATTAATGGAAGGAAGATGATCACAGTAGATGAAAAACGTGGCTGCATCATAATCTTTATTTCATCCGTTGTGTGATAAATGTCATCTTTATGAAAGAGGGGGGAATATTATGGAAAATTTTAAAAAGGAGAGAGAAATGAGGGAGGGCCAATGAAAGGGACAGCCCGGCGGGGATGGGGACAGAGGAAAGGGGGGATGAATGGGAAGGGCAAGAGTGGAAACGTCTAATGACTAGGTCTTATTATAAGAAACTAACACTGGACTGGCCATTGTCGACGCCAGTCGTCTTCGACGGATACAATCCTCCATGATTTTTTTGTGTTGGTTTCTCGGTTCGCCCAACCCTAACGTATATATACACAACGCAACGCCCCACACCACACATCATAGGGCAGGAGAAGAGAGAGAGAGGGCAATGGGCCAATCGTCGATATCACCATTGATTGCTCTCTCATTAAATGTCGATGCTGATCCGGGGGCTTTGCGTGCTCCCGCCTTTCGATCGGCCGTCGTCATGGTCTTGGCCGTTTCGGGAAGCTTCGAAAGCATCCCCACCACCACTCTCCTCCCATTCTTGTTTTCTTGACGTCTAAGTCTCTCGACTGTTCGGTTGGGATCGAGTGGTGAAAAGGATTTCGCGTGTCATCATGAGTGGGGAGTTTCCCCGGGCTCGGTTCCTAGTCAATCATGTAACCTCTTGGAGCCATACAATGAGGAAGAAATGCATCACGACTTTCGTAGTCCCTAGGTATAGATGGCCAACCTAACAAAGAGGGTGTTGTTTTTCCTTAATGTGAAACCAAAACTTATCCATGATCTACGCTTAAAACACGATCTGCACTCGGCCTTTTCAGTATACGACTCTTGCCGCTTTCCTCGGCTAATACGCCACTTCCCTCCGAGCTTTAGCCTTTTTGGTTCTTACGAGACTCCTTGTCGTCGAACGTCATGGTCGCAATAACGACCGTACGTGGTTCCTGAATGTCCAAGGCCCTCGATCGACAACAATAAAGCCCTTGATTTCGTGAAGTCGTTCTGATTTGGAAAGAAAATATACATGAATCTACGACAGTTCATGATAGCTCAACAACAATAGAACCGGAAACGGAACCAATTGGCAATTACCTTGGAAGAATTACGTCCGAAAAGGAAATTCAAGCCTCGAAGTCTAAAGAGGAACCCCTATAACCCGAGAAGAGAGCGTTTAACAAGTGGTGGGCCATGCAGATTTCTTCGTCCTTCCTTCTCGACTCCCTTGACAAGGCGCAAGGCGACTGAGTACGGGCTTTCGCTTGCGCATTTTACCCTTCTTAATCTACCATATTCTCGACGAGGAAATGGCGTAGGACCAATATTATAACAAACAAGTCATTTTCAGATGACTTAACGCGTGAGGAAGTTACCTAACAACAGGAAAGTGTGCGCAGATGCATGGAACCTTGCATGCATCGAATTCCATTAACTTATAATACATAGTCGATCCTCCAACTATTCTGGTCTTATTAATATTGGAAAGTTAAGGAGGTTTCACAGTAATTATCAAGATGCCCACATCGCCAAACTGATTGGAATTGATTGGGGAGAAAACTATTTCCATCAGTCATTCCAAGCTCAACTTTGTTTTGGCCTATCTTGTCCCGCACTAATTGGTTGGCTGGAGCTCAAGTTGGGAATGGGAACCTGTTATACCGGCCTTTTGTTTTTGCAATGATGCTGAAGATAACGATGTCTTTCGGACATTGGGAGACGGGTGAGGTAAAAAAGATTGAGATGGTTCATTGAATGCTCCGAATGTTTCCACATGGAAAAGCTGATGATTATCCAGTCAATTAAGAGATCATAATATGGCGGAAAGCCTAAAGTCGATATTTTTTTGCGGAAAATTCAAGGGCTGAAATCAAATCCCAGCATTTGAATTGCCTATGAGTCAATGAAAATAATTATTTTTGAAGTTAAGGAAAATGAATTTCTCTTTTGAAAAGCAAAAATCATTGCCTCAGCGCTTGGGCCCCGATCTCCTGAGGCTGGGCCTAAGACCTCGACGCCCTCATTCGAGTCTCAAGCAACTGGGCTCGGGACACTAGTGCTCATGTTCGAGCCCCCAGTGGCCATGCACGAGTCTTCGGTACCCATACCTAGAAACTTGGAGTTTGAGACCAACTACCTGGCTCTGACACCCAAGACCCTTGAGGTTAAGCTTGAGTCCCGAACACCCAAGCCCC
This sequence comes from Eucalyptus polyanthemos subsp. polyanthemos, assembly GCA_017140185.1. Classification (NCBI taxonomy): domain Eukaryota; kingdom Viridiplantae; phylum Streptophyta; class Magnoliopsida; order Myrtales; family Myrtaceae; genus Eucalyptus; species Eucalyptus polyanthemos. The sequence continues at coordinate 53,469,162 of CM029464.1, forward strand.
TCAGGTTAGGATTGGAACCCCAATGCTCGTGCTTAGGTCTTCGCCACACTGGGCTCTAGATTTGGGCTCTCATGTTCTCTGGTATCCCACCCCAAAGCCCCAATGCTCGTGTCTAGGTCCCTAGTGCCTGAGCCTAAAACCCCAATGGCCACACTCAAGACCCTGCAACCGATTCCGTGATGCTAGAACATGGGACCTGGATGTATTTGAGACTTTTTCCTCAAAAATGTGTTTGATAACAAATATTAGACAATGGTCTCCATAATATTTGTAAAATATAGTCAAATATCGAAACATGAAAATGGTTGTCCTTCAAAATAAGTTCATTTGAACAAATTTCCAGCAAATTCCATTTTCTGTGAAATAAACCAAGCTTTAATCAACAAAAACGAAGATTGCATGTGAGTATTTTGGTTGAAAGTGATATGCTGATTATCTTTGGTTGAATAGTATTATGACTTGTGCAAGCACAGGCTTGTTTCAAAAACCATGAATGTTGATCCAACATTGATTTCATGCATTGAAGATCATTTCAATAAATTTCGGTGAATTACGAAAAACAGAATGATTATACATGTAAAAGAATTACTTTTCTCAAATAAGGATGAAAGATTTGTACCATAGTTGATCTATCAAACATTTGCTTACGTCAAATTTACAGTATGCTGTATACTTTCTAACTCTTGAGGTGTTAATGGAAAATATTCACCAATGTGTATGTGTGTGTTTATACATATGATTATTGGCTTAAAATTTGGTTGGATTTATTAGTGTAAACTATTTTTGGTTGATTTTTGCTAGGACTAATAAACATATTAATCGTTCAAAAGTAGCTTTACATTATGCCTTAGAAATTTGTATTTATATTGAGGGGAAATCAAGAGAGATTCTAGTTTGACTACAAATGGACATGCAAGCATTTACAAATATTATCACATAGAGCTATGTTATCCTGATCGAAGACTATTGAAGTGACAAATTTCTGGAATTTAAAAGGCGTATGGGACAAAGAAATTGTTGAAGTCGCCATTTTGTTTATTATCTAGACATAGTTAGAGGAATCTGCCTGATCTCTGTTATGGGATTAGTGGTTTTAAGTGAGATATAACATGTACAGGAAATTGTTTCCTACACGAATATATGGAAACCCTAACAAGACCCGCTCTCTCTCTCTCTCTCTCCGATTCCAGAACCACCACAGCTCAATTGCGGCCGCCATTTCTCCGCCGAGGGCCTCCTCAACACCCCTTCCCCCTCTCTTTCTCTGCAAGAACCGTAAGTTGTCCGAGGCACTGACCAAACCCAGGATGCTTAGCTTGGCGCGGATCTAGACTCGACCTCCTCCACCATCTGCTGCTGCAGGAGCTTGATTGGTACGACGCCATTGGCGATGGCGCCTGCGTCAACGAAGAGGAGAAAGAAACCGCTGCTGTTGGCGGATGTAACCTGTTGGAAGCGTCACTGGAGAGAACTGTTCAACGCCGACGGGCGACGAGAGTGACTCGTATAGCAGTCGGGGGAAGAGAGAGAGAGAGAGAGAGAGCTGGGGCTGATGGTGATGGGTGTTAGGTTCTTTGGGTGCTTACTTTAGACATAGAATTACATACAGCTGACCTCCTAATGTGTAATGACCAATTAAACAAAAGGATTTGATTGGAAAAATGCAAGGAATTAATATTTATTTGTGTTTGCATGGACATCAAGAGAATTATCGTATTAGTATAATGAATGAAGTTCATAGGGAATTCAAACAAAAAAAAAAAAAGTCAATAGAAAAAATTATCCAAAAAATTATAAACATATTGTGCTTTTACTAATTCTTTCCTAAATATTTCAATTTTGATAGTTGAGTTATAAATTTTTCACCTTTTACTAATTGAATCTATTGGGCCAATTTTGGCTAGAATTCACTGATGTAAACGCCACCCATCTATGTGAATAATTTTTAATAGTATTTTAATATTTTTCACATTTTTATATTCATTTTTTTTTTTTCTTCATCAAACACTAGTAAAGAAAAATAAAAGTTAAGAAGGAAAATAAAGAAAAATATTAATAAAATTTTGAAAATTTTAAAATTCTATTAAAAATTATTCATGTTAGCACCGATTGTGCCACATAGAACGACCAACGTCCATGTTAACGAATTCCAATCAAAATTAATCCAATGAACTCAACTAGCAAAAGTAAAAATGTTTATAACTCAATTAGCAAAATTGAAAAATTTCGAATTGAATTGACAAAAGTGTAATATATTAAGAATTTTTTGGACAATTTTTCCGAAGTTCATAGGGTAAACTCTTCATGTCACTTTGCTTTGTCAATTGTTATAGGCAAATGCAAGGATAAAAAGCTATTTAAAAATCTCATCATAATTAGGGTTGGAATTTGTGTTTTCGCATCATAATTAATGTTGGGAAAATTTTCAAAAAAGGGCATAAAGTGCCATAGTTTTTCTCAAATAAGAGCTTAAAGTATGTATTATTTCAAATAAGGGTTTGAAGTGATCAAACTATTTCAAATAAGGACATGGAGTGGCTTAATTGTCACAAATAAGGGCCTTTAGTTGGCGATGACTTTTCTGGCCATTGGAGAAGGGGTATTTTGGTCAAAAAATTATCACAATATTTGTAAATTTTTTTGATTTTTCTTTTCTTTTCTTTTTTCCTCTTCCCTTCCCGTGACATGGTTGTTGATGGCCAGCGGAGGTCACCCTCGCTTGGTTCGGATGAGGGTAGCCCTCGCCAACGTCGAGCAAGGGTGTCCCTTGTCCGACCTTGACATGGCACCCCTCGCCCAACTTAGGGAAGGACGCCCTTGCTCGACACTGCCAAGGGCTGCCCTCACTCGTCTAGGCAAGGGCCACCCTCACCCTCACTAGTCCGGTGAGCCCTCTTCCGTAAGCCCTCGCCTCTAGTTGGCCGAGGTCGTCGGCCCTCCCCCAGGCACCGGCGACCTTGTCAGCCATCACCGCCACCCCATTGATGATGGGGCAACGGCCATAGGTAGAAGGGAGCCTCCCGCCTATGTTTTTTTCTTTTTCTTTTTGGTTTTTAGTTTTTTCATTTTTTAAAAGAAAAAAATAATTTAAAAAAATTAAAAGAAAAAGAGACAAAATTGCCATTTACATTTGGTGAGTTTGGGCCATTCTTTGAAATTGATATATAAATTTTAGACCCTTATGTGAAAAAATAAGGACACAAGATCCTTATTTGAAACAATCTCTATTTTGGGCCCTTATTTAAAAAAATGATGCACTTTAAACCCTTATTTGAAATTTTCCCTTATTATGGAATTCGTGTCTAAACCTCAACACGACAACTTTATTAATTGTGTCTTGTTCTTGAAACCCAAACATGATACTTTTATTAAATGGGACATGACACTTTTTATATATTCACAATTTAATCTATTATAGAAAAATGTGCTTCATATCACATTGATATATATAATATGTTGGCCTATTTAATTCCACGTGTCTAAGACTATCATGTATAATTGGGCTACAAGGGTGAAATCGTGAACGGCGCGCTTATTTTTTCTGTATAAATAGATTAATCCATTTGCAACATTAACATACTTAAACTTGTTAGAATTCATCGCACTATCACAAGGAAATAGAGAGTAAAAGTGAGAAAAAGAAATCAAAACACAAGATTCTATCTCGATTGATCTGCAAAGTAGGGCTCTATCCAGTAGGGAATTTTACTATAATTAATATGTCTCACTTCTCTATTACATCCATCAATTATAAGAGAAAAATATCATATAAACCCAATAACTATTTATGGGCCCATGCCCAAACTACCATTAAAATATGGGCCCAAACTATAAAATCCCTTTCGCGGCTTAGGGGTATTGTCCCCACAACACCCACCTTGAAGTAGGATCCTCGGGCCATTTTGTTAGTAGGCAGTATGAATTATTCTGTAACAAAACTCACTTCGAATCTACTTAACACCTTGTATATGTAGATCGATGTTAAAAATGTCCAAGCAGCAAGCACACAAAATAATGATAATGATCCAAAAAGTCTTAAACTTTTCAATTTTATTGATTTAGTCTTAAAATATAGTCTGCCAACTAAGGATTATATTGGCAAATTGTCAAAAAGTTAAGGCCTAAATTGTTATAATAGAAAATTTTAATATTTTTTTGACAATTTTCTCCCAAATTGGAGGACTGATAAGTGGCATTTCTTCAGGTACTCGTTTGTAACATGTCCCCACAAACAGAGAGCGTTACTTTCAAGTCTTGAAGACGTCGATGGTTACTTTTAGAACTACCTACAACCAGGACCCCATCAACAGAGTAATCGTCCTTTCATGCATGCATCCATTTTCACTGCTGTTTTAGAACGCAACAAATTGTTTTACTGTAAAAATGAAATAAAATAAAGATTCGTGATTAGATTAACCTGGTATAATCGCCGAGCAAAATGCTTGTTCCCCGATCATGGAGTTCGATTTAACAGCTTCACCCCCGGGTTCATTGCATCTCTCAGAAGTCTCTCCTGGCCCCCACAAGCATAAATACTATAATATAAATGAGAAACGACCTAAGTTTTTATGTTTGGAATCATCCTATCAAATCCAGAACTCCGAGGTTGAGGTGTCTGACGTACGAAGAGGGAATGATTCTCCCCGAAACCCATCGCTATCGGTGCCAAATTGATCGATTTCTTAATGACCCAAATCTGTCTTTGATCAACCTGAATCATTTAATATTTCTCTTGTATTGATTTCCATTTAATTTGTGGGTGCTGGCTAAGGAGTAGTTGCGGGGTTAGACTTTCGGCTTTCTATCCGACCACACTTTCTTCACAGCTTGCTATTCTTATTATAACCTTAATGACGGCCTACATGTATATATAAAGGCCACTTGAGAATACATTAAGCAAAGCATTTAACTTTATTTGAATGTGTCAGTCACTCTTAGGGCAGACTTTTGCTGGCTGTGGCTTTTCTTTTTCAAAATGGTATAGAGTATATATTAATTTTTTACTCTCTTCACAATTAGTTTTGTATTTCCAGTAGGCCTTAAAACCATGAACTTTGCTATTGGAAGAAAACCTTGGGTACTCTTCGAACACATGCCCTACCTATCAGACTTGGTTAATGTTTGCGATGGCTGAAGAGCCTAGAGGGCTCAGGAGACGGCGATCAATGAGGTAAAAATTAAGGGTGCCAATTCATGTTTGCATGTCTTATGTCAATCGACATAGAGATATGTACTACAAAACTAATTGATTCGCTCATGACACGATCAAATAATTCTGTCAACCTACATCACATGAATATGACTCGAAAATTAAAAGGTTGACACAACAAGATTTGTATAATTTGCTGAAAAGCAGGTCGGAGAGTCAACCCAATTAGATGATCTGCATAACATTAAATCAACTCGCTGACAAAAACCTGATACAAAATATGCTAAAGTTTTCATAAAACACATGAACGAATTGCAATTACTTGTTGGTAATCAATGAAATATCATCACTTTAAGATCTTAATAGTGAATAACATGGAGAAATAATCTTATAACTAATTGTATCTAAACTGGTCCCGTACAAGTCATATCCACAATAACCCGTTGTTAAACGGCTTATGCTGATCAATTTCTTCTGTGTTGGGTTGGACACAAACATGACACGATTACTTATCACGCCCCACGGATTGACACGAAATTGACCCAAATACCCAAACCCACTAATTTATTATTACATTCGAGTCACGTAATTGTACTGTGTCAAAAACTGTCATTCCTAATAGTCTTCCTCTTAGGTGAGAATTTGTTGATTATGGCTCGAAGGGTTGCCGTTGAATTCAGAGTAGCGCAAGTTTGTGATCATCGGGACAATCGAAATGTTAGCAGCGGCATGCAGACAATGGTGGAAGAGAGGCGCGAGGAAACAGCTTGCCTGGCTCCTAGATGAAGCAGGACGCCAAGAGGGTACCCGGTCCTTCGACGCTGTCCTAATTCAACAATTCTATTTTATATAGAATTTGCAAAAACCCTAAAGGGTTGAGCCGTCATTCATGAAAGTGGACATCATGAGAAAACTCCTCTCTTATGACTGATTCTTATGGGTATGGCTGTTATTTAGGATTGGGGAACGCTTATTCACAAGCGCTTCAGTTGATTGTATCTCCGTTTTGCCGATTATAGTGGAATCATCCCTTCGATCTCTCCTCGTTGAACCGGCAGCATGGCTTCAAACCACATACATCCCCCGTGATCAGAGAAGGTCTTAACCCCACACATAAATCATCTCATCAAATCAAATTGTTAATATTCAACAACAGATGGTCACTTCATAAGATTACGATTTCCTGAATTATAGTCAAAACCTGCGATCACACCGGTGCCAATAATAAACCTCCTTTTCTCTCTCGCATACGTGCCGACGCAAATGTCAAATTTTTTGTCTTTTGTGCCGGATTCATTGCATGTCTTCTTCTCTCTATGGGTTGTTGACTCCTACCAGTCCCACGTAAAGCCGTTTGTAATCGAGCGCTAGTTCACAGAGAATGATTCTCCTCGGCTTGCGCAGCATCTCAGGATCAACTTGTTGCGGGGTTACCTAATCCGACCCTAAGCCCTAGACCATGCCCTCGCTTTTGCTGAGCTTTTTGTCCATGGCGGGTTTTATAATCTAATCCGCCGAACGCAACTTTCAGTCTCCTACCGGCTGACCCCGTGGCAACTAGCTCAACTAGTACTATGTTAAATTATTTGCCGCTCAAACCCGTACGGGTGGCCAACCTCAAATGAGAAAAAAACTAACATGGGGGAACCCACATGCTGTACCTAAATTCAATAATTCCATGATACCAATGGCGGTAGCAAAGTACATTGCACTTGCTTGTTTCTTTGTATCAAGAAAGCAAAAGGTGATCAAAGTTATCCAGATAACAATTAATAATGGTGCTGGAAGCTAAAATATATAGGTGAAAGGCATTGTCTGTACGAGGGATATAAATTATTGATTCATCTATCAGAAGATTCAACCATATATAAATAGGCAGGTGGGTCCCTATTCTGCAAGAGTTCGAAATAAGGATGCTTATGAATGAATATAATAAATTGAAAATGGATCCTCATGCATGTCTCGAGAACAATACATTTGATTATGATGTATATATATCTAGTCCAAGTTCTTGGTGACATTCAATTTCTCTTACAATCTTAAAGTAATAGTCTTTATCGGTTTCAATAGATTGTGAGAAAAATAGTGCAACTGGGAGCTAGAACTGGTGAGGAATGTACCCTTTGTCGAGCTGTAGTTTCTACGGAGTTTTATTTGTATCAAGAGGGATTTGATTTTGAAAATTTTGGTGTGATATAACATATAATTGATGAGATCGCAGCATGACATATTTTGCTTTTGTCAAGGGAAGCATGTAATAAAAATGGGCCGGGCCATTAAAGGCCTTCCTCAAATCGGCCGGCCGTAAAAGGCCCATTTAATCAAACATCAATTGATCTATCCCTTTTGGGTTGAATTCTGTGGTCCAGCACACCTAAATCTTGCGAACGGTCCAATGCAGAATCTCAGCCACGGAATGAAAGGGGGTTTCGATTTTGACCGCCCGATCACTTACGAAAATGGAGACTAGTCGATCGGTTGTTGGTAGTAATTGACTCGCCATTTCATTAAGGTAAGTTGCTGACAACACGGTTATCAACTTCATGATCGACAACAATTAGGACATACTAAGACTCATGACACTAATAGGTTCCTTCGATTTAGGAATCAAGGTATTGATGTATGTTTATTCATGATAGGAAAGAATAATGGATACAAAATAAAACAAGATAGTTTACAATTTCTCATAGCTTTCAAATTTGCGAGAGCTCCAAAGAAATAAATTTCGATATATACATATACCATATAGTACGTATAAAAGTTATGCCTCCCTAATGTTTGCAAATCCATCTCATTACACTAATGTAAAGTTTTTTTGTTAGGGATTGTGTGATGCATGTCTTCCTACATGAGGTGCTTGATGCCATAAATAAAGATGTGTTGTCAAATTGGATTTCTTAATTTAATGATGGATCAGAGTTGCAGTTTAGTATTTTCTTGCTTTCACTGTCCATTCTTATGGTGCTTAGGATAAGAAAGATTCCTTGTTCATGGTTTTTCTGGACATGCTTAATTCATATTTTCTTGGCTAGGTTTTCTCAGGGGTCATGATAGAGGCAGAAAATATTTACACATATGACACATTTATTGGCCGCTGTAAAGTTCGTGGAATATTATATATATATCATATACTCTTGCGGTACACTATTATTTCGGTATTCTGAAATTCATTGTAGATGTTGATCTTACTATTTCTCTAGGTCTTAATATAGTACACCGAATAATTGTGAGGTGTTTCGGAAATAGAGAAAAGTATCAAAAAAGTCTTAAACCTGTTGCACTATTACAAATTCAGTCATAAACATTTCAATTCTTTCAATTTAATTATAAATATTTTTACATTAATACAAATTCATCCATCTCGATCAATTTAGACTGGAATTGTTAACATGTACGCCAATGTTGACGTGGACATTTTAAAATAATTTTTTAATTTAGTATTTATTTAATTTATTTCCTTTTTTTCCCTTTGTTTCCCTTTTCGTTTTCTTTGGAACGTGGATGATCCACAAACGAGGGCCAACGAGGCCGTCGCGGCCCTCGCAAGCCACGAGCAAGGGTTGCCCTCACCAGCCCTTGCCAATCCTCACTTGACCATGGCTAATACCAACCATAGTCCAAAGAAAAAGAAAAAGGAAAATTAAAAACAATTAAAAGGAAAGATAGTAAAAAAATTGAAAAATTATTAACAAATTATTTTAAAATGTCTATATCAGCCCCAACTGTGCTTTGTAGGACAGCCAGTATTCAAGTCAGCAATTTCCAACCAAAATTGGCCGGATGAATTGAATTGATACAAATATAAAAAGCTTTAAGACTAAAGTGGTCCAATTGAAAAGTTTAAAACTAAATTAGTATAAATGTAATAGATTTATGATTTTTTTTTGGGTACTTTTCCCTTAAGAAACATCATGAAGATTACTTTGTGAGTACCCCAATATATTCTCATAACTGAAGTTTGCTCAATGCCCAGATCATGTATAACCAAAAGTTGACCATATAAATTATCAATTTATATATAACCTATTTCAATGCGTAAAGGAAATGTAGATGTGAAGGACTTTGCATTATTATATAGATTGAAAAAAAAACGTTTATTTTACCTATGCAATTAGTGTTTTTTTTTTTTTTGTTGGTAAAACTCATCGTCGTCGTCATCATCATCATCATCATCATGGTTCTAGAATTATAGCTTCAAATTACTTAAACTGAAAAAGGAGTTGACTTCGTTTAAGCAATACACTAGCTAAAAGGACATTCCGTCAATAGCCTTTAAACAGTTATTTTTTTTTTTAAACTTACATATTCGAAAAAAGAAATGTGCAAAGACATTCTCAGATTATATACAGGATATTTACAAATACATAATCAGAACACCTAGTCGAAAGGCTACATTGATAAATTTAAATACTAATGGAGGGACTATTACTGTATTACATTATGATCTGATTCTAATGTTGTCTCACGAATTTTACTTCCCTTCCCTTCTGATCATATAAGGCCAACAGTTTCTCTTTCAAAGCCTCACACTCCATGCCCCGACTTCTCTCAACCTTCACATTTCAAATGATCATCATTCAAACAACATGCCGTTGATATATCTATATACCATGTCAAGAAATTAAAATTGCAAGTCCAGTCACGACTAAAGAAACTAATAATAAACTTACTGAAGTACCCGAACGTGTAGATTGTAGAAGGTTGTTCTTGTCCCTCCAAACGACTCAAATGTGGAAGCGTTTATCAGAGGAAAGCCATGATGATCCAGGTTAAGCAAGATCTCAGAGAAGTCGTTAGTATTCTAGGTCATGACCTTTGTTGTGCATATTTGGATTTCAACCTCACTCTCACTCAAACAATTTGTCGAAATAGATGGCATCGAATTGGAAAGTGCACCTTTTCCTTTGCTGATTTCTCGGTGAGTGCAGTCATCTCTTCCTTGGGTGGCATTAATTCTTGATAGAAGTTCTTCCTTCTCTTGTCTGCACTTGCTGTTGCAGTTCTGGTATGTATTTCAGCACTCAATATACTGTCGCCAGAATACTCAACTTTTCCTATGGAAAAGGATAAGATCTAACTCTGTTAATCTCTCTGGACCCAAAACTAAAAGATAACTGAGTATGTAGTGACTTGAAGCAGCTACAAATAAAAAGTGTAGAACATCAAGTTATACATTAAGGATTTAGAGAATAACACAAAAACTAGGGTTCATATGTGATCAACAACATTGTCTACTAGCTACTACTCCTTAGTATTCTCTCCATCACTTTTCCTTATTTGGCAGAGTGTACCCAAGGAAAGGTAATAGAAGACTAGCTCTAACAACTTCCATGTAGATGAAGGACTTAAGGATTACCGTTTGATCAGTAGATGGAAGCAGTGAACGGAGTGCAGAGTACAAACTATTGATTTTCTTCCACCGATCGCGCTCACAGGCATTGTGGTTAAGCTTCTTGACCATCGTGGCTTCGTCGTTCATCGCCGCAGGTGGGATATTGAGATGATCAAGTACTACATCCGCATGAGGAGATGGTGATGAGAAGAAGGCAAAATGGAGAGGAGGTGGCGAAGAGAAAGGGTGGGCATCTCTGCGCATGTAGTTCTCTTGTTCATGGCTTGTTGAATCCTCGAAGGGCCAAAAACTAGGAGAACAAGACAACATTTGTATGACTATTTCTTTTTTTTCTTCTGAGGTTTCTGATATTTTCAGTTCCATAAGAGGTTGGGTGATCATGACTTGCCAATCATATTAACCCGATGCCTCGTTTGGATGGTCCGGGAACATCTAGAACACTAATGATCTTGAACTTGATAAGAACAGCATGACTAAACATGATTGATCAGGCTGCTGAGTCATAACATCAGTGACATCGATGACTGATATGGCATTACAAGATCGAAATCCCCTGAAATGGAAGGAGTAAAGTAGTTCCCTGGATGAACATCATTACCCATCCGCAACTAGTGGAGATGATGCATAAAGAACAAGTGACCTTATGAAAGAAAGTTCCCCCAGTAGGTTCAATTGTCCAGGCACCAATGTTTCCTCTATCAGCAACAACTGATTGTTTCCAATGTTCCCACTGACTTCATTCATAGATAGCTAATGTTTGGGTGAATACTAGAGACATAGGAACATGAGTGCAGCTACACTGAGAGCATCCTACACATGAAGTCGCACTTCTAATTGCAAGTCCATGATTCTTCTCCAAATACAATTTTATGTGGATTGCCGGAATGGAAGTATTACTCGTAAATCTTGCATTTTGACCAAAATAATATCCTAGTAAGTCATATTTGGATTGCCCAAAAAATTGTGACATCAGATGTGAATGGGATCAAGACAATGATCATAGCTTGTGGATGAAAGAAAATGTTCATGGAGATTAAGCGAGACGAATTAAGCTCAAATGACCTAAAAATTCCAATAGTTTTGCCTTTTCTATCTGTCTATGCATTTCATATCACATCATTTTGTTATATATGTTAGATACATTCTTGTGGCACTCAACAAACAATTGCATTGGTATATTTTTGAAAAGCATGACACTAGTAAAATTATATCAGCCTATTGAAAAAACTTTGTTCCACAAGTACCCAAAATCTTTTCCTTCACAGCGGTCTCTCTCTCTTGACATCACGGTCCTTTATTTTTTTCTTCTTTTGTGGCCATCATTGTCATTTACTCTTTTTAGTACCCTATTTTGATGTGGGACGCCCCAACAAACAAAAGGTCTCCAATTATCAAACACGAAATGCTCCCCATCCATCCTTTGGCTGCATGATGTTCGATTCAGTCTTTCTGAGTGATGATAGCGATGGGATACATTAGGCCTACATTACAATAACATAAAAAACATCTTTGATTGGACAGCTTTCTGAGGCTTTCTTTTCACTTGTGACAGTTACTTATAGATATGTCCTTTTCTGGAGAGTTTATTATATTGGGATGCAAACGTTGTTCAGCACACGTGGGAAATCTTAATTGGTAATGATGAGAAACTTCCAAAATCCAGATCCCAACCACCTAGATCTAACAATCCCGGTCCCATTAGGATATCATTTCTATTTGGAATACATATGTCCATGTTTAAAACACTTATATAAGTTTTAAAACCCATAAAACGCATGAATCAAGTCAGGTCAAACACACATGACTTATATTCTAACTCGACCGAATTTATATTATTAAAATACTTATATATTTAACCAAACATGAGAAAAATTATATCCAAATTGAGATAAAAGCACCAAGTGGATAAGCTCAAAAATCGAGTAAGGAGAAAAGAGAATGACAAAAGAGGAATCTATGTAAATCATAAGTCCATTTGTGATCTATTAAACACCCATTCATATTATATTTAAATTAATTTATGATCATTTACGAAATATAACTAATTCATATTACAATTTATCCACCATATATAGGCTAAAGAATAACTCATTTTTTAAGGTCTAATAAACAAGCACCATTTTGGCTTGCCCAAAACAGCCACCAATTGACAAATGAGGATCATTAGTTGGAATTGTCAGGAGTTGGGCAATCTCCTGACAATTCAAGCATTAAAGGCCCTAGTGGCAAGTGAAAGGCCCGACGTTGTTTTTTTGATGGAAACAAAAAATCAAGACATGGTGATCTAGAATCTGAGGAGAAAGCTGAAGTTTTCAAGTAGTTTTGTGGTGAGTCTTATGGGTTTGGCCGGAGGGTTGGTGATTTTTTGGAATAATCAGGAGGTGTCTTTTAACTTTGGAGCATAATACCAGGCACTTTATCGCACAATTTGTAAAGATAATCAAAGTGCTACAACAATGAGACTCACTTGTCTTCATGCTCCCTCGACATATCACCAAAGACAGCAAGTATGGGCAGATGTAAGACAAATTAGTTCATCAAATACGCTACCATGGGTGTGTTTAGGTGATTTTAATAAGATATTATATAATTGGGAAAAGGCGGGCAAAAATACAGCAGGGTCGTACAGGTTAAATTCCTTCAAAGAATTTGTAAATGATTGCAGGCTTATGGACATCGAAAGTAAGGGTTTCTTTTATACATGGGTGAACAACAGAGATGGTGACGAAGCTACTCAGAAAGACTCGATAGGGCCCTGTGCACAATTGATTGGAGTTTAACTTACCCGAAGGCGAAAGCCTTCGCTTATCTTGCTTTGGCCTCAGATCATAGTCCTCTTCTTTTACTTACTGAACCTAACTCTTTAAGACGGAAGAAAACTTTCATCTTTGAAGCTTTCTAGCTTGAAGATAAGGCCCATCGATCAATTATTAGCAATGCTTGGGATTCATCATCGACGCCAGCTCGATCTCTAACCAACAAGCTTCGACATACTTCCTTTGCACTCGCCAAGTGGAGTAAATCAAATTTCAGTAATGGACAGCAACAAATCAACCTGTTACAACAATAGCTTTAGCATCATCTTAATCAACCGGGTCATGACTATGATAAGGCACTTGTAGCTAGCCTGAAAGAAGAAATTCAAAACATATGGCAGCGGGAGGAAACATATTGGGCTATGCGTTCGAGGATCCAATGGCTAAGGGGGGGGGAGACAAGAACACAAAATTCTTTCATGTGACGACAATACAACATAGACAACGCAATCGAATTAGCATGTTAAAAGACGAACATCTTGGCTGGATCCGCGACGCTACTCAGCTCAGGAACATAATGCAAACATACTTCCAAAATCTCTATTGCTCGATCGGCTACCGAAATTATGAGCCTGTTCTCACACAATGTTCCCAGGTAATCACAACAGAAATGAACACAAGTTTAACAGCAGTGGTATATAGGGAAAAAGTAAAGCAAGCTGTTTTCCAACTTGGAGCTACTAAAGCCCTGGGACCTGATGGCTTCAATGGGTTATTCTATCAAAACCACTTGGATATTATACAAGAGGATATATTCACATCAGTGCAGAACTTTTTCAATTCAGGAGTAATGCCCTCTAGCTTTAATAGAACTCTTATCACTCTTATTCCAAAGGTTCCGCACCCAAAAAGGTTAGAACAGTATAGACTCATTAGTCTCTGTAATTTCATATATAAAATTACTTCAAAAGTGTTGGCAAACCGACTAAAGTTGTGGCTACCAGGATTGATTTCAACATAACATAGTGCTTATGTCACAGGTAGACAAATCCAAGACAATATTCTGGTTGTGCAGGAGGTTCTCCATCAATTAAAAATCAGAAAAAGAAGGAAACAATTTTAGGCGGTATTAAAATTGGACATGCAGAAAGCTTATGATCGGGTTGAGTGGGATTTTCTAGAGGCTTATCTTAAACAACTGGGGTTTCATGATCAATGGGTAAGGTGGGTGATGCAATGCATTACCACGGCAACATTTAGCGTTAAGTTCAATGGCGAACCATTGCCATACTTTCGTCCTACAAAGGGTTTGAGATAGGGAGATCCACTATCTTCATATTTGTTCATCCTTTTAGCTAACCTCTTATACACTCTCATGCACCAAGCTGTCAACTCAGGAACTCTTAGAGGAATTAAACTAAATAGGTATTGCCCTACTCTTTCCCATTTACTTTTTGCGGACGACACCATATTTTTCTTGAATGGAAGCACCCTAGAATGCCATAATCTAGCCAATATTTTACAGCAGTATTGTGTTGCAACGGGCCAATCTGTAAATAGAAACAAATTTGGTCTCTTCTGTAGTAGAGGCTGCCCCTTACTTTTACAACAAAACCTTGCTGTAGAATTAAGAGTTCCTGTTATAGACGAGATAGGGAAGTATTTGGGTATTCCATCTGACTGGGGTGTTTCCAAGAAAGACATGTTTGCTTGGATTTTGGGTCGTGTTAATGTGAAACTTGAAGGCTGGAAAGAACACTTTATATCTAAAGGAGGAAAGGAAATCCTGTTAAAAACGATGGTGTAGGCACTCTCGCAATACGCCATGTCCATATTCAAACTTCCTGTTTCTATATATCAGTCTATTGAATGCAAAATAGCCAAATTCTAGTGGCAGACCAGCAATATTAGATCCGGTATACATTAGCGGGCATGGGATCTACTCAAAGAATAGAAGATGGAAGGGGGGCTCAGCTTTCGAGATTTACTAACTTTTAACAAAGCCCTTCTAGGAAAGCAAGCCTAGAGGCTTTTCCAAAACCCTTCATCCTTATGGGGTAGAGTTTGTAAGGGACTTTATTTCCACTCTAGCAATTTCTGGCATGCTAGGAACGGGACCAATTTCTCATCGGGATGGAAGAGCTTACTCTTAGGTCGAGATGCTATCCTTAATAAGCTGTAGCGGTCTATTGGTGATGGGCAGAAGATTAATATTCGTGAAGATAAATGGCTCACCAGTGGAATCATTAGCAGACCAGCGCCTAGAGGAGAGCTAGAGCAGGTTACTGGTTTTATAATCCCTAATGAGAATATCTAGAATACCACTCTTCTACAAGACAATTTTAACTACCGAATAGTCGATGAGATAATCACTATTCCGTTAAGCCCTGCTTCTATCACGTACCAAATCATATGGACAGGGACACAAATAGGTAAATACTCAGTTAAAACTAGCTACCACATTCTCAAACACTCATATCACACCAAGAACAGAAATCTCGCCTCATCCTTATATCAGCCATCGACCCGTCTATGGCGTCATATCTGGAAACTCAAGATGTCCCCAAGGATTCGCGTTTTCATATGGTCGTTATGTCATAACGCTCTCCCTACAAAAGATAACCTCTTTCGGCGTAATATCATTCAGGACCCAGAATGTCAATTATGTTCATTGCACACACCTGAAACTACTAAACATATCCTTTTATTTTGCCCATGGACGAAGCACATCTAGTCTCACTCTAGTGTACAAATTGATCACTTAGCATTCAGAAGACATTGAATAGATGCATGGCTAGAGGACATATTCGAAAATCAGTCGAACTTACCTTCCGGAGAGATCATTGCACTCATCCTTTGGCAGCTATGGAAGGCACGAAACCACTTCACTTTTTGGCATCAACGCACCACTCCTGCCCAGCTTCTAGATTTGGCGCTCGTTGAAGCAAAGCTGAACAACAGCGCAGTGCAGCACATGACATATGCAGGACACAATCTTCTAAACCCTAATCAAGCATGGATTCCATCGGATCAGGGTAGCATCAAGGCCAACATTGATGGGGCTTTTCCCACGGCTATTGATGAGGGTGCCATCGCGTGTGTCTGTAGGGATCACACCGATTCTTTAATCGCTGGATTCACCAGCACAGTTTGTGCATCTTCTCCGTTGCAAAGTGAGATTCAAGCCCTCATCTCCACTCTCACTTATTTGCTAGAACAATGACATGAAGAAGCTCACCTCATTATCGAGTCTGATTGACTAACTCTTGTGGAGATCTTCAATGATCGAAGTATACCGCCATGGGAAAGCCGAGCGCTTGTCGTCGACACCACAGCTTTGCGTCTCTGCTTTCCCTATCTGCACATCCAACATTGCTGAAGAGAAGCCAACACTGCAGCTGATTGGGCCGTTAAGGCCTATGCCCGCAATACACTTTCACCCACTTGGCCTTCCTTACCTCCTCAAGCGTTAATGAATTTGCTATGTATCGACGCCCTTTCTATGGGTTGTAATATGGGTTGTAATTTCTGTCCTACTTGAATGAAAGGCTTCATTTTAGACCATAAAAAAAACAAGCACCATTTGGCTGATTTAGAATGTCCTTTATATAATTAGCTTACGAGAGCAGCCAAGTAACAACTTGAATGGAAAGATATATGATGGCGTGAAAACAATTTCACGATAAAAGACTACACTTTATTTATTTTATTCGGCTATATAAACACATCTTGCCTTATTGTGTGATTAAGGCATCAGCCACAAAATTGTTGTGGAGTTAGGGTCGTTGTTGTTGGAGAAATCTTTCCAGAATATTTTGAAGCTGACAAAACGTTTCTTTCATTCTAGTCTGGATATCTGCAGATCGTCTAGTTTAAAGTCCGAAGACTTTCTGATCACCGTGACTCGAGATTCAAGACTCAAGATTCAAGACTTAAGACTCAAGACTCAAGACTATTCTCATTGACAAGATCTTTTCTCGATCCAAGACGAAGGAAATCCAGAGTCAAGTATATGGTTGAGGATTTTATCCTTTCGTCGGAGAAGATCTTTTTGGCTGGATAATCATAACGGATTCTTTGTTCGTATCTAGATCAATTGAAGATCCGATGGTCGACGAAGTATTCTTGGAATGTTCTATTCTTGGAAACCAAGATCCGATTGTATGGGCGAACATGATTGATGGGCTATCGTCAGTTCCTTTTATAGCTCGAATGATCTTCTTGATTGATTCCGTCCAATGGGTAGATTGGAGGAATTCCTTTGGTAAGTGCCAACGGTATGATGGCATAAAGGAGTATAAAAAGGAAGACGTTCTAGTTGTTTGAGTGAGTGATCGATAAAAAAATTCCAGAGTCTGAAGCACCTTGATTATTAGTCGATACAATCCTCGAGCGAAATTGTATACACGAGAGTGTTTGTACTTGGTGATACCTTGAGCGAGTGTGGTAGATCATCTACACCGAGAAATCAAGGAAGATCAACTCGTAACATATCTTTGTTCATAGTGGAATCCAGCCAAATTGGCCGTCGGTCTGGGAAGAGTGGACGTAGGCTTGAATCAAGCCGAACCACTATAAACCGCGTGTTTAATTCTCTCTTTCCTTACTCAGTCTTACGTTGATTATTACTTAATGCAAATCCTTTAACTGTCTAAGTATTGCGCAAGTATACAGAAATTATCAAGAAAAATCTTTGTATACCTATTCACCCCCCTCTAGGTACTCATACTAGCAATATCAATTGGTATCGAGCCCGTGTTCTTACTTTGTTTGAAGTGTTTTACTTGAGTAAAAAGATCCATGGCTAGTATGCTAGCACTAGGGCTGATGGAAGGGCAAAGCAATACTGACCACCCTACTTCGATGGAAAGGATTACAACATCCGGAAGAACAAGATGAAAGCTTTCCTACGATCAAAGGATCCTCTCGGAATGGGACGTTGTGGAAAGAGGAATCACTCCGCTTGCTGCATCAATCTTTGAAAGAGGGAAAGACACTATTGATACCAAATGAATGTCTCGGAAGAGATAAACAAGAGACAAGCACTCGATGCGAAAGCAATTTACTCTTTATATTGTGCCTTATCTCCAACTGAATATAACAGAATATCTTCTTGTGTTACAGAAAAGAAGTATGGGATAGATTACACATCACCTATGAAGGGACAGATCGAGTGAAGGAGACCAGAATTAACATTCTCCTCGGTCAATATGAAGCCTTCAAAATGAAACCAGGAGAATCTATAACTGACATGTTTAGTCGTTTTACAAATATTATCAATGGTCTTGAGAACCAAGGACAAAAAATTTCTGATCCCATGAAGGTGAACAAGCTACTGCGTGGACTCTCCAAGGAGTGGAATCATATAAAGACTTCAATAAGAGAAACGCAAAGAATTATGCCTTTATCTGTCGACGAGCTGATTGGAACTCTTCAATCATATGAAGTGGAACGAATTAATGAAGAAGAAGATCCAAGAGGTAAGAAATCTATTGCATTAAAATCAAATGATGACTCTGATGATGCAGATTCTGAAGATGATATGGACGATAAGGAGCTCGCCCTCATGATAAGAAGATTCAGAAAACTGAATAGAAAAGGCAGAAGCTTCAACTAAAAGAAACAAAGTTTCCAGAAACAGCAGACCAAGTCTGTTGATGATGAGGAACCAAACAAAGATGTAGTTTGCTTCGAATGTAAGAAGAAGGGACACATCGTACTAACCTGTCCTCTTCTCAAGAAGAAAAGAGGAAAAGCCGAGAAGTTTCGAAAAGCTCTCAAAGCCGAAACCCGGAATGATACGAAATGTGAAGAGAGTGATAATGAATATGCCAACATATGTTTGATGGCACATTCAGACTCGGACTCAGGTCTGGATCGGACTTCAGAACAAAGAATTTGAGGTAAGTGATTTTAAAATTCTGTCAAAGTCTCTAAATATATTGATGAACTCGTGTTTCGGTCTTAAGACTTCTCTCAAAAGGATTTCCGAACTTAAAAAGGAAAACTCAGCTCTAAAACAAAAGGAAGTCATTTTAGAAGAAAGAGTTAAAAGTCTAGACCAAAATGTTTCGTTCTTAAAGAAAAAGAAGATGATCTTTTGAAAGAAAATGTTTTCTTGAAAACGGACATATCAAATATTTCAAAGAAGTTTTCGATAGGATCCAAAAAGCTTGAAAAGTTCTTTCGTTCAAAGACCTTACTTCAATAAGTCTGGTTTAGGCATGACAAATGAAACAATTCCCCGATTGATTTTCCTAAAGTTAAAGAAAGAATTAAGAAAAGACCGTCGAGAGAGGCTTACAAAAATCATTTCAAGAAAGTTTTTGTAAAGTCTCGTTGGTCGAAATGCTCTAAGGTGTTCAAATTGTAACAAAAGGATCACTTTGAAAAAGAATGTCCTATGGTTTGGAAACCTGTTAAGAAAGTATGGCCTAATAATGCTTATCCTACTAACATCAAAGGACCCAAGAAAATTTGGGTACCAAAGAAAACTTGAGATTCTCTTTTAAATGCAGTCTCCGTCAAGAAAAAGATAAAATGGTATCTTGACAGATGTTCAAGACACATGATAGGAGACTCAAAGTGCTTCGTAAAGCTTGTTCAAGTAAACGGAAATGTTTCATTTGGAGGAAACGGCAAAGGAAGCATCGTGGGATTTGGAACTGTGAAAATTGGAAATCTCACAATAAGCAATGTTTCTCTAGTAGAAGGACTCAACTATAACCTTCTCGCATTAGCCAACCGTGTGATACCGGTTTCAAGATCTCCTTTCAAGAAGGAATTTGCTATGGAATTAGTAAAGACTCTACTCAGTCTTTCATGAGTCGAAGACATGGAAACATCTACCTCTTAGACATGAAATTGAATGAATCTCAATGTCTAATTTCAATCCAAGATGAAGCAAGCTTATGGCACAGAAAGCTTGGCCATGTCAATATGAAGCAATTAGCCAAAATCTCATCAAAGTAGCTTGTTCGAGGTCTACCCAAATTACCATATCAAAAGTCCGATCCATGCACACCCTGTATTCTGGGAAAACAGGTAAGAAATTCATTAAAGCCAATAAATCATGTCTCCACTAATCATGTACTACGCTTCTGCATATGGATCTCTTCGGACCAACCGAACTCGAGTATTGGAGGTAAGAAATATTGCCTAGTAATTGTGGATGATTTCTCTCGCTTTACTTGGATATATTTCCTTGCAAGTAAGTCGAAAACCTTTTCCTATTTTGAAAAATTTGCTAAAAGGTTCAAAATGAGAAATGATGTGTTATCTCAAGTATAAAAACAGATCATAGAGGTGAATTTGAAAATCAAGATTTTCACAAAATTGTGTGATGAATCTGGTTTTAAACATGTATTCTCTTCTCCATACACTCCTCAACAAAATGGAGTTGTGGAAAGAAAGAATAGATCTCTTCAAGAAATGGCTAGAACACTTTTAATTGAAAGCAAAATTTCTTCATGATTTTGGGCTGAAGCTGTTTCAACAAAGATGCTATATCATCAATAGAGTCTTCCTAAGACCTATTCTTGAGAAAACCCCTTATGAATTATTCAAAGGTAAGAAGCCTATTGTTTCATACTTTCATGTGTTCGGTTGCAAATGCTTTATATTGAAAAATGCAAAAGATCGAGTTGGTAAGTTTGAAGAAAGATCGAGATGAAGGCATCTTCCTTGGATATTCTACATCAAGCAAAGCCTACAGAGTCTACAATAAGAAGAGCTAACTGTGGAGGAGTCAATGGATGTCAAATTCCAAGACTCTACGCAAGATGAACCCGATCGGACTCGCATGAAGAGTCCGAACACCGCTCCGCACCTTCCAAAGCTTACTACTCAAAAGTATCTCGCACTGGAAGACCACAAGATGTTCATGAAGATTCAATTAAAGAAAGAGATCATCATCCAGAAAAAATCAACCAAGAATCGGAAACACAAGTCCAATCATCCTAAAGATCTCATTATCGGCGAAATTAATGAAGGAATTCGCACTGGATCCAAAAGACGTGAAGAGTCTAGTGCTTTGTGGCTCTCATCTCTGAAATTGAACCAAAAGCATAGAAGAAGCTTTATCCGATGAAAGCTGGATCGAAGCTATGCAAGAAGAGCTCGATAGACTTCAACATTAACGATGTCCGGGAATTGACGTCTAAACCAAAAGGTAAAACGTTATTGGAGCCAAATGGGTGTTCGAAACAAGATGAATGAAAAGGGAAAAGTCGTACGGAATAAAGCAAGACTCGTGGCCAAGGGATACACGCAAGAAGAAGGAATAGACTATGATGAGACTTACGCTCCCGTAGCAAGGTTAGAAGCTATTCGTCTATTACTTGCGTTTGCTTGTTACAAAAATTTCAGGTTATTCCAAATGGACGTCAAAAGTGCTTTCCTAAATGGATTTATCCAAGAGGAAATTTATGTGGAACAACCGCTGGATTTGAAGACCCAAAGAAGCCGACTCGGTCTTGACGAAAAAGGCTCTGTATGGTCTAAAGCAAGCACCTCGAGCTTGGTACGACAGACTAAGTAAGTTCTTACTCGTTCCATCAAAAAGGAAAACAAAAGCTTTTTACTCGTTCAAATATATGTTGATGACATTATTTTTGGATCCTCTAATGAAAGTCTATGCAAGAAATTTTCTAAGTCTATGCGGGATGAGTTTGAAATGAGTATGATGGGAGAATTAACATTCTTTCTTGGTCTTCAAATAAAGCAATTGAAGGAAGGAACTTTCATTAACCAAGAAAATATGCTAATGATCTTGTCAAAAGATTTGGATTGGAAAATTGCAAGAAGACGATATACCAATGTCAAGTTCTTTGAAGATAGACAAAGATGAGGAAGGGAAGAAAGTTGATCAAAAGCATACAGAGCATCATCGGTTCACTTCTTTATCTTACGCTTCTAGACCTGACATTTTGTTGAGTGTTTGTATCTGTGCTAGGTTTCAATCAGATCCTAGAGAATCTCATCTCAGTGCTGCAAAACGTATCATTAAATACGTTGCTTCATCTTCAAGCATGGATACAGAAGAAACAGAGAGAAGAAGAAGAAGAAGACAAGAACAGAGAAGAAGAAGAGCAGAGAGAGAAGGAGACAGAAGCTGAAGAAGAAGGAGAAGAAGAGCAAGAAAAGTCTGCAGCTGAATCTGGAGAAAAGGATACAGAAGAGCATGATCATCACTCTTCTCCTCTTGATGTCCTAGAGACAGGGGGAGTTGGCGAGCAAGAGAGGTCCTCACCTCATGCTGCCAATAGTGAAGGTCTACGATAATCTCCAGCAGCACCAGAAGAATTTCAGGTTTCTCAATTGCCTGAAGAAGGTCACGATACGTCATAACCAAATCTGCAAGACTTTACAGAAGCGCCATCGTCTGCGTTCACTCCATCTGAGAAAGCCAATGCTACACAGACGGACAATTCTGCAGATTTTCGTCGCATCATGGATATTCTTTTGGAAATGCGTGGCCAGATATATGCTCTGGACTGTGAAATTCAAGCCATGAAGAATGCTGGACAAGCATCTTCAGTCTCCCTGGAGGATAAAATGAAAGACCTCGCTCTGCAACTTCAAGCCAATGCCAAGGGAGAAGAGGTAGCTCAACTGAGGGAAGACTTGAAGAAGCTCGAAGGAGTAGTCTAGTCCATGGGGGATTTCCAGATTGTGCGCATTCCCAAGCAGACATGACATCCTTCTCACCTTTTTAATGTTGACAAAAAGGGGAGAAAGCAATTTGAATCAACCAACCAACCAACTTTCTTTGACTTTAAATTTGTTTGAATGTGTTTGTTTTTGAACTTGAGTGAACTTGGATATGAACTTGAATCGATCGAATTGGTCAGGGATTTAAATGCTTGACTGTTTGCATTCATTTCAAGTATTGTTATATGGTATTACTCATGAAAGACTAACCAATTTTCTGTGGATGCGAGTCTGGTTGCTTTGTTAATCTTTATGAGATTGCCATATTGCTTGAGAAATGTTTTTGCAGGTCAAAGTGGTTCAAATCTACAGGAAAGTTTTGTCACCATCAAAAAGGGGGAGATTGTTGGAGAAATCTTTCCAGAATATTTTGAAGCTGACAAAACGTTTCTTTCATTCTAGTCTGGATATCTGCAGATCGTCTAGTTTAAAGTCCGAAGACTTTCTGATCACCAGACTCGAGATTCAAGACTCAAGATTCAAGACTTAAGACTCAAGACTCAAGACTATTCTCATTGACAGTCTTTCTGATCCAGTGACGAAGGAAATCCAGAGCCGAAGTATATGGTTGAGGATTTTATCCTTTCGTCTGGAGAAGATCTTTTTGGCTGGATAATCATAACGGATTCTTTTGTTCGTATCTAGATCAATTGAAGATCCGATGGTCGACGAAGTATTCTTGGAATGTTCTATTCTTGGAAACCAAGATCCTGATTGTATGGGCGAACATGATTGATGGGCTATCGTAAGGTTCCTTTTATAGCTCGAATGATCTTCTTGATTGATTCCGTCCAATGGGTAGATTGGAGGAATTCCTTTGGTAAGTGCCAACGGTATGATGGCATAAAGGAGTATAAAAAGGAAGACGTTCTAGTTGTTTGAGTGAGTGATCGATAAAAAAATTCCAGAGTCTGAAGCACCTTGATTATTAGTTGATACAGTCTGAGCGAAATTGTATACACAGAGAGTGTTTGTACTTGGTGATACCTTGAGCGAGTGTGGTAGATCATCTACACCGAGAAATCAAGGAAGATCAACTCTGTAACATCTCTTTGTTCATAGTGGAATCCAGCCAAATTGGCCGTCAGTGCAGAAGAGTGGACGTAGGCTTGAATCAAGCCGAACCACTATAAATCGCGTGTTTAATTCTCTCTTTCCTTACTCAGTCTTACGTTGATTATTACTTAACGCAAATCCTTCAACTGTCTAAGTATTGCGCAAGTATACAGAAATTATCAAGAAAAATCTTTGTATACCTATTCACCCCCCTCTAGGTACTCATACTAGCAATATCAGTTGTCGTGACCTCCTTTTTTCTGACGCCCACAATCGGGTACGAGCGCCTAAGGAGGCTAATGGCTCGGCTGAATTTATTAAGCCCGGACTCTCCCAAGTCCACCAATTCACGACTTAATGGTTCAAGTTTTTTAACCTGTAAGTTAATTATAAAACAGAGTCGCCACTAATCAATTTGATGTGGGTTGATTAGAAACCCAAGCGAAATATTGGGAGGAATATTCACTCCTACGCAACTAGAGAAACTAGGTTCCAGGGATTTGATTACACTAGTTAATCACTAATGCCCTTCCGGTACCTAATCTTGTTTAAACCTTGAGGTTTTTTTGAATGTTTGAGGGATTTTCCATGCATTTTTGGGAGGAAAAACATTTTTTGAGTCTTTTTCTCATTTTCTCGACATAAAAAGGATTTTTTTTTTTGGATTTTTTTGGTATTTTTCGAAAAACACAAGTCCTTTTGGCTTTTTCTGAATTTTTTTTGGCTTTTTGGATTTTTGGCATTTTCTGGAAAATATGGAATATTTTTTTTATTTTTCGAAAAATAAAATAATTTTTAAATATTTTAGGAAAATAAATTATTTTTGATTTTTCTCGATTTTTTGGAAAAATAAAACATTTTTTAAATATTTTTTTGAAAATAAAACATTTTTGATTTTTTTGAAAATAAATTATTTATTTTTTATTTATTAGAATATTATTTTATATTAAAATAATAGAACCAGATAAAATCGACCCAAGTCGGATCCGCGAGTTAGTCCGACTTCGGCTCCCGAAACGCGAAGGGCCCGACTTTTAAAAAAAAAAATTTAACAAAACAACGCCGTGGCCGGGCGTTCGGGGACACTCGGCCCGGCCCGATGACCTGGCTCCATGACCCGTCTTTCTGACGAAACCCTACCCGACTTGTCCTCCAGCCGCCCCCTAGATCGCAAACCCTACCCGTTTTTCCGATTCTGGATCCGCTTCGCAACCCAAAAAATCGCAAACCCTAGGGTTTGCGAATCTGCGGCGCCAGGGAGGAAACCGAAGTGATACGGCAGCGACGACGGCCACGGCGGTGGGGACCACGACGACGGCGACGGTGATAGAATGTGGTAGCGATGGGCGGCAGGGACGACGGCGACGGCTTTTTTTTTTTTACCTTTTCTTGAACGGAGGCAAGGACGGCCACGACAGGGGTTGATTTACGATGGCAGCAACAAAGGCAAGGGCAGACTGATGGCGACGACCGCGGTGGACAACGACGGCGACGGTGGATCCTGAACGGTCGGATCTGGCCAGATCCGGCGCGGGTTACCCTCTCTCTCCCTCGGGCTTGCCCTTCGAGCTCCCCGAAGTCTCTCAGGGACCCCTCCGAGCTCACCGCGCCACGGCCGACCCTGCACTCGAGCTCCCCGAAGTCTCTCAGGGGACCTCGAGCTTCGGCCGGCCTCTCTCTCTCTCTCTCTCTCTCTCTCTCTCTCTCTAGGACCTCTGCTTCCTCTCTCTCTCTCTCTCTCTGCCTCCCCTTGTGTCTGTTTGTGCTCGCTTCTCCGGCTAGATTCAAGATCTTCGGCGGCTCGTCTTCGAGCCTCCCCTGAAGTCTCTCAGGGGAAGCTATCGAAGCTTACCGTCAGCGATCTCCTCTTTGCTGTATGTGTGTCCTTTTCGTCGGGGATGGAGGGCCTATTTATAGGCCGAGGGGTGGCCGGTCGACGGAGCTCGACCGTCGGCTGTTGTGGCCCTTACCGGCTGAACCGGCGTCCCATCCGATGCCGGCTGCTCCCTTACTCCACGTCCCATCGTCGTCCGGTTACAGCTACTCCACGTGTGTCGTTGCTGCTCCTCCCCTCCGCTCTGGTGTTGCGCCTCCAGGGCGTGTGCTGCAACGTCGCGAGGAAGAAGAAGACTCGGCTGGGTCGGGCTGAGGCGGAAATGGGCCAAGAAGGCCCAGAGGAGGGGCGGCTGTTTCTGCTTTTTTTTCGTTTCTTTTCCTTTTTTTTTGTTTATTTATCATCCGAAAAAAGATAAAATAAAAAAGAAAAATAAAAGTAAAACTTAATTAATTAAAATGAAATTTTAGGCGTCAATAGCTGCCCCTCTTTGAAGGTGAGCTCGCAGAGGTTGCATTCAAAGACAACCGATGCCTAAATTTTGTCCATATATGCGTAGTGACATGTAAAAAGAGTAATATAACATTACATATACTAAGATAGATAAGAAGATACCTGTAGTTACTTACCGGGAGTGAGTGAGATAGGGTGTGAATCCCGAGTTTGGCAAGTATCAATGCGTCATCTTACCTGGTGATATGAGGAGGTTGCTTTTCCAGGGCTCGAACCATTCTTCGGTCGCCTGTTAAAACAATCAATGATTTGTCTAGGACCCGAACCTTTCTTCGGTTGCCTTGACGGGAAATTGCTCCTCCAGGACCCGAACCATTCTTCAGTCGCCTGTTGGAGCAATTAGTGATTTGTCTAGGACCCGAACCTTTCTTCGGTCGCCTTGACAGGAGATGCACCGACCTTTCTCAGGGCATCTCATTTGTGGGTGCCTGATTTGTATCGACGACACCAGTTGGTACTCGACCTTTCTTCGGTCGCCTTGCCGGGAGATTGCTCCTCCAGGACCCGAACCATCCTTTGGTCGCCTGTTAAAACAATCAATGATTTGTCTCGGACCCGAACTTTTCTTCGGTCGCCTTGACGGGAAATTGCTCCTCTAGGACCCTAACCATTCTTCGATCGCCTGTTAGAGCAATTAGTGGTTTGTCTCGGACTCGAACCATTCTTCGGTCACCGTGATGGGAAATTGCTTTTCCAGGACCCGAACCATTCTTCGATCGCCTGTTAAAACAATCGATGATTTGTCTAGGACTCGAACCTTTCTTCGGTCGCCTTGACGGGAGATTGCTCCTCCAGGACCTGAACCATTCTTCGGTCGCCGTGACGGGAAATTGCTTCTCCAAGACTCGAACCATTCTTCGGTCGCCTGTTAAAACAATCAATGGTTTGTTTAGGACCCGAACCTTTCTTCGGTCGCCTTGATGGGAGATTGCTCCTCCAAGACCCGAACCATTCTTCGGTCGCCTGTTGGAGTAATCAATGGTTTGTCTTGGACCCGAACCATTCTTCGGTCGCCGTGACGGGAAATTGCTTCTCTAGGACTCGAACCATTCTTCGATCGCCTATTAAAACAATTAATGGTTTGTCTAGGACCCGAACCTTTCTTCGGTCACCTTGACGGGAGATTGCTCCTTCAGGACCCGAACCATTCTTCGGTCGCCTGTTGGAGTAATCAGTGGTTTATCTCGGACCCGAACCATTCTTCGGTCGCCTGTTAAAACAATCAATGATTTGTCTAGGACCCGAACCTTTCTTTGGTTGCCTTGACGGGAAATTGCTCCTCTAGGACCCGAACCATTCTTCAGTTGCCTGTTGGAGCAATCAGTGATTTGTCTAGGACCCGAACCTTTCTTCGGTCGCCTTGATAGGAGATGCACTGACCTTTCTCAGGGCATCTCATTTG
The DNA here is from genome assembly GCA_017140185.1 of Eucalyptus polyanthemos subsp. polyanthemos. Lineage (NCBI taxonomy): Eukaryota > Viridiplantae > Streptophyta > Magnoliopsida > Myrtales > Myrtaceae > Eucalyptus > Eucalyptus polyanthemos. The sequence goes on from CM029464.1 coordinate 53,496,936, forward strand.
TGGGTGCCTGATTTGTATCGAGGACACCAGTTGGTACCCGACCTTTCTCGGGGAATGTGCCGACCTTTCTTAGAGTATCTGTTTTATGGGGGTGTCTGACCTTTATCAAAGACAATAGCCGGTACTCGACTTTTCTCGGGAGGATGCGCCGACCTTTCTCAGGGCATTGATTCTGGCAGATACCTGAACATTCACAAGCATATCAAATAGTACCTGGATAATTACAAGTACTAACCTGAAGGATATTTGGGCCTTTGCAGGCAACAAAATGGGTATTTGGCTTACCATAGGCATTGAAGGGGTACTTGGATGATCACAAGTATGAATTCTTGGGGGATACTTGGACATTCACAAGTATCGAAGGGGTGCTTGATAATTGGAGATATTGAGAACATACCTTGGATATTCGTGAAGGTGTCCCACCTCCTGGCAATTGGGAAATATCGATGGCGTACCTGGGATATTTGTGAAGATCTCACCTCCTGGTAGTGGGGAATGTCGAGGTCGTACCTGGGATATTCATGAAGGTCTCTAACCTCCTGGTAATTGGGAATATCGAGGACGTACCTGAGATATTTGTGAAGGTCTCTCACCTCCTGGTAGTTGGGAATATCGAGGACGTGCCTCGCATATTCATGAAGGTCTCTCACCTCCTGGTAATTGGGAATATCGAGGATGTACCTGGAATATTCATGAAGGTCTCTCACCTCCTGGTAGTGGAGAATATTGAGGGCGTACCTGGGATATTCGTGAAGGTCTCTCACCTCTTGGTAGTGGGAATATCGAGGACGTACCTTGGATATTCATGAAAGTCTCTCACCTCCTGGTAATTGTGAATATTGAGGACGTACCTTGGATATTCATGAAGGTCTCTCACCTCCTGGTAAAGGGGAATATCGAGGACGTACCTGGGATATTCGTGAAGGTCTCTCACCTCCTAGTAATTGTGAATATTGAGGACGTGCCTTGCAAATTCATGAAGGTCTCTCACCTCCTGGTAATTGGGAATATTGAGGACGTGCCTCGCATATTCATGAAGGTCTTTCACCTCTTGGTAAAGGGAAATATCGAGGACGTGCCTCGAATATTCATGAAGGTTTCTCACCTCTTGGTAATTGGAAATATTGAGGACATGCCTCGCATATTCATGAAGGTCTCTCAACTCCTGGTAAAGGGGAATATCAAGGACGTACCTGGGATATTCGTGAAGGTCTCTCACCTCCTGGTAATTGGAAATATTGAGGACATGCCTCGCATATTCACGAAGATCTCTCACCTCTTGGTAATTGGGAATATTGAGGACGTGCCTGAGATATTCGTGAAGGTCTCTCACCTCCTGGTAATGGGAATATCAATGACATGCCCCAAATATTCATGAAGGTCTCTCACCTTTTGGTAATTAAGGTCTACCTGGATGGCCACAGGCACTCGAAAGGGTTGGGACACCTGGGTAGCCGCAGGTGTACAAAGTAGTGAAATACTTGGATGAACACAAATATTTAATGATCAGGGACCGCTCAACTGGTCCAAGTGTAAGAAAGCATACCTAGGTAGTCGCAAGCGCATAATGTGGTGGAATACTTGAGTGGCTGCTAGCATTCAATGACATAATTTCGAGGACAGCTCGGACAGGTCAAGTGTCATGGAAAAGGAGTATCCGAACAGTGGTCGGTACTCAAATATAAGAGGGGATACCTAGATAGTGGTAGGTATTCAATGATAAAGAGATACTTGGTTAGTCACAAGTATCAATACTCTAGGGACAACTTGAACAGGTCGAGTGTCGATAAGAGGGAATACTCGGTAAGTGGTGGGTACTTAAAGATAAAGGGATACTTAGATAGTCACAAGCACCCAAACTCAAGGGATGACTCGAATAGGTCGAGTGTCAATAAGAGAGTACCTGGACAGTGGTAGGTACTTTAAGACAAATGGGGATTAGGATATGTTTACCTGGCAATATCTCTAATCTCTGAGAGTATGTCCGTTATTTGCATAATATGCACACATGATTGTATATGCTGTAAATTCATGAGTTCAAATGAGATTCATACATGATAATTTTGTCAATTTTGCATCATCTGATTTCCACTGGGGAAGATTTTGAAAGACAACCTTCATTTAGAATGTAGATGTCTTGAGCATGCCAGATGAGGGACTTTTAGTCTGAAAGGACTTTTCACTTACTCTCATGGAAAATGCTATCCCGACCATTAATGCAGGATTTATAAGGACCACACTATCTCACTGTCATCATGTCAGCAGGGGTCTGAGTATTCTCGCAAACGATACCACTTTACCAATGTGAGAGGTCTTTGTTTAAACTGTGATGAAGTCTTGGTTAGCGGCTCATCAAAGGGGACCATCAAGGTCAAGGCTTATGAATGGAGTGCCGCACGATCGTCTCCGGATTTGCAAGTCAAGAATCCTGCGAAAAGAGATAGAGTAATCTTGTTCATACTTCTTCGAGCGATGTTTATAGACATATGAAATTCTACGTTAATTGAAGTGCCCCTATTCTAAAGAGACTTTTTACAATAAGATGCAATGTAGGCTTGACTCATGTGTAAAAGGGTGAGAGCTGGTGATCGCCTTGACATTTGTCACCGGTCTTTCTTCTCACGGTCCGATGAAGGTTCTATGGACCACAACAACAATTTCTCTTGGGAATACAAATGACTGTGTTTTTTGTTTGGGGCATTGGCCTCGCTTTTACTAGGCACACTACTTTTTCATGCCTCTATTCCTCTCTTCAATTTTTCATTCATGGGCATTGACCTTGCTTTTACCAGGTACACTGCTTTTTTATGCCCTAGTTTTTGTTCTTGTTGCTTGAGGAATTGTTCTTGACAAGTTCAAGCAAACACCTTTGTTAGACTATTGAGTCTTCATCTTTTGCCGGCGCTTATGATTATGCTGCTCAAATGGCAACAACTTCTGCTTTGCCTCCATGAGAGGGTGAATTTACAGGCTCACTTGAGTTGTACAATGGACACAAGTGCGTAAAGAAAGAACTGCTCTTCATGACTCTAGGGCACTTAAATTAACGCGAGTGTTCATATGCAATAAAGACACTCAAAGATTGATGCAAGTGCAAGCAAGAGAATTTCTATCCCTTTTCTCACCTCGTGATGTTGACTTGCCTTCGACTTGCCCCAGTGTAGGGTGGTTCTTTGGCGAGGGTAGGGTAGAAATTTGTCAGTGTATGGGGATCAAAGTGAGCGATGGAATGCCTCTCACTGTTTTGGTCATCGTACCATTCGCAAGAGGACTCTTTACCCTGTAGTCATGGAATTTTCTGCACTCATCTCATAAGTGTATAGATAGGGGACTGTGCTTGCCTATCATCATTCTAACGTGCCTCATCCAGCATGCTCAATCAATCTTGTATTTTTCAATTAGATGTCTATTTTAATAATCCTCAATGGAATTAGTGATCTAGACAGACAAAATCATCATGTAGAATTCGCCTGGAAAAAGGTATGCAACAAATGATGTGATGGAGTTTGTACTCTCAAAATAAATGAATGGCTTTTTACTCAAGAAAAACTTATTAACAGCTTTAGAGGTGTTTACTTGGTGGAACAGTATTCACAAATATGTTGAAATTTGAACATTAAAAGAGTTATTTACAAAAGGTTATTCACAAATGGGTGTCGATGGATGTCCCTATTGATTAGGGATATGACATACGAAAGATCAGCTAAGGATTGGGAATCTGATCATTGATTTGATGGGCCTTTCTTCTTTTGCCTCTGCAGAAGAGAAGATGTACAAGTAGATCAATTAGTCTGGCCAAAATCAAATGTGAGTTGAGGCCTGAAGATTTTCTGTCATTTGCTTTGGCGATACTTGAGACGCCATTTTGTTTGGGAGAGTTTGTCATGCCTCTCATTGATTTGTTATCTATGTTTTTGGCAGTCAGGTGATCCTGCAATAGACAAGAGGGAGTGTGTTAGTCATGAACTATTTCAAGAGTCGAATAATTGGAAGCGATACAACTTTACCCTTCACTGGTTTGCAGACGATTGGGTGAACTTGACGTGAGAGGGGGACACGAGGTCCTACGTCCCTTGCTTCGTTAGGTCAATTATTGGCTCCTGGATGACACGTCATTTTACACGAAATTAGGTGAATATTGATTTGCCAAACCTAATCATCAAGTTTGGCTCTTGAATCCCGATACTTCCTGTCAATAGGGAAAATATGTCAAAAGCGGGTTCAAATAGTGGGGGTATTGGAAACGATACCAAGTTACCCTTTCCCAGAGTTTGTATTTGTTGATTCCTAAAGATATTTGAATGTTGATGATGGCCTCTTTATCTTGGCATAGTTCAATGTTTCCTTCAATTTCCTCATTTGTGACCATGTACGCATGATTGCTGGTCGTTGATTCATCTTCAACGCCTTCCTTCTGTGGAATTTCTCCTTCTGTCTTTATTTATAGCATCATTGGGAAAAAGTCATGTACCTCAAGCTTCTATGGAATCTGAGATAAAAAATCTCAAACTTTCTGATGGCAATTACTCCTTAGAAGAATATGCGTCTGGAGTGAAGTTTCTATATTCCAAAGTCATTATCCAGGGTGTGGGGCTATAGATCGTCTTAACTGTCTAGATTTTCTCCCTGTTGACAGTAATCACTTTAAAGGACGAGAAGGAACTTCTTCCTTATGCTTCTCGGCTCGTCGGAGTTGAAACTGTAACATCTAGCTGTTTGGGCGCGACATGCGACAAGATAGTCCTTTGGCTGAAGATGGAGCTGGGCAGGAGTGAGGCATGTCATGGATGCTTTGATTCAATTGTATGCATGTACCTATTACGTCTCACCTTTTGTATCCTGAAAATAGAAGAGAGGCGTTGTCATTCTCAATATCATGTTAAGGGAATAAGACTTACCCTTTTTTTTTGAAATGGGATGCTCATTTCTGTTTGCCCCCGCTTTCTTGAAAATGTGTTCTCGAGTTTGGTCTGTTCACACGATGTGCTAGTTTCAAATACCTTTTGTCACATTAAATCAAAGGGGATGATGTTCTGAAACATAAAGTGAGAGGGTTAGAAAGACAAACGTGCTTAAATTTATCATCTTGTGTTGACAAAAGCTTTTGGGCGATGAAATATTTTTTATTTTCAAAATACGTCTTTGGGGGAGAAAAAGCATGAGGAAGCCCAGCCTTCAGTATTCTCCTTGGATGATATTTTCTTTTCATGGTTGGATAGCATCACCAGGCTGGTTTGGAGTACTGCCCCATGCTCTTAAAACAAAATATTAAAATTGTACAATAGAGTACTTGGAATGAAAAATACAACAGTAGCACGTTAGACAAGATAAGAAACATGAAATTACAAAAACAAATAAAACCCATGAAAACTCCTGTGTAAAGGAGTGTTTTGATAGTGCTAGTTCTGAAATCAAGCGCCTTTGAGTTCCTCGCCTCCAGTAGACTCGAAGTATTCGCATGAGAGGACCACTTCATTGAAGCTATGGAAGTACAACCCACGCAACCAACAACGATGCTCGTGAGGTAAAGTCCCTATGAACAGCTTTATCATTTCTTCTTCGGCCAGTTGAGGGTAAGTTTGCATCATAAAAGCCTCCCACCTCATCGCATATGTTTGGAAATCCTCCATTGGTCTTCTTCTAAAGTGAACCAAGTTCTCGCAAGGCGGTTCTGGGCCTCAATCTGGCTTTGATACTGAAGCAGGAATGCAAAAGACAGCTCATTCCAATCTCTCATGAGGTAGATACCTGCTATGATGAACCATTGTAATGCAGGCCCTGTAAGACTTTCTTGGAAGTCCCGAGTTGTGAATGACATCAGGCTATGGTACCGACTCATTTTAGCGTGGAGATATTGCAAATAAGCTACGGGGCAAGTCGTGCCATTATACTTGCGGAGATTAGGTATCCACATCTCTCCAGAGGTCATGATCCTATGAGTGCAAGACAGGCTTGATGTATCCTGGTTAGGCCACTGGTTTTCCCATTGCATATTCGTTGTAGTGGTGAATTTTTCTATTTCAGGGAAACTGAATTCTGCCGAGATTATTCCATTGCCTTCTTCCAGGTCAAAATCGCCAAACGAGGATGAGGTATTTAAGCTATCTTCATGGTCAGGTGACAAGCTTAGTACTTCATTAGGATTGTAGTGGATAAAGACGTATGTTTCCTCTTCTGACGGGCCTTCATCCCCGGGTGAGAGTAGGAAACAGTTATATGATGAATCGTCAGTTTCATTGTCGAAATAACGCTGGAAGTCCTTTAGATTGTATTCTAGGGCCGGGAAGTCTTCAGGGTTATACTCTAGAGGATGGTAGCTTTCAGAGCTGTGTTTTTGGGAATGCTCGAAGTTTTGGTGCGGCAGCTCTTTGGCAGACGCGGAATTGATTTGCTTAGGCTTTCTTTTCTTGGCCCCTGGTCTAGACCTTTTGAGTAAGGCTCTGCGTTTCGCCAACTCAATTTTGTCAAGGGAAGTGAGAGATATTAGAGTTTCACTCTTTGATTCACTTTCTAGGTTGATGGGGGTTGATATTCTTTAGACTCTGGCTCTGGGAGTAAGCTTAGGGAGTTGTCCTATCGTGCCCCGGTCTTGAACAGGCTCTATGTCTTGGATCTCGTACAAAGGCTCCTTGCCTTTCCTAGTGGGAAATTTTTCAGTAATAAGATGCTGCTCAGTTGCCCATTTATTATGCAAGGCTTCATTGACACGCTTCTCTCCTATCTCAGCAACTAACGGTTCCTCGTGCTTCGCGATCATTGGCTCTTCATAGGGTAAGGTGATGTTAGGGGTGATGTCAATATTATACTCTTGGTGAAAAACATGAATTAGTTCCCTCCAGGTTTTAAGGGGGTTGATCTTCTTGACAATGTACCATTGCAAGGTAGGGCCAGTTAAATTTGATTGGTACGATTGAATCATCCTTCGGACCAGGTAGGCTTGCAAGTAGGTCTCTGGGCGGGAGGTATTAGCATACCTTTCGCATTCGGGTGCTTTGAGTTTTTCAGGGATCTCAATGCCGGCGTAATTGGACAGGTCAATGGGATTCTGCCCCTGCAGCTGACTTAACTTTTTCATGATCCTTTCAAACTGTCTATGGTACCGGCTATTTTCTGGCAAATTTACGGGCGTCATGACGGTGTTTGAGGCAACTATAGAGTTAGGCTCAGCTTGAGTAGATTTCGTTTGTCTCGAGAGTTGTCGAAGGACAATGGACATCTGTCCTATACCGTCTTCAATGCTAATGAGGCGGTTTTGAACATCATTCTGATCATGCCCTATTGCATGAGGCCATTCACGGGCAATTGGTGGCCGGCGTTTCATAATTACCTGTTTGTTTGCGAAAACAATGAATGAGCACGAAAGTAAACAAAGATTGACCCATGGCAATGGTCTAACTGCTTTTTATTTATCAAAAGAGGATTTATAAACCGCAGACTTCTGACATCTAAAACTTGAAATGACAGAATAAAGTACTAGATATTAAACAAAAGTCCCTAAACAGTGGGACAAAACTTTCACACTATTAATACTAAGGGGCACATGATTGCCAATTTATATGCGACGGGGAGTCTTGCGCTTGCACAGAGGCTTGCTTTCTTGGACCGGCTCTGAGTATCCAGTCCATTCCCAAATCCCTCTCCATGAGCTCTGCTTGCTTGTGCCGGTTGCTCTCGTTAATTGAGTGAGGGACTAATGGCTTTCATTTTGTCGGGATACGATGGTTGTGGATGTAGGACATGGAGGTGTGGTGGGCTTTTTCTTCTCCCTCAAGCCCTTCAGGTACCACGATCCTTTTGCGATGGCACTTGTTCCATGCTTCCTCAATAATGTCAATCATGTATTCAAAACTTTGATGAGTGAAGAGAAGTGGAGGGACCCTCTTCTTGAAAGATGGCGGGATCTCCTGAAGGGCTCCATACTGTCGTGCCACCTTTTATGGGAAATAGGAAAAGGCACCGGTGAGGCCGAGTAATGGAATTGGATAGCGGCGCTTGAAAGCAAAGCGAGCTCTCTTTTCATAGAACCAACCAGCACACCATTGGAATGCCTTAGGAGCCGGGTCTCTTAGGAAATTTATCCAATTTAAATAGCTTTGATTGGGAATGTATGGTCCTAAAACCATAAATTTTTGTAATGGATTTTCGAAATCATTCATTCCAGATGATCGCATGAAGTCTCGGAATTCACTTAGGTGAGAAAAGAACTAGACTTGTAAAATTTCCGGAGAGACCCGCATGATTTTTTCCGTGTTTTCTTTAAAACTATTAAAGGACAAAAATGTTTCAGTTAAAATCATGTTGACATAATTTTGCCCCCTTAAGATTTGATCAACTATCCATGCCATCATAGGACTTATGACATTTCTCTGATGGGGGAAAATGATGAATCCAAAAAAGGCCAGGAGGAAAATCTCGCTTTTTTGGGTCATAGGCTGATTTTGAAAACATGCATTCATGAATTCTAGTGGGTAGGTATTATGGTTGTCTTCAAGAATTTGTCTCATGACATGGATTTCAGTTCCTAAAAGTCGCACTAACCCGTGCCACGGGAGGGCGCCTGTCGATGGTCTAACAAGTTTTTTCTCGAGAGGCATTCCAGTGATGATGCTGTATTATTCTAGAGTTGGGGTTAGCTCAAACCCTCCAAACATAAAAGTAGTCGTCTTCGGGCACCAGAAATGTGCCATGGCCTGTATGACTTCGGGACGAACAGTGATTTGAATCAACAATAGGAGATGACCGATTTTGGCTTTCACGCTCTCTTGGACAAACTGATCCAATTGACCCCACAATTTGAAGAGTTCCGCTTTGGGAGCAGGAATGAACTGGATATCGTCTTTCCCCATCGTATATAGACTGGGACTTTGAAAAGCTTATCCTAAATTGCCATGGGCCAATAAAAGATTGAGTAAAAGTAAAGAAATCACTTTACTTTTAAATAAAATGGCAAGCACAAAGACATACAGATGGGACGTGCGGCTCGATTTCTAACTCAGAAGGCTTGATGAAATTAAAAGGGTATCCGCCCGTCGCAATCTCGCGTTAGCAGCATATCTCCTTAACCTCGGCTAAGAAATTCGGGGAAAAGAAATGCAACATCTACATCGCAGTCTCGCGTTCGAGGTCGTATCTTTCATAACACGATCCTAGAAATCCTAGGGCGGCCCAGGTCCGGCGGCTGGGTTATGTGTGCCATGTGTAGTGTTAAAACAGTAAAGTATGCACAGCAGCTTATAATCACAAGATAATCTATTTTAAGCAAAATTAAAATAAATTTCTAAGCTTTTGACCTGCATAAAGAAAAAAACCTAAGTCAGTAGAGAATTTAAACAAAACAAAAATGGCCTAAATCTTCAAAGTCCCCAGCGGACTCGCCAAGCTGTCGCAACCTCTTTTTTTCCGACGCCCGCGATCGGGTACGAGCGCCTAAGGAGGCTAATGGCTCGGCTGAATTTATTAAGCCCGAACTCTCCCAAGTCCACCAATTCATGACTTAATGGTTCAAGTTTTTTAACTTGTAAGTTAATTTTTAAAATGGAGTCGCCACTAATCAATTTGGGGTGGGTTGATTAGAAACCCAAGCGAAGTATCGAAAGAAATACTCACTCCTATGCAACCAGAGAAATTAGGATCGGGGACTTGATTACACTAGTTAATCACTAATGCTCTTTCGGTACCTAATCTTGTTTAAACCTTGAGGTTTTTTTGGATGTTCGAGGGATTTTCCATGCATTTTTAGGAGGAAAAACATTTTTTTGAGTCTTTTTCTCATTTTCTGACATAAAAAGGATTTTTTTTTTGGATTTCTTGGTATTTTTGGAAAAATACAAGTCTTTTTGGCTTTTTCTGAATTTTTTTGGCTTTTTCTGGAAAATATGGAATTTTTTTTTTCGAAAAATAAAATATTTTAAATATTTTTGGAAAATAAATTATTTTTGATTTTTCTCGATTTTTTGGAAAAAAATGTTAACATTTTTTAAATATTTTTTTGAAAATAAAACATTTTTGATTTTTTTGAAAATAAATTATTTATTTTTTATTTATTAGAATATTATTTTATATTAAAATAATAAAACCAGATAAAATCGACCTTGGTGGATCCGCGGGTTGGGTCCAACCCGGCCACCTGAATGCGAGACGGGCCCGCTATGCGGTCCCAACTTCTTTTTAAAAAAAAAAATTAACAAAACGACGCCGTGGCCGAGTGTTCGGGGGCACTCGGCCCGGTCCGACGACCGGCTCCACGACCCGGCTTTCCAGTGAAACCCTACCTGACCCAGCTCCGGCACCCGACCCGTCCTCCAGCCGCCCCCTAGATCGCAAACCCTACCCGTTTTTCCGGTTCCGGATTCGCTTCGCGTCTCGGAAAATCGCAAACCCTAGGGTTTGCGAATCCGCGGCACCGAGGAGGAAACCGAAGTGATACGACGGCGACAACGGCCACGGCGGTGGGGACCACGACGACGGCGACGGCGATAGAATGGGGTAGCGATGGGCGATAGGGACGACGGTGACGGCTTTTTTTTTTTTTTACCTTTTCTTGAACGGAGGCAAGGACGGCGACGGCAGGGGTTGATTTACGACGGCGGCGGCAAAGGCAAGGGTAGACTGATGGCGACGACCATGGCGGACAACGACGGCAACGGTGGATCCTGGACGGTCGGATCTGGCCAGATCTGGCGCGGGTTACCCTCTCTCTCCCTTGGGCTCGCCCTTCGAGCTCCCCGAAGTCTCTTGGGGACCCCTCCGAGCTCACCGCGCCATGGCCGACCCTGCACTCAAGCTCCCCGAAGTCTCTCAGGGGACCTCGAGCTTCGGCCGGCCTCTCTCTCTCTCTTTGAGACCTCTGCTTCCTCTCTCTCTCTCTCTCCGCCTCCCCCTGTGTCTGTTTGTGCTCGCTTCTTCGGCTAGATTCAAGATCTCCGGTGGCTCGTCTTTGGGCCTCCCCTGAAGTCTCTCAGGGGAAGCTATCAAAGCTTACCATCGGCGATCTCCTCTTTGCCATCTGTGTGTCCCTTTCGTCGGCGATGGAGGGCCTATTTATAGGCCGAGGGGTGGCCGGTCGACGGAGCTCGACCGTCGGTTGTTGTGGCCCTCGCCGGCCGAACCGGCGTCCCATCCGACGCCAGTTGTTCCCCTACTCCACGTCCCATCGTCGTCCGGTTACAGTTGCTCCACGTGCGTCGTTGCTGCTCCTCCCCTCCGCTCCGGCGTCGCGCCTCCGGCGCGTGTGCTGCAACATTGCGAGGAAGAAGAAGACTCGGCTGGGCCGGGCTAAGGCGGAAATGGGCCAAGGAGGCCCAGAGGAGGGGCGGCTGTTTATGCTTTTTTTCGTTTCTTTTCCATTTTTTTTGTTTATTTATCATTCGGAAAAAGATTAAATAAAAATAAAAACAAAAGTAAAAATTAATTAATTAAAATGAAATTTTAGGTGTCAACAGTCGTGAATTTGGCATCAAGAGCAAAATTGATCATCGAGCAGGCTTGAGCTGCTTGACAAAATTCCAAGGCTCAAAGAAGGGGGCCGGTTCCGGCTGGCTTACTATCTCTCAAACACACACCCAGACACACATACGCGCATAGTCAACATGGGCCACATTTTGAAATACAGGCTTGGACGGGTCAGTCCAACGTGGGCCAACAAGCAAATCCAACTGGCCAGGCTAGTTCAAGCTCAAGTTCTTCGCAGCCCAGATTATCTATCGGACCCATAGACATGGCACCGACTATCATGATCAAGTTTGAAATGCAGTTGGCGCGACAGAACACAAAAGTGCTAGAATAATTCCCAACAAATCTACGTACATGAAATAATACTGCCTCTACAGCTCAATTACCTTCCCTTCTGCAATAACTGACTTTCTTTGTGCTACGAAGTTACGAAATCTATGTATTCCGTTAAATAAAATGGCACTTGGTGCAAGACAATTATTGCCGAAGTGAGTCAAAGAAATACCATGTTAGATACGTACTAAGAAAGAAGTACATTTTTTCTCCGAGAATCCAATTCATATGCCACTTTGAATTCAGGCTCGTAGTAAGGCCGGTTTATCAAATAAAGAAGTTCTTTGCTTACACAAAACAAAAAAAAGCTTCATTCTAATTTATCAAAATTTGTGTTGTGTCCACCATCAATAGAAAAGGCAATTCTCGTGATTCCATTTGATGTTTTTCCGACAGTCAAATTATCTACTGTAGAATCCGACCTTGAACTTGATTGGCATGTCAACAATAACACGATGAAGTCATTAGTTTGGGCAAACAACTCCTTATTTGATGACTTATGCCAAACGACTATGGGGAAGCCCTATCTAAATCCATCGAATTGATCTTATAAGAATTAGGCGTCAAGGTTGGACAACATGCACGTGCATTATGTAAATTGCCTCATGACACGCATTTTTCATTTCGAAGAGAAGCTAATCGAGTCAAAATTAATCTCGCCAAAGCGGCCTTGAATCCTCAAGGAATAGAAAATCCAGCACACCAGAAAATTATGGAAGGACTTAAATGATATCGATTCGTAAGTGGACTACAACCAAAGACAATGCACCTATTTAGAGGGCACCCTAAGCTCTCCTACGAATGCAGATCAATCTAAAAACCTTTCTTCTTGTGCATAAATCTTCTTACGTCCTCTACAATAGATTCCCAAAGCCATCACACCATTATGGTCTCTAACAACGACACCAATTTTAGTTTTACCACTTTGCATATTCAAAGCACCCATCGCCATTTATCATCAGGAGTTTAAATATTCTTGCTTTTCCCTCTCTCCATAAAATTCAAAGCAATCTTCACGACGGCCTTCAAGTATTCCCCACTGGTATTCAGTACGATTGCGTCAAAAATTCGAGCACATTGTCATGTTCAATCAAGCTTTTACCCTTCAGGTTAATACAACCCGCGCCCCCCCCCCCCCCCCCCCCCCCAACAATTATCATGGAGAGGATTCGGTTCTTTGGGGCACATTTTGCCTTATTACACGAAATGAAAGAGGTGTTCATATCTGACCACAAAAAAAAAAAAAGAAGAAAAAAAAAAGAAAAAGAAATAGGTACCAGCATGAGTTGAATTGATTCCAACCGTCAAATTAGAGGGGTAGAAAGGTTGGGATCGAAAGAACATGTTCATGCATGCTCACGTGCCGCAACTTTTGACTTTTTCGCATGGGATATGATGAAGCTAGTGTAGCAAGTCCATGATTCTTGTCAATTTCCTTTTCCATAGATGAGGCTTGACCTACTCTCCCAAAGTCTGCTAGATCCGTCGGACAAATTGCATCATATGGTCGCGTTCCCATCAAAAGATCAACCAACGCAACTCTAAAGTTATAGACGTCGCTCTTCAATGACATTTTCAACCAAAATAATGTGATACTCTAATATAACGGCTTCAAGCATGGTCAAACTACAGTCGTAGACCTTTGTGGCTTTAAAGGTCTTTGGCATAAGGCAAATGGTGTTTGGCAAATTTTTTTGAAGAATTTTAGAAAATGCAAGGGTAGATTAGAAGGTTTTTTGGATTTTGATCATTTCCATAATGCTAATATATATATAAATAAAACTTTGCCATCACTAACTTTTCACAATTTGAAAATGTTCTCCCCTTGCATGATGTCGCTGACGAAGAGCTTAGGTTGCCAATAAGGCTAGATTGCTAGCAACCTTGCTGGAGACCACATGACCCTAGGCTGCCCAATCATAGGAGAGGGCCGCCAGTGCCAAATCTGGCTTGTCGGTTAGTCGCTAACAATAAAACCCTTGTCCTATTTTTAGAGTTTTTTAAATTAAAAAAAAAAAAGCAAAATTTCTTCATAAAATGTGATTTTTCGAACACCATTTAAACTAAAGTTGTTTATGCATTTTTAAATAACAATTACCAAACACTACTTGTATTTTGAAAAGTTCCCTTAACCTAAAGTTTTTTACATTTTCCTAAAAACCTTCCCCAAAAGCCAAAGCAAACACAACCCATGCAATGATCAGTCCAAGCAATGCACAAGGCCCATTATATTACTTGTGGCTATGTACATGGATGCCCTGTGGCCATAATTTCCAATAACTTGTGTTGTCACAATTTGTTTTCGCTGAACCTTTTGTTACCGACCGAAATTTTTCGAAATACCTACAAATTGTAACTTCTTTGAAATCCCATTTTTCATTTTTGAAAGACGATCGTTTTATAATTCACACACGCATATAGTTGTTAAGATGATAGTTATGTGTAACGTATTGTTTGGAGAGAGAATCATTGAATGGTAAGGCTTTGGAAAGAATATCCAGCCAAATCCGACGGCTCTCTCTTTCAATTTTGTATTTCTTGATTTTTTTTCCCAGCCAAACACGCTGACTCTCTCTTTCAATTTTGTCTTTCTTGATTTGATTAACTCTCACTTTCAAACTTTTGCCCAGCCTCCTTGCAGCTGAGACTGAGGGGATTCGAACCCTCCATCTCCCCCTTCCATGTTGAAAAGGTGGCCACTAGGGCAAACCCCAAGTGGTTGTCTTTCTTGATTGAGGCCCCCCTTTTCAAACGCCCTTTTTGCTTACTCTTCACGTTTTGGGCCAACCCAAGTCTCTTCACACTTGGGGGTCGTGTTAAATATTACATAAGATAAAAAAACCATATATTTTAATATATATAATGGGGCATGCACGACTCACGCATTTGTACGTAAAATGATTCCTCATATATGGCCACTTGGACAAAGAATTGTTATAATATTTATCAAGACCTGCCTCAACGATGTATAGATGCGACGCGTTAAAACAATGAAATCTAAGCTATTAACATCTCGTAGGCTCTACCTATGCGTTGTCTAGTAACATTCCCAGTACTGAAGTCAAAGAGAAGTTTCTTTTTCCCATGACCGTAGTTACCATTACACCATGTATGAAAACACATCATGTTATGGCATGGTAACTTTGCACGGTTTAGTTAAGGGTTTCGCTTTTTTTATGGCTCTGACAGAATCGATCTAAAACCATTTACTCAATGGCACTAAAATAACTTGCTTAATTAAGTGTTTTGCCTGTTTCAACAAAATAGCTTGTTTTTTTCTTCATATAATATGGTACCTACCTCAAATTCCCTTATATATCAAATTACCGAGAAAATATCCTTATCATCACCATCTTAAATTGCCCTACAGCATGATTCGATGAAATTTATGAGCGGACATTATAACTTTGGATTTGATCAAAAAATTCTTGAACATGGAAATCTAATCGATTCACGACACCATATTATATATGACTCGTTAGAAGACTATACATACAAGTCATGCACGTCTACCGATTGGTCAATAGAAACAAGATTAGATAATGCCATGTTCTTTTCTCGTTAAACCCCGAAGCATAAATGGGCGAGGGAGGCATATCATGTCATATCTCTGTCTCTTTCTCCTTCTCTGTCTCTCTGCATGTGTCCATGTCTCTCGTTGCCCTTTACTGCTCGATGACAGACGATAACTCTCGAACGGTTGAAAATCATTCCTAGTAAAGAGACTGGGAAAGCGGGTTTGGCGGAATTTTTGGGTCGCTAATGGAGATCTTGGGGGCATAACATCCTCCATCTTTTTGTTCAGTATGCTTCTCGTTCCGTGCCTTGCAGTAGCTTTTGATTGTCAAATGGTAATTTTAACGGGTAAATTGAAAAGAATAAGCTTCCAAATAGGTTGCTATTTATACTAGAAGGTCAAGAAGTCTCTCAAGGACGATATTTATGGAGTAGAAATAAAAGTGCACTAGTTTAGCTTTGGCCAACATTTCGAATATCCCGAGCAAAAAAGTCAAGTCTATGAAGTTTCCACAAAAAAAGGGCAGACCCTGCGTCCTCAAAAGGAACAGATCCTCACAAAGATAAAAAAGTACAGCGTTACACATTATCATTAAAAGATAGCCAAGAAAAAAGACAGACCAAAATTAAGATAATGATCACCTTTCTACAATCGGAACTCCCTTTTTTCCCGGGAAGGGGATAAGTACACTAACGGTGCCATAAGTTGTGTACGGCGCTCACTTTGGTGCCAAAAGTTTCCGTCGGATCATTTAAGTGCCAAATCGGAGGAAAAACGCTCACTTTGGTGCCAACGGCGAAAGATTCCGGCCACCGGCGAAAGATTCCGGCCAAAATAATTACGTGGCTTTTTTTTTTAATCGACAAGGCCTTAAACGACATCGTTTTGCCATCCTACATGGATGGCCTCACAAAAACGACACCGTTTAACTCATTGAGGATTGAAATTAGGGTTTCGACTTGGCCGCCGAGTGGCCGTCGTCGGGGTTGGGGTTGGGGTCGGGGTTGAAGCTGCGGCCGCCGAGTGGCCATCATCGAGGTCGGGGTCGAGGTCGAAGCTGCGGCCGTCGAGTGGCCATTGTCGGGGTCGGGGTCGGGGTTTGAGCTGCGGCCGTCGAGTGGCCATCGTCGCGGTCGAGGTCGGGGTCGGGGTCGGAGGTGCGGCTGCCGAGTGGCCATCATCGGGGTCGGGGTCGGGGTCAAGGTCGGAGCCGCTACCGTTGAGTGGCCATCGTCGGGGTTGGGGTCGAGGTCGGGGTCGAAGCCGTGGCCGCCGAGCACAAGGACCGTCAAGGACGGCGACGGCCGGAGATTAGGGTTTTGAATTGGGGGAGACACTAAGGTAGCGCATGGTAACGCTGCTGTTTCTCCCAATTTCTGTTCTTTTGTTTCTCGGAACAAAAAAAGAACATAAACCTGTTTGGTAAAACATTTGTTCCCGGGAACAATTTCTCTAATTTTTGTTCCCGTATTGTTCCCGGGAACAGTTTTGAGAAGCAAAAAAAAAGTTGCTTCTTGTTCCCGGGAACAATTTCTAGAAGTAAGCTGATTTTCTTTTTTAATTTTCTTTTCTTGCCGCGACCACCGTCAACCGCCCGGAGCCACCGTCCACCGCCATCGCTGCTGGCCGTTGGCTGCCGGTCGCCGCCGCCGCTGGTCGTCGGTCGCCGCCGGCGCCACCGCCGGCCAAGCGTTAGCCGCCGCCGGTCGCCGCCGCCGGCCGCCGGTCGGGCGGCGATCCGTCGGCAAAAATAAAAAATGAATAAATACAAAAAATAAATTATTGCGTTACCAAACGCATTTCTATTTTTTTTTCTATTTCAAGAGTAGAAATTTTGTGTCGTTACCAAACGGGTTCTTTTACTTAGAAATTGTTCTCCGGAGCAGAAATAGAAAAGAACTATTTTTGAAAAAAAAAAAAAAAACTCTTCCCGGGAACATAAGTGTTGTCATGCGCAGCCTAAATGGCGTCGTTTTGGTGTTAGGATGCTGACTGTGTTCTCCGGTGAGCCACATCAGCTTAAAAAATTAATAAAAAAGTGCCACGTTGGATTTCCGGCCAACCGGATCGGAGTTGGCACCAAAGTGAGCGCCGTACACAACTTATGGCACAATTAGTGTACTTATCCCCTTTTTTCCCCAAGCCATTTTGTTTTGTTTTATGTTTTCGTTTGCTTTGTGTTTGCTCAGAAGATTTGGAACAAAAAGTCCGGTGCATTACTGCGGAAAGTCACACATGCTCGCCGCCCGGCAATCTAGGGATGATTTGAGACTAGGTCGCCCACTTCGTCAGTACAAACTTCATGGCCCATTGTTTAACTTCCTTGATCTTCCACTCACAAGCACTAACCAAGTATGTCTGTGTGCTGGCCCGAAGGCCGATCTGGCATAACATGGCAAAATGCTCACAGTTGTTATTGATGAGGTCATACTCGCCAAAGTTGTTGCGCTCATGAAGCTCACGAGCCTTGTTAACAACATCTTGCGGTGATTTGATTTCGAGTAAGGTCATGCAAGTTCCCCATCTCTCAGCCAATACCATAGGTGAGGCGGCCTATCTGCATATAGGTGGAGTTCCTCACCTTCTTGCTGAAAGGAATCAAGACTCGTCTCTTCGACTCTTGTTCTTGTGAAGTGAATCACGCAGCCTTCTCCAACATAGATTCCTGTTATAATCAATAATGAGTATGTGCAATATAAGTAATCAATTGTCCATAACTTTCCACCCAAAGCAAATATTTACTTAGAATCAACTAGTTAATAGGGGATGAGAAGCCAAAGGATGTAGATTGATGAGCGAGGGAGGATTATCACAAGATTTTCTAAGTTTGGAAGAATTAACTTGCGGATGGAGCAACAGTAGATTAGCCGCAATGCGATTTGCGATTTGCTGAGTCCATGATGTTAGATCGTTGTATTGGAGACTTAAAAACTGATGGAGAATAAATTTCAATCATGACAAATCACTAGTTTCAATATATTATGTGATTTAATTGAGTTACGTTTTCTATACCGACTAATTTCGACATTCTAGGAAATATGGGAACAATTTTCAGAAAGAGAGACGACCGAATGAGAAAAGATTTCGAGGAAGAAGAAAGAATGGCAAGTAGTGTAACGAGAGAAAAAGAGGAGCAGGGTTATGGAAAATTCCTGTTAAGAGCTCGGAGAACAAAAAAGAACGTCTTATCACGTCTTTGTACTCTTCCGGATTAACTATCTGAGTTTCATCTTAGTTCCCGCTTTGAAAAATAAGGTGCCTAAAACCATCTGATCGTTGATTTTTCTTTTGGTTAGAAATAAGTTCATATCCGTAATCCAAGGGAAGTTGAAATGGGGTTTTCTCTTTAAGATTTAAGGGGCTTGCATACTTTGTTTTTTGTGTGGCGTTTGATCGATTGAAGGTTAATCCAAAACGGTGACTACTACTGGCTTGTCATAGGGTCTCTCCCCCTCCTCATCCCAACCGCCCACCCAAGAACTTCCCCTGTCTCTGCACCAAGAACATAGTGTTTCTCTCTCTCTCTCTCTCTCTCTCTCTGCACCAAGAACATAAGGTCTCTCTGACTCTTCATCAAGAGCATAGGGCTTACAAGATTATCATTATTATTTCCTTTTGGTCACTTCCAAGGAGGTCATGAACTGTTCATGGTTATCAGAATCAGGTATATGAACAGCCCTTGAAATGAAAAGAAGAAGAAGACAACTGTTGAAGGTGTACTAAATTCCTCATAAAATTTCTCTTACTGTCCAAATGTTAACAATTGTTAACAGGGATTAGGCCTGAAGGGTAAGATGTGACGATTGCTGCGATGATGCAGCTACTGTTCTTTGGCCAAAAGCTAAAGATAAGAAAGGACGATTTAATAATATTTTAATATTTTTTTGTTTTTATTTTAAAAATTTTTCTTTCATTTTTTCCCTTCTTCTACCTTTTGCCAATGCCTGCCACTGGCCATTGGCTATGATTGAGCTAGCCTCACATGGATGATGCTTGCCATCGCTTGCCTTGGCGAGGGAAAGCCCCAACCAAATCTAGCCCCAGAAAGGCCAAACCTTGCCTAGTTGAGGGCAAGCCCCAGTGAGGGCTTCCCTTGCCAAATCTAGTGAGGCCAACCCTTGCTTAAGGCTAGGTCAGCCTCCTTGGGCGTTGCCTAGGCAAAGGTGATGCTTGGCATGATTGCCTTGGCTTGGGCAAGGGTTGGCCTCGCAAAATCTAGCGAGGGGATATGTTGCTTGTGGCAAGCAACGGCGAGCCTGGCCTAGGCAAGGCCAGCCTCGCAATGGTCAATAGCTAGTTACCATCAAAAGGAAGAAAAATGAAAGAAAAAGGAAAGAAAAAAAATTAAAAATCGAAATCGAAAATATTGAATCGGCACTAGATCAAAAGGTTTAGGATTAAATTGGTATCATTAAAATGTTTAGAACTAAATTGATATAAATGTAATAGATTTATGACTTTTCTGACACTTTTTCTTGCATTTCTTTGTTGGTCCAATCATGTGATTTTTTTTTTTTTTGGAGCCGCTAATTTCTTTTTGAAATCTTAGGTACGTCTCAAATTTGATGGAGTGCATGTTAATCAATGAGAGAAATGCATAATACATAGGTATAATTTGGTACTCTGTATTAATACAAGGATAATTATCAAATCCACTATTGGCGTAAGAATTTTCACACATATTGTCCTATCCAACAACGAAAGTGTAGAAAATTTTTACATTGACAATGGATCTAATAAAAATTTCATCTATATTCTAAGTTTTTTTTTTTTTTAAATAAGGACCATGACATCCTAGTTAGTGTGTGTTTCTTTTTCTTTTCCTTCACTTGGAAATGAATGAACAATAATCTTGTTGACCAAAAGATCAATTGCAATATAGTTTGCCAACTCATTGCAAAAGTGAACATAGTACTTTGGCATTAAAGTGAATGTCGTACTAAACTTTTGACACTTCTAATGTCTTTATGCTACAAAAGAACCATTAGTCCATCTCTTTTGTTATTTCCCTTGTTCAAAGGAGTTTTATTGGGTAAAATTTTGGGATAGTGTAACTCATTACTTTGGCATCGACCCCATTTAGTTAGTGTGTGTTTCTTTTTCTTTTCCTTCACTTGGAAATGAATGAACAATAATCTTGTTGACCAAAAGATCAATTGCAATATAGTTTGCCAACTCATTGCAAAAGTGAACATAGTACGAAACCTTTGGCATTAAAGTGAATGTCGTACTAAACTTTTGACACTTCTAATGTCTTTATGCTACAAAAGAACCATTAGTCCATCTCTTTTGTTATTTTCCTTGTTCAAAGGAGTTTTATTGGGTAAAATTTTGGGATAGTGTAACTCATTACTTTGGCATCGACCCCATTTAGTCGTTCATTGTATGAGATAATCAAGGATCAACCCCAACCTCTAAATAAGAGCATTGTTAATTTATATTTGCATATTAGCAGCATTTTTCATTTAAAGAATGAACACGATAAAGAAGACTTTTCTACTCCATCTCTCTAAGAACCTTAGAGATAGAAGTAAGCTAGCAAAGCTTCTCTGCTCTTCCTACTCCTTTCCTACACTTCCATGTTGTTTCGCTGCTGGAAAACAAACACACATGCGATATGCACTACACAACATGGACATAATAACTGCAGAACAAGATCGTGGAATCTCAACATTTAGATCAAGAGCATAGTTGCCCTTGAAGGCAGGGGAGTGGGCGACGAGGAGGGCGGGCGGAGTTATTCCAGCAAGATTGACCTGCCCGCAAACCTGTACGGCTTGGATGAGATAAAGGCGGAGATGAAGAACGGATGATTGACGGTGGTGGTGCCAAAGTGCTAGAAGAAGAGGAAGGGTGTGTTGTAGGTTCGGGTGGAGTAAGAAAGCAAGCATTTCTAG
Organism: Eucalyptus polyanthemos subsp. polyanthemos; assembly: GCA_017140185.1. Lineage (NCBI taxonomy): Eukaryota > Viridiplantae > Streptophyta > Magnoliopsida > Myrtales > Myrtaceae > Eucalyptus > Eucalyptus polyanthemos. The sequence continues at coordinate 53,518,134 of CM029464.1, forward strand.
ATGTGAATAGGTTTTAATGGGTGGACTATGTATTAGATAGGCCAACAATATAGGTTTGCTTCTTTTATTTGTTAAGGGATGAGATTGGATCACGTATTGTCAGGAGAGTAAGACGTAATTTTCGGGCTCTTTTCTTTTCTTGCGGGAAAAAAAAATATAGTTCGGATGTATTTGGATGCATCAAAGTTAATTCTCCATTTATAGGAAACACCGTTAGGGAATAGCAATGGCCAACAGCTATGCCGACCAAGCACCGCACGATTGGGCCTGTGTTGGGCCAAGCCCATCAGGAAAAAGGGGCATGCCTACAGCCCATTTGCTCCTGGGCACTAGCCCGGGTGGAAGAAAATGAGTACCATGATTAGGCCCAAGGTCACATGAGTGGCCGAGGCCATTGGGCCAATTCAAGAGAAGACCCGAAAATTTTCCATGAGTTAGAGGTCTCTTCTTCTCATGGTCACCTCCATCCCTTTCTCACAAATTTTAAAAGATTCCCGACTTTCTAACAAATTCTCAGTTTGTATATATATGGTTTCCTCGCTGATTTGGACGACAATTGCCAAATTTGGGACTTAGAGATTATATATTCTCGCAAAATGCGCAAATATTATCAAAAGAGTTTTCCCTATGATCCACAGGTTAGGATGGGATATTTATTGCCGCACTTAGACGAGGTCCTTGCGATCGAGAGGGGAGTGTCTGCGTCTACACAAGAGAGGGTGTGCTTACAGGATAGCCAAATCAAGTATAGCATTGAAATATTAAATTTCGCTCTTTTATTTTGTTAGTAAATGTATGCTTTTTCATGTACTGTGCGAATCGTATTTTATTTGATATCTAAAAATCTTATTGTGTTGAATTTATGTGATTTTCCTTGCAAAAGTTATGATGAATTGATTGTAAATGTCCTTTTGAGTTTTTACTAATTTTTCAATTTATTAATAGTTTCTCAAATTAAAAATAAATAAATAAACAAGTCCAAGTATAGTTTTACAACTTTTGTGGAGATCGCCATCTTACGTAGGTGCCAATTATTTTAAAATGGAAAACACTAAGCATGTCAAACAGCATGTCACTTGTCCAAATAATATGAAATACACCTTACATTCCATGAAGCATACTCTATTTCCTTTTGCTCAAGACTTTCCCAACATATGAGGCAACGAGTGTAGTCACAGAGGAGCTGTATAATAGATTATTACATTTCATGATTATCAAAATCGCAATAGAAATTGTAACAATCTCACGATCCAAACGAAAATCAAGTTCTTTTGATTTCAAATTTGGTCAATCGAAACTGATAAGATGCTATTAGATGGATACATCGGCCTCAATTAATCAAATATTAGTAATTTCGATAGATACATTGGGTTCAATTACCTAGATTTGAAGTATAATATGAGAATTGATTAGAAAATTCATGCATTTTCAAGGACTCGATTAGAGGAATAAAATACGTTGATTTGGGGACTAAAAATAGACTTTTGTCTTTTTAGAAAGACAGGACATGTTGTAGCCAAAATTTTCCACTTCCAAGTATGGGCTCAAGCTACACTAAAATGGCCAAGCAGTGGCTCGGCCCACAAGGACCGAGTCAAGAGAGATTGCAACCTCCAACACAAAACCCCAACCCCTAAGGCTTGGGAAGAGGGGCTCTCCCTCCTCCCTCTCCCTCTTCCTCTCCCTCTCATCCATCAACTCAAGTATCTGAGAGTTCTCCTCAAATCAAGCCTAGGAGGCTCTTGCTTTGTGGCATGCAGCTGGGTTCAGTCCTTCAAAAGTTCAATCAAGTATGGTAGGACCGAGAAAATCGCTTATCAACAAGACAATTCTTGTTGTAATTCAATTCAGGCTCATAATATGGCCAGCCCATTTGGTAGATAAATTCTCTACTTACACAGAGAAAAACCTTTTTGTAATTTACAATAATTTTCTAGACTCATGATATGTATGTTTCAACTTATCAATCATCTAAGTGTTATGGACTAGATATGTTCAACCATTTGTGTTGTGTCCACCTTTAGTAGAAATTGCAATTTTTATGATTCCTTCTACAATTTTTTCGATGTGAAATTGTCTCTTACAAAGCCCAACCCCCGAATTGGACTTGCACGTCTATGATAACGTGATGAAGTGATCAATTTGGGTAAACCAACCTTGTTTGATGACTCGGTCCTGAGAACATCAAGGGTAGCCTGATCCAAGTCCATAGAACTAATCTCATAAAACCAGACATCAAGGTTGGACCATAAATTCCAATGGCCGAGATGTCACTAGAGTGCTATTGTCTTTAGACAGCATGTCTATAGGATTATTTCATTCTCGTCCGAAATAGGGATTTCTTTTTCCACATAACCTTTCCAAATGGGCTAACCTCACGTACGCCTGCTTTGAGCCAATACCCAAATTTCCCCACTTTCAGAAGAACGAAAAGAGACCAGTAATTAACAAGGTCTCTCGGGGAAGAGATGATGAAGGTACCCAATTGTTGATTTTGGATTCTTCTCAAATAGAACCGAGTGTCACAGGGTCCTTCAAGAAAAGCAGTAAAGGGCGTAATGCTACAGAGACAAAGAAGATGAGAAGGTACACTCCTTACGTTGCACAGGGGAGTAGCTCTAGCTCCCTTGGTGACAATTAATTACTTGAAACTCCCTTAAATGTTATGAAAGGTGCGAAGGAATGGCCTTTAATGGTTAGTACTAATAAGTCACCGGAGTACATTTATGATAGTTCAATCTTTGAGAGCCTCGGTGGCTCAAGAAAGGCTCGATGTTATAATTCTAATTGACACGAAAAATAAAGAATTTCTAGTGCAAAACATTAAAAAGAATCTAAATTTTTATAGTTGTTATGTGGTGATTCTGGTAAAGATTGCGAGCAAAAAGTTCTTGCTAGCTCTGGGAGAGGGCTGCAACGTCCTCACCAGCCACTAGGCGAGGCCTTGTGGTCCTCACCATGGCCGGTGAGAGTTTGGGGGCCTTAATGCACTTGTTGTGGCTGTTGAGAGCTTGGGTGTGGTCTACAACACTCTCATTAGATCTTGCTTGCCTCGGGCGAGTGTATGGCGGTCCTTGTTGGCCATCACTCCAAAAAAAAAAAAAGTTGAATAAAGGAAATATCATAAAAAATTCAGCAACTATTTAAATATTATAAAAAAAATGTAGACATGTGTCTACGTTAGTAATTTCCACCAAAAAAAAAAAAGATTCGATAGACTCAATTAGTAAATTATGAAAATATTTATGACTCGATTGATAACATTAAAATGTTTAGGGAAAGATTTTGCAAATTACGTCAATACAAAAATACCAGAGAAATGAACATGAACAATAAATGATACAAATTATTTACGTAGTTCAATCTGATTGTCAATACTTACGTCACAAGAAGAGTCAGTAGTAAATAATCTACTATAATAATGGCATTAAAGTTATAATCACTCACAATTTTCCACATCTAGATTATCTCTAAACCCAAATATTTACAAATAAACAATTCATTACATGTAAAAATCAGTGCACAAAATCCAAGTTTTTAGAGCTCCTCATCGTGCCGCCCACACGAAACGCTCTGTGCAGCTTCGAGATATTTCTTTTTGCGGTGTGCTCAAATAGGAAAGCTACTGCGCGTCCTTTTCTTGCTTGACTCGTGCTCTCTACTGAAGGAGCCCACAAAAATTCCTTTATTTGCTACTTGGATATTTGTTTAATCAAGTTTGTCGATTAATGCTCAAACTCGAGACATAGATGTATAAGCTTTACGTATTAATATCTCGGCCCGATGTTGTGAAATTTACGTGGGACTGAGGAGCGGCAATTTTACAGTACCTCAATAGACGGGTTCTTGGGTCATGACTCTTTGTAATGTTTTTACATGAAATGACCCAAGCTACATGAAAACCTTAAAAGGTTTGATGATCGGCAGACGATATTTACTCTGTTTTCAATCGAACGGTTATTGAGAGGTTGTGCGTGATGCATTGCGTTCGGCACTTTGGGAAGAAACCATGGATCATCAACTTCCGTGCAGGAATGATAAGATTTTGAAGGACATAAAAATATCGGTCTTTACGGCTTTTTAGGTCAAACCTCTCCTCTCCTTTTGGCCTCTATTTTTTTTTTTTTTAACATTTCAATTAGTAACTAGTAGCCACTCTTCTCATATGAGAAATGAGAGGGGGGAGACATTTAATTTCAGGAATAGGGTTTGACCCTTATGCTCTATAAAGAGACATGATAAAAGTCTGTGAATGAATTGATAATTAAAATAAGATAGATAAAAAAAAAAAAAAAAAATTTGTATCCACCTATGATTTCAATCTCAAAGCCATAGCAATCGCTTCTTGATTGCCAAACTAGACCAAACTAGCCGGTTTGATCCAGTTTTCGGAAGTTTTGGTTCAGTTTCCAGTTTTGAAAAGTGGAATCAGTGTCCCGGTAGCTTAGTTTATGGCTCCAAAGGGGAACTAGACCGAACTAGACCAACTGCTTTTTATTCTTATCTATTTTTTAAATGTCTTACCATGCTCATGTATGTACTCTTCTTTCTATCTTTCCCTTTCTCTAGGTTTCTTTCACCTGTCATTGAGTTCGAGACATTCTCTCATTTGAACTTAACAGGGAACCGGACCGGATTGGGAGTTGATCGCTCCTATTGTAAGTTGCTGACTTTCAATCCGTGTGGGGAAGGAGGGAAGAGGGGCAAAATGGGCTGTCACGTGAGAATTATTAGTCAATGCTAGAGCCTTTAAATTTACCAACTTTATAAGAAAAGTTATGATCAATTAGCTAAGTTACTAAGAATAAGCGAACAAATTTTATGAGATGATGATTTATATTTCTTAACATTTAAAAAAAATTAAATTTTGTTATCTATTCTTTTATTATTAAGGATTAGCGGTCATGTTAGCACCAATCATGCCAAGTGAAATAATCATAACTAGTGTCTACGTCGATATATGATCAAAATTAGTTGAATAGATTTAACTGACAAAATGTGTAAATATTTATATTGGACTAAACTAATTAAAGTGTAATGGATTTAAAAAAAATTTAATAATTTTTCCTTGCATACAGTGGTCGGACAAGCACGCACAACCGAGAAAGAAGATAGTAACCAACTTCTGTACCGACCCCTACAGAATCTCGTAAAGCATACGTCAGCTTCGGGCCCGCCCCACAAAGAAGAATATATATATCAAATCAAGCGGCTCCGTACTTGAATAAGAAATTTCAAATGTGCAATTAATCTTGGGTTGTCATGTTGGGCGACCGTGGGAAGAGTCAACAAAGTAAAGCTCGTTTTAAACCTCAACGTTTGCTTCGACCAAAAAAACAAAAAACCACAACGTTTACGACTTTTTGGCTATATTATTGATTTTTCCAGTGTGGACCTGTCTGCCATGGTTGTGGATATCACAATGACCCAATTCCAACGCCTTCTCATGAAGTATGAAGGTATCGTATACGTCAGCAGACTTGAATGAGGCTAAACTGGTTTAGATTGAGCGTTATACAAATGCGCATTTCATGTGTCGTGTGAGATGTGCTCGAAATAAAATCTTATGGCAGTATGTTGATCGATTCGTAATAGATGGGTTGAATTTGAACGTTGTTAATTCCCCATCTGATCAAGATGGCCAGCGTGATTTTTCCGGTGCCCGAAGTCACGGTGGAATTGTGAGGGGACTTACCGCATCCACGTCTATGTTATGTATTAACATGACTACGGTTAATATACATCAAAGCTTGCTAAAATTATACCATCATCGAGTTCCACGACACCATGTACAAGTAAATATAATAAGGAAATGATAAGAATACCAAAGACAACAACATCATCAAGATTTTACTAGGAAACTTCAATACAAGAAGAATCGCGGCCAATTCAAAAGTTTCACTAAGCATGAAGAACAGTAAAATACGAGAAATTTTTTTTTAGTCACATATTAAAGGCTCAATATCAACATTACAATAGTATTTTATCATTACGAAGGTGACTTGACACAAATGAAAAATAAAATCCTAATCAAGATTAGAGAATTAGAAAAAGATCGTTTACAAACAAAATCGATCAATTCATAACCCTCGTTCTCACGAACAATATATCAAAATTTAAACCGATTTCAACAAGACTTGTCCGATTCCAACAGGATTTGGCCGTCAAATCTTTGGTGGAGACTGCCGACCTTTTCCCCTCTTCTTCACGCGGAAAAACGCATCCTCTCTCTCCCCTTTCCTCGTTTCTTTCGGACTTGGGCGCAAGAAGGCTCCTCTCTCTTTCCTTTCTGACTTTTGTCTTTTTGTCTTTTTTCATTACTTATGCGTTAAACTGGGGCCCCAGAAAATAATTCGGAGCAGATTTAGTCGAACTTGAACGTGGACATTAATAATTCCCCATGTTATCAAGATGGTCAAGCACGCTCTTTTCAGGATCCAAATTCACGGAAAATCGCCGCATTCGCATCCATGCATATTAAGAAAGTTGTGCATAAAAGTGTGCTTTTTATTATCACTACGGTGAATCTAAATCTATGACTTCCTAAATTTACGGCGATATCGAGTTCCATGGCACCATCTACATATAGCGTAGTTCCGAAGAAATAGTGTTAATGGAAAAAGGGAAAATGGAACACTTGGATAATTAGCAGAAATTATAGAATGGAGCAATTAAGGGGATGTGAGTAGAATCGAAGGGTCGATCCCTCTTTTGCACAAACGCGTAGATTCAATCGAGTTGCAGAATGAAAAAGAAAAAGAAAAAAAGGGTTGGAATAGGCAGATGGTTGCATAGAAATTCAAAGACGAATACGGTGGCGTGTGGAAGTGGAGTGCAGTCCAATAGTGCACCATCACTTTTGGTCGCGTTTTCAGTTTTCGCGGTTTATCTGAAGGTTGAAAAGACGGGAACGCATAAAGACCAAAAGGACGTAGGCGTTGTCCGTCTTCACGTTCTTCTAGTAAAAGTTTTAAACGAGTATAATACATGTTTCGTTTCGAGACCTTCCGAACCATCCCGTCCCGACCAACTCCTTTTGCCATTAAATTGGCTGCCCTTCCCAGTTCCCACCACCTTCAGCCCCATCGTGCACCATCTCCTCTCTCTTTTGCTCTGTCCCTTCCGCTGCTGAGCCCGCGAAACAGCTATCCCGCCCAGCTCCGGCAGAGAATGGCGAATCAGGTCATCGACAAGGTGCTTCCGTTCGTGGTAACTGAGGAAGAGCTTGAACCCGGCAGCCACATCTTTGTAAGGCGGTGCAACGGCTTGTACACCCACCATGGTAAGTGATCCGTCCACTTTTTCCTTTCCCGTTATAATTGGTATCTTGGTCGCATGGTTACTAGAAAATGGCTCGACTGATCGTTTTGCCGAAGAACAGTCGTATCTGCTTGATAGATCAACTCAGTGATGATTGGATTTTGCTGTTGTCTTCTTTATTTTTCATTTCAATGGCTGTTCATGAATCTGATCTTGATCATCCGTGGATTTTCATGAGAGACGAGTCATAGTACCTGAAGGGACCAGAAAGAAGATACGGATGAGAGGGTAGTCTCTGTTTCCCCCTGTTTCTGAGGAAAGAGAGAGCTTCTTCCATCCGATTGGAAAAGACTTAGCCTCCAAGCTCTTCTAAACACCCCTGGAAACATAAAAATGTGATTGAGAAGCCAAGCCCTGATTCCTTTTTCCCGACTAATCATGCTACTGACGTCAATTGATAGAAAATTATCTGATTCACATGGTTTTCCTCTCCTCTTTCTTTGTGATTGTACTGGGAATTTACGTTGGAGAAGGCACCGTCGTCTTTTTCCTATTCCATCATAATTGGTGTATCTTGGTGGCATGGTTACTAGAAAAATGGCTAGACTGATTGTTTTGCCGAAGAACAGTCGTATCTGCTTGATAAATCAACACAGTGATGATGGGATTTTGCTGTTGTCTTCTTTATTTTTAATTTCAATGGCTGTTCATGAATCTGATCTTGATCATCCGTGGATTTTCACGGGAGACAAGTCACCGTACCTGAAGGGACCAGAAAGAAAATAATGATGACAGGGTAGTCTCTGTTTCCCTCTGTTTCTGAGGAAAGAGAGAGCTTCTTCCATGGAATTGGGAAGACGAAGCCTCCAAGCTCTTCTAAACGCACCTGGAAATGAAAAAATGTGATTGAGAAGCCAAGCCCTGATTCCTTTTTCCCGACTAATCATGCTAATGACATCAATTGATAAAAAAAAAAAATTATCTGATTCACATGGTTTTCTTCTCCTCTTCCTTTGTGATTATACTAGGAATTTACGTCGGAGAAGGCACTGTTATTCACTTTACGAGAACACGAGGAGTCGACAGGACGTGTCTCGACTGCTTCCGGCGGGAAGGCGAGAAACTCCACTCCCTCCGCTCATTGCCAACGGGATGGGGCAATTGCAAAAAATCGGCCCGGGAGGTCGTGAACAAGGCTCGCGACCTTCACGAGGGCGGCGGTTTCGGCGAGTATCACCTCTTCAATAATAATTGTGAGCATTTTGCCACGTTTTGCCGGACCGGTGTCCGGAAAAGTGCGCAAACAGCTTGGATCTGTGCTTGTGCACGGAAGATAAAGAAAGTCCAAGTATGGGCCTTAAAGCTTCTCGGAAAATCAAGATCAAATGATCCTAAAATTCGTGGTGACTCAGGCATCGAGAGTAAAAACTTGATCGTTGAGCAGGCTTGATCGGAGAACAGGGCCGGTTTAGGCACAGTTTCTTGGCAAACCTTGTGATCTAATGACGCCGACAAACCCATCAAATCCATATACCTGAAAAACCATTGCCTCTACAAAGTTATAAAATCTATTTACAAAGCAATTTATTGACAAAGCGTGTCAAAGAAATGCCATGCCACGCCGGATGCACACTGAGCAAAGGAGTACAATGTTTCTCCAAGAATTCAATTTAGATGTCGCCATAATTCAATTTAGGCTTGTAGTAGAGCCAGTCCATTAGAAAAATATGTTCTATATGTATTCGATACGAAACACCCCGTTGTGATTTTATCATAATTTGTGTTGTGCTCTCACCAATAGAAAAAAGCAATTTTCATGATTCCATCTGAGATTTTTCTAATGTGAAGTTGTCTCCTACAAAGCCCAACCCTTGAAATTGATTTGCATGTCTACGATACACATGATGATGTGATCAATTGGGTGAACTAGTCTCCTTTGATAACTCGGGCATAAGAACTTTGGAGAAAGCCTAGTCTAAATCCATGTACTAATTACATAAAGGGCAAAAGCCACCAATGTTAAATGTATTACATTTGTATGAGTTTTATGTTTTTTACAACACAAGAAAAGATTTAGAGTAAATGTATTCGATATAAATTCACAGATTAACATACATCTTTTTGTTGTGTTGTTTTTTTTCTTTTCTTATCTTGAATACATAGGACATACGTCACGTAGCCACATAGGACATACGTCATGTAGCCAATAAAAAATTCACATACATAAAATTTAATGAATTAATAACGTTGACATGATTTTGACGAAGTAGCCATTCTATTAATAAATGTACAAATAATGAAAACGCTTGATACAAGTGCCAAAAATATTTTTTTCATTACAATTATAATAATGTCAAGTTCATTGATTGGCCCCATTATTATTATTATTATTATTTATCTCAATGAGACAAAGCGGAGATCCTTCCTTTCGGTTTTCTCTTCGTGAGACTGATAAAATGGTCCCCACGGGCTTTGTCTTTTCCCGTGGACAATTTATGATGTGACATTCATTCCCCACGGCCTGTCTTTTCTGCATAGCTTTTGGCTGGCGTGTCCCCAGTCAATCAATCCAACTATGTTTGTTCACGTGTACAGTTGAACATGAGAAAATATTATAAATGAGTCATAAAATGAGTTTAGAATAATAAAATCCTGAATATATATATATGATATCCGAACTTCCCATTACAAATTCATCAACACATTAAATAACTAAACTTAATTACGTTGATGCCTGCGACCGGGCATTAAAACCAATGGTATCCATTTTATCTTGTTGTGTAGCCTAATTAATAATGGCTGCGAAATTCTAAAATAAAATTACTTATAAGAGCACATGCATCTTTATTTTTCTTTGATGATCAACTTTAATTTAATCTTATAATTGATTTGACATCTCCTTTTTATATGAATACGTAAAAGTGTCTTCATTTTTTAGTTGGCTTAAGCTTTGGTCATATATTTTTAATTGTATATTATTAATCAAAAAACGTGATTTTCTTTCAACTTGAAATGAAAGTTCTGCCCCTGTTTTTGCTAGGCACTAAGTCCAATTTCATTGTGTGTTGAAGCTTTATAAGTGAATTGATGTTGTGTTTGTTTGAGTGAAAAAAATTTCCGCGAAATTAATTTATGGACTTTCACACATTTGTTTCATGAAAATGATCAACCAATGGAAAATCATTTACGGTAAAAAAAAATGTATACTTGTTAAAAAAATGAATTCCCTTTTCTTAAAAATAATTATATGAAAAATAATTTTTATTATGAAATTTTTCAGTCAAACATACGCACTGCCTGCATTCAAGTCGCCGTCTTTGAGCCAATGCAATCCGCCGGTCCAACCGTAGGGATCCATGAAAGGAATCAGCACCACGCGTTATATTCTCATTGGACAGACGATACCCAAAGTCGTGTTTTGATTATGTTGGACAAAATAATCATACTTCATTAGGAAATTAAAAGAAAAGTTCTTGTCTACGTTGTCATCTTACGTCACGTAGATGCCATTCTTTCTTCCTCGTCACGTGCAAAATCAAATCCCTGATAGGGTCTAGAGAAATGGGCTCCTTCTATTCCGGGTGTGTCCACAGGTATGGAATTTTAACTTTAGCGCATTTGGTGATTTGAACTAAACTTCAGTCTTCAGTGATCCAGTTGCAAAGCTCACTAAAGTTGGGAGACCATGAGGGAAACTTACTAGCTCCATCGAGTTGACATTTCTCTTTCCTTTTAGCTATTTGTAAGAAGACGGCTAGTTATGTTATCTCGATGAGATGCATAATAACTATTCACTTGAATATTTGATTTATGAAAATACTACGTGACTAATTAAGAATTGACATAGGGACTTATTGTTTGAGTTCGTCCCCCTAATCTCACTTAAGCTACATGAGCAAACTGCTCATGGTGTCCGGATTAGTCTAATAGAAAACAACAAAACGGTAACTATCTGAACATTGCTTTATGTACAACCGTTCGTGGTGTCCAAATAGTCTACTGGAAAACAGCAAAATGGTGGGCATCTGGACGTTGCTTTATGCGTGTCACGTTGTCCGCATAGTCTAATTGAAAACAACAACATGGTGACTATCCGGACATTGTTTTGTGCATATATAAAGTATGAGGTGGCCGATAATTGATTATCGTGACATGAATTCCTCTGTATTACATTACAATAGTAATGTAAATAAAAAATAATAATGGATTAGCAGGATACAACCATATAAAATCTTACAAAATTGGGAAAAATAATTAGCTTTAAGCATTGATGAACGCAAAACGTATTGAGCACCACCTGTTGGCAACGGAATTTTCATAAGGAAAGGAAGGAATATGCGGCTTTTCTTATTTTGAAATTAAATCGATTCAATTCTATATATGCATTCTCGAGAAAGGAAATATTGCAAAAATATAAAATGAATGTTTGCATATTGTTGTAAGATATCCAACAATTCTCTTTGAGATACATTGTTATAGGACGAATAATTCATGAACTCTTACCATTACAAAAATAAATAAAAATAAACATTAAATGGTTGTGAAAAAAGATTAGGGAGAATTTCCATAAAATAAAAAAAGAAACTCAAATATATAAAATTGGATAATATTTAAAAGAAATTTCCTCTGACTCTCTAACCATATTATTTTCAAGAAAATTCTACGCAAATAACTTGCTTGCCCTTTCCACACCAGATCAGTGGCATAATGGGAAGATCTCCACAAATTGAGGTCGAAAAAGATAATCAACATTCTTACTTTATGCTCCCATATTTCTTATTAATTCATCGTATTTCATTTAATCAATCGACATATCTACGTGATGGACTTGGATCCACTTTAAGCAAAACTCAACGTAAATTCTAGGAGGAAATTTGATTGATGTGAATATTTATTTCGTTATATTTTCTGCATATTGTCCTTCTTGCAAAAATTCACATCAACAACAAAATTTAATTTATAATGATATAATAAATATAGCCGTCGATCCATGCAAGATATGAGCATCTTGCCAATTTCAAGGAAAGTTGTTTTATTATTGGTGTAGCACATAACACCGATGTATAGTTACAGAAATAATTAAGACGGTGAACCGTATATATTTGGCCACTAATCATTGTTTTTCTAAATCATCTCTTCTTGTACTTGCTCTCCACAACACATTTTAGCTAGGTTCATTAAATTGGTGGGTCGGGTCAAAAATGTTTCCACTTAAATTGATCAATTTATATGCAACACAACTTTTGAGATCTAAACCAATCCATACCCATTTACATGTGACGTAGGTAGGACGACAACGACGACAAAGAGAGCTCTGAGCAGAAGAGAGGGTCTGAACTTAAGTTGAAAATGGGTTTTATAACTAATTAGCTAATACCCCTTTTTTATGACCCATACTTTCTAAATCTAAGATGACCCATTGAAATAAATGTTGGAAATTTATCCAGAGAAGACACACTGTTTGTTGTAATCAGAATATCAATGCAAAGAAGATGATAACAACTCTATAATTTCATTCCCTTTACAAATCTTGGAGAAGAAGAAAATAAGATATAACATAAAATTGGAGGTGAGGTACGGGTAACCGAATCTCCTTAAGGCAATTAGTTCCTGTCAAAGGTGCTCCGCAAATTCACGAACTATGCCTCCCAAGATATAACACCACGAACCTGTTTGGATTAGCACTATGCAAACAGGACTCTGTCAAACCGTTCAATTGAACCAGCACACTTAGATAAAACAGAAGAGTATAAAAGTATATCAAAGCCTTTTTGGAATCGAGTTGGAAAAACCAAAACCAAAAAACTCTTATGAAGCTCTATGCTCATATCTATTTATAGAGCTTTTTAGTTCATGTACTACAGAGATATATGAATTAAATAGACGTGTGTATCCACGGGATTCATGAATAAAGAGATACGTGAATCCAAGAGATTTAGGTATCCAAAGATATGTGAATTCAAGAGATTCATGAACTCAATAAATACATAAACTAAAAAGATATATGAATCTAGGAAATTCATGAATTCAATAGATACGTGAACATAAAAGTATAGGAAATTTATGAATCCAAAAAGAGATACATGAACAGAAAAAATGTATCTTAATTTATTGGCATTCGTTGATCCATTAACCATAATTATAACCATAATTACAACAATCCCCCACATTAATGGATCAACAAAACATTTTTGACTCGAAGGAATCTGAGCATGCCTGTTGAAATAAACCGCATCAAGATAGGTAACTTTTGCTTTGAACCTTCTTTAGTGAAAGCTTATCGGACTTACTTAACTAGTCGATGGATTAAGCCTTGAATCGCTAGTTGTTTGTGTAAGCCTAGACAATAAACCTTACACAGAGTATTTCCAATTCAAGATTGGTTCTCGATTGTGTTCATTCTTTCGGCCTTAACCTCTCGGGATTCATGCGTGCTTTAGAAAATCTAGCCTTTAAAGATTTTCATAGAGTCGGCCAGCTCCACGCATATAGGTGCATTCCTATTAAAGATATCCTACCATATCTCACTTGGATGTTATATTCCAAGTTATAGGAATCATTAAACGCATAGCGTACCCTTAATAACGCTATAGGAAAGCATTGTTGCGTCATAGGAATGGGAGACAGTGCTTACACTAAAGTTTCCAAAATTTGCGTTGTCCTATTGAACCTAGCCCATGGGATCTCCAATTGCATAGGTTAGATTTCCACCTTGGAATCTATTTATTAGGTTAAGGCTCTTAAACCCATTCCTCTCGATGCGCAGTTTATATGCTCTCTTGACAAACCTTTTATCAGCGAATCTGCAATATTTTCCTTTGACTTTACAAAGTCTAAAGAAATGATTCCATTTGAGAGCAACTGCCTTACGGTGTTATGTCTACGACGAATATGTCTAGACTTACCGTTATAAATCACATTATGTGCCCTTGCAATTGCCGCTTGATTGTCACAGTGTATGCAAATTGCAAGCATAGGTTTTGGCCACATTGGAACATCTTCTAAAAAATGTCGAAGCCATTATGCTTCTTCAGCAGCTTTATCCAAAGTAACAAACTCTGATTCCATTGTAGAGCGCGTTATTAGAGTTTGTTTAGAGGATTTCCATGACACTGTAGCACCTCCTAGCGTGAACACATATCCGCTAGTCGATTTTGATTCATCAGAATCTGAAATTCAGTTGGCATCACAATAACCTTCCAAAACAACTGGACATTTGCCATATTGTAGAACATAGTCTTTTGTCCTTTTCAAATATCCTAATACTCTCATCAAAGCATTCCAGTGCTCGTGACCTGGGTTACTGGTATATCTACTTAGTTTGCTTACTGAGTACGCAATATCAGGTCTAGTGCAATTCATGATATACATGATGCTGCCGATTACTTGAGAGTATTCCAACTGTCTAACACTATTTCCAGTGTTCTTTCTTAAAGTTAGGTGTGGAAGAAAAGGATTGTTTGCATCTTTAATGCCGAATCCTTTAAATCTCTCAAATACCTTTTCAATGTAATGGGATTGTGTTAAACCTAAGCCATTAGAATTCCTTAGAATTTTGATGCCGAGTATAACATCTGCGACACCTAAATCTTTCATCTCAAAGTTTTTCTTGATAATGTTCTTGGTGATTTTGATGACCTCAATGTTATCTCCAAGAATTAATAAGTCATCAACATATAGACAAATAAGTACATATCCAATTGTAGTGGATTTAGTGTACACACATTTGTCACACTCATTGATTCTATACCCATTTTGAATCATTACCCGTCAAATTTCTCATGCCATTGCTTAGGAGCTTGTTTAAGTCCATACAATGATTTGACAAGTCTACACACTTTGTGTTCTTGTCCTTTGACCTTGAACCCTTCAGGTTGTTCAATATAAACTTCCTCGTCGAGATCACCATTTAAAAATGCAATTTTCACATCCATTTGATGTATTTGCAAATTGTATAGCGAAGCTATAGCAATCAACATCCTTATTGATGTTATTTTTGTGACAGGTGAATAAGTATCAAAGTAGTCAAGACCCTCTTTTTGTCTAAACCCTTTGGCTACAAGCTGAGCTTTGTACTTATCAATGGAACCATCAGCTTTTAGTTTTTTTTCTTGAAGATCCATTTACATCCAATTGGTTTATTTCTAGGTGGAAGATCAACCAATTCCCAAGTATGGTTACTTAGGATAGAATGGATTTCATTGTCAATAGCTTCTTTCGAGAAAGGAGCATCTGGAGATGACATTGCCTCTTTATATGTTTGGGGCTCACCTTCTAACATGTATGTTAGAAAATCAGGTCCGAAAGATTTTTCGATTCGAGACCTTTTACTCCTTCGAAGTTTGGCTTCTTTGGCCACAACTTCATCATTCTAAGATTCTGATTCTCTAAGCCTTTTTTGACAAGGTTCTCCTTGATTTCTTTTTGCAGGATATATGTCCTCAAAAAATTCAGCATCTCTTGATTCTAGGAGTGTATTGACATGAATTTCCACATTTTCAGATTTTTGAACCAAAAATCTATATGCGCTACTATTTTGAGCATAACCAATGAATATGCAATCCACCGTTTTAGGTCCCAACCGAGTTTGTTTCGGAGGAGGAATCGCCACCTTGGCCAAGCACCCCCACACTTTTAGAAAATTGTAGGATGGCAACTTTCCATTCCATAATTCGTATGGAGTTTTACCTGTCTTTTTGTGGAGCGTTTTATTAAGAATATAATTTGCAGTTAAAACTGCCCCCCCACAAGTTCTGAGGTAAACCTGAACTCAAAAGCATGGCGTTAGCCATCTTCTTTAGTGTCCTGTTCAATCGTTCAACAACTCCATTTTGTTGTGGCGTATAAGGTGCAGTCGTTTGGAGAATTATTCCAAAACTAGCACAAAACTCTTTCAAATTGATTGAACTGTATTCTCCTCCTCTATCAGACCTAAGCACTTTGATTCGTTTATCAAGTTGGTTTTCAACTTCATTTTTATACTTGACAAACATGCTCATAATCTCATCTTTGCTAGTTAGTAAATAAACATAGCAAAATCTAGTACAATCATCCACACATGTGATGAAGTACTTCTTTCCACCTCTACTTTCTACAAACTTTAAATCACATAGATCACTATGGATTAATTGTAGAGGTTCACTTGTTCTTTTATGCTCCGTTAATAACTTCCGGGAAAATATTTTCCGGAATTTCCGGTGTTCGGATTGCGGAAAATAATTGGTCAAGGAAAATATTTTCCGGTCAAAGGAAAATTTGCCCATCAAATCTTGGAAAATGTTTTCCTCTTTTGAAAAGAGGAAAACATTTTCCGGAGGAAATCTTTTCCCGTCGCGTCACGTGCTCTCATCTTTCATTACTCTGTTTTGCCTTCTTTCTCGTTCTGCGCTCTTTCTCACAAAATCTAGGGCTTCTGATCTCGTCGTCCTCCTCCTTCGACGCTGACGATTAGCAGCAGTGGGGCCGATAGTGCTGGATCTCCGCCCTCACGAAGCCCTAGGTTTCTGATCTCGTCCTCCTCCTTCGATGCCGATGATTAGCAGTAGTAGGGCCGGCGGTGCTGGATCTCCGCCCTCACGAAGCCCTGTGATCTCGTCCTCCTCCTTCGACGCCGATGATTAGCAGTAGCGGAGCCTCCCCCATTTAGCGCACCTGCAATTCGATCGACAAATAAAAAACCCCAAAAGCAAAAGCCCAAATATGCAGAGCTCTCGACCCACGCCGACCTCAAATCTCCACAAGCTTTCCTCCCTCGGAAAACCTCGCGCACGCAGATGGCCCTGGAGTGGGTGGTCCTCGGCTACGCCACCGGCGCGGAGGCGATCATGGTGCTGCTGCTGACCCTGCCGGGCCTCGACGGCCTCCGGCGGGGGCTTGTCGCCGTGACGCGGAACCTGCTGAAGCCGTTCCTGTCGGTGGTGCCATTCTGCCTCTTCCTGCTGATGGACATCTACTGGAAGTACGAGACCCGGCCCAGCTGCGAGCACGACGCCTCCTGCACCCCGTCAGAGCACCTCCGCCACCAGAAGTCCGTCATGAAGAGCCAGCGCAACGCCCTCCTCATAGCCGTTGCCCTCGTCTTCTACTGGCTCCTCTACTCCGTCACCCACCTCGCCGTCCGCATCGAGCAGCTTAGCCAGCGGCTCGAGTGGCTCAAGGCCCGCGATTGATCCCGCCACCGCCCCGCCCTCGCGAGATGAGTGGATTTTCCTCAAGATGGCGTTCCTAGTTTTATCCGTCCGTTCTTTTTCTTTTTCTTTTTCTTTTTTCGATTTTGCTGTCTGAATATGCTCGGTGATGTTCGAATAGTTTCTGGAATGATCTCTCGACATGGAATCAATATAATGTCTCGTTGGCGTTTCATCCGTGTGGAGATCTTGTAGTGTTGTGGCTAGCTTTCGGTTCGTTGTGCTGGTCATTGTGGGATTTGAAGATGAAGGTGGAGGTAACCCGAGGGTTGGATTTGGTAACATCGTCGAGTAGTGTCGGCGAGGGGGTTGCATTGACTCGCGAGACTCATTCTCGTGACTTTCTCGGGGTGGTTCAATTGAAATGTTGTTCATGCCTAGGGTTTCAAAGAAAGCTTATTTGGGATCCAAACCATATTAAACTATTCCCAAGCATAATGGTTAGAAAATATTTTCTTTACCGAACACTGGAAAACATTTTCCGAAACATTTTCAACTTTTAGCCGAACACCGGAAAATATTGTCATTTTCCTGGAAAATGACTTCCAGGAAAATATTTTCCGAAATTGGCCAATTTTCCATGAAACGAACGGAGCCTTAATGGATTTGAAAGGTTTCTTAGCAAACTGGGCCTCAACACAAGTCTCACACTTGTAATGGACATCCAACTCAAATCTTGGAATTAACCTCAAATTTGCTATTCTCTTCATTCACCATAGTTTACATGTCCTAATCTACCATGCCATAAAAAAGGAGACACAACAGTGTAAACTGAAGACTTTTCTTTATTAATAGTCTTTGGGTACACATACTTTGAGTTTACATTAATGACAGCCACATTGGCCTTAAACAGGTCATTACACAAGTACTATTTCCCCACATACATCCCTCCTTTTGAAAGTACAAACTTGTCAGATTCAAATACAACTTTGAAACCCTTCTTGACAAGTATAGGGCTAGAAATTAGATTTTTCCGAATCTTCGGTACGTGCAGCACATTCAGCAGGGCGACCTCCTTGCCAGATGTAAACTTTAGGATCACCTTTCCTCTTCCAGCAATCTTTGCTGATGCAGAGTTAGCCATATAAAGCTTCTCATCTTCTTCAGCCTTCTCATAAGATGAGAACATGTGTTTATCTGCACAGATGTGATTTGTGGCACCCGTGTCTAGCCACCAGCCATTAGTATTCGACACCAGAGATGCTTCGGACATTACCACACAGATGTTCCCAGTCGTGCTAAGACAGGAAGAGCCTGAACCCGGGGAACACATTTACACTTTTCGGCGGTATGGGATGTACACGCACCACGGTCAGCGATTCTTCCTCTTATTTCTTTTCCATTAGCAGCATAATTTTTTTCCGCGACATGTGTCATGCCTTCTTATATTCTGCAACATGGTTTTGTGATCAGTCTCTGGTTTTGTCATAATTTCTTGGCTATGTGGCCTGCACCTGCTTGATAGATCATTTCAGCATGGTTTCATTCCGAGGGGTTCAATTAACATCATTTATAATGATAGTAAGTTATGCCTATGTTTCCCTCTGTTTCCCTCTGTTTCTGAGAGAAAGAGAGCTTCCGTACATAGCGTTAGAAAGAACAACGGTTTGGTGATAACCAAACACTCTTCTCTCTCGATCAAAATACTTTGAGTCAAATTCATAAAACCAAGCTCACCTGGAAATCGAAAAATGTGATGAGAAGCCAAGCCCTGATGCTTTTTCCTGCCGATTCATGCTGTTGATATCAAATGATAGAAAGTTGTCCGATTCGCGTGGTTTTGCTCTCATCGTTCCATAATTATTATAAGCCTAATCAAGCTTTGTGATTTTACTAGGAATTTACGTTGGAGAGGGTACCGTGATTCCTTTCACGAGGACAGGAGTCGACACAACGTCTCTCGATTGCTTCCGGCGAGAAGGCGAGAAGCTCCACTCTCTCCGCTCATATGCATATGGGCGGTCACTACTGAGGTTTACGTTCACAAGAAGGGGTACTTGCACGATCTTACCCAATACGAAATCACCCCAGGAAGTCGTGAACATGGCTTGTGAACTCCACAGGAGCGACGGTTTCGGCGAATACGACCTCTTCAATAACAATCGTGAGCATTTCGCCACGTTTTGCCGGACGGGAGTGCGGGAAAGTGCACAGACGGCATGGATCTGTGCTTGTGCGCGGAAGATCAAGAGAGTCAAAGCATGGGCATTAAAGTTTCTCAGAGAATTAAGTTCGAGTGACCCTAAAGTTCGTGATGACTCGGGCATCGAGAGTAAAAACTTGATCGTTGAGCACGCTTCGGCCGCTCAACAAAATCCATAACCTCAGAGATCAGGGCCGGTTTTGGCCGGTTTCGTCAGCATAAACCCTACTCCCTAGTAGGGTTTATGCTGACGAGATGGGAGATTGTACAACCTTACCCGATACCAAATTGCCCCAGGAAGTTGTGAACATGGCTCGCGAGTTTCGCGAGAGCGAAGGTTTGGCAAGTATGATCTCATCGATATAAAATTGTGAGCATTTCACCTTGTTTTGCTGGACTGGTGTTCGAGCCAGCGTACAAACAGCAGTTGTAAGTGGATGTGAGCGGAAAATCAAGGAAGTCGAAGAACGGGCCATAAAGTTTCTGCACACGAATTAAATTCAGTGTCCTAGAAATTTTACCAATCTATCGATATATATTATGTGAATATAGAAGCTTATCAGGAACTTGGAGAGAATAATGTTTGTGAATACGAATTCATTTGGGACTTATCATTATTCAAGGCCGAAACTCGAGAAGAAAACAATAACGACCCGGAACCTTTTCTTTTCCCCTATTTTATCTCATCATATTCAAACCCACCTCCTATATTTTGGCGATTAATTGACTTTTGATCAACAGCCAAATAAATTCGTATTTACAACCCACCTCCCCCTTTTTATTGGAATTAATTAATCTTTGACCAACAACATATTCTTTAGTCAATTCCAAATTATTTATCAATGAAATTGACACATGCGTCACAAATTTGAATTTCATACATCTAATTCCAACATATTCTAGAAGTTATGCAAAATAAAGAAGAGAACGATCCTCAATCAAAATATCCGGTCATTGTTGAAACATAACATTTATTTATTAATTTATTCGTTTGCCTAGATAACGGTGGCTTTAGATTTTAGAATTAGAAAAGTACTTTGCACGAGTGGATCACGTATGAAGCTGTTGGGACCCCTCCTCTCTCCTCTTTCTCCGCTTGTCGCCGCCTTTCTCCTCCATCATACCCGACTGGTCCCTCTTATTAAAAGAGGTTTTTACGTACAAGACGTGCGCGATCGGCCTTCTATAGTAATTACAATTATATTAATTCAAGTTCGTTGATTGGCCTTATTATTATTATTATTATTATTATTATTATTATCCGAAAAAGACCGGTCCTTTCAGTTTTCTCTTCGTGAGAGTGACAGGATGGGCCCTCCGCGCTTGTTCTTTGCCTCGACATCCG
Source organism: Eucalyptus polyanthemos subsp. polyanthemos (assembly GCA_017140185.1). Taxonomy (NCBI): domain Eukaryota; kingdom Viridiplantae; phylum Streptophyta; class Magnoliopsida; order Myrtales; family Myrtaceae; genus Eucalyptus; species Eucalyptus polyanthemos. Next base: position 53,539,069 of record CM029464.1, read on the forward strand.
GGGACAGTTGTTCAAGTGCACAGTTGATAGAGCAATGTCACTTTCTGTCGACCATGCACACGCGGGGATGCTAACGGTGAGAGCTTCCAATTTTGGTATATTTTAATAAATATTGCGAAGTTCTATGAAACCACAATTAACTTAACTAAACACGTTAAGCGACGTGAATATTTGAACAAGCTCTCTCAAGTTAATGACATGTGGAATTTAATTGATGGATACAAACGAGAAGCACAATCCAAATTCGATACTATATTAAAAAATTTAATCGAAAAGTTTAAATTAGTACATGAAATGAGACCACATAATAAATCATATTGTTAAGTGACGTGAGATATTTCGATAAATGTAACTTTTTCTAAATTAAAAAGTACTTGCTAAAGTTATATCTCCAATAAACAAAAGAGATTCCTAAAAATATTCAAAGTAGTGTTATATTTAAAGTGTGGCAAAATAATCATAAGTGTAGCTAGAATCTTACTCGAACACACCTGTTGATAACCTAAAGATATGGTCATTTTTTTACTGGATTATATCCTCTTATATCGCAATAAACAAAAGGGGTTGCATGCGTGTTCTCTGTCTCTTTCTCTCTCATTTCATAATTTACACATTCCGATGCTATTTGCTTTCCCGTTACATTTTTTCGAAAATAAAGTTGTTACCTTGTCCTTGTCGAAAATAGACTGCTCTCTCTCTGGGCCGTTCCACGGTAACCTAACCCCAAAATACTTATGAAAAAAAAAACACTATACCAGAAAAACAATAACAATAAACCTCAAACGACCAAACGGCCAGTCAAAGGTTATCGGTCGGGCCGTCTGTATACTTGGGGAAAAGTCAACGATAGGAGCATTCAATTCTCTCCGATCAGACCGAGCGGCGAGTGGAGTGCCGGCCGTGATAGGGACTTTCTTTTGCTTTTCGCTCGCGAAAGAAGACCGACGACCTTCACACGCTTGTAGGGAATCAAAAATGGCTTGGGAGATCGCCGACATGGGCTCGCGCCGTTCAGCCATTCGCCTCTTTATGGCGGTCTCATCACTAGTCGCTTAACGGCGTCATCGGTGGTCACTGTTCCTCCTGTTCGTTCGTCCCCGGATCTAGGTTTCGTATATTTTTTTTTTAATACTTTCTGTTCTCGTTTTTTCCTCTCTTCTTCACTCTGCCGCTATCACTGCACAGTGTTCTTTGCTGTAAGCGTGTGTGAACAGCATCCGCCATGAATAATCGAGGCATGGACCGGCCACCAGCCCAGCATGGGCCAAGAAGCAAATCAATGGGCCTAGCTAGCCCATGAACAAATCCCTTTCTGCCCAATCCAATCTAGCAGGCTCATGGACATGACACGCGCACAGGATCAACTACCTTCCCTTCTGCAGCAAAACCAACCTCATTTGTTTAACTGAATTAGGGAAGTTTACAAGTCTAGGTAACCAGTTCATAATATCGCACTGGTACAAAGCAATTATCAATAGTCAAACTGCCACGACCAATACAAATCGAGACGTAGGAACGCATTACACATCCACAATTATCAATAGTCAAATTTCCTATATTATTAACCCGAGACCTCGTTTAGGTGGTCCGGAAACGTCCGAAACACTGATGATCTTGGACTTAATATGAACGGCACGACTAAACATGACTGGCCAGGCTTGCTGAGTCACGACCTCAGTGACATCGATGACCGATATGGCATTACAAAATATTAGTCCCCTGAAATGGAAGGAGTAAAGTAATTCCCTGGATGAACAACATTACACATCCGCAACTAGTGGAGATGATGAATAAAGAACATGTGACCTTGCCAAAGAAAGTTCGCCCAGTAGGTTGAATTGTCCAGGCACCAATGTTTTCTCTATCAGCTACAGCTGATTGTCTCCAATGTTCCCACTGACTTCATTCATAGATAGCTAATGTTTGGGTGGATACTAGAGACGTAGGAATGCAAGTGCAACTACATCAAGAGCATCCTACAGAGGAATTTGCACTTGTAATTGCAAATCAATGATTTTCTCAAAATACGATCTTTTATTCTTATGTGGATAACAAGAATGGAAATATTGCTTGTAAATCTTGCATTTCGACCAAAATAGTATCTCAGTAGGTTAGTTTGGATTCCCTGAAAAATCGTGACATCAGATGTGAACAAGTTCAAGGTGATGATGATAGCTTGTGGTTGAAAGGCGGTTAAGCAACATGAATTAAGCTCAAATGACTTAAAAACCCCAATAGTCTAGCATTTCCTTATTTTTCTATGAATTTCTCACATTTACATCATGTCACTTGAGTACATATGTTAGATACATTCTTGTGGTGCTCGACAAACAATCACACTGGTCCATTTCCGAAAAACACGACAATAGTAAAATCACACTAGCCTATGGAAAAAGCTTTGTTCCACAAATACCCAAAATCTTTTCCTTCACAGCGATCTCTCTCTCTCTCTCCAACATGGTCCTTTAGTTTGTTCTTCTTTTGGGGCCATCGTTGTCATTTACTCTTTTTATGACCCTATTTTGATGTAGGACGTCGCAACAAACAAAAGGGTTCCAATTACCAAACACCAAATGATGCCTTTTGCTGCATGATGTTCGATTTGGTCCTTCGGAGTGATGATAGCAGGCCCACCTGACAATAAAAGAAAAACACATCTATGATTGGACAGCTTTCTAAGGCTTTCCTTTGACTTCTGACAGTTACTTACAGGTATGTCTTTTTCTGGAGGGTTTATTATATGGGGATGCAAACGTTGTTCAGCACACGTGGAAAATATTAATTGGTAATGATGAGAAACTTCCCAAATCCAGATCCCGACCACCTATATCTAATGATCCCGGTCCATCAGGATGTCATTTGTTTTTATAATCCATATGTCCATTTTAAAACACTTAAATAAGTTTTAAAACCAATAAAACGAGTAAATCGGGTTAGATCAAACACATGACTTATATTCATACAATGTAAATTGAGAGATTCATATCTAATTCAACCCAATTTATATTATTAAAATATTCATATATTTAACTTAACATAAGAAAATTCATATCCAAATTGAGAATAGTGCCAAGTGCATAAGCGTGAAATCAAGTAAGGATAAAAGAGAATGAAAAGAGAAGAATCTATATAAATTGTAAGTTCAATTGTGATCCATTTAACGCACATTCATATTATATTTAAACTCATTTATGACTCGTTTATAGAATATAATTAATTCACGTTACAATTTATTCACCATATATAGGCTAAAAAATAACTCATTTTTTAAGGTCTAACAAGCAAACACCGTTTGGCCGATTCAAACCGTTGTTTTTATAATTAGCTTACGAGAGCAGCTAAGTAACAACTTGAACTGAAAGATTTACAATGGTGTGAAAAAAATTTCATAATTAAAAGACTGCACTTTATTTTTTATTTTTTATCTTCGAAGGGTGCTCTCTGGTGATTCCTCGGTTAACAAAAAAAACACAAATTGCCTAGTCGTGTGATTAAGGCATCGGCCACAAAATTGTTGGAGGGTTGGGGTTGTGAATTTGGCATCGAGAGCAAAATTGATCGTCAAGTAGGCTCGAGACGCTTGACAAAATTTTAAGGCTTAGAGAAGAAGGCCGGTTCCAACCAAATCAGGGCCGTTCCGGCTGGCTTACTTTCTCTCAAACGCACACCCATACACACATACGCGCACAATCAACATGGGCCACTTTTTGAAATACAGGCTTGGATGAGTCAGTCCAACGTGGGCCAACAAGCAAATCCAACTGGTCCAGCTAGTTCAAGCTCAAGTTCTTTGCGGCCCAGATCATCTAACGGACCCATAGACCTGGCACCGACTAACTCATGATCAAGTTTGCAATGTAGTTGGCGCGACAGAACACAAAAGTGCTAGAACAATTCCCTACAAATCTACGTAAATGAAATAATACTGCCTCTACAGCTCAACTACCTTCCCTTCTGCAACAACCGACTTTCTTTGCTCTACGAAGTTACGAAATCTATGTATTCCCTTAAATAAAATGGCACCATGGTGCAAGGCAATTATTGTCGAAGTGAGTCAAAGAAATACCGTGTTAGATATGTAGTAAGAAAGAAGTACATTTTTTCTTCGAGAATCCAATTCATATGCCACTGTGAATTCAGGCTTGTAGTAAGGCTGGTCCACTAGATAAAGAAGTTCTTTACTTACACAAAAAGAAAAGCTTCATTCCAATTTATCAAAATTTGTGTTGTGTCCACCATCAATAGAAAAGACAATTCTTGTGATTCCATTTGAGATTTTTACGACAGTCAAATTATCTACTGTAGAACCCAACCCCTGAACTTGATTGGTATGTCAACAATAACACGATGAGTTCATCAGTTTGGGCAAACAACTCGTCATTTGATGACTTATGCCAAACGACTTTGGGGAAGCCCGATCTAAATCCATTGAATTGATCTCATAAGAATTAGTTGTCAAGGCTGGACAACATGCGCGTGCATTATGGAAATTGCTGCATGACACCCATTTTTCATTTCAACGAGAAGCTAATCGGGTCAAAATTAATCCCACCAAAGTGGCCTTTAATCCTCAAGGAATAGAAAATCCAGCACACCAGAAAATTATGAAAGGACCGAAATGATATCGATTCGTAAGTGAACTACAACCAAAGTTAATGCACCTATTTAGAGGGTGCCCTAAGCTCTCCTACTAATGAAGATCAATCTAAAAACCTTTCTTCTTGTGCATAAATCTTCTTACGTCCTCTACAATAGATTCCCAAAGCCATCACACCATTATGTTCTCTAACAACGACACCAATTTTAGTTTTACCACTTTGCATATTCAAAGCACCCATCGCCATTAAGAGGTGCTCATATCTGACCACAAAAACAAAAGAAAAAAAAAAGGAAAAAGAAATAGGTACCAGCATGAGTTGAATTGATTCCAACCGTCAAATTAGAGGGGTAGAAAGGTTGGGATCAAAAGAACATGTTCATGCATGCTCACGTGCCGCAACTTTTGACTTTTTCGCATGGGATATGATGAAGCTAGTGTAGCAAGTCCATGATTCTTGTCAATTTCCTTTTCCATAGATGAGGCTTGACCTACTCCCCCAAAGTCTGCTAGATCCATCGGACAAATTCATCATATGGCCGCGTTCCCATCAAAAGATCAACCAACGCAACTCTAAAGTTATAGTGTTAGAATATAATTCATATAAAACTTGATGCGGAAATTCATAACAAATCAATGATCTTTGATTTTCATGATTTTCACAAATAGATTCAGACAAACCTTTATCCATAGCGTTACGCTTGATGATGATCGTTGTAGAAAACCCAATGATCTTAAACCAAAAGGAGAAATCCGATTTCTCTTCCTTAACCCACTAAACCTTAATGTATTCAATTGATGGATGAGAGAATACCAAACTTCTTTATGTTGTTGTTGTTCATATGTGGATGGAGAGAGGACCGGACTCTATTTATACGTTCGTTGAAAGGGTGCCTTCCATCAAAGCGATATACCATTTCGTTTTATTAGAGTCGTACCTTCTCGTAACAAATAATTATTTATAGCATTTTAATAATTATTAAATCATATAATAGATCACATAATATGGGCCACAATAATTCTTACATTCTCCCACTTGGCCCATATGATTCTCCTTTCATGGTTTAATAAAGACTATAATGTGCACAATAAGATTATGCTATAAAATTTTATTAAATTGGCAATTACATAATAATCACAATTAAGTAAAGAAAACTAATGCGAGTCATAGCGGTTGTATGTCATTAATCGACATAATCCCTTCTATGTACTACAACTATAGCACTTTACTTAACATGATCCATAAATGAGAAGTACAATAATAGTCCAACTATAATATTTCTTTAGAAACTATCCTGTTTAAAATTCATCTATTTCCATAATGTATACTAAATAGAAAACAGGAAATATCAGAAACATGTAAGTGAGCTCAAAGTGTCGAATACATAAACTTAATACAATCATAATACAAACATTAATGACGTCCAATAATGCCCATCCTTTCAATATGCTCATCAAATGTTTTGGGCGGCAATACTTTTGTTAAGGGATCTACTATCATAAGATTGGTGCTAATGTGCTCAATTGACACTCTTTGTTTCTGAACTTCTTCTTTGACAGACAAGTATTTGATCTCCATATGCTTAGCACCCTTAGAATACTTGTCGTTCTTAGAGAAGAAAACTGCTACAGAGTTATCACAATAGATTTTCAGCGGCTTGGCAATACTGTCGACGATCACAAGCCCTGAAATAAAATTCCGCAGCCATAATCCATAAATTATAGCCTCAAAGCATGCCACATTCAACTTCCATAGTGGATGCAGCAATAACTAATTGCTTCGCACTCTTCCATGAAATTGCCCATTCAGCTAGAAGAAACAAGTAACCATATGTTGATTTTCTTGTATCGACACATCCAGCTAAGTCTGAATCTGAATATCCAATCACCTCGAGATGATCAGATCTTTTATAAGTGAGCATATGATTCTTCGTTCCTTGTAGGTATCTAAGAACCTTTTTTGTAGCTTTCCAATGATCCATTCCGGGATTACTTTGATACCTGCCCAGCATTCCGACAACAAAACTGATGTCTGGTCTGGTGCAAGTTTGTGCATACATTAAGCTCCCCACAACAGATGCATAAGGAATATTTTTCATTTGTTCTCGTTCCAATTCACTTTTCGGACATTGTATAAGGCTAAATTTATCACTTTTCTGAATTGGAACTATTCCTGCTGAACATTTACTCATATTAAATTTCTCTAAAATTTTCTCAATGTAGGCTTTCTAAGACAATCCTAATAATCATTGTGATCTATCACGGAATATTTTTATTCCTATCACATATGTTGCCTCTCCCATATCCTTCATTTCAAAATTTTTAGAGAGAAACTTCTTGGTTTCATGTAACAAACCAAGATCATTAGCAGCAAGCAAAATATCATCAACATACAAAACTAGAAAAATAAACTTGCTCCCACTAATCTTCATATATATACACCGATCAACGCTGTTTTCCTTAAATCCAAATGAAGTTATGGTATCGTTAAACTTAAGATACCATTATCGGGAAGCTTGTTTAAGTCCATATATTGACTTCTTTAATTTACATACCATGTGTTCCTTTCCTTTAATTGAAAAGCCTTCGGGTTGGTCCATATAAACCTCTTCCTCTAAATTCCCATTAAGAAAAGCGATTTTTACATCCATTTGGTGTAACTCCAAGTCATAATAAGCCACCAAAGCCATAATGATTCTAAGTGAATCCTTCTTAGAGACTGGTGAAAATGTCTCTTTATAGTCAATGCCTTCTTTCTGAGTAAAACCCTTTGCAACAAGTCTGGCTTTATGTCATTCAATATTGCTTTTTGAGTCGCGTTTGGTCTTAAAGACCCATTTATACCCGACCTTCTTACATCTTTTAGGCAATTCAACAATATCCCAAACTTGATTTTGATGCATGGATTTTAACTCTTCTTCCATGGCATTAAACCATTCATTAGAATCTTCACATTCCATGGCTTGAGAAAATGAATCTGGATCATTTCCAATTCCTAAGTCAGTTTCTGACTCTTGTAGATAAACCATATAGTCATCAGAAATAGCCGACCTCCTTTCTCTTTGAGATCTCCTTAATGTTATTTCTTGTGACTCGGCTATTGGAGGTTCATTATTGACAACTTTAGAAGCTTTGGGTATAGAAACTTCTACCCTTACTTCTTGAATGCAAGCATCACGCATTCTTTCACTCCCACTGATGTCACCATTCTCAATGAACCTAGCATTTCCAGATTCAACAATTCTTATACTATGATTAGGATAATAAAATTTATACCCTTTGGATTTCTCTGCATAACCAATGAAATAACCACTGGTCGTTCTTGAATCCAATTTCCTTTCATGTGGATTGTAAATTCTTACTTCTGCTTGACAACCCCAAACATGCAGGTGTCGTAAACTATGTTTACTTCCCGTCCACAATTCAAAGGGAGTCTTTGGAACTGCCTTACTAGGAACCCTATTTAATAAGTACATAGAAGTCTTTAAAGTATACATCCACAAGGACAAGGGTAAAGATGAATGACTCATCATACTCCTAACAATTTCCATTAAAGTACGGTTACGCCTTTCTGCTACACCATTTTGTTGTGGTGTACCTGACATTGTGTATTGAGCACAAATATCATGTCTTTCAAGGAATTTAGCAAATGGACTTGGACATTGTCTCGATTCATCATACTTTCCATAATATTCACCGCCTCTATCGGATCTTACTATTTTCACCTTTCTATCTAATTGCCTCTCAACCTCTTTAATATACACTTCAAGTGCATTTACTGATTGAGACTTATCATGCAATAGATAAATATAACCATAACGTGAAAAATCATCAATAAAGGTTATGAAATAGCTTTCCTTACCAAAAGATGGAACATTGAAAGGACCACATATGTCAGTATGTATAATCTTAAGAAGCTCTTTGCTTCTTGTGGCACCTCTCTTAGTGTGTTTTGTTTGTTTACCTTTAATACAATCAATACACACTCTAAGGTCAGTAAAATCCAAATTTGGAAAATTTCATTCTTTACTAATCTTTGCATTCTTTCTTTGGATATATGACCCAACCGTTTATGCCACAAGTAAGTAGAATTTTCATTCACCAAACTTCGTTTAGTGCCAACATTATGATGCAAGGTCATTAATGTCTTAACAAAAGTATTATCAAGTCTAAATTTGTAGAGACCATCACATAAAGTTCCAATTCCAATAAGAGTATCACTCTTAAACATACTGAAAAATTCAGATCCAAACTTACAATAAAATCTCGCCACATCAAGTTTTGGCAAAGAAACTAAATTGCAAGAAAATGTAGGTACATAAAGGGTTCGAAACAAATCCAAATAATGCCCAGTATCTAAGATCAAACGATAAGTGCCAATGCCTTTAACTGGAGCTTTGTCTCTGTTCCCCGTAATCACATAACTTTCATTTGGCTTTATAGTCTGGATTGTAAGAAATCCCTGCATCGTATTTGACACATGAGTGGTGGCACCAGAATCAATCCACCAAGTATTATAAGGAACTTCAGTAAAGTTTGATTCAAAACATACTAAAGCACAAGGTTTACCTTTCTTTTCGAACCAAGCCTTACATTTCAGACAATCTTTCTTCAAGTGTTCAATTTTGTTGCAAAAATGACACTTAATAAGATTGTGTTCATTCTTGTGGATTTGAGAAGCCTTTGAAGAGTCATTCAGGACGTGTAGTCCTTTCTTCTTACTCCTTCCACCTTTCCTCTTAAAATTCTTTCGAACTTCTTGATGACTTGAGAGATGAATAGAATGAGCCTTTTGATTCTTTATCCTTGTTTCCTCTTGAACCAGCATACTGACCAATTCATTTACATTCCACTTATCCTTTATAGTGTTGTAATTCATTTGAAATGACCCATATTGCTCATAAGGCAATGAATTAAGTATAAATTGTACTAAAAAGTACTCATCCACATTTATTCCCAAAGTCCTTAACTTTGCTGCTAAATTGGTCATCTCAAGTATATGCTCATGCATAGTACGCGAACCATCATATTTCATGGTGGTCAGTGTGCTCATCAGTGTATCAGCAAGTGACTTATCAGCAGTTTGAGAATGCTCTTCCACAAATTTCATAAATTCCTTAACATTGTTAGTCTTGGGAAGAGAAGTCTTTAAGTTGTTTGCAATTGTCATCCGCATGAACATTAAGCTCAGTCTGTTCGATCTTTCCCAAGCTTTATGGAAAAACTTTTCATCATTGCTACTTTCATTAGTAATAGTAGCTGGTTTATCAGCTTGAAGCGCTAAATCAAGATCCATGACACCTAAGTGAAACTGGACTTGTTCACTCCAATCAGAAAAATTTATCCCATTGAATAAGGGAACAGATGAGGCGTGCGAATGGAGTGAAACATGTACAAATACTGCAAATGTGCAAGAAAATACTCATACATTAATGCTTTGAGAATATCACATAATCAGATTCAAACTAAACTACACATGCATATCATAGTTCTCCTTTGGGCGATCCTATGATATACAAAAATATATTTATAAACCATAATGATGCTAATAACTTTTATTTGATAATTGTAAATATATCTTATTAAAATTTATTTGTTATCTTTGGATATACAAACAAATTTAACAAGTCATATTAATTATCAACTATCATGTTTATGAATTATAAGAAAATAATTAACCTTTCGGTTAATCGCCAAGTTCTTATAATAAATGAACTTCAATATACCCATAACTCCAAAACATATCAATTTCATACATAGCATCAATTAATCATGGGTAATTGAATAAAATAATTTACAATATCAAAAAAAAAAAAAAATCAAAAAAACTTCAAGGTTCGGCCACTTTGGTGACTAACAAACCATTCATAATATGAATTTTTAATATTGTAAGATACAAACATTTACCAAATTTGCATACAAGGACAAAAACTTAATCAAAGCATAAGGGTAAAATTGTAAAATCCTAATTCCATAAGGGTATAATCATAAAGTTATAATCCGGGGCAAAATGGTAAATAATCAGCAATGGCAGAACTGTAATTATTAATTAAACAAGGGCAGAACAGTAAATAAATTGCGAGAAGGACAAAATGGGAATTTTAAAAATGACATAGGGGCAAAAACGTAAAAAAGGGCGCACGGGGACGTCAGGTGCGTGCCGAGCACGCGCCTTCAACCGCTGCGGGCACGTGCCCCGCACGCACGCGTCCAACGCGCACGCCTGCAACTGCGCAGGAAGCCCCGTGCGCGTGGATCCCACACGCGCAGTGCTTGCGCGCGCGTGATGGCGCGTGGTGCGTGGGTTCCACGCGCCTGCAACTGCAGCATGCGCGTGGAGCCCATGCGCCTTCTTCCTCGCGCACAGACGCGATTTTTCGCTAGTTTTTTGTCGTTCCACCGTCGTTTCGCCGCCCGTTTCTTCTCTGGCAGCCCATCCCAGACACAAATAAATAATGGGTTTTGAAGAGCATGCCGGCACGATCACATGATGCGGAAATCATAACAAATCAATGATCTTTGATCTTCATGATTTTCACATATAGATTCAGACAAGCCTTTATCCATAGCGCTACGCTTGATGATGATCGTTGTAGAAAACCCAATGATCTTGAACCAAAAAGAGAAATCCGATTTCTCTCCCTTAACCGACTAAACCTTAATGTATTCAATTGATGGAGGAGAGAATACCAAACTTCTTTCTGTTGTTGTTGTTCGTATGTGGGTGGAGAGAGGACCGGACTCTATTTATACCTTCGTTGAAAGGGTGCCTTCCATCAAAGCGATATACCCTTTCGTTTTATTAGAGTCGTACCTTCTCGTAACAAATAATTATTTATAGCATTTCAATAATTATTAAACCATATAATAAATCATATAATATGGGCCACAATAATTCTTACATATAAACGTCGCTCTTCATATATAGATGATATGTTCAACCAAAATAATGCACTCTAATATAACGGCTGCAAGAATGGTTAAACTACAGTCGTAGACCTTTGTGGCTTTAAAGGTCTTTGGCATAAGGCAAATGGTGTTTGGCAAATTTTTTTAAAGAGTTTTAGAAAATGCAAGGGTAGATTAGAAGGTTTTTTGGATTTTGATCATTTCCATAATGCTAATATATATAAAACTTTGCCATCACTAACCTTTCACATTTTGAAAATGTTCTCCCCTCGCATGATGTTGCTGGCGAAGAGCTTAGGTTGCCAGTAAGGCTAGATTGCTAGCAACCTTGTTGGAGGCCACATGACCCTAGGCGAGCCAATCATAGGAGAGGGCCGCTAGTGCCAGATCTGGCTTGTCGGTTGGTCGCTAACAACAAAACCCTTGGGCCTTTTTTTAGAGTTTTTTTTTAAATTAAAAAAAAAGTGAAATTTCTTCATAAAATGTGATTTTTCGAACACCATTTAAACTAAAGTTGTTTATGCATTTTTAAATAACAGTTACCAAACCCTACTTGTATTTTGAAAAATCCCCTTAACCTAAAGTTTTTTACATTCTCCTAAAAACCTTCCCCAAAGCCAAAGCAAACACAACCCATGCAATGATCAGTCCAAGCAATGCACAAGGCCCATTATATTACTTGTGGCTATGTACATGAATGCCCCGTGGCCATAATTCCCAATAACTTGTGTTGTCACAATTTGTTTCCGCTGAACCTTTTGTTACCGACTGAAATTCTTTGAAATACCTATAAATTTTAACTTATTTGAAATCCCATTTTTCATTTTTGAAAGACAGTCGCTTTATAATTCACACACACATATAGTTGTTAAGACGATAGTTATGTGTAATGTATTGTTTGGAGAGAGAATCATTGAATGGTAAGGCTTTGGAAAGATTCCCAGCCAAATCTGATGGCTCTCTCTTTCAATTTTGTCTTTCTTGATTTTTTTCCCAGTTTTGTCTTTCTTGATTTGACTAACTCTCATTTTCAGATTTTTGCCCTACCTCTTTGTAAAGTGTGGGACTCGAAACCCACATCTGAAACTAAATCATCCCCACTCTAACTCCCTGAGAAGATGGGGATTCGAACCCTCCATTTCTGCCATGGCCAACGGAGGGAAGAAAGAAGAAGAAGAAGAAAAAATGTTTTTAAAAATAAAAAGACCAAAATGCCCCTATGATTTATGGTAAATGTGTCACATGGTTTTTTTTATCTCACAAAAAAATGGGCTAAATGTGTCACGGTTAGCAAATTTCTAGGTTTTTTATGTTACAAAAAAAATTGGGGTAAATTTGTTACTATGGGCAAAATTTGAGATTTTTGGTGGGTTTTTCCCTAAGTTTTAATAATATTTTAATATTTAATATTTAATATTTTTAAATTTTTTCTTTCATTTTTTCCCCTTCTTCTACCTTTTGGCAGTGACCAGCCATTGGCCATTGGCCATGGTTAAGCTGGCCTCACCTAGGTGAGGCTTGCTGTCGCCGCCTTGGCAAGGGTAAGCCCTTGCCAAATCTGGCCCTAGAAAGGCCAAACCTCACCTAGCTGAGGGCAAGCCCCAATGAGGGCTTCCCTTTCCAAATTTGGTGGGGCCAACCATTGCTTAAGGTTAGGGCAGCCTCCTTGGGTATTGCCTAGGCGAAGGTGATGCTTGGCATAGTTGCCGTAGCTTGGGTAAGGGCTGGCTTGGCTAACTTTAGCAAGGGGAGCCATCACTTGCCTCATCTTTTGTGGTAAGCAATGCCGAGCCTTGCCTAGGCAAGGCTAGCCTCGCAATGGCCGATGGCTAGTTACCAACAAAAGGACGAAGAAGGAAAGAAATAGGAAAGAAATACAATTAAAAATAAAAAGTATTAAAATGTTTTTAAAAATTATTCACGTCAATATCGGCGATGCCACATAGACCAACTAGCGTCCATGTAGCAATGTTGAGCCAAAATTAATCGAAAATATTGAATTGACACTAGATCAAAAAGTTTAGGATTAAATTAGCATCATTAAAATGTTAGGTATGCCTCAAATTTGATGGAGTGCACATTAATCAATGAGAGACATGCAAAATACATAGGTATAATTGGGTACTTTGTATAAATACAAGGATAATTATCAAATCCACTATCAGCGTAAGAATTTTTACACATATTGTCCTATCCAATAGTGAATGTGTAGAATTTTTTTTTTTTTTAAGGAACGTGACATCCTAGTTAGTGCATTTTTCTTTTTCTTTTCCTTCACTTGGAAATGAATGAACAATATCTTGTTGACTAAGAGATCAATTGCAATATAGTTTGCCAACTCATTGTGAAAGTGAACATCTTGCGGCACTAAAGTGATTATTGTACTAAACTTTTGACACTTTTGATGTCTTTCTGCTATAAAAGAACCATTAGTCCACCTCTTCTGTTATTTCTCTTGTTCAAAGGAGTTTGATTGGGTAAAAGTTTGGAACAGTGTAATTCATTACTCTGGCATTGACCGCATTTAGTCATTCATTGTACGAGATAATCAAGGTTCAACGCCGACCTCTAAATATAAGCATTGGTAATTTATATTTGCATATTAGACAGCATTTCTCATTTAAACAATGAACAAGATATAGAAGACTTTTCTACTCCATCTCTCTAAGAACCTTAGAGATAGAAGCTAAGCTAGCAAAGCTTGTCTGCTCTTCCTACTCCTTTCCTACACTCCCATGTTGTTTTGCTGCTGGAAAACAAACACACACACGATATGCACTACACAACTAGAAATAATAGCTGTAGAACAAGATCGTGGAACCTCAACGTTTAGATCAAGAGCATAGTTGCCCTTGAAGGCAGGGAGTGGGCGACGAGGAGGGTGGGCGGAGTTATTCCAGCAAGATTGACCTGCCCGCAAACCTGTACAGCTTGGATGAGATAAAGGCGGAGATGAAGAACGGATGATTGACGGTGGTGGTGCCAAAGTGCTAGAATAAGAGGAAGGGTGTGTTGTAGGTTCGGGTGGAGTAAGAAAGCAAGCATTTCTAGATGTGAATAGGTTTTTATGTGTGGAGCATATATTAGATAGGCCAACAATATAGGTTTGCTTCTTTTATTTGTTAAGGGATGAGATTGGATCACGTATTGTTAGTCTTGCGAAAAAAAAATAGTTCGGATGTATTTGGATGCATCAAAGTTAATTCTCCGTTTATAGGAAACACCGTTAGGGAATAGCAATGGCCAACAGCTATGCCGACCCAAGCACCGAAAGATTGGGCCTGTGTTGGGCCAAGCCCATTAGGAAAAAGGGGCATGCCTACAGCCCATTTGCTCCTGGCACTAGCCCGGGTGGAAGAAAATGAGTCCCATGATTAGGCCCAAGGCCACATGAGTGGCCGAGGTCATTGGGCCAATTCAAAAGAAGATCCGAAAATTTTCCATGAGTTAGAGGTCTCTTCTTCTCATTGTCACCTCCATCCCTTCTCACAAATTTTAAAAGCTTTCTAACAAATTCTCAGTTTGTATATATATGGTTTCCTCGCTGATTTGGACGACAATTGCCAAATTTGGGACTTAGAGATTATATTTTCTCACATAGTGCGCAAATATTATCACAAGAGTTTTCCCTATGATCTACAAGTTAGGATGAGATACTTATTATCACACTAAGACGAGGTCCTTGCAATCGAGAGGGGAATGTCTGCGTCTACTAGAGCTGGCAAAATGGGTCATAAACCCATATTATGACCCATTTTTAGTTAAATGGATTAAGTGAAAGTTAAATATGGGTCAAAATGGGTTTAAGAAAGTAAATCACAAAAAGAAATGAGTCTAAATGGGTTATTAGGAAACCCACTTTGAACCCGTCATTGCCTTCTTTAATTTTATAAAATGTTTTTTATTTATTTATAAAAAATCGAAATTATAATTATTTTTTTCCTTTTCTTCCTTACTTAGCCGATGGCCAACAGGGCAACGGTCGGCGATAAGCTAGGTAGGCTCGAGCTTGCCAACAGGTCGCCAACGACTGGCGAGGCTTGAGCCTCGCCGAATCTAGCGAGACTCGAGCTCGGTAGTGTCGGGTGGGGCCTTTTGGCCTTGCTAGATTGATGAGATCGAGCCCTGCCCAACGCTGGCGAGCTCAAGTCTTGCTAGATTTGGCGAGACTCAGCCTCGCCGGCTCGCCTATGGCTGGTCGCTAGCCGTTGTTGTGGCTGGTGGTCAGCTGAAGAAAAAGAACAAAGAAAAGAGAAAAGAGAAAAGAAAAAGAAAAAGAAAAATAATTATAAAAAATTAAAAATTATAAAATATATATATTTACAAAATAAAAATTATTAAAAATTATATTAAAAAAATTAAAAATTTCAATTTTTAAAAATATTTTAAAAATAATTATAAAAAATTTTCATTAAATTTGTATTGCATAAAAATTGTTAAAAAATTTGTATTGCATAAAAAACTTTTAACAATAATTTTTTTATAAAAAAAATCATAAAAATGAGTTTTTTTTTTTTTTTTTTTTTTAGGTTTAGTTAAAAATTTTTCATGTCACACAAGTTATTCAATGGTATATTTACTTCAAATAAGAGAAGCATGTGCATAGTCTAATTCTTTATAAATATTTCAATTTATAGGTTTTTTTTTTTTTTTTAAATTTTTTATATATTTTATTTACTATTTTAATTTAATTTGAATTTTTAATCCAATTAGCATATAGTAGAAGTGGGAATATGGGTCGAGTCGGGTCGGGTTGGGTCGGGTCGGATCGGGTATGGGTCACTTGATTTACACTATATGAATATGGGTCAAAATTGGTTAAATAGGTCAAATATGGGTTCACCCATTTTTGACCTAACCCAAACCCGACTCAACCCACCCATTTGACAGGTCTAGCATCTACACAAGAGAGGGTGTGCTTACAGGATAGCCAGATCAAGCATAGAGTTAAAATATCAAATTTCACTCTTATATTTTGTTAGTAAATGTATGCTTTTTCATGTACTATGTGAATCATTTTTTTTAATCTAAAAATCTTATTGTGTTGAATTGATGTGATTTTCCTTGCAAAAGTTATGATGAATTGATTGTAAATGTTCCTTTGAGTTTTTACTAATTTTTCAATTTATTAATAGTTTCTCAAATTAAAAATAAATAAATAAACAAGTCCAAGTATAGTTTTTACAACTTTTGTGGAGATCGCCATCTTACGTAGGTGCCAATTATTTTAAAATGGAAAACACTAAGCATGTCAAACAGCATGTCACTTGTCCAAATAATATGAAATACACCTTACATTCCATGAAGCATACTCTATTTCCTTTTGCCCAAGACTTTCCCAACATATGAGGCAATGAGTGTAGTCATAGAGGAGCGGTATAATGGATTATTACATTTCATGATTATCAAAAGTGCAATAGAGATTGTAACAATCTCACAATCCAAATGATAATCAAGTTCTTTTGGTTCCAAATTTAGTCAATCGAAATTGACAAGACGCTATTAGATGGATTTATTAGTTTCAATTAACCAAATATTAGTTATTCCAATAGATACATCAGGTTCAATTACTTGGATTTAAAGTCTATTATGAGACTTGATTAGAAAATTCATGCATTTTGAAGGACTCGATTAGAGGAATAAAATACTTTGATTTGGGGACTAAAAATAGACTTTTGTCTTTTTAGAAAGACAGGACATGTTGTAGCCAAAATTTTCCACTTCCAAGTATGGGCTCAAGGTACACTAAAATAGCAAAGCAGTGGCTCGGCCCACAAGGGCCGAGCCCAAGAGAGATTGCAATCTCCATCACAAAACCCCAACCCCTAAGGCTAGGGAAGAGGGGCTCTCCCTCCTCCCTCTCCCTCTCATCCATTAACTCAAGTATCGGAGGGTTTCCTCAAATCAAGCCTAGGAGGCTCCTTTTGCTTTGTCGCATGCAGCTGGGTTCAGTCCTTCAAAAGTTCAATCAAGTATGGTAGGACCAAGAAAATCGCGCATCAACAAGACAATTGTTGTTGTAATTCAATTCAGGCTCATAATAAGGCTAGCCCATTTTGTAGATAAATTCTCTACTTACACAAAGAGAAAAGCTCTTTGTAATTTACAATAATTTTCTAGACTCATGATATGTATGTTTCAACTTATCAATCATCTAAGTGTTATGGACTAGTATATGTCCAGCCATTTGTGTTGTGTCCACCTTCAATAGAAATTGCAATTTTTATGATTCCTTCTGCAATTTTTTTTATATGTGAAATTGTCTGTTACAAAGCCCAACCCTTGAATTGGACTTGCATGTCTACAATAACGTGATGAAGTGATCAATTTGGGTAAACCAATCTTTTTTGATGACTTGGTCTTGAGAACATCGGGGGTAGCTTGATCCAAGTCCATAGAACTAATCTCATAAAACCAGTCATCAAGGTTGGACCATATATTCCAATGGCTGAGATATCACTAGAGTGCTATTGTCTTAAGGTAGCATGTCTCCGGGATTATTTCATCCTCTTACGAAATAGGGATTTCTTTTTCCACATAACACTTTCCAAATGGGCTAACCTCACGTATGTCTGCTTTGAGCCAATACCCAAATTTCCCCACTTTCAAAAGAACGAAAAGAGACCAGTAATTAACAAAGTCTCTCGGCGAAGAGATGATGAAGGTACCCAATTGTTGATTTTGGATTCTTCTCAAACAGAACCGAGTGTCACGGGGTCCTTCAAGAAAAGTAGGAAAGGGCGTAATATTACAGAGACAAAGAAGATGAGAAGGTACACTCCTTACATTGCACAGGGGAGTAGCTCTAGCTCCCTTGGTAACAGTTAATTACTTGAAACTCCCATAAATGTTATGAAAGGTGCGAAGGAATGGGCTTTAATGGTTAGCCCTAATAAGCTACCATAGTATACTTTGATAGTTCGATCTTTGAGAACCTTAGTGGCTCAAGAAAGGCTTGATGTTATAATTCTAATCGACATGAAAAATAAAGAATCTCTAGTGCAGAAAATTAAAAAGAATCTAAAATTTTAGAATTGATGTGGTGATTCTGGTAAGATTTGTGAGCAAAAAGTTCTTGCTAGCTTTGTGCGAGGGTTGCAACGTCCTCACCAGCCACTAGGCAAGGGCTTGCAATCCTCACCATGGCCGGTGAGGGCTTGGTGGCCACGATGAACTTGTTGTGGCTGTTGAGACCAAGGTGTGTGGTTTGCGACACTCTTGCTAGATCTCACTTGCCCCAAGCGAGGGTATGATGGTCCTTGCTAATTACCACTCCAAAAAAAAAAAAAAAGAAGTTGAATAAAAGGAAAAATCATAAAAAAATTCAGCAAATATTTAAATATTATAAAAAAATGTAGACATGTGTCTACGTTAATAATTTCCAAAAAAAAAAAAATTGATTCAATGGACTTAATTAGTAAATTGTGAAAATATTTATGACTCGACTTTTTTTAATTATTTTTTTTAAATGAATGACTCGATTGATAACATTAAAACATTTAGGGAAGAATCTTGCAAATGATGTCCATACATAAATACCAGAGAAATGAACAAGAACAATAAATGATACAAATGATTTATGTAGTTCAATCCGATTGTCAATACTTACGTCATGAGAAGAGTAACAGTAAATAATCTAACATAATAAGGGCATTGGAGTTATAATCACTCAATTTTCCACATCTAAATTATCTCTAAACGCAAATATTTACAAATAAACAATTCATTACATGTAAAACTCAGTGCACAAAATTCAAGTTTTTAGAGCTCCTCATCGTGCCGCCCACACGAAACGCTCTGTGCAGCTTCGAGATATTTCTTTTTGCGGCGTGCTCAAATAGGAAAGCTACTGTGCGTCCTTTTCATGCTTGACTCGTGCTCTCTACTGAAGGAGCCCACGAAAATTCCTTCATTTGCTACTTGGATATTTTTATAATCAAGTCTGTTGGTAAATGCTCAAACTCGAGACATAGATGTATACGCTTTACATATAATATCTCGGCCGATTTTGTGAAATTTACGTGTGATTGAGGAGCGGCAATTTTACAGTACCTCAGCAGATGGGTTCTTGGGTCGTGACTCTTTGTAATGTTTTCACATGAAATGACGCAACCCACA
Organism: Eucalyptus polyanthemos subsp. polyanthemos; assembly: GCA_017140185.1. Lineage (NCBI taxonomy): Eukaryota > Viridiplantae > Streptophyta > Magnoliopsida > Myrtales > Myrtaceae > Eucalyptus > Eucalyptus polyanthemos. Next base: position 53,558,693 of record CM029464.1, read on the forward strand.
TGAAAACCTTAAAAGTTTTGACAATCGGCAGACGAGATTTACTCTGTTTTCAATTGAACGGCCGTTGAGAGGTTGTGCGTGATGCATTGCGTTTGGCACTTTGGGAAGAAAAACCATGGATCGACAACTTCCGTGCAGGAATGATAAGATTTGGAAGGACATAAAAATATCGGTCTTTACGGCTTTTTAGGTCAAACCTTTCCTCTCCTTTTTGCCTCTATTTGTTTTTATATTAACATTTCAATTAGTAACTGGTAGCCACTCTTCTCATATGAGAAATAAGAGGTTGACACATTTCGTTTCAGGTGTGGGTTTGACCTCCATGCTTTGTAAAGAGACATGACAAAAGTTTGATAATGAATTGAGAGCTAGAAAAGACAAAAAAAAAAAAAAAACTTGTACCCGTATGTGATTTTAATCTCAAAGCCATTATGATTGCTTCTCAATTGCCCAAACTAGACTAAACTAGCCGGTTTGATCCAGTTTTCGAAAGTGTCGGTTTGGTTCCCAATTTCGAAAAGTGGAATCAATGTCTAGGCAGTTCGATTTATGGTTCCAAAGGGGAACCAAACTGAACCAGACTGATTGCTTTTTATTATTATTTTTATCTATTTTTTAAATGTCTTACTATGCCTCCTTTCCTCTTTCGATATTTTCCTTTCATCCCACGACACTCATGTCTATACTATTCTTTTTGTGTTTTCCTTTCTTTGGGTTTCTTTTGCCTCATTGAGTTTGAGACATTCTCATTTGAACTTGATCGGGAACCAAATCGGATTGGGAACTGATCACTCCTATTGTAAGTTGCTGACTCTCAATCCATGTGAGGAAGGAGGGAAGAGGGGCAAAATGGGTTGTTACATGAAAATTGTTAGTCAATGCTAGAGCCTTTAAATTTCCCAACTGTACAAGAAAAGTTATAATCATTTAGCTAAGTTACTAAGAATAAGGGAACAAAATTTATGAGATGATGATTTTCAATAATATTTTAATTTTTCTTAACATTTTTTAATTTTTTTTATCTTTTCTTTTATTATTAAGGACCAGTAGTTATGTTAGTGCCAATCATGTCAAGTAAAATGATCACAGCTAGTGTCCACGTTAGTGATTTCCGATTAAAATTGATCGAATAGATTTAACAGGCAAACCGTGTAAATGTTTATAATTCAATTAGCATAATTAAAATATTTAGGATTAAATAAATTAAAGTGTAATAGATTTATATTTTTTTTGGATAATTTTTCATTGGATACAGTGGTCTATTGATCGGGACAAGCACACATCCGAGAAAGAAGAAAAGTGATCAACTTTTGTTCCAACCCCCACAAAATCTCATGAAGTAAACCCTATCCCAAAGATCCAACCACATCTTAATCATCTTAATCAACTTCCGTGCAAGAATGATAAGATTTGGAAGGACATGAAAATGTCAGTCTTTATGGCGCTTTAGGTCAAACCTTTCCTCTCCTTTTGGCCTCTATTTTTTTTTTTTTTTTTAACATATCAATTAGTAACTAGTAGCCACTCTTCTCGTATGAAAAATAAGAGGTGGACACATTTAGTTTCAAGTGTGGGGTTTGACCTTTATGCTTTGTAAAGAGACATGACAAAAGTTTGATAATGAATTGAGAGCTAGAATAAGACCAAAAAAAAAAAAAAAAAAAATTGTACCCATCTACGATTTTAATCTCAAAGCCATTATAATTGCTTTGCGATTGCCCAAACTAAACTAAACTAGTTGGTTTGATCCAGTTTTTGAAATTCTCAATTTGGTTCCTAGTTTTGAAAAGTGGAATTAGTGTCCGGGTAGTTTGGTTTACAATTCCAAAGGGGAACTAAACTGAACCAGACCAATTGTTCTTTTTTTAATCTATTTTTTAAATGTCTTACCATGCCTCCTCTTCTCTTTCGATATTTTCCGTTCGCCCCATGACACTCATGTCTATACTCTTCTTTTTGCATTTCCCTTTCTCTGGGTTTCTTTCGCCTCCAATGAGTTCGAGACATTTTCTCATTTGAACTCAATCGAGAACCAGACCGGATTGGGAAACAATTGCTCCTATTGTAATGACAGCTAGTGTCCACGTTAGTAATTTTTGACCAAAATTGATCGAATAGATTTAACAAGCAAAACATGGAAATGTTTATAACTCAATTAGTATAATTAAAAGATTTAGAATTAAATTAATTAAAGTGTAACGGATTTACAATTTTTTGGGATAATTTTTCCTTGGATATGGTGGTCCACAAACATCCAAGAAAGAAGAAAAGTGACCAACTTCTGTTCCAACCCCCACAAAATCTCATGAAGCAAACCCCATCCCAAAGATCCATTGATTGACATATGTGAAGAGTGAGCACATGTTGAGGCATTGGGAGAGTAGCATGGATGATGAGCACCATAACTTGACTTCAAACGTCGAGTCAAGATAGAGAAATGTTAAATTAATATCTTGAGTTTGAATTCGGATAACGATTTGTTAGCGGAACTTATTGATAAAGATTTCCCAAGCAGATTTCAAATTGGATGAGGTTCTTCTTTTGTTGGACTCCTTATAGCTACACAAAGTATGAAATAAAATGAAAAAAAAATGGAGCATAGATTTCTTCTTTTATCGCAGGAGCCAAATCCCTGAAGGTTATACACGATGGGGGCGCAAAGTCAAGTTGTTGACTTCTAGGCACAATATATATAAGGTGTGGGTTCTTTTCTTTATGAGCAGCCATATAAAAAAAAGGAAAACCTAAAGAGCTACAAAATGCTAGGGAGCAGCGTGCACAATAAGAACGAAGAACACTGAGCCGTATGAAACAAGAACAAGCAGACGAATTCTTGTTTGCAGCATACATAAGAGCATTTTGCTTGAGCTTGAACATGCGGTAATTTTGTGCCGTGAGTTTACACTCAAGTGAGTTATTTATTTGTAAACACTTTAAGTTTAAGATTAAATCTAGGTACATGAAACATTTGAGCGTATGAATGATTGTAAATTTTGATTCTTCAACTATAGTGAATTATTTGTTATTGGCTCTCCTTGTGGACGTAGACAATTAACCTAGACCTTGAAGATAATCTTGTATGCAAAGTTGCACAAGCTTATGGAAGATATTAATCAAATCTTTCTGAGTTTTGAACTTTTGGAATGAGTGAAATTAGGGTTTTATTCTTGTTTAGGTCTAAACAGCCTAATCCCACAAAATCATCTACCAATTTAAAAATATCCAAGTAAATCTCCGGCCAATGATGCTAAAAAAATTGTCTAATCATTCCATCAGGCTCCAATACTTTCACTACTCCTAACTAGAAGATAGCTTCTTTAACCTCTTATAAGATAACTTTTGCTGTTAAAGCATTGTTTATGTCTTCTCTGACCCAACAAGGACATCGATCAAGAATGGGCTGAAACTTTCGAGGGCCAACATAGGCTCTAGTTTCTTTACCAAATAGTTTCTAGTTACTTTTCCCACTAAACAATATTCACATACAGGTAGATTAACATTAGTGAGTTATCCTAAAAGGCATTCTCTAGCTAACTTTTGCATTTTTTGTAATCCAATGTGACCTAATCTAGTATACCAAGTACTTGCATCAATCTCAACATTACTAGAATATGCAATTAAAGAAAAACAACTATCAACATTAACATTGTACATATCATAGTTAATGTCTAATACCATAAAACCATTTAATATTGACCAGAATCATAATAAACTATTCCAAACAAAATGTTAATATAATCACCATAGAAATTTAATACATAACCTAGGCTAAGAAGAACAAATACGGATATCAATTTCCCTTGAATATCTGGAGTATAGAGGACATCATGTAGGAATATGCTTTGACCACCATGTAAAATTAATTTACATGTGCCAATACCTTTTATTTCAACTCTTGAGTTATTCTCAACCTTAAAGTAATTTGTCAAGCCTTTATGTTTGTTATAGTTGTCCAAAAAGTTCTCAACCTATCTAATTTAGCCCTAAACATTTTGATTTTGCCAATTAAGTCCTAAGTCTTTTTCATAATTTGTTTCAAACAGAAAAGACATTCTATAAATACCATACTATTCTATATATTTTAATTTTAGTTAACATAATATAACTAACTTAAAAAAAAGCCAAATCAAATTCTATATTTTGAATTTGAAATCTTTTTTGTATTAAATTGGAATAGATAATCTCTTAACTATCCCATCAAATAAGTGGAAGATTCATTAAATTGTGAAATGTTAACTATAATGTGATGTGGTTCCAATGTCAATAAAAAAGTAACCCACCCAATGGCATTTAACATCCAAAGAAGTGCCAAATAAAATGTGTCCCAAGCGGAATATCACAAGTACTATGTCATATGGACCATCGCAAGGAAAACTATAACCGAAATCTTTTTTATTTGGCATTACCTTTGAACCACATGCAACTAAAGCACCTTTTATCAAGATCAACGTAGTTTGTATGTAAACCTAAAGCAATCACATGATAAACCAAGAATTCTCCAGGACCAATTGTTAAGAGAGTATTAGAAAACATATCGTGGGGTTGCCCTAAAGTGCTCATGGTATCATCATGAATCTACAAACCAAAATTGTGAAAGCCTAGAAATATACATACACAATTGAGATGTGATATGATTGCATCACAATACCTAAGGACACGATCTAATAGATCATTGTATCAAGTAGTTGGATCATGATCTCTTACCATAAAAATAGCTGTATTTGCGGTAGCACCAACCATGAGAAATCCACCACCCTTTCTTTACTATAGTTGATAATAATCATTTTTTGGACAATGCATATGTAGAAAGCTTGTTTTTTTTTTCTAGTAATATTTTTGAGTATTTACTAGCGGATTTACCAATTAAGTCTATCTGGCTAATTTGAATAAAAAATCATTGACATAAATATGGGCTTCCTAAGCAGCATGCCCAGCATTCATGTAAACAATTTTTAAATTTTTTAAATTTTCTAATACTTTTCTTTTTTTTTCTTTTCATTTGTTTCTTTTTTGGTTCAAAGGGCCCTTAGCCACTAGTTGAGGGTTGGTGACCTTTGCTGACCATTGACCGAGGGTCAGCAACCCCCGTTGACCCTTGGGCGGGAGCCCCCACACCTTAGCATGCCCTCGCTATGGCCGACAAGGGCCTAAGCGAGGATCACCATACACTTGTCTCGTAATATTTGGCAAGGGCTCATAAGCGCTCATTGGCTGCAGTGAGGGCTTCGTGGCCCTCACCTAGGGGCGGCGTAGGGGCTGTCGACCCTTGACAAGTGGCCAGTGAAGGTTGCTAGCCTCATTAGCCCTTTGAACCAAAAAAGGGAAAAGAAAAAGAAAAAGAAAAAGAAAGAAAAGGAAATGAAAATGAAAAAAATTGAAAGGTCATTAAAATTTGCCCATGTCAAAGAGCTGATTGAATTGTCATGTCCGCTATTTCCGACCAAAATTACTGAAATAGATTTAATTTGCAAAACTTGACAAGGTTTATGACTCAATTAGCAAAAATAAAAAAATTCAAGCTGAATTGGTAAAATTGCAACATGTTCAAGATTTTTTGAACAATTTTCCCCCTTTTTGACAAATTTTCCCATGATTTGCTAATCCCTGCAAGTAAATGATAAAGAGAACTTATTCTTATGTAGTTGCACTTGTTGATTAATATTCTAATTGTTAATGGAGTTTAGGGTGTGTTTGTTTCACAAAAAATTTAAGATCTAGAAAATATTTTTCGAAAAATGATAATTTGTATTGCTTATAAAAATGAATGAATAAATAAATAATTTCATTATCCACAAAAATAATTAATCATAAATCATTATCGACAATGAAAATATTTATCGTTGACTAATTTTTTAAGTGATATAATCAATCTCTCTCTCTTTTTTTTTTTTTTTTTTTTCAAATCTTAAGTTTTCGACAAATTAATATTCAAATTAATAGCATTTTCCTTTTCATTTTGTTCTTGGTTGTTATCTTTTTTTTTTTAATAAAATTCCAATGTCTTCTCACAACTCTTGCGATCAATGTTTAGGGTGTTTTAGTTTGAGTGAAAGAATTTTTTTCTACTCATTAGTTTTCAAGACTCTCACTTATTTGATTTACTGAAAATAATCGGTCAATGGAAAGATATTTATGGTCAAAGAAATATGCATGTTTAAAGTTAGGAAAATAAAGTCTCTAATATGAAAAAGTGAAAAATATTTTTCTAAAAAATAGTTAGCATTTTTCTCTATTATGGAGTAATCCTCAAAACATACACACCCTTTCAAGTTTGCATATTTCCATGTGTGCATATTTAAAAAAAGGCCCAAGCTCCTCTAATGCCTTCTCTTGTAAGATAATATATGATAGGATATTACTAATTAAAAGAGATAAATGTTTATCCAAACTCCAAAGAAAATTACAGAAAAATTGGGGAAGCGATTGATTGAAATCCTAAAGGGGTTGTTACACAAAGTGGAATTCACTTGATAGGTCCAACCAGATAGAAAAAATTGCATACCAATTACAAACAAATCACAATGGAGAGACTGGCTTTCCCTTATATTACTTTGGATAGAATTATAAATTCATTCGAGCACACGAAGTTGGCGCAATATGTCTCAAAAAGGAGGGACGTATAACATGCCGTATAGATGCGTGATTTTGCTAAATCTCACACATGTATGAAGTACAAAGATGATTCCTGTCATTACCCATAACGCGAAATGGCGAAGCTAATGAAGACTCTTCTCTTGATTCAATCCTTTTAACTGGGAAACAACTCAAGTGCTCACCCATAGACGAAGCTTTACTGTTCAGGTTTAAGAAAACTTCCTTAGCACCATCAATCATTCCCTCGAACCTCTAGTCTTCAACTTACCGAGCTAGCCAACGAAAAGTAGACAAATCACTGAAATGGGTGCCAAAAATGAATAGCGAGATACGAGTAATCCGAAAGTCAATGGAAAATCCACCTTCTCAGCATTGAACCAAATCATATATTTCCTACCAACTACCAAGCAAAAAGTACATTGAAAAACTATGTTACTTTACCAAGCAAACCCTTAATCGTGCAAAGGCCGAATCATCTATACTTGATAAAGAAATTCGAGTTGCAGATCCATGGGGCCATATTGGGGAGGTACCATCTCCGTGTATCCTTTATTGCATACGTTTCCAACCCTCTTTCTTAGCGATAGACCCCCATACTTCCTCATTTTTCTCTTTTAGTATAACACTTCATAGCTAGGTCCAAAAAGGATCAGCGGTACCTATCAACCCCCGCTTATATAATAAAACATAAAGCTTAAATGTTAGTTTCAGTGTACTGATCTACTCCAGATACATTGCAATACTTACGTTTCATTGTTTCTGATGCATATGGCTCGCCAAACTCTATATTATTTTGTGCTTCAAGCCTAGCCTCGAATGACTATAAATAAACAATGTCATATGCCAGGCAATTAATAACCTAACCTTCTAGGGAAAGTGCAAAACCAGCAAGAAAATGGGTGCTATAGAAAGCCTTTAATCGTACGTAGGGGAAAAGCTTCAACCACCGTTATGAATAATGTCAAAATTAAAACCCACATAGAGGCCCTATCCTTCCCCACAATCCACATACACACTGGAATCCACCAAGCAATTCATGCCAACGTTTATATAAACTATGCTGCAAAATGAAGACCAAGCACCATAAATCAAGGGTACCCTTTCTTCTCTTGAATAAACATGAATTAAGGGGACATAAACGGTGCCAAAGAGAGAAGACCCGATACGGGAAAAACATGAGAACGCCTCGATTAGGTTTTCTCTGCTGAGTAGTAGATTAAAAGCCCGTCAACGAAAGATTATCTAGCGCTGAGAGGTCTACTTTCTACAGCTATGAAAGTAAGGGTACGTACGAAACATGAAGCTTCTTTTTACATCATTATGTCTTTTTTCTTTTGACCTGGAAACCGCCAAAAACGAAGCAAGAACAATGGCGTTGCTTAGTCCACCGATACCTATGACTTTGAGCAAAGTATACAGATGAATCTGTCGCCCATAGTTATACCGATTCTTCAAATTCAAGGCATGCCACCACTTGTCCACCTGTCAGATTTTCTTTCTACTTTCGCTGATATTAATGCCAAAATGGCAAAAATAAAGTTTTTAAGAGGCGGAAAACCAACCCCCACTTGCTGGGTCCGACCTCGTGCGCTCCGTCTCTTCTTCTGATCGATTCTTCTTCTTCGACCAATGACCTTGTACTAATCGATTTGTTCCTTTCCTATGGGTCTTTATTAGTTTCGTTCATTTTTCCCTTTCTGATTTTATTTTTCTGTAATCTTGATCCATGTTTGCCAATTGATGTGTTCTCAGATATTGTTGCTCCAAGGCACGCCAGTGCTCATTCTTGGCGTGAAAGTGGAGGAACTCGAGAAGCTTTTTTTTTTTTTTTTTTTTTTTTTTTCGTGTCTCTTTTTTATTTTTTTGGGTAAAGTTTTTTCGCCTCTCTTTTTGATGTAGGAGTGTGGAAGAAAGAAAAGCTCATATATGCTCTCGATGAAAAGCAAAGAAAGAAGATCCTAGAATGCATCGATCCATCGTAGACCCTAAATTTCCTCGCAGAATGATTTCCCACTATCAGCAAAACAAAAACCCTTAAAAGAAGCCCCCTTCGTAATTTTCGCAAAAACTGTTAGTTTTTCCAAGTAAGAAAGGGAACTTTCAGCTCGATGCATATATCTGATGAACATTTTTCAATAAAAGATTCAAATACTTGAACATCTTGAAACCAAAAAATGCATGCATCCCTCAGATCTTTCAATACCCCAGCACTCAAACAGGAAATATATTGAAAGAAAAGCTCTAAACAAATTGATAATTCTAGAATATTTTGTCTCTGTCATGACTGATTACTACATACCGACATGCATGTACAGTACGATCTTACCATACCAAAATTTCACCATCTAATTAAACAAACCTTACACCAAAACTTGATCGCTGCCGTGGTCGTCATCGTCATCGTCTCAAGCTCAAGCTGTTGCCAACGGAACGTTCAGATCTCGGGCCGGCGAGAAGGCGAGCATAATGAGGAGGGACATGATCAGGACTGGCACGAAGAGGAGCATCAGCGGCGGTGGGGGCAGCGGTGGCAACACCAGCGGAAGCACCAGCAGCAGAAGAGTGAGCAAGGCCAGGATGATCATCATCGACCTCATTAACGTGTGCCCCGCTGTGCATGAAGCTATATCTTATAACCTCTGGTGATGGGTATGAAGCAACTGTCGATACTCACTCGATCATCACTGGTTGTAGATCTCTCCTCCTGGATATAAGATCATCATGTTACGCCGCATGGTCCAACCGTTGCTGCGTTCACATCGAAGCCTCCCCTAAGATCCTCTGGAAACTCTACCAGAAAGAGAGAGGGAGGGAGAGAGGGTGCGTGTGTGGTCAGTCAATAAAGGAGATTGAAAAGTTCTTGAAGAGAGTTTTATATATAAACGCACACAGCCTAGCAGGAGAGAATAAATATGATAAGAAGAGAGAATTCTCTCTGCTTTTTAATTTTTTTTCTACAGAAAAGGGATGTGACCCGGTTCGAATCAGGGTCGGACCAATGGAAACTTTGATGATTATAATAAATTCAAATTTTAGCTAAAGGAATGTACAAATTAATGGAAGGAAGATGATCACAGTAGATGAAAAACGTGGCTGCATCATAATCTTTATTTCATCCGGTTGTGTGATAAATGTCATCTTTATGAAAGGGGGGAAAATTGTGGAAAAATTTAAAAAGGAGAGAGAAATCAGGGAGGGCCAGTGAAAGGGACAGCCCGGCGGGGATGGGAACAGAGGAAAGGGGGGATGAACGGGAAGGGCAAGAGTGGAAACGTCTAATGACTAGGTCTTATTACAAGAAACTAACACTGGACTGGCCATTGTCGACGCCAGTCGTCTTCGACGGATACAATCCTCCATGATTTTTTATGTTGGTGTCTCGGTTCACTCAACCCTAACGTATATATACACAACGCAACGCCCCACACCACACATCATAGGGCAGGAGAAGAGAGAGAGAGGGCAATGGGCCAATCGTCGATATCACCATTGATTGCTCTCTCATTAAATGTCGATGCTGATCCGGGGGCTTTGCGGGCTCCCCCCTTTCGATCGGGCGTCGTCATGGTCTTGCCCGTTTCGGGAAGCTTCGAAAGCATCCCCACCACCACTCTCCTCCCATTTTTGTTTCCTTGACGTCTAAGTCTCTCGACTGTTCGGTTGGGATCGAGTGGTGAAAAGGATTTCGCGAGTCAACATGAGTGGGGAGTTTCCCCGGGCTCGGTTCCTAATCAATCATGTAAGCTCTTGGAGCCATACAATGAGGAAGAAATGCATCACGACTTTCGTAGTCCCTACGTATAAATGGCCAACCTAACAAAGAGGGTGTTGTTTTTCCTTGATGTGAAACCAAAACTTATCCATGATCTACGCTTAAAACATGATCTGCACTCGGCCTCTTCAGTATACGACTCTTGCCTTTTTCCTCGGCTAATACACTACTTCCCTCCGAGCTTCAGCCTTTTTGGTTCTTACGAGACTCCTTGTCGTGGAACGTCATGGTCCCAAGAACGACCGTACGTGGTTCCTGAATGTCCAAGGCCCTCGATCGACAACAATAAAGCCCTTGATTTTGTGAAGTCGTTCTGATTTGGAAAGAAAATATACATGAATCTACGACAGTTCATGATAGCTCAACAACAATACAACCGGAAACGGAACCAATTGGCAATTACCTTGGAAGAATTATGTCCGAAAAGGAAATTCAAGCCTCGAAGTCTAAAGAGGAACCCCTATAACCCGAGAAGAGAGCGTCTATAACCAGAGAAGAGAGCGTTTAACAAGTGGTGGGCCATGCAGATTTCTTCGTCCTTCCTTCTCGACTCCCTTGACAAGGTGCAAGGCGACTGAGTACGGGCTTTCGCTTGCGCATTTTACCCTTCTTAATCTACCATATTCTCGACCAGGAAATGGCGTAGGGCCAATATTATAACAAACAAGTCATTTTCAGATGACTTAACGCGTGAGGAAGTTACCTAACAACAGGAAAGTGTGCGCAGATGCATGGAACCTTGCATGCATCGAATTCCATTAACTTATAATACATAGTCGATCCTCCAACTATTCTGGTCTTATTAATATTGGAAAGTTAAGGAGGTTTCACAGTAATTATCAAGATGCCCACATCGCCAAACTGATTGGAATTGATTGGGGAGAAAACTATTTCCATCAGTCATTCCAAGCTCAACTTTGTTTTGGCCTATCTTGTCCCGCACTAATTGGTTGGCTGGAGCTCAAGTTGGGAATGGGAACCTGTTATACCGGCCTTTTGTTTTTTGCAATGATGCTGAAGATAACGATGTCTTTCGGACATTGGGAGACGGGTTAGGTAAAAAAGATTGAGATGGTTCATTGAATGCTCCGAATGTTTCCACATGGAAAAGCTGATGATTATCCAGTCAATTAAGAGATGATAATATGGCGGAAAGCCTAAAGTCGATATTTTTTTGCGGAAAATTCAAGGGCTGAAATCATTGCCTCAGCGCTTGGACCCCGATCTCTTGAGGCTGGGCCTAAGACCTCGACACCCTCATTCGAGTCTCAAGCAACTGGGCTCGGGACACCAGTGCTCATGTTTGAGCCTCCAATGGCCATGCATGAGTCTTCGGTACCCATACCTAGAAACTTGGAGTTTGAGACCGACTACTTGGCTCCGACACCCAAGACCCTTGACGTTAAGCTTGAGTCCCAACACCCAAGCCCCTCAGGTTAGGATTGGAACCCCAACACCCGTGCTTAGGTCTTCGCCACACTGGGCTCTAGATTTGGGCTCTCATGTTCTCTATATCCCAACCCCAAAGCCCCAATGCTCGTGTCTAGGTCCCTAGTGCCTAAGCCTAAAACCCCAATGGCCACACTCAAGATGTGCAGCTAATTCCGTGATGCTAGAACATGGGACCTAGATGTACTTGAGACTTTTTCCTCAAAAATGTGTTTGATAACAAATATTAGACAATGGTCTCCATAATATTTGTAAAATATAGTCAAATATCGAAAAATGAAAATGGTTGTCCTTCAAAATAAGTTCATTTGAACAAATTTCCAGCAAATTCCATTTTCTGTGAAATAAACCAAGCTTTAATCAACAAAAATGAAGACTGGATGCGAGTATTTTGGTTGAAAGTGATATGCTGATTATCTTTGGTTGAATAGTATTATGACTTGTGCAAGCACGGGCTTGTTTCAAAAACCATGAATGTTGATCCAACATTGATTTCATGCATTGAAGATCATTTCAATAAATTTCGGTGAATTACGAAAAACAGAATGATTATACATGTAAAAGAATTACTTTTCTCAAATAAGGATGAAAGATTTCTACCATAGTTGATCTATCAAACATTTGCTTACGTCAAATTTACAGTATGCTGTATACTTTCTAACTCTTGAGGTGTTAATGGAAAATATTCACCAATGTGTATGTGTGTTTATACATATGATTATTGGCTTAAAATTTGGTTGGATTTATTAGTGTAAACTATTTCTGGTTGATTTTTGCTAGGACTAATAAACATATTAATCGTTCAAAAGTAGCTTTACACTATGCCTTAGAAATTTGTATTTATATTGAGGGGAAATCAAGAGAGATTCTAGCAAGAGAGATTCTAGTTTGACTACAAATGGACATGCAAGCATTTACAAATATTTTCACATAGAGCTATGTTATCCTGATCGAAGACTATTGAAGTGACAAATTTCTGGAATTTAAAAGGCGTATGGGACAAAGAAATTGTTGAAGTCGCCATTTTGTTTATTATCTAGACATAGTTAGAGGAATCTGCCTGATCTCTGTTATGGGATTAGTGGTTTTAAGTGAGATATAACATGTACAGGAAATTGTTTCCTACACGAATATATCGAAACCCTAACAAGACACGCTCTCTCTGTCTCTCTCCGATTCCAGAACCGCCACAGCTCAATTGCGGCCGCCATTCCTCCGCCGAGGGCCTCCTCAACACCCCTTCCCCATCTCTTTCTCTGCAAGAACCGTAAGTTGTCCGAGGCACTGACCAAACCCAGGATGCTTAGCTTGGCGCGGATCTAGAGTCGACCTCCTCCACCATCTGCTGCTGCAGGAGCTTGACTGGTACGGCGCCATTGGCGATGGCGCCTGCGTCAACGAAGAGGAGAAAGAAACCGCTGCTGTTGGCGGATGTAACCTGTTGGAAGCGTCACTGGAGAGAACTGTTCAACGCCGACGGGCGACGAGAGTGACTCGTATAGCAGTCGGGGGAAGAGAGAGAGAGAGAGAGAGAGAGAGAGAGAGAGCTGGGGCTGATGGTGATGGGTGTTAGGTTCTTTGGGTGCTTACTTTAGACATAGAATTACATACAGCTGACCTCCTAATGTGTAATGACCAATTAAAAAAAAGGATTTGATTGGAGAAATGCATGGAATTAATATTTATTTGTGTTTTGCATGGACATCAAGAGAATTATCGTATTAGTATAATGAATGAAGTTCATAGGGAATTCGAATAAAAAAAAGTCAATAGGAAAAATTATCCAAAAAATTATAAACATATTGTGCTTTTACTAATTCTTTCCTAAATATTTCAATTTTGATAGTTGAGTTATAACTTTTTCACCTTTTACTAATTGAATCTATTGGGCCAATTTTGGCTAGAATTCATTGATGTAAATGCCAGCCATCTATGTGAATAATTTTTAATAGCATTTTAATATTTTTCATATTTTTATATTCATTTTTTTATTTTGTCTTCATCAACCACTAGTAAAGAAAAATATTAATAAAAATTTGAAATTATTAAAATTCTATTAAAAAATTATTCATGTTAGCACTGATTGTGCCACATAAAATGACCAGCGTCCATGTTAACGAATTCCAATCAAAATTAATCCAATTAACTCAACTAGCAAAAGTAAAAATGTTTATAACTTAATTAGCAAAACTGGAAAATTTCGAATTGAATTGACATAAGTGTAATATATTAAAAATTTTTTGGACAATTTTCCGAAGTTCATAGGGTAAACTCTTCATGTCACTTCGCTTTGTCAATTGTTATAGGCAAATGCAAGGATAAAAAGCTACTTAAAAATCTCATCATAATTAGGGTTGGAATTTGTGTTTTCACATCATAATTAATGTTGGGAAAATTTTGGAAAAAGGGCCTAAAGTGCCATAGTTTTCTCAAATAAGAGCTTAAAGTATATATTATTTCAAATAAGGATTTGAAGTGATCAAACTATTTCAAATAAGGACATGGAGTGGCTTAATCATCACAAATAAGGGCCTCTAGCTGACGATGACTTTTTTGGCCATTGGAGAATGGGTATTTTGGTCAAAAATTGTTACAATATTTTTAAATATTTTTTATTTTTTATACTTTTTTTTTTTATTTTTATTTTATTTTATTTTTTTCCTTTTCCCTTCCCCTCACATGGTTGTTGATGGCTAGCGGAGGTCGCCTTTGCTTGGGTCGAATGAGGGTAGCCCTCGCCAACGTCGAGCAAGGGCATCCCTTGTCCGACCTCGACAAGGGCACCCCTCGCCCAACTTAGGGAAGGACGCCCTTGCTCGACACTGCCAAGGGCTGCCCTCGCTTGTCCAGGCAAGGGCCACCCTCACCCTCACCAGTCCGGTGAGCCCTCTTCCGCAAGCCCTCGCCTCTGGTTGGTCGAGGTTGTCGGCCCTCCCCCAAGCATCGGCGACCTCGTCAGCCATCACCGCCACCCCATCGACGATGGGGCAACAGCCATAGGTAGAAGGGAGCCTCCTGCCTATGTTCTTTTCTTTTTATTTTTAGTTTTTAGTTTTTTCATTTTTTAAAAGAAAAAAGAATTTAAAAAAATTAAAAGAAAAAGAGAAAAAATTGCCATTTACATTTGGTGAGTTTAGGCCATTCTTTGAAATTGATATATAAATTTCAGACCCTTATGTGAAAAAATAAGGACATTAGATCCTTATTTGAAACAATCTCTATTTTGGGCCCTTACTTGAAAAAAATGATGCACTTTAAACCCTTATTTGGCCTTAATGTTATGGAATTCGTGTCTAAACCTCAACACGCCAACTTTATTAATTGTGTCTTGTTCTTGAAACCCAGACATGATACTTTTATTAAATGGGACATGCCACTTTTTATATATTCACAATTTAATCTATTATAGAAAAATGTGCTTCATATCACATTGATATATATAATACGTTGGCCTATTTAATTCAATGTGTCTAAGGCTATCATGTATAATTGGGCTATAAGGGTGAAATCGTGAACAACGTGCTTATTGTTTCCATATAAATAGATTAATCCATTTGCAACATTAACATACTTAAACTTGTTAGAATTCATCGCACTATCATAAGGAAATAGAGAGTAAAAGCGAAAAAAAAATCAAAACACAAGATTCTATCCCGATTGATCTGCAAAGTAGGGCTCTATCCAGTAGGGAATTTTACTATAATTAATATGTCTCACTTCTCTATTACATTCATCAATTATAAGAGAAAAATATCATATAAACCCAATAACTATTTATGGGCCCATGCCCAAACTACCATTAAAATATGGGCCCAAACTATAAAATCCCTTTCGCGGCTTAGGGGTATTGTCCCCCACAACACCCACCTTGAAGTAGGATCCTCGAGCCATTTTGTTAGTAGGGAGTATGACTTATTCTGTAACAAAACTCACTTCAAATCTGCTTAACACCTTGTATATGTAGATTGACGTTAAAAATGTCCAAGCAACAAGCACACAAAATAATGATAATGGTCCAAAAAGTCTTAAACTTAGTGTATGCTAGTTAATTTATTCTTAAACTTTTCAATTTTATCGATTTAGTCTTAAAATATAGTCCGCCAACTAAGGATTTTATTGGCAAATCGTCAAAAAGTTAAAGGCCTAAATTGTTATAATAGAAAATTTTAATATTTTTTTGACAATTTTCTCCAAAATTAGAGGACTGATAGGTGGCATTTCTTCAGGTACTCGTTTGTAACATGTCCCTACAAATAGAGAGCGTTACTTTCAAGTCTTGAAGACGTCGATGGTTACTTTTAGAACTGCCTACAACCAGGACCCCAACAACAGAGTAATCGTCCTTTCATGCATGCATCCATTTTCACTGCTTTTTTAGAACGCAACAAATTGTTTTACTGTAAAAATAAAATAAAATGAAGATTCGTGATTAGATTAACCTGGTATAATCGCCGAGCAAAATGCTTGTTCCCCGATCATGGAGTTTGATTTAACAGCTTCACCCCCGGGTTCATTGCATCTCTCAGAAGTCTCTCCTGGCCCCCACAAGCATAAATACTATAATATAAATGAGAAACGACCTAAGTTTTTAAGTTTGGAATCATCCTCTCAAATCCAGAACTCCGAGGTTGAGGTGTCTGACGTACGAAGAGGGAATGATTCTCCCCGAAACCCATCGCTATCGGTGCCAAGTTGATCGATTTCTTAATGACCCAAATCTGTCTTTAATCAACCTGAATCATTTAATATTTCTCTTGTATTGATTTCCATTTAATTTGTGGGTGCTGGCTAAGGAGTACTTGCGGGGTTAGACTTTCGGCTTTCTATCCGACCACACTTTCTTCACAGCTTGCTATTCTTATTATAACCTTAATGACGGCCTACATGTATATATAAAGGCCACTTGAGAATATATTAAGCAACATATAAGCATTTGACTTTATCTGAATGTGTCAGTCACTCTTAGGGCAGACTTTTGCTGGCTGTGGCTTTTCTTTTTCAAAATGGTATAGAGTATATATTAATTTTTTACTCTCTTCACAATTAGTTTTGCATTTCCAGTAGACCCTAAAACAATGAACTTTGCTATTGGGAGAAAACCTTGGGTACTCTTCGAACACATGCCCTACCTATCAGACTTGGTTAATGTTTGCGATGGCTGAAGTGCCTAGAGGGCTTGGGAGAGACGGCAATCAATGAGCTAAAAATTAAGGGTGCCAATTCATGTTCGCATGTCTTATGTCAATCGAATAAGACATAGAGATATGTACTACAAAACTAATTGATTCGCTCATGACACGATCAAATAATTCTGTCAACCTACATCACATGAACATGACTTGAAAATTAAAAAGTTGACACAACAAGATTTGTATAATTTGGTGAAAAGCAGGTCAGAGAGTCAACCCAATTAGATGATCCGCATAAATTAAATCAACTCGCTGACAAAAACCTGATACAAAATATGCTAAAGTTTTCATAAAACACATGAACAAATTGCAATTACTTGTTGGTAATCAATGAAATATCATCACTTTAAGATCTTAATAGCGAATAACATGGAGAAATAATCATATAACTAATTGGGCAGAAGTATAGCCCAAGTGCCATAACTTGGCATGGAGGGACATTAAGTGCTATAACTTTAAAATGGTACATTTGAGTGTCAGTTTTGAAGTTAAATGGGACACTTAAGTGCCACTCCGGCGAAAATCTGGCCAAATGGCTGACGTGGCGATTTTCTGGCGAGTTTGGTCCAAAACGGCGTTGTTTTGCACGCTGACATAGCGGAGAAAATGCAAAAACCACGCTGTTTCGTGTTTACGTGTAAATAATAATATAAAAATCAATTAAATTGATCTAAAACTAATTTTTTATTTAAAATATTCAAATTAAAAAAATTAAGAAAAAAAATTTAAATAAAATTAATTTTAGATCTAATTTAATTAATTTTTATATTATTATTTACACGTAGACATGAAACAACATCGTTTTTGCATTTTCTCTGCCATGTCAGCGTGCAAAACGACGCCGTTTTGGACCAAACTCGCCGGAAAATGGTCACATTAGCCATTTGGCCGGATTTTCACCAGAGTGTCACTTAATGTCCCATTTTACTCCGATATTGGCACTTAAGTGTACAATTTTAAAGTTATGGCACTTAAGTGTCCCTCCGTACCAAGTTATGGCACTTCAGGTGTCCCAACCTCTAACTAATTGTATATAAATTGGTCCCGTACAAGTCATATCCACAATAACCCGTTGTTAAACGGCTTATGCTGATCAATTTCTTCTGTGTTGCGTTGGACACAAACATGACACGATTACTTATCACGCCTCACGGATTGACACGAAATTGACCCAAATAACCAAACCCACTAATTTATTATCACATTCGAGTCACGTAATTGTACTGTGTCAAAAACTGTCATTCCTAATAGTCTTCCTGTTAGGTGAGAATTTGTTGATTATGGCTCGAAGGGTTGCCGTTGAATTCATAGTAGCGCAAGTTTGTGATCATCGGGACAATCGAAATGTTAGCAGCGGCATGCAGACAATGGTGGAAGAGAGGCGCGAGGAAACAGCTTGCCTGGCTCCTAGATGAAGCAGGACGCCAAGAGGGTACCCAGTCCCTCGACGCTGTCCTAATTCAACAATTCTATTTTATATAGAATTTGCAAAAACCCTAAAGGGTTGAGCCGTCATTCATGAAAGTGGACATCATGAGAAAACTCCTCTCTTATGACTGATTCTTATGGGTATGGCTGTTATTTAGGATTGGGCAACGCTTATTCACAAGCGCCTCAGTTGATTGTATCTCCGTTTTGCCGATTATAGTGGAATCATCCCTTCGATCTCCCCTCGTTGAACCGGCAGCATGGCTTCAAACCACATACATCCCCCGTGATCAGAGAAGGTCTTAACCCCACACATAAATCATCTTATCAAATCAAATTGTTAATATTCAACATCAGATTGTCACTTCATAAGATTACGATTTCCTGAATTATAGTCAAACCCTGCGATCACACCGGTGCCAATAATAAACCTCCTTTTCTCTCTCGCATACGTGCCGACGCAAATGTCAAATTTTTTGTCTTTTTTGCCGGATTCATTGCATGTCTTCTTCTCTCTATGGGTTGTTGACTCCTACCAGTCCCACGTAAAGCCGTTTGTAATCGAGCGCTAGTTCACAGAGAATGATTCTCCTCGGCTTGCGCAGCATCTCAGGATCAACTTGTTGCGGGGTTACCTAATCCGACCCTAAGCCCTAGACCATGCCCTCGCTTTTGCTGAGCTTTTTGTCCATGGCGGGTTTTATAATCTAATCCGCCGAACGCAACTTTCAGTCTCCTACCGGCTGACCCCGTGGCAACTAGCTCAACTAGTACTATGTTAAATTATTTGCCGCTCAAACCCGTACGGGTGGCCAACCTCAAATGAGAAAAAAACTAACATGGGGGAACCCACATGCTGTACCTAAATTCAATAATTCCATGATACCAATAGCGGTAGCAAAGTACATTGCACTTGCTTGTTTCTTTGTATCAAGAAAGCAAAAGGTGATCAAAGTTTTCCAGATAACAATTAATAATGGTGCTGGAAGCTAAAATATATAGGTGAAAGGCATTGTCTGTACGAGGGATATAAATTATTGATCCATCTATCAGAAGATTCAACCATATATAAATAGGCTGGTGGGTCCCTATTCTGCAAGAGTTCGAAATAAGGATGCTTATGAATGAAGATAATAAATCGAAAATGGATCCTCATGCATGTCTCAAGAACAATACATTTGATTATGATGTATATATATCTAGTCCAAGTTCTTGGTGACATTCAATTTCTCTTACAATCTTAAAGTAATAGTCTCTATCGGTTTCGATAGATTGTGAAAAAAATAGTGCAACTGGGAGCTAGAACTGGTGAGGAATGTATCCTTTGTTGAGCTGTAGTTTCTACGGAGTTTTATTTGTATCAAGAGGGATTTGATTTTGAAAATTTTGGTGTGATATAACATATAATTGATGAGATCGCAGCATGACATATTTTGCTTTTGTCAAGGGAAGCATGTAATAAAAATGGGCCGGGCCATTAAAGGCCTTCCTCAAATCGGCCGGCCGTAAAAGGCCCATTTAATCAAACATCAATTGATCTATCCCTTTTGGGTTGAATTCTGTGGTCCAGCACACCTAAATCTTGCGAACGGTCCAATGCAGAATCTCAGCCATGGAATGAAAGGGGGTTTCGATTTTGACCGCCCGATCATTTACGAAAATGGAGACTAGTCGATCGGTTGTTGGTAGTAATTGACTCGCCATTTCATTAAGGTAAGTTGCTGACAACACGGTTATCAACTTCATGATCGACAACAATTAGGACATACTAAGACTCATGACACTAATAGGTTCCTTAGATTTAGGAATCAAGATATTGATGTATGTTTATTCATGATAGGAAAGAATAATGGGTACAAAATAAAACAAGATAGTTTACAATTTCTCATAGCTTTCAAATTTGCGAGTGCTCCAAAGAAATAAATTTCGATATATACATATACCATATTACATATAAAAGTTATGCCTCCCTAATGTTTGCAAATCTATCTCATTTCACTAATGTAAAGTTTTTTTTTTTTTTTTTGTTAGGGATTGTGTGATGCATGTCTTCCTACATGATGTGCTTGATGCCATAAATAAAGATATGTGTTGTCAAATTTAATGATGGATCAGAGTTGTAGTTTAGTATTTTCTTGCTTTCACTGCCTTTCTTATGGTGCTTAGGACAAGAAATATTCCTTGTTCATGGTGTTTCTAGACATGCTTAATTGATATTTTCTTGGCTAGGTTTTCTTAGGGGTCATGATAGAGGCAGAAAATATTTACACATACAACACATTTATTGGCCACTGTAAAGTTCGTGGAATATTATATATATCATATACTCGTGGCACAATATTTTTTCGGTATTCAGAAATTCATTGTAAATGTTGATCTTACTATTTCTCTAGGTCTTAATATAGTACATCGAATAATTGTGAGGTGTTTCGGAAATAGAGAAAAGTACCAAAAAAGTCTTAAACCTGTTACACTATTACAAATTCAATCATAAACATTTCAATTCTTTCAATTTAATTATAAATTTTTTTTTACATTAATACCAATTCATCCATCTGATCAATTTAGATTGGAATTGTTAACATGTACGCAGCTACAACAAGTGGACATTTTAAAATAATTTTTTAATTTAGTATTTACTTAATTTATTTTCCTTTTTTTTTTCCCTTTGTTTCCCTTTTCTTTTTCTTTGGACTGTGGATGATATAGCCACGAATGAGGGCCAATGAGGCCGTCGTCGCCCTCGCAAGCCACGGGCAAGGGTTGCCCTCACCAGCCTTTGCCAATCCTCACCTATGGTGGATTGTTGACCATGGCTAATACCAACCACAGTCCAAAGAAAAAGAAAAAAGGAAAATAAAAAAAAATTAAAAGGAAAGATAGTAAAAAAATTCAAAATTATTAACAAATTATTTTAAAATGTCTATATTAGCCCCAATTGTGCATTGTAGGACAGCTAGTATCTAAGTCAGCAATTTCCAGCCAAAATTGGCCGGATGAATTAAATTGATACAAATATAAAAAGCTTTAAGACTAAAGTGGTCCAATTGAAAAGTTTAAGACTAAATTAGTACAAATGTAATATATTTAAGACTGTTTTTTTCTTATACTTTTCCCTTCAGAAACATCATGAAGATTACTTTGTGAGTACCCCAATATATTCTCATAACTGAAGTTTGCTCAATGGCCCATATCATGTATAACCAAAAGTTGACCATATAAATTATCAATTTATATATAACCTATTTCAATGTGTAAAGGAAATGTAGATGTGAAGGACTTTGCATTATTATATAGATTAAAAAAAAAAACGTTTATTTTACCTATGCAATTAGTGTTTTTTTTTTTTTTTTGTTGTCATGGTAAAACTCATCGTCATCATCATCATCATCATCATCATCATGGTTCTAGAATTATAGCTTCAAATTACTTAAACTGAAAAAGGAGTTGACTTCGTTTAAGCAATACACTGGCTAAAAGGACATTCCGTCAATAGCCTTTAAACAGTTATTTTTTTAAAAACTTACATATTCGAAAAAAGAAATGTGCAAAGACATTCTCAGATTATATACAGGATATTTACAAATACATAATCAGAACACCTAGTCGAAAGGCTACATTGATAAATTTAAATACTAATGGAGGGACTATTACCGTATTACGTTATGATCTGATTCTAATGTTGTCTCACGAATTTTACTTCCCTTCCCTTCTGATCATATAACGCCAACAGTTTCTCCTTCAAAGCCTCACACTCCATGCCCCGACTTCTCTCAACCTTCACATTTCAAATGATCATCATTCAAACAACATGCCGTTGATATATCTATATACCATGTCAAGAAATTAAAATCGCAAGTCCAGTCACGACTAAAGAAACTAATAATAAACTTACTGAAGTACCTGAACGTGTAGATTGTAGAAGGTTGTTCTTGTCCCTCCAAACGACTCAAATGTGGAAGCGTTTATCAGAGGAAAGCCATGATGATCCAGGTTAAGCAAGATCTCAGAGAAGTCGACAGTATTCTGGGTCATGACCTTTGTTGTGCATATCTGGATTTCAACCTCACTCTCACTCAAACAATTTGTCGAAATAGATGGCATCGAATTGGAAAGTGCACCTTTTCCTTTGCTGATTTCTCGGTGAGTGCAGTCATCTCTTCCTTGGGTGGCATTATTTCTTGATAGAAGTTCTTCCTTCTCTTGTCTGCACTTGCTGTTGCAGTTCTGGTATGTATTTCAGCACTCAATATACTGTCGCCAGAGTACTCAACTTTTCCTATGGAAAAGGATAAGATCTAACTCTTTAAATCTCTCTGGACCCAAAACTAAAAGATAACTGAGTATGTAGTGACTTGAAGCAGCTACAAATAAAAAGCGTAGAACATCAAGTTATACATTAAGGATTTAGAGAATAACACAAAAACTAGGGTTCATATGTGATCAACAACATTGTCTACTAGCTACTACTCCTTAGTATTCTCTCCATCACTTTTCCTTATTTGGCAGAGTGTACCCAAGGAAAGGTAATAGAAGACTAGCTCTAACAACTTCCATGTAGATAAAGGACTTAAGGATTACCGTTTGATCAGTAGATGGAAGCAGCGAACGGAGTGCAGAGTACAACCATCGTGGCTTCGTCGTTCATCGCCGCAGGTGGGATATTGAGATGATCAAGTACTACATCCGCATGAGGAGATGGTGATGAGAAGAAGGCAAATGGAGAGGAGGTGGCGAAGAGAAAGGGTGGGCATCTCTGCGCATGTAGTTCTCTTGTTCATGGCTTGTTGAATCCTCGAAGGGCCAAAAACTAGGAGAACAAGACAACATTTGTATGACTATTTCTTTTTTTTTTTTCTTCTGAGGTTTCTGATATTTTCAGTTCCATAAGAGGTTGGGTGATCATGACTTGCCAATCATATTAACCCGATGCCTCGTTTGGATGGTCCGGGAACATCTAGAACACTAATGATCTTGAACTTGATAAGAACAGCATGACTAAACATGATTGATCAGGCTGCTGAGTCATAACATCAGTGACATCGATGACTGATATGGCATTACAAGATCGAAATCCCCTGAAATGGAAGGAGTAAAGTAGTTCCCTGGATGAACAACATTACCCATCCGCAACTAGAGGAGATGATGCATAAAGAACAAGTGACCTTACGAAAGAAAGTTCCCCCAGTAGGTTCAATTGTCCAGGCACCAATGTTTCCTCTATCAGCAACAACTGATTGTTTCCAATGTTCCCACTGACTTCATTCATAGATAGCTAATGTTTGGGTGAATACTAGAGACATAGGAACATGAGTGCAGCTACACTGAGAGCATCCTACACATGAAGTCGCACTTCTAATTGCAAGTCCATGATTCTTCTCCAAATACAATCTTATGTGGATTGCCGGAATGGAAGTATTACTCGTAAATCTTGCATTTTGACCAAAATAATATCCTAGTAAGTCATATTTGGATTGCCCAAAAAATTGTGACATCGGATGTGAATGGGATCAAGACAATGATCATAGCTTGTGGATGAAAGAAAATGTTCATGGAGATTAAGCGAGACAAATTAAGCTCAAATGACCTAAAAATTCCAATAGTTTTGCCTTTTCTATCTGTCTATGCATTTCATATCACATCAGTTTGTTATATATGTTAGATACATTCTTGTGGCACTCAACAAACAATCGCATTGGTATATTTTTGAAAAGCATGACAATAGTAAAATTATATCAGCCTATTGAAAAAACTTTGTTCCACAAGTACCCAAAATCTTTTCCTTCACAGCGGTCTCTCTCTCTTGACATCACGGTCCTTTATTTTTTTCTTCTTTTGTGGCCATCATTGTCATTTACTCTTTTTAGTACCCTATTTTGATGCGGGACGCCCCAACAAACAAAAGGTCTCCAATTATCAAACACGAAATGCTCCCCATCCATCCTTTGGCTGCATGATGTTCGATTCAGTCTTTCTGAGTGATGATAGCGATGGGATACATTAGGCCCACATTATAATAACATAAAAAACATCTTTGATTGGACAGCTTTCTGAGGCTTTCTTTTCACTTGTGACAGTTACTTATAGATATGTCCTTTTCTGGAGGGTTTATTATATTGGGATGCAAACGTTGTTAAGCACACGTGGGAAATCTTAATTGGTAATGATGAGAAACTTCCGAAATCCAGATCCCAACCACCTAGATCTAACAATCCCGGGCCCATTAGGATATCATTTCTATTTGGAATACATATGTCCATGTTTAAAACACTTATATAAGTTTTAAAACCCATAAAACGCATGAATCAAGTCAGGTCAAACACACATGACTTATATTCTAACTCGACCGAATTTATATTAATAAAATACTTATATATTTAACCAATGAGAAAAATTATATCCAAATTGAGATAAAAGCACCAAGTGGATAAGCTCAAAAATCGAGTAAGGAGAAAAGAGAATGACAAAAGAGGAATCTATGTAAATCATAAGTCCATTTGTGATCTATTAAATGCCCATTCATATTATATTTAAATTAATTTATGATCATTTACGAAATATAACTAATTCATATTACAATTTATCCACCATATAAGCTAAAGAATAACTCATTTTTTAAGGTCTAACAAACAAGCACCATTTTGGCTTGCCCAAAACAGCCACCAATTGACAAATGAGGATCATTAGTTGGAATTGTCAGGGGTTGGGCAATCTCCTGACGATTCAAGCATTAAAGGCCCTAGTGGCCAGTGAAAGGCCTGACGTTGTTTTTTTGATGGAAACGAAAAATCAAGACATGGTGATCTAGAATTTGAGGAGAAAGCTGAAGTTTTCAAGTAGTTTTGTGGTGAGTCTTATGGGTTTGGCCGGAGGGTTGGTGATTTTTTGGAATAATCAGGAGGCATCTTTTAACTGTGGAGCATAATACCAGGCACTTTATCACACGATTTGTAAAGATAATCAAAGTGCTACAACAATGAGACTCACCTGTCTTCATGCTCCCTCGACATATCACCAAAGACAACAAGTATGGGCAGATGTAAGACAAATTAGTTCATCAAATACGCTACCATGCGTGTATTTAGGTGATTTTAATAAGATATTAAATCACTGGGAAAAGGCGGGCAAAATACAGCAGAGTCGTATAGGTTAAATTCCTTCAAAGAATTTGTAAATGATTGTAGGCTTATGGACATCGAAAGTAAGGGTTTCTTTTATACATGGGTGAACAACAGAGATGGTGACGAAGCTATTTAGAAAGACTCGATAGGGCCCTGTGCACAATTGATTGGAGATTAACTTACCCGAAGGCGGAAGCCTTCGCTTATCTTGCTTTGGCCTCAGATCATAGTCCTCTTCTTTTACTTATTGAACCTAACTCTTTAAGATGGAAGAAAACTTTCATCTTTGAAGCTTTCTAGCTTGAAGATAAGGCCCATCGATCAATTATTAGCAATGCTTGGGATTCATCATCGACGCCAGCTCGATCTCTGACCAACAAGCTTCGACATACTTCCTTTGCACTCGCCAAGTGGAGTAAATCAAATTTCAGCAATGGACAACAACAAATCAACCTGTTACAACAATAGCTTTAGCATCATCTTAATCAACCGGGTCATGACTATGATAAGGCACTTGTAGCTAGCCCGAAAGAAGAAATTCAAAACATATGGCAGCGGGAGGAAACATATTGGGCTATGCATTCGAGGATCCAATGGCTAAGGGGGGGGGGGAGACAAGAATACAAAATTCTTTCATGCGACGACAATACAACATAGACAACGCAATCGAATTAGCATGTTAAAAGATGAACATCTTGGCTGGATCCGCGACGCTACTCAGCTCAGGAACATAATGCAAACATGCTTCCAAAATCTCTATTGCTCGATCGGCTACCGAAATTATGAGCCTGTTCTCACACAATGTTCCCAGGTAATCACAACAGAAATGAACACAAGTTTAATAGCAGTGGTATATAGGGAAAAAGTAAAGCAAGCTGTTTTCCAACTTGGAGCTACTAAAGCCCTAGGACCTGATGGCTTCAATGGGTTATTCTATCAAAACCACTTGGATATATATTCACATCAGTGCAGAACTTTTTCAATTCAGGAGTAATGCCCTTTAGCTTTAATAGAACTCTTATCACTCTTATCCCAAAGGTTCTGCACCCAAAAAGGTTAGAACAGTATAGACTCATTAGTCTCTGTAATTTCATATATAAAATTATTTCAAAAGTGCTGGCAAACTGACTAAAGTTGTGGCTACCAGGATTGATTTCAACATAACATAGTGCTTATGTCACAGGTAGACAAATCCAAGACAATATTCTGGTTGTGTAGGAGGTTCTCCATCAATTAAAAATCAGAAAAAGAAGGAAACAATTTTAGGCGACATTAAAATTGGACATGCAGAAAGCTTATGATCGGGTTGAGTGGGATTTTCTAGAGGCTTATCTTAAACAATTGGGGTTTCATGATCAATGGGTAAGGTGGGTGATGCAATGCGTTACCACGGCAACATTTAGCGTTAAGTTCAATGGCGAACCATTGCCATACTTTCGTCCTACAAGGGGTTTGAGATAGGGAGATCCACTATCTTCATATTTGTTCATCCTTTTAGCTAACCTCTTATCCACTCTCATGCACCAAGCTGTCAACTCAGGAACTCTTAGAGGAATTAAACTAAATAGGTATTGCCCTACTCTTTCCCATTTACTTTTTGCGGACGACACCATATTTTTCTTGAATGGAAGCACCCTAGAATGCCATAATCTAGCCAATATTTTACAGCAGTATTGTGTTGCAACGGGCCAATCCGTAAATAGAAACAAATTTGGTCTCTTCTGTAGTAGAGGCTGCCCCTTACTTTTACAACAAAACCTTGTTGTAGAATTAAGAGTTCCTGTTATAGACAAGATAGGGAAGTATTTAGGTATTCCATTTGACTGGGGTGTTTCCAAATAAAGACATGTTTGCTTGGATTTTGGGTCGTGTTAATGCGAAACTTGAAGGCTGGAAAGAGCACTTTATATCTAAAGGAGGAAAGGAATTCTTGTTAAAAACGGTAGTGTAGGCGCTCTTGCAATACGCCATGTCCATATTCAAACTTCCTGTTTCTATATATTAGTCTATTGAACGCAAAATAGCCAAATTCTTGTGGCAGACCAGCAGTATTAGATCTGGTATACATTAGCGGGCATGGGATCTACTCAAAGAATAGAAGATGGAAGGGGGGCTTAGCTTTCGAGATTTACTAACTTTTAACAAAGCTTTTCTAGGAAAGCAAGCCTAGAGGCTTTTTCAAAACCCTTCATCCTTATGGGGTAGAGTTTTTAAGGGACTTTATTTCCACTCTAGCAATTTCTGGCATGCTAGGAACGGGACTAATTTCTCATCGGGATGGAAGAGCTTACTCTTAGGTCGAGATGCTATCCTTAATAAGCTATAGCGGTCTATTGGTGATGGGCAGAAGATTAATATTCGTGAAGATAAATGGCTCACCAGTGGAATCATTAGCGGACCAGCGCCTAGAGAAGAGCTAGAGCAGGTTGCTGGTTTTATAATCCCTAATGAGAATATCTAGAATACCACTCTTCTACAAGGCAACTTTAACTACCGAACATTCGATGAGATAATCACTATTCCGTTAAGCCCTACTTCTATCATGGACCAAATCATATGGACAGGGACACAAATAGGTAAATACTCAGTTAAAATTGCCTACCACATTCTCAGACACTCATATCACACCAAGAAAAAAAATCTCGCCTCATCCTCATATCAGCCATCGACCCGTCTATGGCGTCATATTTGGAAACTCAAGATGTCCCCAAGGATTCGCGTTTTCATATGGTCATTATGTCATAACGCTCTCCCTACAAAAGATAACCTCTTTCGGCGATATATCATTCAGGACCCAGAATGTCAATTATGTTCATTGTACACACCTGAAACTACTAAACATATCCTTTTATTTTGCCCATGGACGAAGCACATCTAGTCTCACTCTAGTGTACAGATTGATCACTTAGCATTCAGAAGACATCGAATATATGCATGGCTGGAGGACATATTCGAAAATCAGTTGAACTTACCTTCCGGAGAGATCATTGCACCCATCCTTTGGCAGCTATGGAAGGCACGGAACCACTTCACTTTTTGGCATCAACGCACCACTCCTGCCCAGCTTCTAGATTTGGCGCTCGTTGAAGCAAAGCTGAACAATAGTGCAGTGCAGCACATGACATATGCAGGACACAATCTTCTAAACCTTAATCGAGCATGGATTCCATTGGATCAGGGTAGCATCAAGGCCAAAATTGATGGGGCTTTTCCCACGGCTATTGATGAGGGTGCCATCGCGTGTGTCTGTAGGGATCACACCGGTTCTTTAATCGCTGGATTCACCAGCACAGTTTGTGCATCTTCTCCGTTGCAAAGTGAGATTCAAGCCCTCATCTCCACTCCCACTTATTTGCTAGAACAAGGACATGAAGAAGCTCACCTCATTATCGAGTCTGATTGTCTAACTCTTGTGGAGATCTTCAACGATCGAAGTATACCGCCATGGGAAAGCCGAGCGCTCATCGTCGACGCCACAGCTTTGCGTCTCTGCTTTCCCTATCTGCACATCCAACATTGCCGAAGAGAAGCAAACACTGCAGCTGATTGGGCTGCTAAGGCCCATGCCCGCAATACACTTTCACCCACTTGGCCTTCCTCACCTCCTCAAGCATTAATGAATTTGCTATGTATCGACGCCCTTTCTATGGGTTGTAATATGGGTTGTAATTTCTGTCCTACTTGAATGAAAGGCTTCATTTTAGACCATAAAAAAAACATGCACCATTTGGCTGATTTAGAATGTCCTTTATATAATTAGTTTACGAGAGTAGCCAAGTAACAACTTGAATGGAAAGATATATGATGGCGTGAAAACAATTTCACGATAAAAGACTGCACTTTATTTATTTTATTCGGCTATATAAACACATCATGCCTTATTGTGTGATTAAGGCATCAGCCACAAAATTGTTGTGGAGTTAGGGTCGTTGTCACGACCTCTTTTTTTCCGACGCCCGCGATCGGGTACGAGCGCCTAAGGAGGCTAATGGCTCGGTTGAATTTATTAAGCCCGGACTCTCCCAAGTCCACCAATTCACGACTTAATGGTTCAAGTTTTTTAACCTGTAAGTTAATTTTTAAAATGGAGTCGCCACTAATCAATTTGGGGTGGGTTGATTAGAAACCCAAGTGAAGTATCGGGAGAAATACTCACTCCTACGCAACCAGAGAAATTAGGATCGGGGACTTGATTACACTAGTTAATCACTAATGCCCTTTCGGTACCTAATCTTGTTTAAACCTTGAGGTTTTTTTGATTGTTTGAGGGATTTTCCATGCATTTTTGGGAGGAAAAACATTTTTTGAGTCTTTTTTCTCATTTTCTCGACATAAAAAAGGATTTTTTTTTGGATTTTTTTTTTGGTATTTTTGGAAAAATACAAGTCCTTTGGTTTTTTCTGAATTTTTTTTGGCTTTTTGGATTTTTTTGGCATTTTTTTGGAAAATATGGAATATTTTTATTTTTATTTTTTCGGAAAATAAAATATTATTTAAATATTTTAGGAAAATAAATTATTTTTGATTTTTCTCGATTTTTTGGAAAAATAAAACATTTTTAAATATTTTTTTGAAAATAAAACATTTTTATTTTTTTGAAAATAAATAAAACATTTTTATTTTTTTGAAAATAAATAAATTATTTTTATTTATTAGAATATTATTTTATATTAAAATAATAAAACCAGATAAAATCGACTCGGGTCGGATCCGCGGGTTGGTCCGACCGCCGGGCCCCAAAACGCGATGTGCACCTTACGAGGGCCCAACTTTAAAAAAAAAAAAATTTAACAAAACAACGCCGTGGCCGGGCATTCGGGGACACCCGGCCCGGCCCGATGACCTGGCTCCACGACCCGGATCCGGCACCTGACCCGTCTTCCAGCCGCCCCCCAGATCGCAAACCCTACCCATTTTTCCGATTTCGGATCCGCTTCGCGACCTAGAAAATCGCAAACCCTAGGGTTTGCGAATCTGCGGTGCTAGGGAGGAAACCGAAGCGATACGGCGGCGACGACGACCATGGTGGTGGGGACCACGACGACGGCCACGGCGGTGGGGACCACGATGATGGCGACCGCGATAGAATGGGGTAGCGATGGGCGGTAGGGATGACGGCGACGGCTTTTTTTTATACCTTTTCTTGAACAGAGGCAAGGACGGCGACGATAGGGGTTGATTTACGATGGTAGCAACAAAGGCAAGGGCATATTGACGGCAACGATCGCGGTGGACAACGACGGCGACGATGGATCTTGAACGGTCGGATCTGGCCAGATCCGACGCAGGTTACCCTCTCTCTCCCTCTGGCTTGCCCTTCGAGCTCCCCGAAGTCTCTCGGGGACCCCTCCGAGCTCATCGCGCCACGGCCGACCCTACACTCGAGCTCCTCGAAGTCTCTCAGGGGACCTTGAGCTTAGGCCGGCCTCTCTCTCTCTCTCTCTCTCTCTCCCTTTGTGTCTGTTTGTGCTCGCTTCTCCGGCTAGATTCAAGATTTCCGGCGGCTCGTCTTCGGGCCTCCCCTGAAGTCTCTCAAGGGAAGCTATCGAAGCTTACCGTCGGCGATCTCCTCTTTGCTGTTTGTGTGTCCCTTTCGTCGGGGATGGAGGGCCTATTTATAGGCCGAGGGGTGGCCGGTCGACGGAGCTCGACCATCGGCTGCTGTGGCCCTTGCCGGCCGAACCGGCGTCCCATCCGATGCCGGCTGCTCCCCTACTCCACGTCCCATTGTCGTCCGGTTATAGCTGCTCCACGTGTGTCGTTGCTGCTCCTCCCCTCTGCTCTGGTGTTGCGCCTCCGACGCGTGTGCTGCAACGTCGCGTGGAAGAAGAAGACTCGGCTGGGCCGGGCTGAGGCAGAAATGGGCCAAGGAGGCCTAGAGGAGGGGCGGCTGTTTATGCTTTTTTTTCGTTTCTTTTCCGTTTTTTTTTTGTTTATTTATCATCCGAAAAAAGATAAAATAAAAAATTAAAATAAAAGTAAAAATTAATTAATTAAAATGAAATTTTAGGCGTCAACAGCTGCCCCACTTTGAAGGTGAGCTCGCAGAGGTTGCATTCAAAGACAAACTGATGCCTAAATTTTGTCCATATATGCGTAGCGGATTATGTAAAAAGAGTAATATAACATTACATATACTAAGATAGATAAGAAGATACCTATAGTTATTTACTGGGAGTGAGTGAGATAGGGTGTGAATCTTGAGTTTGGCAAGTATCAATGTGTCATTTTACCTGGTGATATGAGGAGGTTGCTTTTCCAGGGCTTGAACCATTCTTCGGTCTCATGTTAAAACAATCAATGATTTGTCTAGGATTCGAACCATTCTTCGGTCGCCTGTTGGAGCAATTAATGAATTGTCTAGGACCCGAACCTTTCTTTGGTCGCCTTGCCGGGAGATTGCTCCTCCAGGACCCGAACCATTCTTTGGTCGCCTGTTAAAACAATCAATGATTTGTCTCGGACTCGAACTTTTCTTCGGTCGCCTTTGCGGGAAATTGCTCCTCCAGGACCCTAACCATTCTTTGATCACTTGTTAGAGCAATTAGTGGTTTGTCTCGGACTCGAACCATTCTTCGGTCGCCGTGACGGGAAATTGCTTTTTCAGGATCCAAACCATTCTTTGATCGCCTATTAAAACAATCGATGATTTGTCTAGGACTCGAACCTTTCTTCGGTCACCTTGATAGGAGATTGCTCCTCCAGGACCTGAACCATTCTTTGGTCGCTGTGACGGGAAATTGCTTCTCTTAGACCCGAACCATTCTTCGGTCGCCTGTTAAAACAATCAATGGTTTGTCTAGGACCCGAACCTTTCTTCGGTCGCTTTGATGGGAGATTACTCCTCCAGGACCCGAACCATTCTTCGGTCACCGTGACGGGAAATTGCTTCTCCAGGACTCGAACCATTCTTCGATCGCCTGTTAAAACAATCAATAGTTTGTCTAGGACCCGAACCTTTCTTCGGTCGCCTTGACGGGAGATTGCTCCTTCATGACCCGAACCATTCTTCGGTCGCCTGTTAAAACAATCAATGATTTGTCTAGGACTCGAATCTTTCTTCGGTTGCCTTGACGGGAAATTGCTCCTCCAGACTCGAACCATTCTTCGCCGCTGTTGGAGCAATTAGTGATTTGTCTAGGACCAACCTTTCTTCTGGTCGCCTTGACAGAAGATGCACCAACCTTTCTGAGGGCATCTCATTTGTGGGTGCCTGATTTGTATCGAGGACACCAGTTGGTACCCGACCTTTCTCGGGAGATGCGCCGACCTTTCTCAGAGCATTTTTTTTTTTGTGGGGGTGTCTGACCTTTATCAAAGACAACAGCTGGTACCCGACTTTTCTCGGGAGGATGCACCGACCTTGCTCAGGGCATTGATTCTGGCAGATAACTGGACATTCACAAGCATATCAAATAGTACCTGGATAATTACAAGTACTAACCTGAAGGATATTTGGGCCTTTGCAGGCATCAAAATGGGTATTTGGCTGACCATAGGCATTGAAGGGGTACTTGGATGATCACAAGTATGAATTCTTGGGGGATACTTGGACATTCACAAGTATCGAAGGGGTGCTTGATAATTGGAGATATTGAGAACATACCTTGGATATTCGTGAAGGTGTCCCACCTCTTGGTAATTGGGAAATATCGAGGGCGTACCTGGGATATTTGTGAAGATCTCTCACCTCTTGGTAGTGGGGAATGTCGAGGTCATACCTGGGATATTCATGAAGGTCTCTAACCTCCTAGTAATTGGGAATATCGAGAACGTACCTGAGATATTTGTGAAGGTCTCTCACCTCCTGGTAGTTGGGAATATCAAGAACGTGCCTCGCATATTCATGAAGGTCTCTCACCTCCTAGTAATTGGGAATATTGAGGACGTACTTGTGATATTCATGAAGGTCTCTCACCTCCTGGTAGTGGAGAATATCGATGGCGTACCTGAGATATTTGTGAAGGTCTCTCACCTCCTGGTAGTGGGAATATCGAGAACGTACCTTGGATATTCATGAAGGTCTCTCACCTTCTGGTAATTGTGAATATCGAGGACGTACCTTGGATATTCATGAAGGTCTCTCATCTCCTGGTAAAGGGGAATATCGAGGACGTACCTGGGATATTCGTGAAGGTCTCTCACCTCCTGGTAATTGGGAATATTGAGGACGTGCCTCGCATATTCATGAAGGTCTCTCACCTCCTGGTAATTGGGAATATTGAGGACGTGCCTTGCATATTCATGAAGGTCTCTCACCTCTTGGTAAAGGGAAATATCGAGGACGTGCCTCGAATATTCATGAAGGTTTCTCACCTCCTGGTAATTGGAAATATTGAGCACATGCCTCGCATATTCATGAAGGTCTCTCACCTCCTGGTAAAGGGAAATATCGAGGACGTACCTGAGATATTCGTGAAGGTCTCTCACCTCCTGGTAATTGGAAATATTGAGGACGTGCCTCGCATATTCATGAAGATCTCTCACCTCCTCGTAATTAGGAATATTGAGGACGTGCCTGAGATATTCGTGAAGGTCTCTCACCTCCTGGTAATGGGAATATCGAGGACATGCCCCAAATATTCATGAAGGTCTCTCACATTTTGGTAATTAAGGCCTACCTGGATGGCCACAGGCACTCGAAAGGGCTGGGACACCTGGGTAGCCACAGGTGTACAAAGTAGTGAAATACTTGGATGAACACAAATATTTAATGATTAGGGACCGCTCAACCGATCCAAGTGTAAGAAAGCATACCTAGGTAGTCGTAAGCGCATAATGTGGTGGAATACTTGAGTGGCTACTAGCATTCATTGACGTAATTTCGAGGACAGCTCGGACAGGTCAAGTGTCATGGAAAAGGAGTATCCCAACAATGGTCAGTACTCAAATATAAGAGGGGATACCTAGATAGTGGTAGGTATTCAACGATAAAGAGATACTTGGTTAGTCACAAGTATCAATACTCTGGGGACAACTTGAACAGGTCGAGTGTCGATAAGAGGGAATACTCGGCAAGTGGTGGGTACTTAAAGATAAAGGGATACTTAGATAGTCGCAAGCACCCAAACTCAAGGGATGACTCGATTAGGTCGAGTGTCAATAAGAGAGTACCTGGACAGTGGTAGGTACTTTAAGACAAATGGGGATTAGGATATGTTTATTTGGCAATATCTCTAATCTCTGAGAGTATGTCCGTTATTTGCACAATATGCACACATGATTGTATATGCTGTAAATTCATGAGTTCAAATGAGATTCATACATGATAATTTTATCAATTTTGCATCATCTGATTTCCACTGGGGAAGATTTTAAAAGACAACCTTCATTTAGAATGTAGATGTCTTGAGCATACCAGATGAGGGACTTTTAGTCTGAAAAGACTTTTCACTTACTCTCATGGAAAAGGCTATCCCGACCACTAATGTAGGATTTATAAGGACCACACTATCTCACTGTCATCATGTCAGCAGGGGTCTGAGTATTCTCGCAAACGATACGACTTTACCAATATGAGAGGTCTTTGTTGAAACTGTGATGAAGTCTTGGTTATCGGCTCATCAAAGGGGACCATCAAGGTCAAGGCTTATGAATGGAGTGCCGCACGATCATCTCGGGATTTGCAAGTCAAGAATCCCGCGAAAGGAGATATAGTAATCTTGCTCATACTTCTTCGAGCGATGTTTATAGACATATGAAATCCTACGTTAATTGAAGTGCCCCTATTCTAAAGAGACTTTTTACAATAAGATGCAATGTAGGCTTGACTCATGTGTAAAAGGTGAGAGCTGGTGATCGCCTTGACTCACCGGTCTTGACAATAAGATGCAATGTAGGCTTGACTCACCAGTCTTTCTTCTCACGGTCCGATGAAGGTTCTATGGACCACAACAGTAATTTCTCTTGGGAATACAAATGACTGTGTTTTTTGTTTGGGGCATTGGCCTCGCTTTTACTAGGCACACTGCTTTTTCATGCCTCTATTCCTCTCTTCAATTTTTCATTCATGGGCATTGACCTTGCTTTTACCAGGTACACTGTTTTTTTATGCCCTAGTTTTTGTTCTTGTTGCTTGAGGAATTGATCTTGACAAGTTCAAGCAAACACCTTTGTTAGACTATTGAGTCTTCATCTTTTGCCGGTGCTTATGATTATGCTGCTCAAATGGCAACAACTTTTGCTTTGCCTCCATGAGAGGGTGAATTTACAGGCTCACTTGAGTTGTATAATGGACACAAGTGCGTAAAGAAAGAACTGCTCTTCATGACTCTAGGGCACTTAAATTAACGTGAGTGTTCATATGCAATAAAGACACTCAAAGATTGATGCAAGTGCAAGCAAGAGAATTTCTATCCCTTTTCTCACCTCGTGATGTTGACTTGCCTTCGACTTACCCCAGTGTAGGGTGGTTCTTTGGCGAGGGTAGGGTAGAAATTTGTCAGTGTATGGGGATCAAAGTGAGCGATGGAATGCCTCTCACTGTTTTGGTCATCGTACCATTCACGAGAGGACTCTTTACCCTGTAGTCATGGAATTTTCTGCACTCATCTCACAAGTGTATAAATAGGGGACTGTGCTTGCCTGTCATCATTCTAATGTGCCTCATCCAGCATGCTCAATCAATCTTGTATTCTTCAATTAGCTGTCTATTTTAATAATCCTCAATGGAATTAGTGATCTAGACAGACAAAATCATCATGTAGAATTCGCCTGGAAAAAGGTATGCAACAAATGATGTGATGGAGTTTGTACTCTCAAAATAAATGAATGGCTTTTTACTCAAGAAAAACTTATTAACAGCTTTAGAGGTGTTTA
Source organism: Eucalyptus polyanthemos subsp. polyanthemos (assembly GCA_017140185.1). NCBI lineage: Eukaryota > Viridiplantae > Streptophyta > Magnoliopsida > Myrtales > Myrtaceae > Eucalyptus > Eucalyptus polyanthemos. The sequence continues at coordinate 53,595,064 of CM029464.1, forward strand.
TTTGGTGGAACGATATTCACAAATGTGTTGAAATTTGAACATTAAAAGAGTTATTTACAAAAGGTTATTCACAAATGGGTGTCGATGGATGTCCCTATTGATTAGGGATATGAAATACGAAAGATCAGCTAAGGATTGGGAATTTGATCATTTATTTGATGGGCCTTTCTTCTTTTGCCTTTGCAGAAGAGAAGATGTACAAGTAGATCAATTAGTCTAGCCAAAATCAAATGTGAGTTGAGGCCTGAAGATTTTCTGTCATTTGCTTTGGCGATACTTGAGACGCCATTTTGTTTGGGAGAGTTTGTCATGCCTCTCATTAATTTGTTATCTATGTTTTTGGCAGTCAGGTGATCCTGCAACAGACAAGAGGGAGTGCATTAGTCATAAACTCTTTCAAGAGTCGAATAATTGGAAGCGATAAAACTTTACCCTTCACTGGTTTGTAGACGATTGGGTGAACTTGACGTGAGAGGGGGACACGAGGTCCTACATCCCTTGCTTCGTTAGGTCAATTATTGGCTCCTGGATGACACGTTATTTTACACGAAATTAGGTGAATTCGATGTAGGTCATTTCCACGTACTAGCTTAGCCAATATTGATTTGCCAAACCTAACCATCAAGTTTGGCTCTTGAATCCCGATACTTCCTGTCAATAGGGAAAATATGTCAAAAGCGGGTTCAAATAGTGGGGGTATTGGAAACGATACTAAGTTACCCTTTCCCAGAGTTTGTATTTGTTGATTCCTAAGGATATTTGAATGTTGATGATGGCCTCTCTATCTTGGCATAGTTCAATGTTTCCTTCAATTTCCTCATTTGTGACCATGTATGCATGATTGCTAGTCGTTGATTCATCTTCAACACCTTCCTTCTATGGAATTTCTCCTTCTGTCTTTATCTATAGCATCATTGGGAAAAGGTCATGTACCTCAAGCTTCTATGAAATCTGAGATAAAAAATCTCAAACTTTATGATGGCAATTACTCCTTGGAAGAATACGCGTCTGGAGTGAAGTTTCTAGATTCCAAAGTCATTGTCTAGGGTGTGGGGCTATAGATCGTCTTGACTGTCTGGATTTTCTCCCTATTGACAGTAATCACTTTAAAGGACGAGAAGGAACTTCTTCCTTATGCTTCTGGGCTCGTTGGAGTTGAAACTGTAACATCTAGCTGTTTGGGCTTGTCATGTGACAAGATAGTCCTTTGGCTGAAGATGGAGCTGGGCAGGAGTGAGGCATGTCATGGATGCTTCGATTCAACTGTATGCCTGTACCTATTACGTCTCACCTTTTGTATCCTGAAAATAGAAGAGAGGCATTGTCATTCTCTATATCATGTTAAGGGAATAAGACTTACCTTTTTTTTTTTTTTTGAAACGGGATGCTCATTTCTGTTTGCCCCCGCTTTCTTGAAAATGTGTTCTTGAGTTTGGTCTGTTCACACGATGTGCTAGTTTCAAATACCTTTTGTCACATTAAATCAAAGGGGATGATGTTCTGAAACATAAAGTGAGAGGGTTAGAAAGACAAACGTGCTTAAATTTATCATCTTGTATTGACAAAAACTTTTGGGTGATGAAATATTTTTTATTTTCAAAATACGTCTTTGGGGGAGAAAAAGCATGAGGAAGCCCAGCCCTTAGTATTCTCCTTGGATGATATTTTCTTTTCATGGTTGGATAGCATCACCGGGCTGGTTTGGAGTACCGCCCCATGCTCTTAAAACAAAATATTAAAACTGTACAATAGAGTACTTGGAATGGAAAATACAACAGTAGCACATTAGACAAGATAAGAAATATGAAATTATAAAAACAAATAAAACCCATGAAAACTCCTGTGTAAAGGAGTGCTTTGATAGTGTTGGTTCTAAAATCAAGCGCTTTTGAGTTCCTCGCCTCCAGTAGACTCGAAGTATTCGCATGAGAGGACCATTTCATTGAAGCTATGGAAGTACAACCCACGCAACCAACAACGATGCTCGTGAGGTAAAGTCCCTATGAACAGCTTTATCATTTCTTCTTCGGCCAGTTGAGGGTAACTTTGCATCATAAAAGCCTCCCACCTCATCGCATATGTTTGGAAATCCTCCATTGGTCTTCTTCTAAAGTGAACCAAGTTCTCGCAAGGCAGTTCGGTTCCAATCTGGCTTTGATACTGAAGCAGGAATGCAAAAGACAGTTCATTCCAATCTCTCATGAGGTAGATACCTACTATGATGAACCATTGTAATGCAGGCCCTGTAAGACTTTCTTGGAAGTCCCGAGTTGTGAATGACATCAGGTTATGGTACCGACTCATTTTAGCGTGGAGATATTGCAAATAAGCTATGGGGCAAGTCGTGTCATTATACTTGCGGATATTAGGTATCCACATCTCTCCGGAGGTCATGATCCTATGAGTGCAAGACAGGCTTGATGTATCCTGGTTAGGCCATTGGTTTTCCCATTGCATATTCGTTGTAGTGGTGAATTTTTCTGTTTCAGGGAAACTGGATTCTGCCGAGATTATTCCATTGCCTTCTTCCCGGTCAAAATTGCCAAACGAGGATGAGGTATTTAAGCTATCTTCATGGTCAGGTGACAAGCTTAGCGCTTCATTAGGATTGTAGTGGATAAAGACGTATGTTTCCTCTTCTGATGGGCCTTCATCCCCAGGTGAGAGTAGGAAACAGTTATATGATGAATCATTAGTTTCATTGTCGAAATAACGCTGGAAGTCCTTTGGATTGTATTCTAGGGCCGGGAAGTCTTCAGGGTTATACTCTAGAGGATGGTAGCTTTCAGACCTGTGTTTTTGGGAATGCTTGAAGTTTTGGTGCGGCAGCTCTTTGGCAGACGCGAAATTGATTTGCTTAGGCTTTCTTTTCTTGGCCCTTGGTCCAGACCTTTTGAGTAAGGCTCTGCGTTTCGCCAGCTCAATTCTGTCAAGGGAAGTGAGAGATATTAGAGTTTCACTCTTTGATTCACTTTCTAGGTTGATGGGGGTTGATATTCTTTGGACTCTGAATCTGGGAGTAAGCTTAGGGAGTTGTCCTATCGTGCCCCGGTCTTGAACAGGCTCTGTGTCTTGGATCTCGTACAAAGGCTCCTTGCCTTTCCTAGTGGGAAATTTTTCAGTAATAAGATGCTGCTCAGCTGCCCATTTATTATGTAAGGCTTTATTGACACGCTTCTCTCCTATCTCAGCAACTAACGGCTCCTCGTGCTCCGCGATCATTGGTTCTTCATAAGGCAAGGTGATGTCAGGGGTGATGTCAATATTATACTCTTGGTGAAAAACATGAATTAGTTCCCTCCAGGTTTTAAGGGGGTTGATCTTCCTAACAATGTACCATCGCAAGGTAGGGCCAGTCAAGTTTGATTGGTACGATTGAATCATCCTTCGGACCAGGTAGGCTTGCAAGTAGGTCTCTAGGCAGGAGGTATCAGCATACCCTTCGCATTTAGGTGCTTTGAGTTTTTCAGGGATCTCAATGCCGGTGTAATTGGACAGGTCCATGGGATTCTGCCCTTGCAGCTGGCTTAACTTTTTCATGATCCTTTCAAACTGTCTATGGTACTGGCTATTTTCTGGCAAATTTACGGGTGTCATGACGTTGTTTAAGGCAACTATAGAGTTAGGCTCAGCTTGAGTAGATTTCATTTGTCTCGAGAGCTGTCGAAGGACAATGGACATTTGTCCTATGCCGTCTTCAATGCTAATAAAGGCGGTTTTGAACATCATTCTGATCAGGCCCTATTGCATGAGGCCATTCACGGGCAATTGGTGGCCGGCGTTTCATAATTACCTGTTTGTTTGCGAAAACAATGAATGAGCACGAAAGTAAACAAAGATTGACCCATGGCAATGGTCTAACTGCTTTTTATTTATTAAAAGAGGATTTATAGACCGCAGACTTCTGACATCTAAAACTTGAAATAACAGAATAAAGTACTAGATATTAAACAAAAGTCCCTAAACAGTGGGACAAAACTTTCACACTATTAATACTAAGGGGCACATGATTGTCAATTACTTGGATCGGCTCTGAGGTGTGTATCCAGTCCATTCCCAAATCCCTCTCCATGAGCTCTACTTGCTTGTGTCGGCTGCTCTCGCTGATTGAGTGAGGGACTAATAGCTTTCATTTTGTCGAGATACGATGGTTGTGGATGTAAGACATGGAGGCGTGGTGGGTTTTTTCTTCTCCCTCAAGCCCTTTAGGTACCACGATCCTTTTGCGATGGCACTTGTTCCATGCTTCCTCAATAATGTCAATCATGTATTCAAAACTTTGATGAGTGAAGAGAAGTGGAGGGACCCTCTTCTTGAAAGATGGCGGGATCTCCTGAAGGGCTCCATACTGTCGTGCCACCTTTTATGGGAAATAGGAAAAGGCACCGGTGAGACCGAGTAACGGAATTGGATAGCGACGCTTGAAAGCAAAGCGAGCTCTCTTTTCATAAAACCAACCAACACACCATTGGAATGCCTTAGGAGCCGGGTCTCTTAGGAAATTTATCCAATTTAAACAGCTTTGATCGGGAATGTATGGTCCTAAAACCATAAATTTTTGTAATGGATTTTCGAAATCATTCATTCCAGATGATCGCATGAAGTCTCGGAATTCACTTAGGTGAGAAAAGAACCAGACTTGTAAAATTTCCGAAGAGACCCGCATGATTTTTTCCGTGTTTTCTTTAAAATGATTAAAGGACAAAAATGTTTCGGTTAAAATCATGTTGACATAATTTTGCCCCCTTAAGATTTGATCAACTATCCATGCCATCATAGGACTTATGACATTTCTTTGATGGGGGAAAATGATGAACCCAAAAAAGGCCAGGAGGAAAATCTCCCTTTTTTGGGTCATAGGCTGATTTTGAAAACATGCATTCATAAATTCTAGTGGGTAGGTATTATGATTGTCTTTAAGAATTTGTCTCATGACATGGATTTCGGTTCCTAAAAGTCTCACTAACCCGTGCTATGGGAGGACGCCTGTCGATGGTCTAACAAGTTTTTTCTCGAGAGGCATTCTAGTGATGATGCTGTATTATTCTAGAGTTGGGGTTAGCTCAAACCCTCCGAACATAAAAGTAGTTATCTTCGGGCACCAGAAATGTGCCATGGCCTATATGACTTCGGGACGAATAGTGATTTGAATCAACAATAGGAGATGACCGATTTTGGCTTTCACGCGCTCTTGGACAAACTGATCCAATTGACCCCACCATTTGAAAAGTTCCGCTTTAGGAGCAGGAATGAAATGGATATCGTCTTTCCCCATCGTATATAGACTGGGACTTTGAAAAGCTTATCCTAAATTGCCATGGGCTAATAAAAGATTGAGTAAAAGTAAAGAAATCACTTTACTTTTAAATAAAATGGCAAGTACAAAGACATATAGATGGGACGTGCGGCTCGATTTCTAACTCAGAAGGCTTGATGAAATTAAAAGGGTATTCGCCCGTTGCAATCTCGCGTTAGCAGCATATCTCCTTAAGCTCAGCTAAGAAATTTGGGGAAAAGAAAGGCAACCTCTACATCGCAGTCTTGCGTTCAAGGTCGTATCTTTCATAACACCATCCTAGAAATCTTAGGGCGGCCTAGGTCCGGCGGCCGGGTTATGTGTGCCATGTGTAGTGTTAAAACAGTAAAGTATGCACAGCAGCTTATAATCACAAGATAATCTATTTTAAGCAAAATTAAAATAAATTTCTAAGCTTTTGACCTGCATAAAGAAAAAAACCTAAGTTAGTAGAGAATTTAAAAAAGACAAAAATGGCCTAAATCTTCAAAGTCCCCAGCGGACTCGCCAAGCTGTCGCGACCTCTTTTTTTCCGACGCACGCGATCGGGTATGAGCGCCTAAGGAGGCTAATGGCTCGGCTGAATTTATTAAGCTCAGACTCTCCCAAGTCCACCAATTCATGACTTAATGGTTCAAGTTTTTTAATTTGTAAGTTAATTTTTAAAATGGAGTTGCCACTAATCAATTTGGGGTGGGTTGATTAGAAACCCAAACGAAGTATCGAAAGAAATACTCACTCCTACGCAACCAGAGAAATTAGGATCGGGGACTTAATTACACTAGTTAATCACTAATGCTCTTTCGGTACCTAATCTTGTTTAAACCTTGAGGTTTTTTTGGATGTTCGAGGGATTTTCAATGCATTTTTGGGAGGAAAAACATTTTTTTGAGTCTTTTTCTCATTTTCTCGACATAAAAAAGATTGTTTTTTTTTTGGATTTTTTGGTATTTTTGGAAAAATACAAGTCTTTTTGGCTTTTTCTGAATTTTTTTTTTGGTTTTATGGATTTTTGGCATTTTTTGGAAAATATGGATTTTTTTTTGGAAAATAAAATATTTTAAATATTTTTGGAAAATAAATTATTTTTGATTTTTCTCGATTTTTTTGGAAAAATAAAACATTTTTTAACATTTATTAAATATTTTTTTTTGAAAATAAAACATTTTTGATTTTTTTGAAAATAAATTATTTATTTTTTATTTATTAGAATATTATTTTATATTAAAATAATAAAACCAGATAAAATTGACCTGGGTTGGATCCGTGGGTTGGGTCCAACCCGGCCAGCTTCAACGCAGCCCGCTATGCGGGCCTAAATTTTTTTTAAAAAACAAAATTTAACAAAATGATGCCGTGTCCGGGTGTTTGGGGGCACCCGGCTCGGTCCGATGACCCGGCTCCACGACCTGGCTTTCCAACGAAACCCTACCTGACCCGGCTCCGGCACCCAACCCGTCCTCCAGCCGCCCCCTAGATTGCAAACCCTACTCATTTTTCCGGTTCCGGATTCGCTTCGCGACCCGGAAAATTGCAAACCCTAGGGTTTGCTAATCCACGGCGCCGGGGAGGAAACCGAAGCGATACGGCGACAACGACGGCCACGGCGGTGGGGACCACGACGACGGCGACGGCGATAGAATGGGGTAGCGATGGGCGATAAGGACGATGGCGAAGGCTTTTTTTTTTTTACCTTTTCTTGAACGGAGGCAAGGACGGCGACGGCAGGGGTTGATTTATGATGGCGGCGGCAAAGGCAAGGGTAGACTGATGGTGACGACCACGGCGGACAACGATGACGACGGTGGATCCTGGATGGTCGGATCTAGCCAGATTTGGCACGGGTTACCCTCTCTCTCCCTCGAGCTCACCCTTCGAGCTCCTCGAAATCTCTCGGGGACCCCTCCGAGCTCACTACGCCACGGCCGATCCTGCACTCGAGCTCCCCGAAGTCTCTCAGGGGACCTCGAGCTTCGGCCGACCTCTCTCTCTCTCTCTGGGACCTCTGCTTCCTCTCTCTCTCTCTCCGCCTCCCTCTGTGTTTGTTTGTGCTCGCTTCTTCAGCTAGATTCAAGATCTCCGGCGGCTCGTCTTTGGGCCTCCCCTGAAGTCTCTCAGGGGAAGCTATCGAAGCTTACCGTCGGCGATCTCCTCTTTGCCGTTTATGTGTCCCTTTTGCCGGCGATGGAGGGCCTATTTATAGGCCGAGGGGTGGCCGGTCGACGGAGCTCGACCATCGGTTGTTGTGGCCCTCGCCGGCCGAACCGGCGTCCCATCCGACACCAGCTGCTCCCCTACTCCACGTCCCATCGTCGTCCGGTTACAGCTGCTCCATGTGCGTTGTTGCTGCTCCTCCCCTCCGCTCTAGCGTCGCACCTCCGGTGCGTGTGCTGCAACGTCGCGAGGAAGAAGAAGACTCGGCTGGGCCGAGCTGAGGCGGAAATGGGCCAAGGAGGCCTAGAGGAGGGGCGGCTGTTTCTGTTTTTTTTTTTTCGTTTCTTTTCCGTTTTTTTTTTGTTTATTTATCATCCGGAAAAAGATTAAATAAAAAAAAAGTAAAACTTAATTAATTAAAATGAAATTTTAGGCGTCAACAGTCGTGAATTTGGCATCGAGAGCAAAATTGATCATCGAGCAGGCTCGAGCTGCTTGACAAAATTCCAAGGCTCAGAGAAGGGGGCCGGTTCCGACCAAATTAGGCCGCCCGGGCGGGCTTAGGGCCTGCATGGAAACACTCTTTATTTTTGTTTCTGAACAATTTTTTTGTTTTTTTGTTCCCGAGAACAAAAAAAGAACAAAAACGCGTTTGGTTGCGTTTTTGTTCTTTTTTTGTTTTTTTGTTCCGAGAACAAAATAGGAACAAAAAAAAGAAACAACAAATTTTTACTTATGGCCTTGAGAAACACTTCTTGGACGCTCGAAAGGAACAAAAATGAAAAGAACAAAAAAACAAAATGGGAACACTTCGTTCGTTCGTGCTCTCCTTCGTTCGTCCTCCTTCTCTCCGGCGACTCCTCACTCCGCCGATGCACCGGCTGTCTCCGGCAACTTTCCGGCGCGTCTCCCTTCTCTCCGGCGCCTCCCACTAGGCCAACTCTTCGGCGACTCCTCACTCCGCGGACGCACCGGTTGAAGCTTCCGAATCCAGGTACGTTTATGGTGCTCCTCCTTCTCCGGTCGACGAGGGCTTTGGCGACAGCTCGGTGGAGGCTCAAGTGCGCGTCGCTCGCCCAGATCTGCGGCAGATTTGGGTGACGGTGGCTTGCTCGAGCTGCTCTGCCGAGCTCGAGCTGCTGTGTTCGCTCGGTAGAGCAGCTCTAGTCGCTTGAGCTGGTAGAGAGGCTGCTCTGCCGCTTGAGCAACCAGAATGACGCCCAAGCGAGCGTCGGTTGCCCAGATCTGCGGCAGATCTAGGCGACCGACTGGTCGCTTGAGCTGCTCGAGCGAGCTGGGAGAGCGGCAGAGGCTCTCCCAGCTCGAGCGAGCAACAGCTCGCTCTGTCGCTCTCCCAGCTCGAGCGAGCAGCAGCTCGCTCTATCGCTCTCCTAGCTCGAGTGAGCTGGGAGAGCGGCAGAGTGGCTCTCCCAGCTAGAGCGAGGTGCTGCTCTCCCAGCTCGCTGCTCGAGCCAGCTTCGAGAGCGGCAGAGGCTCTCCCAGCTAGAGCGAGCTCCTGCTCGCTCGAGCTAGGAGAGCCAGCTGGGAGAGCGGGCGAGCTGGGAGAGTGGCAGAGGCTCTCCCACCTCCTGCTCGCTCGAGCTGCTCTGCCGCTCTCCCAGCTCGCTGCTCGAGCCAACTGGGAGAGCGGCTGAGTTGCTCTCCCAGCTCGCTCGAGGAGCACGAACCGACGCTCGATCGATCCATTGAACAGGTGGATCATTCAATTCCGCAGGGGCTTCGAGTGATGAGTGATGTTATGTGGTTGCTTGATTCAGTTTTGGAATGGGGGAATTTCAATTCATCGATTGGATTGGAGTTTCCTTCGATTGTTGTTTTGTTGCTCATGGTGATGTGGATTGGACAGGCTAGTGAAGCTTGTGGTGAGGGCGTTCAACGACGATTTCACCACTAAGGGGGAGAACCAGCTGAAGTCGGGGCGCAGCAACAACCGCGGCATCGTAAGAAGGTAAGAACGAAGGGTAATGCTGCCTTGTGTTGGTTGAATTTCATGGTTGCATTCTATATGTAGCATTACAATGAAATGCTCAGGCTGATCATTTGGATTTTACAGATCAAAAATATTGCAAATGAGAGTAGTTGTTTAGGTCTCTCACAATGATCTGTATTTTATTTTGAGCATTTTGTTTGATTGATCATTGCTAGTCATAGTACCATATGATCATGCTAAAAATGTCTGTCTTCACTAACCATAAACAAAATAAAATTAATGAGCATTTCATAAGAATGAGAATTCAATATCAATTTTAAACTTTATTAAAGAAAATTATTTAAAAAAAAAGATTTAAAACATAAAATTTTTTGTCGTTTACCAAACGTGTTTCTGTTCTTTTTTTTATTCCAAGAACAGTTTTTTTAACACTTACCAAACGCGTTCTTTTGTTCAAAAACTGTTCCCCGGAACAAAAACACTTTTTTATTTATTTATTTCTGTTCCCAGGAACAAAAAAAGAACATAAGTGTTTTCATGTGCGCCCTTACTATCTCTCAAACACACACCCAGACACACATACGCGCATAGTCAACATGGGCCACATTTTGAAATACGAGCTTGGACGGGTCAGTCCAACGTGGGCCAACAAGCAAATCCAACGGCCGGAGCTAGTTCAAGCTCAAGTTCTTCGCAGCCCAGATTATCTAACGGACCCATAGACATGGCACCGACTATCATGATCAAGTTTGAAATGCAGTTGGCGCGACAGAACACAAAAGTGCTAGAATAATTCCCAACAAATCTACGTGCATGAAATAATACTGCCTCTACAGCTCAACTACCTTCCCTTCTGCAATAACTGACTTTCTTTGCGCTACGAAGTTACGAAATCTATGTATTCCATTAAATAAAATGGCACTTGGTGCAAGACAATTATTGCCGAAGTGAGTCAAAGAAATACCATGTTAGATACATACTAAGAAATAAGTACATTCTTTCTCCGAGAATCTAATTCATATGCCACTTTGAATTCAGGCTCGTAGTAAGGCCGGTTTATCAGATAAAGAAGTTCTTTGCTTACACAAAACGAAAAGCTTCATTCTAATTTATCAAAATTTGTGTTGTGTCCACCATCAATAGAAAAGGCAATTCTCGTGATTCCATTTGATGTTTTTCCGACAGTCAAATTATCTACTGTAGAATCTGACCTTGAACTTGATTGGCATGTCAACAATAACACGATGAAGTCATTAGTTTGGGCAAACAACTCCTTATTTGATGACTTATGCCAAACGACTATGGGGAAGCCCTATCTAAATCCATCGAATTGATCTTATAAGAATTAGGCGTCAAGGTTGGACAACATGCACGTGCATTATGTAAATTGCCTCATGACACGCATTTTTCATTTCGAAGAGAAGCTAATCGAGTCAAAATTAATCTCGCCAAAGCGGCCTTGAATCCTCAAGGAATAGAAAATCCAGCACACCAGAAAATTATGGAAGGACTTAAATGATATCGGTTCGTAAGTGGACTACAACCAAAGACAATGCACCTATTTAGAGGGCACCCTAAGCTCTCCTACGAATGCAGATCAATCTAAAAACCTTTCTTCTTGTGCATAAATCTTCTTACGTCCTCTACAATAGATTCCCAAAGCCATCACACCATTATGGTCTCTAACAACGACACCAATTTTAGTTTTACCACTTTGCATATTCAAAGCACCCATCGCCATTTATCATCAGGAGTTTAAATATTCTTGCTTTTCCCTCTCTCCATAAAATTCAAAGCAATCTTCACGACGGCCTTCAAGTATTCCCCACTAGTATTCAGTACGATTGCGTCAAAAATTCGAGCACATTGTCATGTTCAATCAAGCTTTTACCCTTCAGGTTAATAAAACCCCCCCCCCCCCCCCAATTATCATGGAGAGGATTCGGTTCTTTGGGGCACATTTTGCCTTATTACACGAAATGAAAGAGGTGCTCATATCTGACCACAAAAACAAAAGAAGAAAAAAAGAAAAAGAAATAGGTACCAGCATGAGTTGAATTGATTCCAACTGTCAAATTAGAGGGGTACAAAGGTTGGGATCGAAAGAACATGTTCATGCATGCTCACGTGCCGCAACTTTTGACTTTTTCGCATGGGATATGATGAAGCTAGTGTAGCAAGTCCATGATTCTTGTCAATTTCCTTTTCCATAGATGAGGCTTGACCTACTCCCCCAAAGTCTGCTAGATCCGTCGGACAAATTGCATCATATGGTCGCGTTCCCATCAAAAGATCAACCAACGCAACTCTAAAGTTATAGACGTCGCTCTTCATATATAGATGATATTTTCAACTAAAATAATGTGATACTCTAATATAACGACTTCAAGCATGGTCAAACTACAGTCGTAGACCTTTGTGGCTTTAAAGGTCTTTGGCATAAGGCAAATGGTGTTTGGCAAATTTTTTTGAAGAATTTTAGAAAATGCAAGGGTAGATTAGAAGGTTTTTTGGATTTTGATCATTTCTATAATGCTAATATATATATAAATAAAACTTTGCCATCACTAACTTTTCACAATTTGAAAATGTTCTCCCCTTGCATGATGTCGCTGGCGAAGAGCTTAGGTTGCCAATAAGGCTAGATTGCTAGCAACCTTGCTAGAGGCCGCATGACCCTAGGTGGCCCAATCATAGGAGAGGGCCGCCAGTGCCAAATCTGGCTTATCGGTCAGTTGCTAACAACAAAACCCTTGTCCTTTTTTTTTTTAGAGTTTTTTAAATTAAAAAAAAAAACAAAATTTCTTCATAAAATGTGATTTTTCGAACACCATTTAAACTAAAGTTGTTTATGCATTTTTAAATAACAGTTACCAAACACTACTTGTATTTTGAAAAGTTCCCTTAACCTAAAGTTTTTTACATTTTCATAAAAACCTTCCCCAAAAGCCAAAGCAAACACAACCCATGCAATGATCAATCCAAGCAATGCACAAGGCCCATTATATTACTTGTGGCTATGTACATGGATGCCCCGTGTCCATAATTTCCAATAACTTATGTACATGGATGCCCCGCGCCGACAAGGCTCAATAGGGCAACGCTGGGGAGCTCGGGCTCATGGATCTAGGTGAGCCCGAGCTCGCCCAACCACCGGCGAGGCTCAACCTCGCCGGGCCACCGCCAAGCTGGTGAGCCTCGCCGGTGGTTGGTCAAGCTTAGGCTTGCCGTATCTGGGCCAACCTGAGCTCGCCCAGCCAAGGCGAGGTCGAGCCTCGCCGGGGGCCGGCGACGCTTGGCCTCGCCGGGGGCTAGCGACACTCTGGCGAGGTCGCCGGCCAAAGAAAAAAAAGAGAAGAAGAGAAAAATTTATTCTTAAAAATTGTTCCGAAACAAGAAACATGTTTTTCTTGTTTCTAGTTTCTGTTCCAAATGTGTTCCTAGGAACAAAAAAATAGATTTGGAACAAAAATGCAAACAAACATGTTTCTGTTCTTTTTTTGTTCCCTAGAACAAAAAAATAGAAATTTTGTTCAAAAACAGAAAAAAAGAATGAAAACAAACAGGCCATAATTAACAAGGTCTCTCAGGGAAGAGATGATGAAGGTACCTAATTGTTGATTTTGGATTCTTCTCAAACAGAACCGAGTGTCACGGGGTCCTTAAAGAAAAGCAGCAAAGGGCGTAATACTACAGAGACAAAGAAGATGAGAAGGTACACCCCTTACGTTGCACAGGGGAGTAGCTCTAGCTCCCTTGGTGACAGTTAATTACTTGAAACTCCCATAAATGTTATGAAAGGTGCGAAGGAATGGGCTTTAATGGTTAGCCCTAAGAAGCCACTAAAGTACACCTTTGATAGTTCGACCTTTGAGAGCCTAGGTGGCTCAAGAAAGGCTCGATGTTATAATTTTAATCGATATGAAAAATAAAGAATCTCTACTGCAAAAAATTAAAAAGATTCTAAATTTTCAGAATTGATGTGGTGATTCTGGTAAAGATTGCGAGCAAAAAGTTCTTGTTAGCTTTGGGCAAGGGCTGCAATGTCCTCACCAGCCACTAGGCAAAGGCTTGCGGTCCTCACCATGGCCGGTGAGGGCTTGGTGGCCTCAATGAATTTGTTGTGGCTGTTGAGAGCCTGGGTATGGTCTGCGACACTCTTGCTAGATCTCACTTGCCCCGGGCGAGGGTATGATGGTCCTTGCTAACCACCACTCAAAAAAAAAAAGTTGAATAAAAGGAAAAATCATAAAAAAAGTTCAGCAAATATTTAAATATTATAAAAAAAAATGTAGACATGGGTCTATGTTACTAATTTCCAAAAAAAAAAAAAAAGATTCAATGGACTCAATTAGTAAATTGTGAAAATGTTTATGACTCGATTGATAACATTAAAACGTTTAGGGAAGGATGTTGAAAATTACATCAATACAAAAATACCAGAGAAATGAACAAGAACAATAAATGATACAAATGATTTATGTAGTTCAATCCGATTGTCAATACTTACGTTATGAGAAGAGTCAGCAGTAAATAATCTAATTTAATAAGGGCATTGGGGTTATAATCACTCACAATTTTCCACATCTAGATTGTCTCTAAACCCAAATATTTACAAATAACAATTCATTACATGTAAAACTCAGTGCACAAAATTCAAGTTTTAAGAGCTCCTCATCGTGCCGCCCAAACGAAACGCTATGTGCAGCTTCGAGATATTTCTTTTTGCGGCGTGCTCACATAGGAAAGCTACTGCGCGTCCGTTTCTTGCTTGACTCGTGCTCTCTACTGAAGGAGCCCACGAAAATTCCTTTATTTGCTACTTGGATATTTATTTAATCAAGTCTGTCGGTTAATGCTCAAACTCGAGACATAGATGTATAAGCTTTACGTATTAATATATCGGCCGATTTTGTGAAATTTACGTGTGATTGAGGAACGGCAATTTTACAGTACCTCAGCAGATGGGTTCTTGGGTCATGACTCTTTGTAATGTTTTTACATGAAATGACGCAACCCACATGAAAACCTTGACAATCGGCAGACGAGATTTACTCTGTTTTCAATCGAACGGTTGTTGAGAGGTTGTGCATGATGCATTGCGTTTGGCACTTTGGGAAGAATCCATGGATCCGTGCAGGAATGATAAGATTTGGAAGGATATAAAAATATCGGTTTTACGGCTTTTTAGGTCAAACCTTTCCTCTCCTTTTGGTCTCTATTTTTTTTTTTTTTGAACATTTCAATTAATAACTAGTAGCCACTCTTCTCATATAAAAAAAAGAAAAAAGAAGAAGAGGTCGACACATTTAGTTTCAGGTGTGGGTTTGACCCATGCTTTATAAAGAGACATGACAAAACTTTGATATGAATTGAGAGCTAGAAAAGACAAAAAAAAAAAATCTTGTACTCATCTGTGATTTTAATCTCAAAGCCATTATAATTGGTTCTCAATTGCCCAAACTAGAATAAACTAGCTGGTTTGATCCAGTTTTCGGAAGTGTCGGTTTGGTTCCCAGTTTCAAAAAGTGGAATTGGTGTCCGGGCAGTTCAATTTACAGTTCCAAAGGGAACTGAACCAAACCAAACTGATTGCTTTTTATTTTTATCTATTTTTTAAATGTCTTACCATGCCTCCTCTCCTCTTTCGATGTTTTCCTTTCGCCCCACGACACTCATGTCTATACTTTTCTTTATGTGTTTCCCTTTCTCTGGGTTTCTTTCGCCTCTCATTGAGTTTCAGACATTCTCTCTATTTGAACTCGATCCGGAACCAAACTAGATTGGGAACTAATTGCCCCTATTGTAAGTTGCTGACTTTCAATTCATGTGGGGAAGGAGGGAAGAGGGGCAAAATGGGTTGTCACATGAAAATTATTAGTCAATGCTAGAGCCTTTAAATTTCCCAACTGTACAAGAAAAGTTATAATCATTTAGCTAAGTTACTAAGAATAAGGGAGCAAATTTTATGAGATGATGATTTTTAATAATATTGTAATATTTCTTAACATTTTTTTAATTTTTTAATCTTTTCTTTTATTGTTAAGGACCAGGAGTTATGTTAGCGCCAATCATGTCAAGTAAAATGATCACAGGTAGTGTTTACATTAGTGATTTCCGATTAAAATTGATCGAATAGATGTAACAGGCAAAATGTGTAAATGTTTATAATTCAATTAGCATAATTAAAATATTTAGGATTAAATAAATTAAAATGTAATAGATTTATAATTTTTTTTGGATAATTTTTCATTGGATACAGTGGTCCATTGATTGGGACAAGCACACATCCGAGAAAGAAGAAAAGTGAGCAACTTCTGATCCAACCCCCACAAATCTCATAAAGCAAACCACATCTTAATCATCTTAATCAACTTCCATGCAGTAATGATAAGATTTGGAAGGACATAAAAATGTCGGTCTTTACGGCTTTTTAGGTCAAACTTTTCCTCTCCTTTTGGCTTTTTTTTTTTTTTTTTTTTTTTTAACATTTCAATTAGTAACTAGTAGCCATTCTTTTTCGTATGAGAAATAACAGGTGGATGCATTTAGTTTCAAGTGTGGGGTTTGACCTCTATGCTTTGTAAAGAGACATGACAAAAGTTTGATGATGAATTGAGAGCTATAATAAGACAAAGAAAAAATTGTACCCATCTATGATTTTAATCTCAAAGCCATTATAATGGCTTCTCGATTGCCCAAACTAGACTAAACTAGCTGGTTTGATCTAGTTTTCAAAAGTCTCGGTTCGGTTCCTAGTATAAAATGTGGAATTGGTGTCTAGGCAGTTTGGTTTACGATTCCAAAGGGGAACCAAACCAAACCAGACCGATGGTTTTTTATTTTTACCTATTTTTTAAATGTCTTACCATGCCTCCTTTTCTCTTTTAATCTTTTCCTTTTGCCCCACGACACTCATGTTTATACTCTTCTTTCTATGTTTCCCTTTCTCTAGGTTTCTTTCACCTCTCATTGAGTTTGAGACTTTCTCTCATTTGAACTCAATCAGGAAGCAGACCGGATTGGGAACTGATCGCTCCCATTGTAAGTTGCTAACTTTCAATCCATGTGGGGAAGGAGGGAAGAGAGGCAAAATGGGTTGTCACATGAAAATTATTAGTCAATGCTACGCCTTTAAATTTACCAACTATACAATAAAAGTTATAATCATTTAGCTAAGTTACTAAGAATACGCGAACAAAATTTATGAGATGACAATTTCTAATAATATTTAATATTTTTTAACATTTTTTAATTTTTTTTTTATCTTTTCTTTTATTGTTAAGGACCGGCGTTCATGTTATCGCCAATCATGTCAAGTAAAATAATCATAGTTAGTGTCTATGTTAGTGATTTTTTATCAAAATTGATCGAATAGATTTAACAGGCAAAACATGGAAATGTTTATAACTCAATTGGCTTAATTAAAAGATTTAGGATTAAATTAATTAAAGTGTAACAGATTTATAATTTTTTTGGATAATTTTTTCTTGGATACAATGGCCCACACACATCCGAGAAAGAAGAAAAGTGACCAACTTCTGTTCCAACCCGCACAAAATCTCATGAAGCAAACCCCATCCCAAAGATCCATTGATTGGCATCTATGGAGAGTGAGCGCCTGTCAAGGCGTTGGAAGAGTAGCATAGATGATGAGCACTATAACTTGACTTCAAATGTCGAGTCAAAGTAAAGAATTGTTAAATTAAGTCTTGAGTTTGAATTCGGATAACGATTTGTTAGCCAAACTTGTTGATAAAGATTTCCCAAGCAGATTTCAAATTGGATGAGGTTCTTCTTTTGTTGGACTCCTTATAGCAAAGGTTTCTTCTTTTATCTGTAGGAGCTGGATCCCTGAAGGTTATACACGGTCCCAGAGTCAAGTTGTTGACTTCTGAGCACAATAAATATAAGGCATGGGTTCTTTTCTTTATGAGCAGCCACATATAAAAAAGGAAAACCTAAAGAGCTGCAAAATGTTGGGGAGCGTCGCGCACGAGAAAAATGAAGAACACTGAGCCGTACGAAACAAGAACAAGCATACGAATTCTTGTTTGCGGCATACTTAAGAGCATTTTGCTTGAGCTTGAACGTGCAGTAATTTTGTGCTGTGAGTTTACGTCCAAATGAGTTATTTATTTGTAAACACTTTGGGTTTAGGATTAAATCTAGGTATAAGAAACACTTGATTGTATGAACGATTGTAAACTTTGATTATTTAATTATAGTGAATTATTTGTTGCTGGCTCTTTCTGTAGACGTAGGCAATTAACTAAAACCTTCAAGATAATCTTGTATGCAAAGTTGCATAGGCTTATGGAAGATACTAATCCAATCTTTTCGAGTTTTGAACTTTTGGAATGAGTGAAATTAGGTTTTATTTATGTTTAGGTCTAAATAGCCTGATCCCACAAAATCATCTAGCAATTTCAAAATATCCATGTGAATCTCCGGCTAATGATGCTAAAAATATTGTCCAATCATTCCATTAAGCTCCAATGCTTTCACTACTCCTAACTAGAAGACAGCTTCTTTAACCTCTTGTAAGATAACTTTTGCTGTTAAAGCATTGTTCATGTCCTCCCTAACCCAGCAAGGACATCGATCAATAATGGGCTAGAAGTTTCGAGGGCCAATAGAGGCTCTAGTTCCTTTACCGAATGGTTTTCTAGTTGATTTTCTCGCTAAACAATATTAACATATGGGTAGATCAACATTAGCGAGTGATCCTAAAAGGCATTCTCTAGCTCACATTTGCATTCTTTGTAACCTAATGTGACCTAATCTAACATGCCAAGTACTTGTATCAATCTCAATATTATTAGAAGATGCAATTAAAGAAAAACAACTATCAACATTAATATTGTACAAATCATAGTCAATGTCTAACACCATAAAACCATTCAATACATGACAATAACCATAATAAATTGTTCTAAACAAAATATCAACACAATTACCATGGAAATTCAATACATAACCTAGGCTAAGAATAATAACTATGGATACCAAGTTCCATCAAATATCTGAAGCATAGAGGACATCATGTAGGAATAGGCTTCAACCACTACGTAAAATTAATTTACATGTGTCAATATCTTTCACTTCAACTCTTAAGTTATTCTAAACCCTAAAGTAATTTATCAAGCCTTTATGTTTGTTATAGTTGTCCCAAAAGTTCTCAACCTATCTAATTTAGCCCTAAACATTTTGATTTTGCCAATTAAGTCCTAAGCCTTTTCATAATTTGTTTCAAATAAAAAGACATATTCTATATATACCATACTATTCTATATATTTTAATTTTAGTTAACATAGTATAACTAACTAAAAAAAAGCCAAATCAAATTCTATATTTTGAATTTGAAATCTTTTTGGATCAAATTGGAATAGATAATCTCTTAACCATCCCATCAAATAAGTGGAAGATTCATTAAATTGTGAAACGTTAACTATAATAAGATGTGGTTCCAACGTCAGTAAAAAGTAACCCACCCAATTGGTGTTTAACATCTAGAAAACCTCCAAACAAAATGCATCCCAAGCGAAAATATCATAAGTGCTGTGTCATCTGGACCATCGCAAGGAAAACTATAACCCAAAATCCTTTTTATTTGGCATTAACTTTGAACCACGTGCAACTAAAGCAATTTTTATTAAGATCAACGTAGTTGTATGTAAACCTAAAGCAATCACACGATAAACCAAGAAGTCTCTAAGACTAACTGTTAAGAGTAGTATCAAAAAACATATCGTGGGGTTGCCCTAAAGTGCTCATGGTATCATTATGAATCTACAAACCAAAATTGTGAAAGCCTAAAAATATACATACACAGTTGAGATGTGATATGATTGCATTGCAATACCTAAGGACATGATCAAACATATCATTGTATCAAGTAGTTGGACCATAATCTCTTACCATAAAAATAGCTGTATTTGTGGCAGCACCAACTATGAGAAATCCACCACCCTTTCTTTGCTATAGTTGATAATAATCATTTTTTGGACAATGCATTTGAAGAAAGCTTGTCTTTTTCTAGTAATTTTTTTGAGTATTTACTAGCAAATTCGCCCTTTGAATCTATCTGGCTAATTTTAATAAAAAAATCATTGACATAAATATGGCCGTCCTAAGTAGCATGGCTAGCGCTCACGTAAACAATTTTTTATTTTTTTGAATTTTATAATACTTTTCTTTTCTTTTCTTTCTTGGTTCAAAGGGCCTTTAGCCACTAGTTGAGGGTTGGTGACCTTTGCTAACCATTGATTGAGGGTCAGCAACCGTTGTTGACCCTTGGGCGAGAGCCCCCACACCCTAGCTTGCCCTCGCCATGGCTGATGAGGGCCTAAGCGAGGATTGCCACACGCTTGTCTCATAATATTTGGTAAGGGCTCATAAGCGTTCATTGGTAGCACTGAGGGCTTCGTGGCCCTCAACTAGAGGCCACCCTCGACAAGTGGCCAGCGAAGGTTGCTGGCCTTGTCAGCCCTTTGAACCAAAAAATAAAGGGATAAGTGCGGCAAAAGTTCTAAAATTTGTCACGAAAATGCAATTAAGTCCTAAAACTTGCAAAAAGTGCAATCAAGTTCTAAAATTTGTCAAATTATTTCAATCGAGTCCTAAAGTTAACACCGTTAGCATTTTCCGTTAAAAATGCTGGCATGGCATTTTAAATAATTTTTTATTTTCCACGTTGATTTTTTAATTATTTTTATTCATTTAAAAAAATTAGATTTAAAAATAAAAAATTAGATTTCTTCATTTTATCTTATTTTCACCAAAAACTAAAAAGAAAAATTAAACTATTTATTTTAAAAGATTTTTTTCAAAAAAAAAAAAAAAAATCAACGGCTCCTCTCCCTCGCCACCGTCCATCGCCAGACGGGTCGAGCGACGGTCGCCGGCCCTGGGCGAGGGTGGCCGGCCCTCACCTGGCTAGGGTGAGACCTTGCCAGCCCTAGGCGAGGGCCAGCGATTGTTGCCCGCCCTGGGCGAGGTTGGCAACCGTTGCCCGCCCTAGGCAAGGATCAGGGCACCCTCACCAAGCTCGAGCGAGGGTGCCCAGATCTGGGCCCACTGGTCCTTGCAGGGGGCTTGCGGCCATCGCCCGCCCTGGGCGAGTCTTCGCCTACCCTCACGGGGGCCTAGCAAGCGTCGCCGCCCATCGGCGATGGGCGGAGGCGCGGCAAAGGTGGGGGAGAGGAGTCGCTGATTTTTTTTTAAACAATTTTTAAAAATAAAATTTTTAACTTTTCTTTTTTTTTTTGATGAAAATAAGATAAAATGAATAAATCTAAATTTTTAGTTTTTAAATATAATTTTTATTTTTAAAAAAATGAATAAAAAATAATTACAAAATTCATGTGGAAAATAAAAAATTATTTAAAATGCCATGTCGCATTTTTAACGGAAAATGCTAAGGGTGTTAGCTTTAGGACTCGATTGAAACAATTTGACAAGTTTTAAGACTTGATTGCACTTTTTGCAAGTTTTAGGACTTAATTGCATTTTTTTGACAAGTTTTAGGACTTTTGGAGCACTTATCCCAAAAATGAAAAAGAAAAAGAAAAAGAAAGAAAATAAAAGGAAAATGAAAAAAAATCGAAAGGTCATTACAGTTTGCCCATGTCAAAGAGTTGATTGAATTGTCATGTCCGCTATTTTCGGCCAAAATTACCCAAATAGATTTAATTGGAAAAACTTGAAAAGGTTTATGACTCAATTAGCAAAAATTAAAGATTTGAGGCTGAATTGGTAAAATTGCAACACGTTCAAGATTTTTTCAACAATTTTCCCCATGATTTGCTAATCCCTGTAAGAGAATTGACAAGTAACTTAAATGTAAATGATAAAGAGAATTTATTCTTATGTAGTTGCACTTGTTGATCAATATTCCAATTGTTAATGGAGTTTAGGGTGTGTTTGTTTCACGAAAAATTTAAGATCTAGAAAATATTTTTCAAAAATGATCGTTTGTATTGCTTAGAAAAATGAATGAATAAATAAATAATTTCATTATCCACAAAAATAAATTATCATAAATCATTATCGACAATGAAAATATTTATCGTTGACTAATTTTTTAAGTGATATAATCAATTTTTTTTTCAAATTTAAGTTTTCAGCAAAATAAAGAGAGCCTTAATAGCATTTTCCTTTCCATTTTGTTCTTGGTTGTTATCTTTTTTCTGAATAAAATTCCAATGTCTTCTCACAACTCTTGCAATCAATGTTTAGGGTGTTCTAGTTTGAGTGAAAGAATTTTTTTTCTACTCATTAGTTTTCAAGACTCTCGCTTATTTGATTTGCTGAAAATAATCATTCAATGGAAAGATATTTACGGTCAAAGAAAATATGCATGTTTAAAGTTAGGAAAATAAAGTCTCTAATCTGAAAAAGTGAAAAATATTTTTCTAAAAAATAGTTAACAGTTTGCTTTATTATGAAGTAATCCTCGAAACATACACACCCTTTCAAGTTTGCATATTTCCATGTTTGCATATTTAAAAAAAAAAAAGGCCCAAGCTCCTCTAATGCCTTCTCTTGTAAGATAATGTATGATAGGATATTACTAATTAAAAGAGATAAATGTTTATCCAAACTCCAAAGAAAATTACAGAAAAGATGGGGAAGCGACTGATTGAAACCCTAAAGGAGTTGTTACGCAAAGTGGAAATCACGTGATAGGTCCAACCAGATAGAAAAAATTGCATACCAATTACAAACATATCACAATGGACAGACCGGCTTTCCCCATATATTACTTTCGTTTGAATTATAGATTCATTCGAGCACACGAAGTTGGCGCAATATGTCTAAAAAAGAAGGGACGTATAACATGCCGTATAGATGCGCGATTTTGCTAAATCTCACACATGTATGAAGTACAAAGATGATTCCTGTCATTACCCATGACGCAAAATGGCGAAGCTAATGAAGACTCTTCTCTTGATTCAATCCTTTTAACTGGGAAACAACTCAAGTGCTCACCCATAAGCGAAGCTTTACAGTTCTGGTTTAAGAAAACTTCCTTAGCACCATCCATCATTCCCTCCAACCTCTAGTCTTCCACTTACTGAGCTAGCCAACGGAAAGTAGACAAATCACTGAAATGGGTGCCAAAAATGAATAACGAACAACGAGTAATCCGAAAGTCGGTGGAAAACCCACCTTCTCAGCATTGAACCAAATCATATATTTCACTACCAACTACCAAGCAAAAAGTACATTGAAAAACTATGTTACTGTACCAAGCAAACCCTTAATCGTGCAAAGGCCGAATCATCTATACTTAATAAAGAAATTCGAGTTGCAGATCCATGGGCCATATTGGGGAGGTACCATCTCTGTGTATCATTTATTGCATACGTTTCCAACCCTCTTTCTTAGCGATAGACCCCCATCATTCCTCATTTTTCTCTTTTAGTATAATACTTCATAGCTAGGTCCAAAAAGGATCAGCGGTACCTATCAACCCCCGCTTATATAATTTAAAACATAAAGCTTAAATGTTAGTTTCAGTGTACTGATCTACTCCAGATACATTGCAATGCTTATGTTTCATTGTTTCTGATGCATATGGCTCGCCAAACTCTGTATTATTTTGTGCTTCAAGATAAATAAACAATGTCATATGCCAGGCAATTAATAACCTAACCTTCTAGGGAAAGTGCAAAACCAGCAAGAAAATGGGTGCTATAGAAAGCCTTTAATCGTACGTAGGGGAAAGCTTCGACCACCGTTATGAATAATGTCAAAATTAAAACCCACATAGAGGCCCTATCCTTCCCCACAATCCACATACACACTGGAATCCACCAAGCAATTCATGCTAACGTTTATATAAACTATGCTGCAAATTGAAGACCAAGCACCATAAATCAAGGGTACCCTTTTTTTTTTTTTTTTTTGGTAAGGTAAGAATATATTGATAGTCAAAGGGCAAATGTACACAAACGGCACCAAAACTTACACTCTCACTGCGAGCAAAAGAGTGGAAGGGGACCGCGCAAAAGCCTCAAGAGGCAAAGATAGAAAGAACGCAACAAAGGACACAACACAACCACCAGAAACAGCCACCGGACTCAAAGGACGCCTGGGAATCCGGGGGCGAGAACACCCGCACTGGAGACGACCGAGCAAGATCAAAAGATAACACCCAAGGGGTTACGTGAAGATAATAGGGTCGAGATTCCAACCCCTTTGAAGACGCCGATTCCTTGGATTGTCAGGGACATCCTTGTAGGTAATTGCTTTATCTTTAACCATCTTTATCAAATGATTCTTCAAAGCGGGAATATCAAGAGATTCCCCACGGAAAATCATAGCATTTCTCTTCTTCCAAATTAGATAGCAAAGAGCTCCAAAGGAATAGCGGGAGAGCCTATGAAAGAAGTCCTTACCCGCAAGGAATTTCATAGCCCAAGCAAGGTTTTCCGCCCAAGTGCCGTTCCTTCACGGCAAATTGCACCTAGTTGCCCAAAAGTAGATAATGGTAGTTGAAATATTGCAATCAAAGTACAAATGGTTGGTCGAGTCTGGCTGAGTATTACAAAAAGTGCAAGCTGAGTACTCAATCCTTCCATATGAGAGGAGAAGAGACTGCGTAGGCAAGCGGTCTTTAGTAATAAGCCACAAACGGTGCCAAAGAGAGAAGACCCGATACGGGAAAAACATGAGAACGCCTCGATTAGGTTTTCTCTGCTGAGTAGTAGATTAAAAGCCCGTCAACGAAAGATTATCTAGCGCTGAGAGGTCTACTTTCTACAGCTATGAAAGTATGGGTACGTACAAAACATGAAGCTTCTTTTTACATTATTATGTCTTTTTTCTTTTGACCTGGAAACCGCCAAAAACGAAGCAAGAACAATGGCGTTGCTTAGTCCACCGATACCTATGACTTTGAGCAAAGTATACAGATGAATCTGTCGTCCATAGTTATAGCAATTCTTCAAATTCAAGGCATGCCACCACTTGTCCACCTGTCAGATTTTCTTTCTACTTTTCGCTGATATTAATGCCAAAATGGCAAAAAGAAAGCTTTTAAGAGGCGGAAAACCAAACCCCACTTGCTGGGTCCGACCTGGTGCGCTCCGTCTCTTCTTCTGATCGATTCTTCTTCTTCGACCAATGACCTTGTACTAATCGATTTGTTCCTTTCCTATGGGTCTTTATTAGTTTCGTTCATTTTTCCCCATTTGCCAATTGAAGTGTTCTCAGATATTGTTCCAAGGCACGGCAGTGCTCATTCTTGGCGTGAAAGTGGAGGAACTCGAGAAGTTCTTTTTTTTTTTTTTTTTCGCGTCTCTTTTTGATGGAGGAGTGTGGAAGAAAGAAAAGCTCATATATTCTCTCAATGAAAAGCAAAGAAAGAAGATCCTAGAATGCATCGATCCATCGTAGACCCTAAATTTCCTCGCAGAATGATTTCCCACTGTCAGCAAAACAAAAACCCTTAAAAGAAACCCCCTTCGTAATTTTCGCAAAAACTGTTTAGTTTTTCCAAGTAAGAAAGGGAACTTTCAGCTCGATGCATATATCTGATGAACATTTTTCAATAAAAGATTCAAATACTTGAACATCTTGAAACTAAAAAATGCATGCATCCCTCAGATCTTTCAACCCCCAGCACTCAAACAGGAAAGATATCGAAAGAAAAGCTCTAAACAAATTGATAATTCTAGAATATTTTGTCTCTGTCATGACTGATTACTACATACCGACATGCTTGTACAGTACGATCTTACCATACCAAAATTTCACCATCTAATTAAACAAACCTTACACCAAAACTTGATCGCTGCCGTGGTTGTCACCGTCATCATCTCGAGCTCAAGCTGTTGCCAATGGAACGTTCAGATCTCCGGCTGGCGAGAAGGCGAGCATAATGAGGAGGGACATGATCAGGACTGGCACGAAGAGGAGCATCAGCGGCGGTGGGGGCAGCGGTGGCAACACCAGCGGAAGCACCAGCAGCAGAAGAGTGAACAAGGCCAGGATGATCATCATCGACCTCATTAACATGTGGCCCGCTGTGCATGAAGCTATATCTTATAACCTCTGGTGATGGGTATGAAGCAACTATCGATAATCACTCGATCATCACTGGTTGTAGATCTCTCCTCCTGGATATAAGATCATCATATGACGCCGCATGGTCCAACCGTTGCTGCGTTCACATCGAAGCCTCCCCTAAGACCCTCTGGAAACTCTCCCAGAAAGAGAGAGGGAGGGAGAGAGGGTGCGTGTGTGGTCAGTCAATAAAGGAGATTGAAAAGTTCTTGAAAAGAGTTTTATATATAAACGCACACAGCCTAGCAGGAGAGAACAAATATGATAAGAAGAGAGAATTCTGTCTGCTTTTTAATTTCTTTTTCTCCAGAAAAGGGATGTGACCCTGTTCGAATCAGAGTCGGACCAATGAAAACTTTGATGATTATAATAAATTCAAATTTTAGCTAAAGGAATGTATACATAATGGAAGGAAGATGATCACAGTAGATGAAAAACGTGGCTGAATCATAATCCTTATTTCATCCGGTTGTGTGATAAATGTCATCTTTATGAAAGAGGGGGGAATATAGTGGAAAATTTTAAAAAGGAAAGAAATGAGGGAGGGTCAGTGAAAGGGACAGCCCGGCGGAGATGGGGACAGAGGAAAGGGGGGATGAACGGGAAGGGCAAGAGTGGAAACGTCTAATGACTAGGTCTTATTACAAGAAACTAACACTGGACTGGCCATTGTCGACGCCAGTCGTCTTCGACGGATACAATCCTCCATGATTTTTTATGTTGGTTTCTCGGTTCACCCAACCCTAACGTTATATACACAACGCAACGCCCCACACCACACATCATAGGGCAGGAGAAGAGAGAGAGAGAGAGAGGGCAATGGGCCAATCGTCGATATCACCATTGATTGCTCTCTCATTAAATGTCGATGCTGATCCGGAGGCTTTGCGGGCTCCCCCCTTTCGATCGGGCGTCGTCATGGTCTTGCCCGTTTCGGGAAGCTTCGAAAGCATCCCCACCACCACTCTCCTCCCATTCTTGTTTTCTTGACGTCTAAGTCTCTCGACTGTTCAGTTGGGATCGAGTGGTGAAAAGGATTTCGCGTGTCATCATGAGTGGGGAGTTTCCCCGGGCTCGGTTCCTAGTCAATCATGTAACTTCTTGAAGCCATACAATGAGGAAGAAATGCATCACGACTTTCCTAGTCCCTACGTATAGATGGCCAACCTAACAAAGAGGGTGTTGTTTTTCCTTGATATGAAACCAAAACTTATCCATGATCTACGCTTAAAACACGATCTGCACTCGGCCTTTTCAGTATACGACTCTTGCCGCTTTCCTCAGCTAATACGCTACTCCCCTCCGAGCTTCAGCCTTTTTTTGTTCATACGAGACTCCTTGTCGTCGAACGTCATGGTCGCAAGAACGACCGTACGTGGTTCCTGAATGTCCAAAGCCCTCGATAGACAACAATAAAGCCCTTGATTTTGTGAAGTCGTTCTGATTTGGAAAGAAAATATACATGAATCTACGACAGTTCATCATAGCTCAACAACAATACAACCGGAAACGGAACCAATTGACAATTACCTTGGAAGAATTATGTCCGAAAAGGAAATTCAAGCCTCGAAGTCTAAAGAGGAACCCCTATAACTCGAGAAGAGAGCGTCTATAACCAGAGAAGAGAGCGTTTAACAAGTGGTGGGCCATGGAGATTTCTTCGTCCTTCCTTCTCGACTCCCTTGACAAGGTGCAAGGCGACTGAGTACGCGCTTTCGCTTGCGCATTTTACCCTTCTTAATCTACCATATTCTCGACCAGGAAATGGCGTAGGACCAATATTATAACAAACAAGTCATTTTCAGATGACTTAACGCGCGAGGAAGTTACCTAACAACAGGAAAGTGTGCGCAGATGCATGGAACCTTGCATGCATCGAATTCCATTAACTTATAATACATAGTCGATCCTGCAACTATTCTGGTCTTGTTAATATTGGAAAGTTAAGGAGGTTTCACAGTAATTATCAAGATGCCCACATCGCCAAACTGATTGGAATTGATTGGGGAGAAAAATATTTCCATCAGTCATTCCAAGCTCAACTTTGTTTTGGCCCATCTTGTCCCGCACTAATTGGTTGGCTGGAGCTCAAGTTGGGAATGGGAACCTGTTATACGGGCCTTTTGTCTTTTGCAATGATGCTGAAGATAACGATGTCTTTCGGACATTGGGAGACGGATTAGGTAAAAAAGATTGAGATGGTTCATTGAATGCTCCGAATGTTTCCACGTGGAAAAGCTGATGATTATCCAGTCAATTAAGAGAGCATAATATGGCGGAAAGCCTACAGTCGATATTTTTTTGCGGAAAATTCAAGGGCTGTAATCAAATCCCAGCATTTGAATTGCTTATGAGTCAATGAAAATAATTATTTTTGAAGTTAAGAAAAATGAATTTCTCTTTTGAAAAGCAAAAATCATTGCCTCAGCGCTTGGGCCCCGATCTCTTGAGGTTGGGCCTAAGACCTCGACACCCTCTCAAGCAACTAGGCTCGGGACACCAGTGCTCGTGTTCGAGTCCCCAGTGGCCATGCACGAGTCTTCGGTACCCATACCTAGAAACTTGGAGGTCGAGCCCAACTACCTGGCTCCGACACCCAAGACCCTTGAGGTTAAGCTTGGGTCCCCAACACCCAAGCCCCTCAGGTTAGGATTGGAACCCCAATGCCCGTGCTTAGGTCTTCGCCATACAGAGCTCTAGATTTGGGCTCTCGTGTTCTCTGTATCTTGACCCCAAAGCCCCAAGGTTTGTGTCTAGGTCCCTAGTGCCTGAGCCTAAAACCCCAATGGCCACACTCAGGACCCTGCAACCAATTTTGTGATGCTAGAGCATAGGACCTGGATGTATTTGAGACTTTTTCCTCAAAAATGTGTTTGATAATAAATATCAGACAATGGTCTCCATAATATTTGTAAAATATAGTTAAATATCGAAACATGAAAATGGTTGTCCTTCGAAATAAGTTCATTTGAACAAATTTCCAGCAAATTCCATTTTCTGTGAAATAAACCAAGCTTTAATCAACAAAAACGAAGATTGGATGCGAGTATTTGGTTGAAAGTGATATGCTGATTATCTTTGGTTGAATAGTATTATGACTTGTGCAAGCACGGGCTTGTTTCAAAAACCATGAATGTAGATCCAACATTGATTTCATGCATTGAAGATCACTTCAATAAATTTCGGTGAATTACGAAAAGCAGAATGATTATACATGTAAAAGAATTACTTTTCTCAAATAAGGACGAAAGATTTCTACCGTAGTTGATCTATCAAACATTTGCTTACGTCAAATTTACAGTACGCTGTATACTTTCTAACTCTTGAGGTGTTAATGTAAAATATTCACCAATATGTGTATGTGTGTGTTATACATATGATTATTGGCTTAAAATTTGGTTGGAATTATTAGTGTAAACTATTTTTGGTTGATTTTTGCAAGGACTGATAAACATATTAATCGTTCAAAAGTAGCTTTACATTATGTTTTAGAAATTTGTATTTATATTGAGGGGAAATCAAGAGAGATTCTAGCAAGAGAGATTCTAGTTTGACTACAAATGGACATGCAAGCATTTACAAATATTATCACATAGAGCTATGTTATCCTGATCGAAGACTATTGAAGTGACAAATTTCTGGAATTTAAAAGGCATATGGGACAAAGAAATTGTTGAACTTGCCATTTTGTTTGTTATCTAGACATAGTTAGAGGAATCTGCCTGATCTCTGTTATGGGATTGGTGGTATTAAGAGAGATATAACATGTACAGGAAATTGTTTCCTACACGAATATATCAAAACCCTAACAAGACCCTCTCTCTCTCTCTCTCTCTCTCTCTCTCTCTCTCTCTCTCTCCGATTCCAGAACCGCCACAGCTCAATTGCGGCCGCCATACCTCCGCCTAGGGCCTCCTCAACACCCCTTCCCCCTCTCTTTCTCTGCAAGAACCGTAAGTTGTCCGAGGCACTGACCAAACCCAGGATGCTTAGCTTGGCGCGGATCTAGACTCGACCTCCTCCACCATCTGCTGCTGCAAGAGCTTGACTGGTACGACGCCATTGGCGATCGATGGTGCCTACGTCAACGAAGAGGAGAAAGAAACCGCTGCTGTTGGCGGATGTAACCTGTTGGCTGTGGCTGATGGTGATGGGTGTTAGGTTCTTTGGGTGCTTACTTTAGACATAGAATTACATACAGCTGACCTCCTAATGTGTAATGACCAATTAAACAAAAGGATTTGATTGGAGAAATGCATGGAATTAATATTTATTTGTGTTTTGCATGGACATCAAGAGAATTATCGTATTAGTATAATGAATGAAGTTCATAGGGAATTCGAACAAAAAGAAAAAGTCAATAGGAAAATTATCCAAAAAAATTTAAACATATTGTGCTTTTACTAATTCTTTCCTAAATATTTCAATTTTGATAGTTGAGTTATTAATTTTTCACCTTTTACTAATTGAATCTATTGGGTTAATTTTGGCTAGAATTCATTTGACGTAAACGCCAACCATCTATGTGAATAATTTTTAATAGTATTTTAATATCTTTCATATTTTTATATTCATTTTTTTTATTTTTTCCTCATCAACCACTAGTCAAGAAAAATAAAATTTAAGAAGGAAAAAAAAGAAATATATTAATAAAATTTTGAAAATATTAAAATATTATTAAAAATTGTTCATGTCAATACCGATTGTGCCACATAGAACGACTAGTATCCATGTTAACAAATTCCAATCAAAATTAATCTAATGAACTCAACTAGCAAAAGTAAAAAAGTTTATCGCTCAATTGGCAAAATTAAAAAATTTCAAATTGAATTGACAAAAGTGTAATATATTAAGAATTTTTTGGACAATTTTTCCAAAGTTCATAGGGTAAACTCTTCATGTCACTTCTCTTTGTCAATTGTTATAGGCAAATGCAAGGATAAAAAGCTATTTAAAAATCTCATCGTAATTAGGGTTGGAATTTGTGTTTTTGCATCATAATTAATGTTGGGAAAATTTTCAAAAAAGGGCTTGAAGTGCCCTAGTTTTCTCAAATAAGAGCTTAAAGTATATATTATTTCAAATAAGAGTATGAAGTGATCAAACTATTTCAAATAAAGACATGAAGTGGCTAAATCGTCACAAATAAGGGCCTTTAGCTAGTGATGACTTCTCCGGCCATTGGAGAAGGGGTATTTTGGTAAAAAAAATTGTCATAATATTTAAAAAAAAATTTTAATTTTGTGTACTTTTTTTTTCCTTTTTCCTTTTTCTTTCCTTTTCTTTTTTCCTCTTCCCTTCACTTGACATGGTTGTTGATGGCCGGTGAAGGCTGCCCTTGCTTGGTTCAGATGAGGGTAGCCCTCGTCGACGTCGAGCAAGGGCGTCCCTTGTCCGACCTCGACGAGGGCACCCGTCGCCCGACTCAGGGAAGGACGCCCTTGCTTGACACTGCCAAGGGCTACCCTTGCTCGTCTAGGCAAGGGCCACCCTCGCCCTCACTAGTCTAGTGAGCTCTCTTCCGCAAGCCCTCGCGTCTGGTTAGCCAAGGTTGTCGGCCCTCCCTCAGGCACCGGTGACCTCGTCAGCCATTACTGCCACCCCATCGATGATGGGGCAACGACCATAGGCAGAAGGGAGCCTCTTGCCTATGTTTTTTTCTTTTTCTTTTTAGTTTTTAGTTTTTTCATTTTTTTTAAAGAAAAAAATAATTTAAAAAAATTAAAAGAAAAAGAGACAAAATTTCCATTTACATTTGGTGATTTTAGGCCATTCTTTGAAATTGATATATAAATTTCAGACCCTTATGTGAAAAAATAAGGACACCAGATCTGTATTTAAAACAATCTCCATTTTGCTCCCTTATTTGGGAAAAAAAAAAGGGATACACTTTAAACCCTTATTTGGAATTTTCCCTTATGTTATGGAATTCGTGTCTAAACCTCAACACGACAACTTTATTAATTGTGTCTTGTTCTTGAAACCCAGACACGATACTTTTATTAAATGGGACATGACACTTTTTATATATTCACAATTTAATTTATTATAGAAAAATGTGCTTCATATCACATTGATATATATATATATAATATGTTGCCCTATTTAATTCAACGTGTCTAAGACTATCATGTATAATTGGGCTACAAGGGTGAAAACGTGAACGACGCACTTATTATTTCTATATAAATAGATTAATCCATTTGCAACATTAACATACTTAAACTTGTTAGAATTCATTGCACTATCACAAGGAAATAGAGATTAAAAGTGAGAAAAAGAAATCAAAACACAAAATTCTATCCTGATTGATCCACAAAGTAGGGCTCTATCTAGTAGGGAATTTTACTATAATTAATATGTCTCACTTCTCTATTACATCCATCAATTATAAGAGAAAAATATCATATAAACCCAATAACTATTTATGGGCCCATGCCCAAACTACCATTAAAATATGAGCCCAAACTATTAAATCCCTTTCGCGGCTTAGGGGTATTGTCCCCACATCACCCACCTTGAAGTAGGATCCTCGGGCCATTCTGTTAGTAGGGAGTATGAATTTATTATGTGACAAAACTCACTTTTAATCTGCTTAACATCCTGTATATGTAGATCGACGTTAAAAATGTCCAAGCAACAAGCACACAAAATAATGATAATTGTCCAAAAAGTCTTAAACTTAGTGTATAATAGTTAATTTAGTCTTAAACTTTTCAATTTTATCGATTTAGTCTTAAAATATTGTCCACCAACTAAGGATTATATTGGCAAATCGTTAAAAAGTTAAAGCCTAAATTGTTATAATAGAAAATTTTAATATTTTTTTGACAATTTTCTCCAAAATTGGAGGACTGATAAGTGGCATTTCTTCAAGTATTCGTTTGTAATATGTCCCTACAAACAGAGAGTGTTACTTTCAAGTCTTGAAGACATCGATGGTTACTTTTAGAACTGCCTACAACCAGGACCAGGACCCCATCAACAGAGTAATCGTCCATTCATGCATGCATCCATTTTCACTGCTGTTTTAGAACGCAACAAATTGTTTTACTGTAAAAATAAAATAAAATAAAGATTCGTGATTAGATTAACCTGGTATAATCGCCGAGCAAAATGCTTGTTCCACGATCATGGAGTTTGATTTAACAGCTTCACCTTCGGGTTCATTGCATCTCTCAGAAGTCTCTCCTGGCCCCCACAAGCATAAATACTATAATATAAATGAGAAACGACCTAAGTTTTTAAGTTTGGAATCATCCAATCAAATCCAGAACTCCGAGGTTGAGGTGTCTGACGTACGAAGAGGGAATGATTCTCCCCGAAACCCATCGCTATCGGTGCCAAGTTGATCGATTTCTTAATGACCCAAATCTGTCTTTAATCAACCTGAATCATTTAATATTTATCTTGTATTGATTTCCATTTAATTTGTGGGTGCTGGCAAAGGAGTAGTTGCGGGGTTAGACTTTCGGCTTTCTATCCGACCACACTTTCTTCACAGCTTGCTATTCTTATTATAACCTTATTGACGGCCTACATGTATATATAAAGGCCACTTGAGAATATATTAAGCAACATATAAGCATTTAAATTTATTTGAATGTGTCAGTTAATCTTAGGGCAGACTTTTGTTGGCTGTGGCTTTTCTTTTTCAAAATGGTATAGAGTATATATTAATTTTTTACTCTCTTCACAATTGGTATAAATTAGTTTTGTATTTCCAATAGGCCTTAAAACCATGAACTTTGCTATTGGGAGAAAACCATGGGTACTCTTCGAACACATGCCCTACCTATCAGACTTGGTTAATGTTTGCGATGGCTGAAGAGCCTAGAGGGCTTGGGAGAGAAGGCGATCAATGAGGTAAAAATTAAGGGTGTCAATTCATGTTCACATATCTCATGTCAGTCGATATAGAGATATGTACTACAAAATTAATTGTTTCGCTCATGACATGATCAAATAATTGTGTCAACCTACATCACACGAACATGACTCAAAAATTAAAAGGTTGACACAACAAGATTTGTATAATTTGCTTAAAAGCAAGTCGGAGAGTCAACCCAATTAGATGATCCGCATAACATAAAATCAACTTGCCGACAAAAACCTGATACAAAATATGCTAAAAGTTTTCATAAAACACATGAATAAATTGCAATTACTTGTTGGTAATCAATGGAATATCATCAGTTTAAGATCTTAATAGTGAATAACATGGAGAAATAATTTATAGCTAATTGTATCTAAACCGGTCCCGTACAAGTCATATCCACAATAACCCGTTGATTTAAACGGCTTATGCTGATCAATTTCTTCTGTGTTGGGTTGGACACACACATGACACGATTACTTATTACGCCTCACGGGTTGACACGAAATTCACCAAATAACCACCCACTAATTTATTAGAACATTCCGACCAAAAAAAAAATTTATTAGAACATTCGAATCACGTAATTGTACTGTGTCAAAAACTGTCATTCCTAATAGTCTTCCTGTTAGGTGAGAATTTGTTGATTATGGCTCGAAGGGTTGCTGTTGAATTCAGAGCAGCGCAAGTTTGTGATCATCGGGACAATCGAAATGTTAGCAGCGGCATGCAGACAATGGTGGAAGAGAGGCGCGAGGAAACAGCTTGCCTGGCTCCTAGATGAAGCAGGACGCCAAGAGGGTACCTATTCCCTCGACGCTGTCCTAATTCAACAATTCTATTTTATATAGAATTTGCAAAAACCCTAAAGGGTTGAGCCGTCATTCATGAAAGTGGACATCATGAGAAAACTCCTCTCTTATGACTGATTCTTATGGGTACGGCTGTTATTTAGGATTGGGCAACGCTTATTCACAAGCGCTTCAGTTGATTGTATCTCTGTTTTGCCGATTATAGTGGAATCATCCCTTCGATCTCTCCTCGTTGAACCGGCAGCATGGCTTCAAACCACATACATCCCCCGTGATCAGGTCTAATTTTTGTAAATTTTTTCTCGAATCATTTTGTTAATTGATGCTTCAGGTATACAGAGAAGGTCTTAACCCCACACATAAATCATCTCATCAAATCAAATTGTTAATATCCAACGACAGATGGTCACTTCATAAGATTACGATTTCCTGAATAATAGTCAAAACCTGCGATCACACCGGTACCTAAATTAACATGGGGGAACCCCACATGCTGTACCTAAATTAATTAAATCCACGATACCAATGGCGGTAGCGAAGTACATTGAATCTGCTTGTTTCTTTGTATCAAGAAAGCAAAAGATGATAAGATTTATCCAGATAACGATTAATAATGATGCTGGAAGCTAAAATATATAGGCGAAGCCTTTCGTCCGTACAAGGGATATAAAGTATTGATCAATCCATCAGGAGATTCAACCATATATATATAGGCAAGTGGATCCCTTTTCGAGTTCGAAATGAGGATCCTTATGAATGAAGATAATAAATTGAAAATGGATCCTCATGAATGTCTCAAGAACAATTATCTAACATGTTTAATAAGAAAATACATCTGATTATGATGTACATATATCTAGTCCAAGTTCTTGGTGGCATTCAATTTCTCTTCCAATCTTAAAGTAATAGTCTATTGGTTTCGATATATTATGAAAAAAAATAGTGCAACTGGGAGCTAGAACTGGCAAGGAATGTACCCTTTTTTTTTTTAGCTGTAGTCTCTACAGAGTTTTATTTGTATCAAGAGGGATTTGAATTTGAAGATTTTGGTGGGATATAACATATAATTTGATGAGATCGTAGCATGACATATTTTGCTTTTGTCAAGGGAAGCATGCAATAAAAATGGGCCGGGCCATTAAAGGCCTTCCTCAAATGGGCCGGCCGTAAAAGGCTCATTTAATCAAACATCAATTCATCTATCCCTTTTGGGTTGAATTCTGTGGTCCAGCACACCTAAGTCTTGCGAACGGTCCAATGCAGAGTCTCAGCCATGGAATGAAAGGGGGTTTCGATTTTGACCGCCTGATCATTTACGAAAATGGAGACTAGTCGATCGGTTGTTGGTAGCAATTGACTCGCCATTCCATTAAGGTAAGTTGCTGAAAACACGGTTATCGACTTCATGATTGACAACAATTAGGACATACTAAGACTCATGACATTGATAGGTTCCTTCGATTTAGGAATCAAGATATTGATGTATGTTTATTCATGATAGGAAAAAAATGGGTACAAAATAAAACAAGGTAGTTTACAATTTTTCATAGCTTTCAAATTTGCGAGAGCTCCAAAGAAATAAATTTCGATATATACATATACTGTGATATATACATATACCATATAATACGTATAAAAGGTATGGCTCCCTAATGTTTGCTATGGCTCCCTAATGTTTGCAAATCTATCTCATTACACTAATGTAAAGTTTTTTGTTAGGGATTGTGTGATGCATGCCTTCCTACATGATGTGCTTGATGCCATAAATAAAGATATGTGTTGTCAGATTGGATGTCTTAATTTAATGATGGATCAGAGTTGCAGTTTAGTATGTTCTTGCTTTCACTGTCCATTCTTATGGTGCTTAGGATAAGAAAGATTCCTTGTTCAAGGTGTTTCTGGACATGCTTAATTGATATTTTCTTGGCTAGGTTTTCTCAGGGATCATGATAGAGGGAGAAAATATTTACACATACGACACATTTATTGGCGACCGTAAAGTTCGTGGAATATTATATACACACACACACACACACACACACACACACATATATATCATATACTCTTGCAGTACACTATTTTTCGGTATTCTGAAATTCACTGTAGATGTTGATCTTACTATTTCTCTAGGTCTTAATATGGTACACCGAATAATTGTGAGGTGTTTCGAAAATAGAGAAAAGTATCAAAAAATTCTTAAACCTGTTGCACTATTACAAATTTAGTCATAAACCTTTCAATTCTTCCAATTTAATTCTAGACCTTTTTACATTAATACTAATTCATCCACCTGGTCAATTTAGAATGGAAATTGTTGACATGGACACCGATGTTTTTTATTTTTATTTTTTATGATGGACAGTAAAAGGCGAAAGAATAGTTTGCTTTGTGCTCACTGCGCAGCTACGTTAGACGCCAATGTTGACATGGACATTTAAAAATAATTTTTCAATTTAGTATTTATTTAATTTATTTCCTTTTTTCCCCTTTGTTTCTTTTCTTTTCATTTGGACTGTGGATGATATAGCCACAAACGAGGGCCAAC
Source organism: Eucalyptus polyanthemos subsp. polyanthemos (assembly GCA_017140185.1). Classification (NCBI taxonomy): domain Eukaryota; kingdom Viridiplantae; phylum Streptophyta; class Magnoliopsida; order Myrtales; family Myrtaceae; genus Eucalyptus; species Eucalyptus polyanthemos. The sequence goes on from CM029464.1 coordinate 53,631,773, forward strand.
AAGGCCGTCGTGGCCCTCGCTAGCCACGGGCAAGGGTTGCCCTAGCTAGCCCTCACCAGTCCTCACCTATGGTGGATTGTCGGCCATGGCTAATAGCAACCACAGTCCAAAGGAAAAGAAAAGGAAAATTAAAAAAAAAAGTTTAAGACTAAATTAGTATAAATGTAATAAATTTAAGACTTTTTTTTTTTAATACTTTTCCCTTTAGAAACATCATGATGATTACTTTGTGAGTACCCCAATATATTCTCATAACTGAAGTTTGCTCAATGGCCCGGATAATTCTAACCAAAAGTTGACCATATAAATTATCAATTTATATATAACCTATTTCAATGTGTAAAGGAAATGTAGATGTGAAGGACTTTGCGTTATTATATAGATTAAGAAAAAAAACGTCTATTTTACCCATGCAATTAGTGTTTTTTTTTTGGTAAGACTCATCATCATCATCATCATCATCATCATCATCATGGTTCTAGAATTGTATAGCTTCAAATTACTTAAATTGAAAAGGGAGTTGACTTCGTTTAAGCAATACATTGGCTAAAAAGACATTCCGTCAACAGCCTTTAACTAGTTTTTTTTTTTTTAACTTACATATTCGAAAAAAGAAATGTGCAAAGACATTCTCAGATTATGTGACATCCTGATTTTCCAATTCTATTTTCAATAAATTGAGATGGGCATTTCGTTGGCACGCATATAGTTTTTTTTTCTTGAGTCGGCCACTCATGTGAAAACTAGTTTATCGGGTGAAGCCGCTAAGAGTTTCTAATGCATCAGACTCGAGAATTTGACCAGGAAGCGATATTTCGACCGAGCTAATCGGCAAGGGTCATTACGGTACAATTAAAAATCGATTAGAGATCGGAGATAGGTCGACTCGACAGAGGCATGTGATCAGGTGTGGGTGATTCCACCATATCGCACAATTCTTGTCGATCGGCACTAGACCGACTCTTCTGTCGATTGGGTACCCTGTGTCCGTATCTGAAACCTTGAGATTACCCCGACAACCGAAAGTCGTCAATGTTTCAAAGATGTACATTGTGGCTTGAGATGATCAACCATAGGTCAAATGCATGAAAATTTCTAAAGGCTACGCGGTAGGTTGGGCCGCACTAGTATCGTGCCAAAGTGAAATTAACCGTGAAATTGAGATTGGATTTAGAAATTGGAAGTTTGGGTGTGTCACAAATTATTTTAGGAACATTAATTAATTTTCAGAAGATTTTTCATGCAAGTCGAGTTTTTCAGCAAAATAATCAAAGAATGACTAATTTGGCTCGAGAAATTAGTAGGCTCGTCTTTGGTCGCGCTTTTAGGACTTAAGTTGGTTCTATAATCAAGTGAAGATGTGAATTGAAGTGTGGTGACATTGGATTTATTTTATGGACTTCAATTTGATTCAATTGGAAGAGAATTGATGAGATTTGAAGAAATTGGATGTACAAGATTTTATGCCCCGCGGAAAAATAAATTGCAACCATTGGAAGAGGTTGTGGAGGATTGGGTGAGTGGAGTGTGATGTCATCCATGAGGTCATGAGGTGGGCCATTTTTAGTTGGATTAAAGAAAAAAAAGAAAAAGAAAAGGGAATGGTCCCATCTCTCTCTCTCTCCTCCCTCTCTTCTTCCTCTCTTCCGTGCGACTCCTCCATCTTCTTCATCCTTTTTTTCGGACGCCACCAGTAGCTTGCCAGCCCGCACGCACGCCCCCCTCCGCCGCTCGTCACCGCTGTTTGCACCATCAAGCTGCTCGTCGTCCGCCTGCGCCACCGTCGCCCTCTCTCCTCTCGTCTTCGTCTTCGGTTTCTGCTTGAAAACCTAGCACATCTGAGGAGGTGTCGAAGCTGGCTGCAGCCCAGCCGAACCGCCATCCGCCGCTCGTTGCCATCGCACACCGTAGGACCGCCCGCCGCCTCGCGCGCTGCCGCCGCTTGCCCTCGCTCGTGTTCGCCCGACGCCCGGCCGTCTCCGTGAGCCTCTTCTCATGCGTGTTGGGGGCTGTTCGGCCAGCTCAAACCTCGGATCGACCGCCTCCGGCCACCGTGAAGCCCCGCCTAGGTCCGGTTCAGCTCCTCCGCCCATTCCCAACTCCAATCGGCCCCGGATCGGCCCTTTTTCGGCCTCAACCAACAGCGAGCAGAGAGGAGAAAAATGGGTATTGCAGCCCGCTCGTGGCCTGTTTTGGCCGCCTTTCCGAGTCTGGATGCTTGGCCCGCCTTGAGGAAAGTCGATCATCGCGTCGTCCTCATTGTTTTGATCCGCTCGGCTCGCTAATCCAGTGAGTTTAACTCACTAAACGTCGCTTAGAGGGTTAATTATGCTTAGGGAGGTTTAGTTTATGTTAAGTATTATTAGGTTGTTAGTTTAGGTTAATTAAGAGTAGATTTGATTAAGGTGGTGGTTTAATTTAAAGTGTGCTTAATTAAGGGTAAGTAGGTTTATTTAAAATAAGCCTTGATTTGACATAAATGAATTTACTTTTGATTTATTTAAATATTCCGAAATCATTAAATAATTTAATAATATATTATTATTCGAAATTATTAAAATATTATTATTTAATTATTTTCGGAATAAATTTAATTATTTATTAAATTCCGAAAATTTTGTTGGGACCCTAAATTCTCAGAATTTCGTGTCGCTACGCTGCTGTATAGTCGGATTTTGAAATTGATAATTGGATATTATGAATTGAGTGTGGATCGTGAAAGATAGGGATATTATTATTTAATTAATTTCCGGAATAAATTAATTATTTAATAAATTCTGAAAATTATTTTGGAACCTTAATTTCTTAGAATTTCGTGCTGATTGCTGCTGTGCATTTAGAATTTGAATTTGATGAATGGGTGTGGCAAATTGAGTGTTGATTGTGATAAATATGGATTTTATTCATAAAAATCCTAGTGTTGGGTTTTGATGCAAAAATTGGATTTTTAACGATTATATTAAATAGTGGGGTTTGAAAAAGTGAGATATTGACTTTTTGATTCGAAATTAGCATGTCCCCACGCACGTGAGTAATTTCAGGAATATTTTTAATATGAAGAAAAATGGCCGAGATCACTGTTTTAAGTGGAAGTATTGAGTGAAATATAAAGTGTCCTAGGGCCAAGTATGCTTTGGCTGTGTGATAACTAAGAGGAATCGTCATGGGTTGTTGAGTCGGACTTGCCCCTATATGGGATGCCCACGCAGTGGTTGCGGGTCGCAGTTGATTCTGGGCCCATGCTCCTTTGGGAACGTCGTCGATGTACTGACGAAGCCGCGCTCCATGGGGGGAGGCGATGCCTGGCTATATGCCAGTAGATAGTCGAACTGCGAGTAGGCTATGCCATTGTGTGGCAGTGAATATCAATTGGAATGCATGTTGAGTGTTATTGATGTGTCGGATTATGGGACAGAATTGTGTGGCATGGAATGGGACGTGTCATAACGATTTAGTCTTATAATCAGGATCCCTGCGGTTGTTGGTTATATGAAAGAGAATGCGTTCTGGTTGTTTAAGTTCATATTACTATCTGTGATTGAGTGATTTGATTTCGGCTAACCTGCAGAAAGGAACTGAGGCGAGGTAAGTCTTCTGTGTGATGTGGCTAGGCCACTCGAGGTGTATTTTCTTTCTAATATGGGTTTAGGGGGTTGAACTTGCTGAGACATCGTCTCATCCCGGTTGTGGGATTAAAATTTCAGGTCCCTAGATGGCGGTTGTGGAGGACCCGAAGCCCTAAGTCTGGAAAGGTGGAGACTAAAGTATCGATGAACGTGTCCTGCTAGTTGGTTTTAGGATAGTTCCCCTTTCGTCGGGCTGGTCTATTTTGTAGACAATTCAGAGTTGTATTTAAACATATGTATTTGTAAATGAGTGTTTGGTATTGTGATTGATTGACTGCTTTTCTATCCCAAGTTAGATGTTGTCAGGGGATTTGTTTCGCTTCCGCATGCGTAATAAAATGAATGGGTCGGCGACATATTCTGGGATGTCGCATATTTGATCGACCGCAGTGGGATGCGTGCGCGCTCGGGGTTCGGGGCATGACAGATTATATACAGGATATTTACAAATACATAATCAGAACACCTAGTCGAAAGGCTACATTGATAAATTTAACTACTAATGGAGGGACTATTACCGTATTACGTTATGATCCGATTCTAATGTTGTCTCACGAATTTTACTTCCCTTCCCTTCTGATCATATAACGCCAACAGTTTCTCCTTCAAAGCCTCACACTCCATGCCCCGACTTCTCTCAATCTTCACATTTCAAATGATCATCATTCAAACAACATGCCGTTGATATATCTATATACCATGTCAAGAAATTAAAATCGCAAGTCCAGTCACGACTAAAGAAACTAATAATAAACTTACTGAAGTACCTGAACGTGTAGATTGTAGAAGGTTGCTCTTGTCCCTTCAAACGACTCAAATGTGGAAGCATTTATCAGAGGAAAGCCATGATGATCCAGGTTAAGCAAGATCTTAGAGAAGTCGACAGTATTCTGGGTCATGACCTTTGTTGTGCATATTTGGATTGCAACCTCACTCTCACTCAAACAATTTGTCGAAATAGATGGCATCGAATAGGAAAGTGCGCCTTTTCCTTTGTTGATTTCTCGGTGAGTGCAGTCGTCTCTTCCTTGGGTGGCATTAATTCTTGATAGAAGTTCTTCCTTCTCTTGTCTGCACTTGCTGTTGCAGTTCTGGTATGTATTTTAGCACTCGATATACTATTGCCAGAATACTCAACTTTTCCTATGGAAAAGGATAAGATCTAACTCTGTTAATCTCTCTGGACCCAAAACTAAAAGATAACTGAGTATGTAGTGACTTGAGGCAACTACAAGTAAAAAGTGTAGAACATCAAGTTATACATTAAGGATTTAGAGAATAACACAAAAACTAGGGTTCATATGTGATCAACAACATTGTCTACTAGCTACTACTCCTTAGTATTCTCTCCATCACTTTTCCTTATTTGGCAGAGTATACCAAGGAAAGGTAATAGAAGACTAGCTCTAACAACTTCCTTGCAGATGAAGGATGTAAGGATTACCGTTTGATCAGCAGATGGAAGCAGCAAACGGAGTGCAGAGTACAAACTGTTGATTTTCTTCCACCGATCGCGCTCACAGGCATTGTGGTTCAGCTTCTTGACCATCGGGTCTTCGCCGTTCGTCGCCGCAGGTGGGATATTGAGATGATCAAGTACTACATCCGCATGAGGAGATGGTGATGAGAAGAAGGCAAAATGGAGAGGAGGTGACGAAGAGAAAGGGTGGGCATCTCTGCGCATGTAGTTCTCTTGTTCATGGCTTGTTGAATCCTCGAAGGGCCAAAACCTAGGAGAACAAGACAACATTTGTATGACTATTTCTTTTTTTCCTTATGAGGTTTCTGATATTTTCAGTTCCATAAGAAGTTGGGTGATCATGACTTGCCAATCATATTAACCGTATGCCTCGTTTGGATGGTCCGGGAACATCTAGAACACTAATGATCTTGAACTTGATAAGAACATAATGACTAAACATGATTGATCAGGCTGCTGAGTCATAACATCAGTGACATCGATGACTGATATGGCATTACAAGATCGAAATCCCCTGAAATGGTAAGGAGTAAAGTAGTTCCCTGGATAAATAGCATTTCCCATCCACAACTAGTGGAGATGATGCATAAAGAACGAGTGACCTTACGAAAGAAAGTTCCCCCAGTAGGTTCAATTGTCCAGGCACCGATGTTTCCTCTATCAGCAACAACTGATTGTTTCCAATGTTCCCATTGACTTCATTCATAGATAGCTAATGTTTGGGTGAATACTAGAGACATAGGAGCATGAGTGCAGCTACACCGAGAGCATCCTACACATGAAGTCGCACTTCTAATCGCAAGTCCATGATTCTTCTCCAAATACAATCTTATGTGGATTGCCAGAATGGAAGTATTGCTCGTAAATCTTGCATTTTGACCAAGATAATATCCTAGTAAGTCATAGTTGGATTGCCCAAAAAATTGTGACATCGGATGTGAATGGGATCAAGACAATGATCATAGCTTGTGGATGAAAGAAAATGCTCATGGAGGTTAAACAAGACGAATTAAGCTCAAATGACCTAAAAATTCCAATAGTTTTGCATTTTCTATCTATCTATGCATTATTCAGATTCATATCACATCATTTTGTTGCATATGTTAGATACATTCTTGTGGCACTCGACAAACAATCGCATTGGTCTATTTTTGAAAAGCACGACAATAGTAAAATTATATCAACCTATCGAAAAAACTTTGTTCCACAAGTACCCAAAATCTTTTCCTTCACAGCGGTCTCTCTCTCTTGACATCATGGTCCTTTATTTTTTTTCTTGTTTTGTGGCCATCATTGTCATTTACTCTTTTTAGTACCCTCTTTTGATGCAAAAGGTCTCCAATAGGCTTTGACATTTTTGCATTTCACGGGTACTAGTTCATGGAAATCCTCTCTACTGGTTTCCTGAGTCCCTGTTCATCTGTCTGTTGTAATGCTGATTTCCGAAGTTCTACTCATCAAAATGGGCTGATTTTTGGAGGGAAGGTCCCTCTCTACCTCCTCTACAATTCCTCCGAAGGAATTTGCTAGAAAGTTCAAGATCCACTTGACTCCATCGTCTGCACACTCCTTGCATCTAGAGTGCTGTTCACGACTGGAGCTGGCTTCTTCCTATGGAACAACTTCTTGATTGAAAGTTGAGTTCATTTAGGCTTAGAGAGTCGACCCCCTTCCATGTCATCCCAGGTGACTCAATTCCTCAGCTCCCGTTGTGACATCCCGATTTTCCAATCCTATTTTCAATAAATTGAGACGGGCATTTCGTTGGCACGCATATAGTTCTTTTCCTTGAGTTGGCCACTCATGTGGAAACTAGTCTATCGGAGGAAGCTATTAAGAGTTTCTAATGCATCAGACTCGAGAATTTGACCAGAAAGCGACTTTTCGACCGAACTAGTCTACAAGGGTCATTACGACACAATTAAAATCGATTAGAGATCGGAGATAGGTCGACTCGGCAGAGGCATGTGATTAGGTGTGGGTGATTCCATCAGATCGCACAATTCGTGTCGATCGGCACTAGACCGACTTTTCTATCGATTGGGTACCCTATGTTCGTATTTGAAACCTTGAGATTACCTTGACAACCGAAAGTCGCCAATGTTTCAAAGATGTACATTGTGGCTTGAGATGATCAATCACAGGTCAAATGCATGAAAATTTCTAAAGGCTACCTGGTAGGTTAGGCCGCGCTAGTATTGTGCCAAAGTGAAATTAACCGTGGAATTGAGATCGAATTCATAAATTGGAAGTCTGGGTGTGTCACAAATCATTTCAAGATCATTGAATCATCTTTGAAAGATTTTTCATGCAAGCTGAGCTTTTCAGCAAAATAATCAAGAAATGGCTAATTTGGCTCGAGAAATTAGTAGGCCACTTTTGGTCGTGCTTTTGGGACTTAAGTTGATTCTATGGACAAGTGAAGATGTGAATTGAAGTGTGGTGATGTTGGATTAATTTTATGGACTTCAATTTTGGACTTAATTGGAAGTGGATTGATTATAATTGAAGAATTTGATGTACAAGAATTGGACCCCGGCGGAAAATGAAAGTGCAACCATTGGAGAAGTTGTGGAGGATTTGAGTGAGTGGAAGATGACATGGGATGATGTCATGGTGGTTGAGGCCAAAGGTTGAGATCTTGACACGTGGACGGTGGAGATTTGCCCAAGAAAAGGTGACCCATCACCATCATCTTCCTCCTTGAATCAAGGGACTTGTCTTGGGACTTGAGGAGGAGAGATAGAGGAGGCCGATCAAAACCAGCAGCTCGCCCAGCCGCACACACGCCCCTCCGCCCGCTCGGCCGTCCGCACGTTCGTCGCCGGAGTTCCTCACTGCCGCTGCCATTCCACTCGAGCTATTGCTCCGCCCCCCAGCTCGCTCCTCCGTCGTTGTCCACTCATCCAAGCCTTCGTTTGACTCGGCCCGTGGTCGTCAATTGCCGTCGAGGCCGTGCCACCGCCGCTTGGTCACCAGAGCAGCCGAAGCTGCCTGAGCCACCGTCACCCTTGCTGCCTGCCCTCCTTCTCCACCATTCAACCGCGTCACCCCTGCTTCTCCGTTCATTTTGGTAGCTGTTAAAAGCTGTTGGAGCTCCTTCCAATCGCCGTGCATTGTCGAAGACCCGTTGAAGCCGCCGCCTGCACCGCCCAAGCTATCGCCGCCCCTCTTCGTTGGTTTCGCGCCCGAACCACCGCCGTGCAGCCCTCCATTCGACCCCAACCAACAGCCAAGAAAAATGGGTATGGCAGCGGACATTTGGCCCGTTTTGGCTGCCTTCCCGACCCCGGATGCTCGGCCCGCCTTGAGAAAAGTCGATCCTCGCGTCGTCCCCGTCGTTTTGGTTCGCTCGGCTCGCTAATCCGATGAGTTTAGCTCACTAAATCTTGATTAGAGGGTTAATTATGCTTTAGGTGTGCTTAGCTTAAGTTAATTAAGCTTAGGTGGTTATTTTAGTTTATTTAATTGTGATTTAGATTAAGATGTGTGTTTAGTTTAAAGCATGTTTAATTAAAGGCTAAGATAGTTTATTTAATAATAAACCTTGATGGGACATAATAGGGTTTTAGTTTTGAATTATTTAATTGCTTCGAAATTCTGAAATTTATAATATTATATTATATTCGAAATCATTAAAATATTGTTATTTAATTAATTTTCGGAATAAATTTAATTATTTATTAAATTCCGAAAATTTTGTCGGACCCTAAATTCTCAGAATTTTGTGCCGGTCGCTACTGTGTAGTCAGTTTTTGAAATTGATGATTGGATATTATAAATTGAGCGTGGATTGTGAAATATATGGATATTATTATTTAATTAATTTTCGAAATAAATTTAATTATTTAATAAATTCTGAAAATTATTTTGGAACCTGATTTTCTTAGAATTTCATGCTGATCACTACTTGTGCATTTATAATTTGAATTTGATGAACGAATGTGGCAAATTGAGTGTTTTTTTTTGTTGGTAAAATTGAGTGTTGATTGAGGTAAATAGGGATTTTATTCATAAAAACCCAAGTGTCGAGTTTTGATGCAAAAATTGGATTTCTAATGATTATATTAAATAGTGGGGTTTGAAAAAGTGAGATATTGGCTTTTTGATTCGAAATTAGCGTGTCCCCACACACGTGAGTAATTTCTGGAATATTTTTAATATGAAGAAAAATGGCCGGGATCACTATTTTAAGTGGAAGCACTGATTGAAATATAAAGTGTCATGGGGCCGAGTATGCTTTGGCTGTGTGATAACTAAGAGGAATCGTCCTGGATTGTTGAGCCGGACATGCCCTTATATGGGATGCCCATGCGGTAGATGTGGGTCGCAGTTGATTTTGGGCCCATACTCCTTCGGGAACGCCGTCGATGTACTGACGAAGCCGCGCTCCATGGGGGGAGGCGATGCCTGACTATACGCTAGTAGATAGCCGAACTGCAAGTAGGCTATGCCCTTGTGTGACAGTGAATAACAATTGGAATGCATGTTGGGTGTTATTGTTGTGTTGGATTATGGGACGGAATTGTGTGGCATGGAATGGGACGTGTCATAACAATTTAGTCTTATAATCAGGACCCCCGCGGTTGTTGGTTATATGAAAGAGAATGCGTTCTGGTTGTTTAAGTTCATATTACTATCTGTGATTGAGTGATTTGAATTGTGCTAACCTGCAAGAAGGAACTGAGGCGAGGTAAGTCTTCTGTGTGATGTGGTTAGGCCATCAGGGGTATATTTTCTTTCTAATAGAGGTTTAGAGGGTTGAACTTGCTGAGACATCGTCTCATCCCGGTTGTGGGATTTAAATTTCAGGTCCCTAGATGGCAGTCGTGGAGGACCCGAAACCCTAAGTCTGGAAAGGTGGGGACTGAAGTATCGGTGAACGTGTCATGCTAGTTGGTTTTAGGATAGTTCCTCTTTTGTCGAGCCGGTCTATTTTGTAGACAGTCTAGAGTTGTATTTAAACTTATGTGTTTGTAAATGAGTGTTTGGTATTGTGATTTATTGCCTGCTTTTCTATCCCAAGTTAAATGTTGTCAGGGGATTTGTTTCGCTTCCGCATGCGTAATGAAATGAATGGGTCGGCAACGTATCCTGGGATGTCGCATATTTGATTGACCGCAGTGGGATGTGCACACGCTCGAGGTTCGGGGCGTGACACCCGTCTCCCTCTTCTGCTAGTACGAATTGTCTTTTGTTGCAATTTGTCTAGTTCAATTTTGGGAGGTCGATTTGGGAGTTCTTTGCGAGATGTGAAGTCTAGATGCTTATCCTACTGTCCCTAGCTATGTTTACGGAAGTTTAGCCCGAGTTAGATCCCTGTCAATGGCTTTTCGTTTGTTGTGACCGTGCTGCCGACCATGTGTTTATGGAAATGCCTTCAACTTTTGTGGAGGTTGGAAACAACTCTGAAGCCAGAATGGTGATTGGAACCTTAAAAGGACCTTCAATACCCTCAGATGGTGCTAGATCACCCATGAAATAGCTAGGGATTATTGGTTCATTTTCATCAACCCTTGATGGAGCTAAAAACAAGTAGCAATTGCTGTAGCTACCCCTTGGTCGATCCGACCAGTCGAGAGGAAGGTCTAGAGGAAGGAGCCGCTTGTGGTCATCTTCGAGACGTCCTCAAGCTCCTCAACAGCGTCCAGTTGGACAGCAAGTCACCCCGCTCACACATGGGCGAATGTTGCCCGGCTTGCAACAAGAGGCACGGATCTGTCTTACACACCCCCCACTTTTGTTGATGGCAAAGCGATGATCAATTTGGTGGATGAAGTTCTTGATGCGGTGGACCCAAATGGCACCATTGCTTAGTAGGCTATTTCATTGGGAGGAGGAAACTTCTGTTCGGTATGGTGGAGCAATCTTTGAAGCATATTTGGGGTGCCAAGCTTGTAGAGATTGTTGCTAATGACCAAGGATTCCTCTTCCTTCACATTCTGGACCCAATGTTTCGGCGAAGAATCCTTGAGGAGGGACCAACCACGGTGGCTAGGGTGTTGCTGCTTATTCTTCGTCAATGGAAGCCACTTATGGATCTCAAGAGAGAGAACCAAACCACGGTTCCAATTTGGATTCGTTTGATATATCTACTATTTAATTGTTGGACGGTTTCGGCCATGGGTGCAACAGAAAGCTCGGTGGGCAAACCGTTGTACATGGATCAAAGAACCGACCAAGTGAAAACGACCTCATACGCTAGAGTATGTGTGGAGATCAAAATGAATCAGGCGAGATGTAGAATCGCTAAAGTGGTTTTGAAGGGGGGTTACTTGCTCCATTGCTATTGAATATGAGTGGTTGTCGACTGAATGCTTGGACTGTGGATCTTTTGGGCACAACTACCATGCCCCTCCTCGTGCACAAAATTCCATTGGACGGACTAGAGCCTAACAGTGTCCCCTAACCAATTCGGTCGTTCTGGCTCCTTCGCTGGTCCCCGAACCCTCGTTAATTGTTGAAGCGCCGTTACCTCAGCAAGCCGTATCCGTTCCCGCCCTCAAGTCCCGTGGCTTTGACAGAGCCTAGCCTCCCAAACCTGATCGTTGATTTGCGGCCTGCACCCGAACAACCTTAGAAGCAGGTTAAGAATAAAAAGAAAAAGAACTTGGCCTCCAAAGTTGGGGAAACCTCGCGCTCGAGCATTGCTGGTGATGCAGACACCAATCGGTTGAAGGCACTAGTTGTGGAAAAGGCTTTTCCGTTCGACTCCAAGAAATCTCATGGAGGTACTAGTGTTGCCCCGAAGGTAGCTCTATCTCTTGTGGTCGAGTCTCGATCATTTCTAGATCAGCCCAACAGCCCTGATCATGGAGAGGTGTTAGAAGTAGCGGCTACATTTGCTTCTTTGGATGAGGATGACTTACTTTCTCCTCAGTTGTCAAGCATGTCCCTGAGAGCTTCGAAAGCAGCTTCCTTGAAGGTAGAGATCATCTAAGATAGACTTCTTGCTTTAGCCCTGGATCTTGGATCATAAGTGAAGTCTGATGCCTCAGCTATTCCTCGCCGGAAGCCACCTAAGCAAAGGTAGGCCTTTGCCTCCTCTTTTCTCTTGGCTTAGCTGCAGTGTTTCTTTTATATACGTACATATATATATATGCATTTCAGATTTTGGAATATTAAAGGACTGAGGAGAGCCGAGGTTAGAAACCTTGCTTGCTCTAATGACCTTTGCATGATTGGCTTGTTGGAGACCAAAGTGCTGGAGCATCTTTTTCGTTCATTCTCTGATGGCCTCTTGTCGGGATGGAAATTGATAGCCAATTATGATTCTTCGTCAAAGGGGAGGATTTAGGTTGGATGGAACCCTTCTCTGGTTAATTTTGAATTGATTCCGTCCCACGATCAAGCGATCCATGGCAAAACGACTCTCCTCACGTCCGATTTGTGTTGCTGCACTTTGGTCATTTATGCGGAGCACTCCTTTGTTTCTCATAGACCTTTGTGGGTGGACCTAATTAGGATGAGTTTATGCATCCAAGACTTGGCATGGGTGGTGGCATGAGACTTTAATGCCATTAGAGACCCGTCGGATAGATTTGGTGGCTATGTTAATTAGCTCCCCTCCTTCGATGAATTTAATCAGTGCTTGTTTCGCGCAAAGCTAGAGGATTTGCCATATGCTGGTCTTCAATTCACTTGGTCCACATCATTCGGAGCTAATCGCAAGGCGAGAAAATTGATCGGGTATTAGTGAATGCCAAATGAAGCTCACAATTCTCTTATTCTTTAGCGACTTTTCTCACTCCTGGTATATTCGACCATTCACCCATTGTGGTCAAAGTGACACAAACAACTCTTTGGAGGAAGACGTTCAAATTCTTTGAATTCTGAATGGAGCACCCATCTTTTCATGACAATGTGGAGCAAGTATGGGAAGCCCCGATTGATGGTGTTCCTATGTACAAATTGGTTTGCAAATTGAAGGCCCTCAAGAGCAGACTCAAGTAGCTCATTAGTGTTTCTTTCTCTAACATCTCTGAGAGGGTTGCCATCTCCAGAGATGCATTCAGGCTAGCTTAGCTTGACCTGCAGCAAGATCCAACGAATGAATTCTTGGCGAAGGTAAAGAAAGATCACATGAAATCCTATGTGAAGTTGAGAAGTTAGGAGGAGTCTTTTTTTAGACAAAAATCCAAAATTAGATGGCTTGAGAATGGTGACAAGAATACTAAGTACTTTCACCACTCTGTCACTACAACACAACTGAAGAACATGATCCTTTCACTTCTTGATAGGAATGGGAAGTTGGTCACTAAACCAAGGCTCGTGCATAACACATTCGTTTCCCACTTCCAGGAGCTCTTTGCTTCGCGTACCCTTCATCCCAACCCTTCTTTGCTAGACTTACAACAAGTTATTCGTTGTCCCCTCGGTGATGACCAAGTGAGCCTTCTTTCTCATCCATTTACCAATAGAGAGATTCAAAATACTCTATTCTCTTTAGCCCATGGAAAGGCTCTTGGGCCGAACAGATTTGGAGTAGAACTTTTCAAGAGTAATTGGGAGCAGGTTAGAACGTCAGTCATTGAAGCGGTTAAGGACTTCTTTGTCACGGAGACTTCTAAGGGAGATTAATACCACCATCCTGGTGTTGATCCCCAAGGTGCCCAATGCGACCTTGGTCAATGATTATAGACATATAGCATGCTGCAATACGATCTATAAATGCATCGCCAAGGTCTTAGCCAACTGCATAGCCGCAATTCTTCATAATACGATCAACCCTCATCATAATGCCTTCATATAAGGCCGTCGTATCCATGATAATATTCTCCTTGCACATGAGTTATTTGCTAGATTCCATCTTTAACCTTATATCCCAAAATGTGCAATTAAGGTGGATTTTCAAAAGGCCTATGATACGGTAGACGGGGCTTCCTCGAGTTGGTGTTGCATGCTTTTCGCTTCCCCGATCATCTCATTCAACTCATCATGGTATGTGTGCACACTTCCAAGTTTTCTATTTCCATTAATGGTGATCTTCATGGCTTCTTCCCTAGTGGACGTGGGCTTAGGCAAGGGGATCCAATGTCTCATTATCTTTTCACCTTGGTTATGGATGTCTTTTTTGGGATCTTGAGCATGCGTGCGGCACAACTTGGATTCAATTTCTTTTGGAGATGCAAGACTACAAGATTATCTCACCTCTTCTTTACAAATGATGTCTTTCTCTTTTGTCAAGCGGATATGGTTTCGTCTCTCTTCTTAAAGATGGGATGGATACCTTCTCAGCATGGAGTGGATTGAAGCCTAACAACAACAAGAGTGAGATTTTTCTTGCAAGTGGCTTGGAAGACTTGAGAAAGGACATTAAGGATACCCTTGGCTTCGTTCAAGGTAACTTGCCAATTCGTTATTTGGGAGTTCCTATCATTTCCTCCAAACTTGGAAAGGCGGACTGTGTGTCCTTAGTTGATCGTATAACATCTAAGGTCCAATTCTAGATGCACCGTTTTCTTTCCTTTGCCGGCAGAGTCCAACTTATAAGGTCAGTTCTTCATGTGATTCAAGCCTATTGGACGAGTGTCTTCACAATTCCTCTTGTAATTATGGATCGCATTGAGCAGATTATCAGAAAATTCCTTTGGAGGGGACTTAGTCTTGGGAAGGGTGGCGCGAAAGTTTCCTAGGAGAACGTTTGGCTGCCTAGGGACAAAGGAGGACTTGGTATTCGCAAATTGCGGGATTGCAATAAGGCAACAATGCTCAAACACATTTGGATCCTATTTATTGACAATGAGTCCTTATGGTTCAAATGGATACATTCAACCTTCTTGAAGAGGAAGAGTTTTTGGGTAGCTGGTGTGAAAGCTAGTACGAGCACCAAGAGGGGGTGAATAGGTGTAAAAACAAATTTTCCTAAGTGAAGTGTGCAACTTAAATCAACAATAGATTATGAAAAGGAAATTAGACTTTTGTAAACAAATCGAGTTATGATCAAAGTAAAAGAGCGTAGGGAAGAGCATAAGAACACAAGGTTTATAGTGATTCGGCTTAATCCAAGCCTATGTCCACTCTTCCGCATTGACAGCCCACCGGCTATATTTTATTATGAAACAAAAGAGTCGTTACAGTGAAGCTCTTCCTTGATTCCACAGTGTAGAGACTTTGCTACACTTCCTCAAGGTCTCTCAAAGATATAGACTCTCTTTTGCGTACAAGATTTTGCTCAATAGTTTAATTGACTAAGAACAAAGAGCTTTAGACTTTGGAATTCTTCTATCGCGCACACACTCGAACAATTGGAACGTCTTCCTTATATACTCCTTCATGCCATCACACCTGTTGGCACTTACCAAAGGAATTCTTCCAATCTACCTGTTGGATAGAATCAATTAGGAAGATTTTCGAGCTATTTAAGAAACATGACGATTGCCCATCAATCCTGCTCGCCCATATAATCAGGATCTAGGTTTCCATAAGTAGAACATTCCAAGTATACTTCGCCAATCAACGGATCCAAAATCCCTGAATCAATTTTGATTTGAATAATGGATTCCGGCATACTATATCCAGCCAAGAGATCTTCTTTAGTCGACAAATCAAATCCTTAACGAAATACTTCCTTTTGCATAAGCCTTCTTCGACGGTCTAGAAACTATCAATGAGGATAGACTTTGAGTCTTAAGTCTAGCAGTTTAGAGGTCTTCAAACTTTGATGGAAGAGTCTGCAAGTCTTCAGATTAGACTGATGGAAATGTTTTGTCAGCTTCAAAATACTAAATGAAGTTTTCTCCAACAATCTCTCCATTTTTTATGGTGACAAAACTTTCCTATAGATTTGAATAACTTTAACCTACAAAACATTACTCAAGCAAATAAGGATATCTCACAAAAAATAAATTGCTTACTAAAGATAACATTAGAATCTGCATCCACAGAAAATATGTTAGTTCTGTAAATGAGCAAAGTCATGAGATATCAATAGTGCTTAAGATAAACAAACGTTTAACCAGTCAAATCTAAATCGAGTCCAAATCCAAGCGGCCAAACACAAAAGTCAAGTCAATCAAACATAATCGACACAATGTTCAAAAAATCAAGTGTTGGAGAAATCTTTCCAGAATATTTTGAAGCCGACAAAACGTTTCTATCGCCTAGTCTGGACATCTGCATACATTAGCAGATCGTCTAGTTTAAAGTCTGAAGACTTTCGATTGATTACCAAGACTCAAGATTCAAGACTCAAGATTCAAGACTTAAGACTCAAGACTCAAGACTATTCTCATTGACAGTCTTTCGAATCCAGTGACGAAGGAAATCCAGAGCCGAAGTATATGGTTGAGGATTTAATCCTATCCTCTGGAGAAGATCTTTTGGTTGGATAAATATAACGGATTCTTTTGTTCGTATCAAGATCAATTGAAGATCCGATGGTCGACGAAATATTCTTGGAATGTTCTATTCTTGGAAACCAAGATCCTGATTGTATGGGCGAACATGATTGATGGGCTATCGTCAGGTTCCTTTAATAGCTCGAATGATCTTCTTGATTGATTCCGTCCAACGGGTAGATTGGAGGAATTCCTTTGGAAAGTGCCAACGGGTATGATGGCATAAAGGAGTATAAAAAGGAAGACGTTCTAGTTGTTTGAGTACGTGATCGATAGAGAAATTCCGAGTCGAAGCATCTTGATTATTAGTCGATTCATTCGAGCGAAATCGTATACACAGAGAGTGTCCATACTTGGTGATACCTTGAGTGAGTGTGGTAGATCATCTACACCTAGAAATCAAGGAAGATCAACACTGTAACATCTCTTTGTTAATAGTGGAATCCAGCCAATTGGCTGTCAGTGCAGAAGAGTGGACGTAGGCTTGAATCAAGCCGAACCACTATAAACCGCGTGTTCAATTCTCTCTTTCCTTTACTTAGTCTTACGTTGATTATTACTTATCGCAAATCCTTCAACTGTCTAAGTATTGCGCAATAATCAAGAAAAATCTTTTATATACCTATTCACCCCCTCTAGGTACTCGTACTAGCAATATCAATTGGTATCAGAGCTCGTGTTCTTACTTTATTTGAAGTGTTTTACTTCAGAGTAAAAGATCCATGGCTAGTATGCTAGCACCAGGGCTGGTGGAAGGGCAAAGCAATACCAGACCACCCTACTTTGATGGAAAGGATTACAACATCTGGAAGAACAAGATGAAAGCTTTCCTACGATCAAAGGATCCTCTGGAATGGGACGTTGTGGAAAGAGGAATCACTCCTACTGCTGCATCAGCCTCTGAAAGAGGGAAAGAAACTGTTGAGACCAGCGGAATGACTCAGGAAGAGATAAACAAGAGACAAGCACTCGATGCAAAAGCAATTTACTCTTTATATTGTGCCTTGTCTCCAACTGAATATAACATAATATCTTCTTGTGTCACAGCAAAAGAAGTATGGGATAGATTACATATCACCTATGAAGGAACAGATCGAGTGAAGGAGACCAGAATCAACATTCTCCTCGGTCAATATGAAGCCTTCAAAATGAAACCAGGAGAATCTATAACTGACATGTTTAGTCGTTTTACAGATATTGTCAATGGTCTTGAGAACCAAGGACAAAAAATTTCTGATCCCATGAAGGTGAACAAGCTACTGCGTGGACTCTCCAAGGATTGGAATCATATAAAGACTTCAATAAGAGAGACGCAAAGAATTATGCCTCTATCTGTCGACGAGCTAATTGGAACTCTTCAGTCTTATGAAGTGGAACGAATTAATGAAGACGAAGATCCAAGAGGTAAGAAATCCATTGCATTAAAATCAAATGATGATTCTGATGATACAGATTCAGGAGATGATATGGACGACGAGGAGCTTGCTCTAATGATAAGAAGATTCAGAAAACTGAATAGAAAAGGTAGAAGGTTCAACTCAAAGAAACAAAGTTTCCGGAGGCAGAGACCAAGTCTCGTTGATGATGAGGAATCAAACAAAGATGTAGTCTCGCTTCGAATGCAAGAAAAAGGGACACATCAGACCCAACTGTCCTCTTCTGAAGAAGAAAAGAGGAAAAGCTGAGAAGTTTCGAAAAGCTCTCAAAGCCGAAACCTGGAGTGATACAGAATGTGAAGAAAGTGATAATGAATATGCCAACATATGTCGATGGCACATTCGGACTCGACTCAGATTCTGGATCGACTTCGAGACGGTGAATTTGAGGTAAGTGATTTTAAAATTCCTGTCAAAGTCTCTAAATACATTGATGAATTGTGTTTCGAGTCTTAAGACTTCTCTCAAAAGGATTTCCGAACTTAAAAGGAAAACTCAGCTCTAAAACAAAAGGAAACCATTTTAGAAGAAAGAGTTAAAAGTTTAGACCTGAATGTTTCTACTCTTAAAGAAAAAGAAGATAATCTTTTGAAAGAAAATCTTTTCTTAAAAACTGACTTATCAAATATTTCAAAGAAATTTTCGATAGGATCCGAAAAGCTTGAAAAAGTTCTTTTAGTTCAAAGACCTTACTTCAATAAGTCTGGTCTAGGCATGACAGCGGAAACAATTCCCTTGATTGATTTTCCTAAAGTAAAAGAAAGAATTAAGAAAAGACCATCGAGAGAGGCTTACAAAAATCATTTCAAGAAAGTTTTTGTAAAGTCTGTAGGTCGAAATGCTCTAAGGTGTTCAAAGTGCAATAGTCAGGATCACTTTGAAAAAGAGTGTCCAATGGTTTGGAAGCCAGTTAAGAAAGTATGGCCTAATAATGTTTATCCTACTAACACCAAAGGACCCAAGAAAATTTGGGTACCAAAGAAAGCTTGAGACTCTCTTTTAAATGCAGGTCTCCGTCAAGAAAAAGGTAAAGTGGTATCTTGACAGCGGATGTTCAAGACACATGACAGGAGACTCAAAGTGCTTCATAAAGCTTGTTCAAGTAAACGGTGGAAATGTTTCATTTGGAGGAAACGGCAAAGGAAGCATTGTGGGATTTGGAACTGTGAAAATTGGAAATCTCACAATAAGCAATGTTTCTCTAGTGGAAGGACTCAACTATAACCTTCTCAGCATTAGCCAATTGTGTGATACTGGTTTCAAGATCTCCTTTCAAGAAGGAATTTGCTCTGGAATCAGTAAAGACTCTACTCAGTCCTTCATGGGTCGAAGACATGGAAATATCTACCTCTTAGACATGAAATTAAATGAATCACAATGCCTAATCTCAATTCAAGATGAAGCGAGCTTATGGCACAGAAAGCTTGGTCATATCAATATGAAGCAATTAGCCAAAATCTCATCAAAGCAGCTTGTTCGAGGTCTACCCAAATTACCTTATCAAAAGTCCGATCCATGCACACCATGTATTCTGGGTAAGCAGGTAAGAAATTCATTTAAGCCAATAAATCATGTCTCTACTAATCATGTACTACAGTTGCTGCATATGGATCTCTTCGGACCAACCAGAACCCATAGTATTGGAGGTAAGAAATACTGCCTAGTAATTGTGGATGATTTCTCCCGCTTTACTTGGGTATATTTCCTTGCAAGTAAGTCAGAAACCTTTTTGTATTTTGAAAAATTTGCTAAAAAGGTTCAAAATGAAAAAGGATGTGTTATCTCAAGTATAAGAACAGATCATGGAGGAGAATTTGAAAATCAAGATTTTACAAAATTGTGTGATGAATCTGGATTTAAGCATATGTTCTCCTCTCCATACACTCCTCAGCAAAATGGAGTTGTGGAAAGAAAGAATAGATCTCTTCAAGAAATGGCTAGAACTCTTTTAATTGAAAGTAAAATTTCTTCACGATTTTGGGCTGAAGTCAAGTTTCAACAAAGCATGCTATATCATCAATAGAGTCTTTCTAAGACCTATTCTTGAGAAAACCCCTTATGAATTATTCAAAGGTAAGAAGCCCATTGTTTCATACTTTCATGTGTTCGGTTGCAAATGCTTTATATTGAAAAATGCAAAGGATCAAGTTGGTAAGTTTGAAGAAAGATCAGATGAAGGCATCTTCCTGGGATATTCTACATCAAGCAAAGCCTACAAAGTCTACAACAAGAAGAGCCAGACGGTGGAGGAGTCAATGAATGTCAAATTTCAAGACTCTACGAAAGATGAATCCAGTCAGACTCAGTATGAAGAGTCTGAACCTGCTCCAGACCTTCCAAAGCTGACAACTCAAGAAATGTCTCAGACTCTGGAAGACCAGCATCAAGAAGTTCATGAAGATTCAAATAAAGAAAGAGATCATCATCCAGACAAATCAACCAGTAACTGGAAGCATAAGTCCAGTCATCCCAAAGATCTCATTATCGGCGAAATTAATGAAGGAATTCGTACCAGATCCAAAAGACGTGAAGAGTCTAGTGCTGTGGCTCTCATTTCTGAAATTGAACCAAAAAGCATAGAAGAAGCTTTATCTGATGAAAGTTGGATCGAAGCTATGCAAGAGGAGCTCAGACAGTTCAACATTAATGATGTCTGGGAATTGACATCTAAACCAAAAGGTAAAACTGTTATTGGAGCCAAATGGGTGTTCAAAAACAAGATGAATGAAAAAGGAAAAGTCGTACGAAATAAAGCAAGACTCGTGGCCAAAGGATACACGCAAGAAGAAGGAATAGACTATGATGAGACTTACGCTCCTGTAGCAAGGTTAGAAGCTATTCGTATATTACTTGCGTTTGCTTGTTATAAAAATTTCAGGTTATTCCAAATGGACGTCAAAAGTGCATTCCTAAATGGATTTATCCAAGAGGAAGTTTATGTGGAACAACCGCCTGGGTTTGAAGACCAAAAGAGGCCAGACTTTGTCTTCAGATTAAAAAAGGCCTTGTATGGTTTAAAGCAAGCACCTCGAGCTTGGTACGACAGACTAAGTAAATTCTTATTACATAATGGTTTTGTCAAAGGTAAAGTAGATACTACTTTATTTATCAAAAAGGAAAACAAAAGCCTTTTACTTGTTCAAATATATGTGGATGATATTATCTTTGGATCCTCTAATGAAAGTCTATGCAAGAAATTTTCTAAGTCTATGCAGGATGAGTTTGAAATGAGTATGATGGGAGAATTAACATTCTTTCTTGGTCTTCAAATAAAGCAATTGAAGGAAGGAACTTTCATTTACCAAGAAAAATATGCTAATGATCTTGTCAAAAGGTTTGGATTGGAAAATTGCAAGAAGACTGATATACCAATGTCAAGCTCTTTGAAGATAGACAAAGATGAAGAAGGGAAGAAAGTTGATCAAAAGTTGTACGGGAGCATCATCGGTTCACTTCTTTATCTTACTCGCTTCTAGACCCGACATTTTGTTGAGTGTTTGCATCTGCTGCTAGGTTTCAATCGATCCTAGAGAATCCCATCTCGGTGCTGCAAAACGTATTATTAAATACGTTGCTTCATCTTCAAGCATTGGTCTTTGGTATCCTAAGAAGGGAGACTTTAATCTTCTTGGGATATTCGACGCGCATCTAGCCGGCTGCGAGTCGATAGAAAGAGTACTTCAGGAACTTGCCAGTTGCTTGGAAGCAGGACAGTGTCTTGGTTTTCAAGGAAACAAAGCACCGTAGCTCTCTCAACAACAGAAGCAGAGTATGTAGCCCTTGGAAGCTGCTGTTCACAAATTCTATGGATAAAACAACAGCTACAAGACTATGGGATTGAAGACTCATGCACAGAAATCAAATGTGACAACACCAGCGCAATCAATCTCACCAAAAATCCAATTCTTCATTCAAGAGCAAAGCATATAGAAATTCGACATCACTTCATTAGAGATCATATTCAAAATGGAGAAATCTCGATTCAATTTGTTGATTCAAAAAGTCAACTAGCGGATATATTCACAAAGCCTTTGGAGAAAAATCAATTCGATTTTATCCGTTCCAAACTCAACATTTTGAAGCTCGAAGAAGTTAAAGTCTAGAGACTCTCCAACCTTCAGACTCAGAAAGTTGATGATCATCAGACTCTAATTTCTCAGACTCTAAATCTTCAGACTCAGACATTGATGACTATAGACTGTAAGTTGTTATTCGAAAAGGTATGATCTTTCGTTCAGTTATTTTGTAGTCTCCGTGAAAAACGAAAACTTGTCTTTTCAAAAGAATTAATTTTGGCAGTTATTGATTTCGAAAAGAGGTATTCGTACACTTTCCTTGTGCCGATTGAACTTCCCTTTTCAAAACTGAGTTATATATATATATATATATATATATATATATATATACATTTCATTCTCAATCTTCAAAACCCTAAAAAGCATTCTCCTCCCAATCCGGTTTCTACTTCGTGTTCATCTTCGAGAAAGTTGTCATCTTTTCTTGGGAAAGCAAGTAAAGGAATCTTTCAGCGACAAGAAGGATGTCTTCTTCGAGGAAGTCTTCAAGAATCGCGAACAGGGGACCACAGAGGATGAAGGAGGGACCTACCCACTTCGATCTCACAGAAGAGGAAGAATTATCGAGTCAGCAACAGAACCCGACTCATTCTCCACCACGTCACTCAACACCATCTACCCCACTTGATGCGGGTCAACAACCAGAGGAAGAGATAATCGAGGACGCAGACCCAGTAAGAGTCCAAAAACCCTCGTTTATTTACAAACTTTACTGTGCGTTGAAAAGTATTGGGACTCCGTTGAAATACGTGGATGATTTTCTTAAAGATAAGAATTATGGGAATGAGTATATCTTTCTGAAGAAAATGGAGGATTTGGGAATTGCTCCCAAGGGTAAAGCAGAGGAAGCGCTTGCTAATATTCCCAGTGACCCTCGTATGTCGGGACCAAATTTGACTGATGGGAACGACGATGATAAAATGTTCACTGATTTTCAACCTAGAATGGGTATTGCTGCAAAGGTGAAGGGAAAGAGGATGGAGTTATTCAAATCAAAAGAACAAGAGAATTTGTTTTTCAGACTGCTGAAACGAGGGGTGATAGACCCTAGGAGTGTTGATTTCGATTTCTTGGATGTTGTTAATGTGAACTTAAGGGAGAAGTTCAGTCTGCATCAACTGGAACGTTTTTGCACTGATACCACAAATGGTTATGCTCAACTGACTGCGTATTTCTACTCGAATCTCAGCTTTATAGATGCGAATAGAATATCATTCAGTGTTCGAGACCAGGATTATGTGTTAGACGTAGATATGTTGGCGGACATAATTGGAGTTGAACGAGGACGCTATCAACCAATCAAAGTCTCAGTTGCTCGTGCCTCACTGGAACTTGTCAAAGATAGAGATGTAGAGGGAAGAATCATCTATTCAAGGATGCGTGCCATCAATATTATGCTGCACAAAATTGTGATTAATTGCATCAGGCCCAAGTCTACATAAAAAACTGATGTGTCAAATTCAGAGGCAAAATTGATGTACGCAATCAACTCAGGGATGAAGTTCTCTCTTCCTCACACTATTCTCTTTCACATGTACAGAGCAATGTCAAAGGACAAGGGACAATTGCCTTATCCAGGTCTGGTGACCAAGATCTTCAGACACATGAATATTGAACCGCCACACACACTTTGTGTTCGACCGTGCGATAAGATGGTGGTAGGTTTGAAGATGTTAACGAAGATGCGTCTGCAAGAACTTTCTAAGGCAATGGAGAAATTCAGAGTGAAGACTCCAATTCCGTCTGCTTCAAAGCGAAAAGGGAAGGAGGCCATTGGTGCCCCATCCAAAAAGAAGAGAACTCTCATCTTGGAGGATGAAGATGAGGAGGAAGATCTTACAATCACTGCCTTGATAAGGACAAGACGTTCTGTTCCCCAATCGACAGAACAACAGAAGAAACAGAGAGAAGAAGAGGAGCAAGCCAAGAACAGAGAAGAAGAAGAGCAGCGAGAGAGGGAGAAAGAAGCTGAAAAAGAAGGAGAAAAAGAGCAAGAAAAGTCTGCAGCTGAATCTGGAGAGAAGGAGAATCAAGACACAGAAGAGAATGATCATCACTCTTCCCCTTTTGATGTCCTAGAGACAGGGGGAGTTGGCGAGCAAAGGTCCACACCTCATGCTGCCAATAGTGAAGGTCTAAGACAATCTCCAACAGACCCAGAAGAGTTTCAGGCTTCTCAATTGCCTGAAGAAGAACACGATACGTCATCTCCAAATCTGCAAGACTATACAGAAGCGCCATCGTCTGCATTCACTCCATCGGAGAAAGCAAATGCAAGTACTCAGACGGACAATTCTGCAGATTTTCGTCGTATTATGGATGTTCTTCTGGAAATGCGTGGCCAAATATATGCTCTGGACTTGTGAGATTCAAGCCATAAAGAATGCTTGGACAAGCATCTTCGATTACCCGGAGGACAAAATGAAAGACCTCGCTCTACAACTTCAAGCCAATGCCAAAGGAGAGGAGGTAGCTCAACTAAGGGAAGACTTGAAGAGGCTAGAAGGCGTAGTCCAGTCCATGGGAGATTTCCGGATCGTGCGCATTCCCAAGCGGACGTGACTCCTTTCTCACCTTTTTAATGATGACAAAAAGGGGAGAAAGCAATTTGAACCAACCAACCAACCAACCTTCTTTAAATTTATTTTGAATGTGTTTTTTTTTTACTTGAGTAAACTTGGGTGTGAACTTGAATCATTCGAATTGGCTGTGGATTTAGATGCTTGACTTTGTTTGCATTTATTTCAAGTATTGTTATATGGTATTACTCATGAAAGACTAACCTATTTTTTGTGGATGCGAGTCTGGTTGTTTTGTTAAATCTTTATGAGATAGCCATATTGCTTGAGAAATGTTTTTGCGGGTCAAAGTGGTTCAAATCTACAGAAAGTTTTGTCACCATCAAAAAGGGGGAGATTGTTGGAGAAATCTTTCCAAATATTTTGAAGCCGACAAAACGTTTCTATCGTCTAGTCGGACATCTCGCAGATCGTCTAGTTTAAAGTCGAAGACTTTCGATTACCGAGACTCAAGATTCAAGACTCAAGATTCAAGACTTAAGACTCAAGACTCAAGACTATTCTCATTGACAGTCTTTCTGATCCAGTGACGAAGGAAATCCAGAGCCGAAGTATATGGTTGAGGATTTAATCCTATCCTCTGGAGAAGATCTTTTGGTTGGATAAATATAACGGATTCTTTTGTTCGTATCAAGATCAATTGAAGATCCGATGGTCGACGAAATATTCTTGGAATGTTCTATTCTTGGAAACCAAGATCCTGATTGTATGGGCGAACATGATTGATGGGCTATCGTCAGGTTCCTTTAATAGCTCGAATGATCTTCTTGATTGATTCCGTCCAACGGGTAGATTGGAGGAATTCCTTTGGAAAGTGCCAACGGGTATGATGGCATAAAGGAGTATAAAAAGGAAGACGTTCTAGTTGTTTGAGTACGTGATCGATAGAGAAATTCCAGAGTCTGAAGCATCTTGATTATTAGTCGATTCATTCTGAGCGAAATCGTATACACAGAGAGTGTCCATACTTGGTGATACCTTGAGTGAGTGTGGTAGATCATCTACACCTAGAAATCAAGGAAGATCAACACTATAACATCTCTTTGTTAATAGTGGAATCCAGCCAATTGGCTGTCAAGCCGCGTAAGAGTGGACGTAGGCTTGAATCAAGCCGAACCACTATAAACCGCGTGTTCAATTCTTTTTCCTTTACTTAGTCTTACGTTGATTATTACTTATCGCAAATCCTTCAAACATGTCTAAGTATTGCGCAATAATCAAGAAAAATCTTTTATATACCTATTCACCCCCTCTAGGTACTCGTACTAGCAATATACGGTAAAACTTGTAGGTAAAAGTGGGCTTATGAGTACTTATAGGTTCTGCATCTTCGATGATTTCTTCATCTTCTCGATGTGCAACATCCTGAGGTCTAGATGGAGGAGATGGACGCTCCTGAGAATGTTGTGAGCTTTGCTGCTATCTAGGAGATTCTTCTTCCTCTGTGAGATCAAAGTACGTAGGCCCCTCACGCATTTACTGTGGTCCCCTGTTCGTGATCCTCGAAAACTTTCTTTGAGACAACATCTTTAACAGTCTTTGAGAGATTCCAAACTTGTTTCCCAAGAAAGATGAAAACTTTTCAGGGATTTAACAAAAGAAGAAGACAGAAGTGGAAGATCTATGCTCTCTTAAGGTTTTTGCGAGTAAAACAAAGAAGAACCAACAGTATATAAAGCAATCGAAGCGAGGCATACAGAATGCCGTAAAAAGGAAATATAAAAATGCCTTTTAAAAATAACTGCTTTTTCAAAAATTAGATAACTGTCATTTCAAAAATAACTTATTTTTCGAAAAGGAATGATTGCACTAATCACAAAAATTGGGAAAATAACACCAATCAATTTTGGATAAATGATCGTACCTTTTCAAGATTTGATCCGAGATATAAGTTTATAAAATAGAAATAACTTAAAGTCGTAGATCTTGATTGTTTGAGTTTGAATGCCTTTAGACTTTCAGTCCTAAATCTGAACTTCTTCAAATTTTAAGATATTGAGTTTGGAACAAATAACTTCAAATTAATTTTTCTCTAAAGGCTTTGTAAATATATCCGTCAGTTGATTATTTGAATCAATAAACTAAATCGAAACTTCTCCATTTTGAACATGATCTTTAATGAAATGATGTCGAATTTCTATATGTTTGCTCTTGAATGAAAAATCGGATTCTTGGTGAGATTGATTGTGCTGGTGTTGTCACATTTGATTTCAAAGCATGAATTTTCAATTCCAAAGTCTCTTAGCTGTTGTTTTATCCACAGAATTTGTAAACAACAACTTTCAAGAGCTACATACTCTACTTCTGCTGTAGAAAGAGCTACTGTACATTGTTTCCTTGAAAACCAAGATACTGTCATACTTCCAAGTAGTTGACAAGTACCGAGGTGCTCTTTCTATTAACTCTGCATCTAGCTAGGTTTGCGTCTGAGTATCCAAGAAGAATAAAGTCTCATTCTTTAGGATACTAAATATCCAAATTTGAAGTTGAGGCAATGTATTTGATAACACGCTTTGCAATACTTAAATGAGATTCTTTATGGTCTTATTGAAATCTGATACAAATACAAACACTAAACAAAATGTTAAGTCTAGAAGCAGTTAGATAAAGAAGTGAACTAATGATACTCATGTATAGTTTCTAGTCAACTTTATTTTCTCATTCATCTTTGTCTATCTTCAATGAACTTGACATTGGTATATCAGTCTTTTTGCAATTTTCCAGACCAAGCTTTTTAACAAGTTCTTTGGCATACTTTTCTTGATGAATAAAGATTCCCTCCTTCATTTGTTTCACTTGAAGCCCGAGAAAGAAGGTTAGTTCACCCATCATGCTCATTTCAAACTCATCATGCAAAGACTTAGAGAATTTCTTGCATAGACTTTCATTAAAAGATCCAAAAATAATATCATCAACATAAATTTGAACAAGTAGAAAACTTTTGCTTTCTCTTTTGAGAAACAATGTAGTATCTACTTACTTTTGAAAAAACCATTTTGAATTAAAAACTTACTTAGTTTGTCATACCAAAATCGAGATGCTTGCTTTAAACCATATAAGGCCTTTTTCAGTCTAAATATAAAGTCTAATTTCCTTGGGTCTTCAAAATCGGGTGGTTGTTACACATAAACTTCCTCTTGGATAAATCCATTTAGGAAAGCAATTTTGATGTCCATTTGAAATAACATAAAATTCTTATGACAAGTCAAAGTAAGTAATAATCTAATTGCTTCTAACCTTACTACTGGTGCATAAGTCTCATCATAGTCTATCCTTTCTTCTTGCGTATATCCCTTGGCCATGAGTCTTGCTTTGTTTCTTACAAATTTTCCTTTCTCGTTCATCTTGTTCTTGAAAACCCATTTAGCTCCAATGATGGATTTACCTTTTGGTTTATGAGTCAATTCCCATACATTATTGATGCTGAATTACCTAAGTTCTTCTTGCATAGCTTCAATCCAGCTTTCATCAGTTAAAGCTTTTTCTATGCTCTTGGGTTCTATTTCAGAAATAAAAGCCACAACACTAAATTCTTTGCGCCTTTTGGATCTTGTGTGAATTCCTTCATTAATATCACAAATAATGAGATCTTTGGGATGACTATACTTATACTTCCAGTTGCCGGTTGATTTGTTAGACTGTTGATCTTTTTCCTCATTTGAATCTTCGTTAATCATTTGTTGCTTGTCTTCTGAAGGTTGAGCTGCTTCTGGAGATTTGGACTTTGTAGAGTCTGGAGCAAGTTTGGATTTTCAAGATGAGTATGAATCAATTGATTTTGCATAAAGTCTTGAAATTTGACATTTATTGATTCCTCCACAGATTGAGTCTTCTTGTTGTAAACTCTGTAAGCTTTGCTTGTGATAGAATATCCAAGGAAAATGCATTCATTTGATTTTACTTCAAACTTATCAACTCGTTCATTTGCATGTTTCAATAAAAAACATTTACATCCAAACTTATGAAAATATGAAACAATTGGCTTCTTTCTTTTGAATAACTCATAAGGAGTTTTCTCCAGAATAGGCCTTAGAAAGACTATATTAATAATATAACATGTTGTAGAAACTACTTCAACCCAAAAACGAGAAGATATGTTACTTTCAATTAAAAGAGTTTTAGCCATTTCTTAAAGTGACCTATTTTTTCTTTCCACAATTCCATTTTGCTTTGAGTATATGGTAAAGAGAACACATGCTGAAAACCATATTCATCACAGAATTTTGTAAAGTCTTGACTTTCAAATTCACCTCCATGGTCTGTCCGTATACTTGAAATAACATACCATTTCTCATTTTGGACCTTTTTAGCAAAATTTATAAAATAAAGAAAATGTTTCAGACCTACTTACTAGGAAATATACCCAAGTGAATCGTGAATAATCATCCACAATCACTAAACAGTATTTCTTACCTCCAATGCTCTGAGTTCTGTTTTCCCAACACGCATGGTGTACATAGATTAGACTTTTGATATGATAGATTGGGTAGTCCACAAATAAGCTTCTTTGTTAAGATTTTGACTATTTGCTTCATATTGATATGCCCAAGTTTTCCGTACCATAAGTTTGCTTCTTCTTGAATTGAGATTAGACAATGAGTTTCATCTGGTTTGATATCCAAGAAGTAAATATTCCCATGTCTTCGACCTATGAAAGACTGAGAGAAGTCTTTACTGGTTCCTAAACATATTCCTTCTTAAAAGTTGATTTTGAAACTAATGTTGCACAGTTGACTGATACTTAGCAAATTGTAGTTGAGTCCTTCCATTAAGGAAACATTACTGATCGTGAGGCTTCCAATCTTTACAGTTCTGTATCCCACAATTCTTCCTCTGTTGTTTCCTCCAAAAGAAACTTTTTCACCATTAACTTGAACAAGTTTTATGAAGCAATTCGAATCTTTTGTCATATGCCTTGAGCATCCACTATCTAGGTACCATTTAACATTTTTCTTGATAGTGACATGCATTTAGAAAAAAGACTCAAACTTTCTTTGGTACCCAAATTTTGTTGGGTCCATTGGTGTTAGTGCAATATATGGTATTTGCACATACCTTCTTAACAAGTTTCCAAACCAAAGGAAATTCTTTCTCAAAATGATTTGAGCTATTGCACTTAGAACATTTAAGAGCAGTACAAAAACTTTTTGGAAATGATTTTTGTAAGCATCTCTTATAGGTCTTTACTTAATTTTTCCTTTACTTTAGGAAAATCAATTAGATGAATGGTTTCAGTAGTCATTTATAAACCTGATTTGTTGAAGTAAGGTCTTTGTGCTAAAAGAATTTTTTCAAGTTTCTCAGATTTTATAGAAAATCTTTTAGAAATAATTGACATATTATTTTTCAAGAATGCATTTTTGTTTGAAAGATTGTTTGCATTTTCTTTTAAAGTAGTATTTTGTTTGAAAGATTGTTTGCATTTTCTTTTAAAGTAGTAACACTTTTGTCTAAACTTTTGACATTTTCTTTCCAAACATTTTCTTGTTGTTTTAGTGCAGAATTTTCTCTTTTAAGTTCGAAAATCCTTTTGAGAGGAGTTTTGAGATTAAAATACAATTCATCAATGTATCTAGAGACCCTAATAGGGATATTCATATAACTTACCTCAATTTCATTGTCTAAATCTAAGTCTGTCTCAGAGTTTAAATATGAGTCTGATTGTTCCATGAGACAAATATTGGCATAATCATCATCGCTTTCTTCACATATTGTATCACTCCAAGTTTCTACTTTAAGTGCCTTTCAATATTTCTTAGTTTTTCCTTTCTTTTTCCTCAGAAGGAGACAATTGGGTCTGATGTGTCCATTTTTCTTACATTCAAAGCAGACTACATCTTTATTGGATTCATCATCCTCAACTGACTTAGTCTGTTACTTTTGAAAACTTTGTTTCTTTGGATTGAATCTTTTCCCATTTCTGTTTAATTTTCTAAATCTTCTTATCATGAGAGCAAGCTCTTCATCATCCATATCATCTTCAGAATCTGTTACATCAGAATCATCATTAGATTTTAATGCAATTGATTTCTCACCTTTAGGATCTTCATCTTCGTTGATTCGCTCAACTTCATAAGACTGAAGAGTCCCAATCAATTCATCAACATAAAGTAGCATAATTCTTCGTGTCTCCCTTATTGAGATCTTTATGTGATTCCAATCATTGGAGAGTCAACGCAGTAGCTTGTTTACCTTCATGGGTTCATAAATTGGTTGACCTTGATTTTCAAGACCATTCACGATTTTTGTAAAACGACTAAACATATCAATGATAGATTCTCCTGATTTCATTTTGAATGCTTCTTATTGGCCGAGCAAAATGTTGATTCTAGTTTCTTTCACTCGATTAGTTCTTTTATAGGTGATGTATAATCTATCCCAGACTTCTTTAGCTGTATCACAAGAAGATATTATGTTATATTCAGTAGGAGATAATACACAATATAAAAAATAAATTGCTTTTGCATCAAGAACTTGTCTCTTGGTTATCTCTTCTTAAGTCATTTCACTAGACTTAACGGCTTCTTATCCTATTTCTGAGACAGGTGCAACTTTAGAAATGATTTCTTTATCTACCACATCCTATTCCAGAGAATCATTTGATCTTAGGAATGCCTTCATCTTGTTTTTCCATATGTTGTATTCATTTCCATCAAAATAAGATTATTTAGTATTGCTTTGCCCTTCAACCAGTCCTTGAGCCAACATACTAGTCATGGATCTTTAAATATGAAGTAAAATACTTCAACTTAAGTGAATAAATAGGTTCTTATACCAATTGTGAAAACTAATACGAGCACCTAGAGGGGTGAATAAGTGTAAAAACAAATTTCCCTGGGTGAAGTATGCAACTTAAATCGGCCATAGATTATGAAAAGGAAATTAGATTCTTGTAAACAAATCGAGTTACGATTAAAGTAAAAGAGCGTAGGGAAGATAATAAAAACATAGGGTTTAGAGTGGTTCAGTTTAATCTAAGCCTACATCCACTATTCTGCACTGACAACCCATCGGCTAGATTTGACTATGAAACAAAAGAGTTGTTATAGTGAAGCTCTTCCTTGATTCTACAATGTAGAAACTCTATTACACTTCCTCAAGGTCTCTCAAAGATATAAACTCTTTTTGCGTACAAGATTTCACTCAACAGTTTAATTGACTAAGAACAAGGAGTTTCGGACTTTGGAATTCTTCTATCGCACACACACTCTAACAACTGTAACGTCTTCCTTATATACTTCTTCATGCCATCACACCAATTGGCACTTATCAAATGAATTCTTCCAATCTACCCATTGGACATAATCAATTAGGAATATTTTCAAACTATTTAAGGAGTATGATGATAGTCCATCAATCCTACTCGCCCATACAATCAGGATCTAGGTTTCCATAAGTAGAACCTTCCAAGTATATTTCGCCAATCAATGGATCGAAAATCCCTGAATCAATCTTGATTTGAATAATGATTCCAACATGCTATATCCATCCAAGAGATCCTCTTTAATCGACAGAATCAAATCCTTAACGAAATACTTCGTTTCGGATAAGCCTTCTTCAATGGTCTAGAAACTGTCAATGAGGATAGACTTTGAGTCTTGAGTTTGTCAGTCCGAAGGTTTTCAGACTTTGATGGAAGAGTCTGCAAGTTTTCAGACTGGACTGATGGAAATGTTTTGTCAACTTCAAAATACTCAATGAGTTTTCTCCAATAGTTGGGAGGCCCGCTTTTTGCTCATGGACGTGGAAGATAATCCTTCATCTTAGATCAAAATTTCGTCTCCACTTCCATTGGCGGATTGGGGATGGTTAGTCAATCTCCCTTTGGTTTGATAATTGGCACCAAAGAGGTCCCTTGGACCTTATTTGCTCAAAGCTTATTATTATGAATTCTGGTTTATCCAGGCGTGCAACGGTGGCTAATCTCTTCTCTCTAGCGGGTCAGGCTTTTAGGTTAGTGATTGATTCTTGGGATCATTCTCTCCCTCTCCTTTCCGATTCTTAGGATTATTTTACTTGGAGCGACAACCCCGATGGTCTTTACTCGGTTGCATCCGCTTGGGATATCATCAGGAAAATGAAGGATAGGGTTTTCTGAGCTTCATTTATTTGGAATAAAGCTATCACCTCGAGATATCAATTTAATCTCTAATTAATTACAAAGAATCGTCTCCCCACCCAAACCCTACTCATGTCCTATGAGGTATGTCCCTTTTGTAAGCTAACATCGGACTCCATCGATCATCTCTTTTTCGAGTGTTCTATCACTACCAGCATGGCCTTTGAGAGTGCTAGTATGAACAAAATAAATGAGTTAGGGAAGAGAATAAAAACACAAGATTTATAGTGGTTCGGCTTAATCCAAGCCTACGTCCACTCTCCTACGCCGACAGCCTTCTTGGCTGGATTCCACTATGCAATCAACAAGAGACACTTAGTAGTAGATCACACTATCTCACTAAGTCACTCTTTTGGTATTTCTCTCACGATTACAAATGTTTAAGCTCTCCAAAGACAAGTGTATAATCGAAGGTCGCTCAGACTTTGGAATTATAAATTCTACGCTCCTTCTCTTACTTGCTCATCGGTCCATGATCTCCTTAAATACTCCTCCACTTCCAAACTAGCCGTTGGACAGCATCCCGGAGAATCGTCTTCCAATATACCCATTGGATAGCTCTGTATTTAGAAGATTTGGTAACCGTTGAGTGACAAAGGCAGAATCCCAAATTGATTCCGATCGCCCATACAAACGAAATCTTGGTTTCCATAAGTAAAGCTTCTTCGTATAGAAAGTTCTTGTCTTCAAGATCCAATCGTCAATCAATTAGATTGAACCAATCAAATCAATCTTGATGTGGAATCCAAACCAGATCACTAGCCATTGTATGATTGGGCTTGAGTTACGATTCATCGAATCTGGATGTAAAGTTTGAGTCTGTAGACTTTTACAATATGAGTCTGTAGACTTTACAATTTGAGTCTTGAGTCTGGCAGTCTTCAGACTTTGACACAGAAGTCTGGAAATCTTCATAATATACTTTGGACATATGTTACGTTCAGTCTTCTAGTCGTCTTTTGACTTTGACAATATCCTTTACATGTTCTATCATCTGCATGGTCTATTACTTAACCATTAAACATGTTAGTAGCCTTTGATTTATTTTGTCATCTTTAAAACATCATAAGGGATTTCCTTAACAATCTCCCCCTTTTTTATGATGACAAAACAATCTCTGAATATGCAAACTTGTAAGCATATTTTTAAATCAAAGGATATCAAAAAATAACAAATAGATTGAGTATAAGAATATATAGAAAAATAATCGCAGCTCAATATGATGCCATAGATAATATTAACCAATCAACACATATGCATATTCATATCTTCTCCCCCTTTTTGTTATAATCAAAAAGCGATAATGGATTCACGTAGAGAATGATAACAAATATCTTGCATGAATCACAATTCCCAAAAATCAGCTTTTATCGAATATTAAAGATATGCAATATAGCTTACTTCAATCATATATATCAGCAAATGTCCAATAAAACTCACAGATGCATCATGAAATTCACATACCCTTTTTGTCATAATAAAATGATAATATCAACAAAATATTTGTTAATGACAAAAGGTAATAAAAAATGCATTAACCGGATTTTTTAGAATAAATTCTGGCACATTTACCTTTCCTTCCATTCATAATAAGATCACGATCAATCCAAAATGATTTTTCCATAATTGATCAAAGCTCCCCCTCAATTTGTTGCCTTTTTGAGATGATCACGATTCTTTTCTTTTTCTTTTGGATTTGATTTCTCCCCTTGTGATCATGACAATATTTGCGAATAGAAACAATTGTTGCAATTGTTGCAGGAGATATTTTCTGATTGCACCAAAATTTGCGTAGATTCGCAATCATCCTTCTCTTAAAGAATTTCCTGCAATCAACTCATTTCCCTTTTTGGTATCCATCAAATTAGATCCTTCCTTGACGTTAGAGTAAATATGAAAATCTTCATAATCAAATATTCTTTCTTAATTCATCGTAACAAAGTATTCAAAGAAAGAATATTATGCACAATGATATTTTGAAAAATAAATTCTCACTTAGTCATAGTACAATAAAATTAGAGAGAATAAAATCCTCGAATATCTCAAAAAAAATATCTTGCAAAATTAGTATAACGTAGAATCGGATTTTTACTTTGCAAAATATGACAATTTGAGAGCATAAAATTAAACCAAACAATATGAATTATCTCAAATAATCACACGTAATAAATCAAATCTCAACTCACAAATCACAAAAACAAATCATACGATTCTTTCTTTCCATAAAGCAAAATATGATCATTATAAAATCTCAATCAACCAAGAATATATCGAATATCAAGCATAATGAGAATTATTGTCCAAATCAAATTGAGAATAAAAAAATTCCTTACCAAATCCTCTTTCTTCTTTCTTCTTTATATCTTGCAAAAATAACTTATCTTTTCTTTGGTACCCATTTTTTCTTGATAGGTCTCCAGATTCTTTAGGACAATCCTCGATTTCTTCATCGGATTCTCGAGTCCGTGTCTAAGTCAGACTCTAATTCTAAGTCTATGTCTGAGTCAGACTCAGATTCTGAATGTGCCATCAAGCATATATTTTCTTGCTCATCATCTTCTTTCATGATTCTTTTCTGGCCATTCTGCTTGTATTGATTTCTTCCATCGAATTTCCTTCCATTTCTTCTAAGCTTTTTAAATTTCTTGACCATAAAGGCAAGTTCTTCATCGTCCATGTCATTTTCTGAGTCTGTTTCATCAAAAACAGCATTAGATATTAAAGCAATGGACTTTTTACCTTCGGGATCTTCATCGTTAAGTTGCTCTACTTCATAAGATTGAAGAGTGCCGATCAATTCATCAACGGTGAGTGGCATAATCCTTTGAGTCTCCCGGATTGAGGTCTTGACATGGTTCCAATCTTTTGAGAGACCTCGCAAAAGTTTGTTGACCTTCATCGGGGTAGAAATTTGCTGACCTTGATATGCTAAACCATTTACAATTTCTGTAAAACGGCTAAACATATCTCCAATTGATTCTCCTTGCTTCATCTTGAAGGATTCATATTGGCCAAGCAAGAAGTTTACTTTTGTCTCTTTTACACGATCGGTCCCTTCATATGTGACATGAAGTTTATCCCAAACTTCTTTTGCTGTTTCACATGAAGAGATTCTGTTATATTCAGTAAGAGATAAAGCGCAATATAAAGAATAAATGGCTTTTGCATCAAGCGCTTCTCTTTTGGATAACTCCGTCCGAGACATAAGAGCGGGGGGTTTGGTTTCTTTGTCTTTGCCATTCTTATTTGATGTAGACGCAGCAATGTGATTGATTCCTCTTTCCACAACATCCCATTGTAAGAGATCTCTGGATCTTAGGAATGCTTTCATTTTGTTCTTCCATACGTCGTATTCCTTTCCATCAAAAAATGGTGGCCTTGTGTTGCTTTGCCCTTCCATAAGTCCTGGTGCCAACATACTAGCCATGAATCTTTTACTCTGAAGTAAAACACTTTAAATAAAGTAAGAACACGGGCTCTGATACCAATTGAGAGTGCTAGTATGAACAAAATAAATGAGTTAGGGAAGAGAATAAGAACACAAGATTTATAGTGGTTCGGCTTAATCCAAGCCTACGTCCACTCTCCTACACCGACAGCCTTCTTGGCTGGATTCCACTATGCAATCAACAAGAGATTACAACTTCGAGTGCAGACACTTAGTAGTAGATCACATTATCTCACTAAGTCACTCTTTTGGTATTTCTCTCACGATTACAAACGTTTAAGCTCTCCAAAGACAAGTGTATAATCGAAGGTCGCTCAGACTTTGGAATTATAAATTCTACGCTCCGTCTCTTACTTGCTCATCGGTTCATGATCTCCTTAAATACTCCTCCACTTCCAAACTAGCCATTGGACAGCATCCCGGAGAATCGTCTTCCAATATACCCATTAGATAGCTCTGTATTTAGAAGATTTGGTAGCCGTTGAGTGACAAAGGCAGAATCCCAAATTGATTCTGATCGCCCATACAAACGAAATCTTGGTTTCCATAAGTAAAGCTTCTTCGTATAGAAAGTTCTTGTCTTCAAGATCCAATCGTCAATCAATTAGATTGAACCAATCAAATCAATCTTGATGTGGAATCCAAACCAGATCACTAGCCGTTGTATGATTGGGCTTGAGTTACGATTCATCGAACTGGATGTAAAGTCTAAGTCTCGCTAGACTTTTACAATATGAGTCTCAGACTTTACAATTTGAGTCTTGAGTCCGCGTCTTCGATTTTGACACAGAAGTCTGGAAATCTTCATAATATACTTTGGACATATGTTACGTTCAATCTTCTGGTCGTCTTTTGACTTTGATAATATCTTTTACATGTTCTATCATCTGCATGGTCTATTACTTAACCATTAAACATGTTAGTAGCCTTTGATTTATTTTGTCATCTTCAAAACATCATAAGGGATTTCCCTAACAGCCTTCTCTTGGGCAGCTAAATGCAATCTCCCTTGGCGGAACAAGACTTGGACTGAGAACCTCCAGTGGGCTATAAAGTTTCTATTTGGTAAGGAATTCTACCACTCCATTGGTTGCTTCTCTTTTGATGCCCTTTGCCACCTTATTTGGAAATATGGAAACAACATGCTCTTCAAAGATCACATGGCAACTCTTGCGGCAATAAAAAAGGACAAGGCTCTAATGTTTAAAAACGTTGAAGATAATCCTAGAAACAAAAGACTCTAGGGAAATTGGGGTTCGATCCTTCAATTTTCCTTCCCCATCCTGTGAACCTGATGTGAGCTGCTCTTGGTAGCTTCTCCTTTTGGTGCTTGTGGTTCTCCTGCTTTGTTGTTGGTTGTCTAGGGAGGTTGGTCTTTCTCGGCCCTGCGTGGCTTTTCTCTCCTCCTTGGTCTCTTGCCTGTTGTTTAGGCCAGTGTTTGCTTTGGCCGCTCTTGCGGTTTTCTTTTAATTCTTTTGGCACCCTTCCACTCACGTAGACTTGTTGTCTTGTTGAGTACAAGTTTTGTGGCGCCGGATTTTGTAAATGTTGGCTCAAAGCTCTATAAAAATTTATTACTTTTAACAAAAAAAAAAAAAAGTCTCCAATTATCAAACACGAAATGCTGCCCATCCGTCCTTTGGCTGCATGATGTTTGATTCGGTCTTTCTAAGTGACGATAGCGATGAGATACATTAGGCCCACATTACAATAATAGAAAAAACATCTTTGATTGGACAGCTTTCTAAGGCTTTCTTTTCACTTGTGACAGTTACTTACAGCTACAGGTATGTCCTTTTCTGGAGGGTTTATTATATTGGGATGCAAATGTTGTTCAGCACACGTGGGAAATATTAATTGGTAATGATGAGAAATTTCCGAAATCCAGATCCCGACCACCTATATCTAACGATCCCGGTCCCATCAGGATGTCATTTCTATTTGTAATACATATGTCCATCTTTAAAACACTTAAATAAGTTTTAAAACTTATAAAACTCATGAATCAAGTCAAACACACATGACTTATATTCTAACTCGATTGAATTTATATTATTAAAATACTTATATATTTAACCAAACAACAGAAAAAATATATCCAAATTGAGATAAAAACACCAAGTGGATAAGCTCAAAAATCAAGTAAGGATAAAAGAGAATGAAAAGAGAGGAATTTATATAAATCATAAGCCCATTTGTGATCTATTTAACATCCATTCATATTATATTTAAACTAATTTATGATCATTTACAAAATATAACTAATTCATATTACAATTTATCAACCATATATAGGCTAAAGAATAACTCATTTTCTAAGGTCTAACAAACGAGCACCATTTGGCCGATTTAGAACTTCGTTTATATAATTAGCTTACGAGAGCAACCAAGTAACAACTTGAACGGAAAGATATATAATGGCGTGAAAACAATTTCACGATAAAAGACTGCGCTTTATTTATTTTATTTGGCTACATAAACATACTTTGCCTTATCGTGTGATTAAGGCATCAGCCACAAAATTGTTGGGGGGTTGAGGTCATGAATTTGGCATCGAGAGCAAAATTGATCATCGAGCAGGCTCGAGCCGCTTGACAAAATTTCAAGGCTTAGATAAGAGGCTGATTCCGACCAAATCAGGCCGGTTCCGGCTGGCTTACTATCTCTCAAACACAGACCCAGACACACATACGCACACAATCAACGTGGGCCACATTTTGAAATACAGGCCTGGATGGGTCAGTCCAACGTGGGCCAACAAGCAAATCCAACTGGCCGAGCTAGTTCAAGCCCAAGTTCTTTGCGGCCCAGATTATCTAATGGACCCATAGGCATGGCACTAACACATGATCACGTGAGAAATGCAGTTGGCGCGACAGAACACAAAAGTGCTAGAACAATTCCCAACAAATCTATGTACACGAAATATTATTGCCTCTACAGCTCAACTACCTTCCCTTATGGAACAACCGACTTTCTTTGCTCCACGAAGTTACGAAATCTATGTATTCCCTTAAATAAAATGGCACCCTGGTGCAAGGTAATTATTGGCGAAGTGATTCAAAGAAATATCGTATTAGATACGTACTAAGAAAGAAGTACATTTTTTTCTCAGAGAATTCAATTCATATGCCACTGTGAATTCAAGCTCGTAGTAAGGCCAGTCCATCAAATAAAGAAGTTCTTTACTTAGACAAAGCGAAAAACTTCATTCCAATTTACCAAAATTTGTGTTGTGTCCACCATCAATAGAAAAGGCAATTCTCATGATTCCATTTGATTTTTTTCCAACAATCAAATTATCTACTGTAGAATCCAACCCTTGAACTTGATTAGCATGTCAACAATAACATGATGAAGTCATCAGTTTGGGCAAACAACTCCTTATTTAATGACTTATGACCAAGCGACCATGGGGAAGCCCGATCTAAATCCATCGAATTGATCTTATAAGAATTAGGCGTCAAGGTTGGACAACACGCTCATGCATTATGTAAATTGCTTCATGACACGCATTTTTCATTTCAAAGAGAAGCTCATTGAGTCAAAATTAATCTCGCCAAAGCGGCCTTGAATCCTCGAGGAATAGAAAATCCAGCACACCATAAAATTATGAAAGGACTGAAATGATATCGATTTGTAAGTGGACTACAACCAAAGACAATGCACCTATTTAGAGGGCACCCTAAGCTTTCCTACGAATCAATCTAAAAACCTTTCTTCTTGTGCATAAATCTTCTTACGTCCTCTACAATAGATTCCCAAAGCCATCACACCATTATGTTCTCTAACAATGACACGAATTTTAGTTTTACCACTTTGTATATTCAAAGCACCATCGCCATTTATCATCAGGAGTCTAAATATACTTGCTTTTCCCTCCCTCCATAAAATTCAAAGCAATCTTCACGGGGGCCTTCAAGTAATCCCCACTAGTATTCAGTACGATTGCGTCAAAAATTCGAGCACTTTGTCATGTTCAATTAAGCTTTTACCCTTCAGGTTAATATCCCCCAAATTATCATGGAGAGGATTCGGTTCTTTGGGGAACATTTTGCCTTATCACACGAAATGAAAGAGGTGCTCATATCTGACCACAAAAACAAAAGAAAAAAGAAAGAAGAAAAAAAGAAATAGGTACCAGCTGTTGGTAAAATATTGCTTCGAAATGGGTTGAACAATGAAATCGGATCGAGTAAAACAACTCGGACTTTGAGGTGTGATATCACTTTCTTTAAGGATTTATTTGCCCCATAACGTTGCTAATGGTCACCGGCAAAAATCCTCCAGGATACAACAAAGTCTCGGATGAGAATACTAAATAGCAATTCTAGTATTTCTCCAGGGTAGATCTAAGAAACAATCAAAAAATTGGCTGCAGTTTTTCATAAAGAAAACTCGAAAATGACTACACTTTTCTTTCCAAAAAATGACAAGTATATATATGAAACAGTCTTGCAACTCTTCATGAAAATTGCGAACAAACACGTTTTTAGAAAATTATTCGGATAAACAAATGCGACTCTTCGGAAGAAGTCGAAAACGAACAATTGCAACCCTTCGGGAAAGTTAAAAACCGAATAAGTAATTTTCCAAAGGTTATCTTGAAAAGACACAAACAAAATTCGGAATAATTTTTTTTTAAATAGAATTTCGAATTTTTCATTTATATTTCATTTTCGAAATTCTCAAATTAAAAGGCAACTTTTGAACTAAAAAGTAAAAAATAAAAAATAAATAGCAAGGGATTAATGCTAATTAAACCGCGGGCACGCAAAGTGCTAAATGCGCCAAATTGCGCACCCGCGCGTGGGTATGGTGAGGTCTAGCCCCACCTAATCACTCCTTTAACTACAAAAGGAAATTCTACATATTTAAACTGACACACTTGCTCCCACCTTTTCTATGTGGGACAAAGTTAAACATACTCATTTTGTTTTAACAAACAAAATTCCAACACTAGCATGAGCCGAATTGATTCCAACCATTGAATTAGAGGGATATAAAGCTTGGGATCGAAAGAACATGTTCATGCATGCTCGTGCCGCAACTTTTGACTTTTTCGCATGGGATATGATGAAGCCAGTGCAGCAAGTCCATGATTCTTATCAATTTCCTTTTTCATATATGAAGCTTGACCTACTCCCCCAAGGTCTGTTAGATCGTCGGACAAATTGCATCATATGATCGCATTCCCATCAAAAGATCAACCAGCACAACTTTAAAGTTATAGACGTCACTCTTCATATATCGATGATATGTTCAACCAAAATACTGTGATGCTCTAAAATAACGGCTTCAAGCATGGTCAAACTATGGCCGTAGACCTTTGTGGCTCTAAAGGTCTTTGGCATAAGGCAAATGGTGTTTTGCAATTTTTTTGAAGAATTTTGGGGAAAATGCTAGGAAAGTTTGAAGGTTTTTTGGATTATATATATATATTAGTAACCTTTCATAATTTGAAAATGTTCTCCCCTCACATGATGTTGCTGGCGAAGGGCTTAGGTTGCCAGCAAGATTGGATTGCTAGTAGCCTTGCCGGAGGCCAATGACCCTAGACGGTCCAATCTTAGGAGAGGGCTACTAGTGCTAGATCCGGTTTGCCGGTCGACCGATATCCATAAAACCCTCGGTCGTTTTT
Organism: Eucalyptus polyanthemos subsp. polyanthemos; assembly: GCA_017140185.1. Classification (NCBI taxonomy): domain Eukaryota; kingdom Viridiplantae; phylum Streptophyta; class Magnoliopsida; order Myrtales; family Myrtaceae; genus Eucalyptus; species Eucalyptus polyanthemos. Next base: position 53,673,517 of record CM029464.1, read on the forward strand.
TAGAGTTTTTTTAATTAAAAAATAGCAAAATTTCTTCATAAAATGTGATTTTTCAAACACCATTTAAACTAAAGTTGTTTAATAGTTACCAAACACTACTTCCTAAAGTTTTTTTACATTTTCCTCAAAACTTTCCCCAAAGGCCAAAACAAACACATGATCAGTCCAAGCAATGCACAAAGCCCATTATACTACTCTTGGCTATGTACGTGAATGCTGCATAGCCATAATTTCCAATAACTTGTGTTGTCATGATTTGTTTTGACTGAACCTTTTTTATCGATCGAAATTCTTCAAAATAACTATGAATTTTAACTTCTTTGAAATCCCTTTTTCATTTTTGAAAGACGATCGTTTTATAATTCACACACGCATATAGTTGTTAAGATGATGGTTATGTGTAATGTATTGTTTGGAGAGAGAATTCATGCCATCATTAATTATCTTTAAATGGTAAGGTTTTGGAAAGATTCCCAGCCAAATCCAGGGGCTCTCTCTCTCAATTTTGTCTTTCTTGATTGAGGCCACCTTTTTCAAACTCCTTTTTTTGCTTACTCTTCACGTTTTTGGCCAACCCAAGTCTCTTCATACTTGGGGGTCGTTTTAAATATTACATAAGATAAAAAAAAAAAAAAAAAAAACCATATATTTTAAGATATATCCTTTTCTTGTTTTTGACGTGCCACCGCCATTCTCTAGGGATCTCTCACCACCCATTACTCCTCCTTCCCTAGCGTGCGCAACCAAGCGCGCTCTCTCTCTCTCTCTCTCTCTCTCTCATCCTTCATTCAAGAACGGTGCAGTATCAACCCAGAATAGTGCCCCTGGCTACTTCAAATTTTCTCGTAAGTTGCACTCTTACCCTTCACTTCTGCTTCGCTCTTTTGGCGCATGGAAGCTTATCCAAGACCAGCTCGAGCGCATGAGTTCAAGAGAGTGAAGAAGGGCCAGCTGAGAGAGAGAGAATTGTGGCTCAGATGATCGACAAGGTTCGCAGTATTGATGCTACTGACATGGAATGTGGTAGGACTGGAAGATCTTAAACCTGGGATCACATCTATATCTATCGGCTATGTGGCTTATACACCCATCATGGTCAGTTACTCATCATCGTCTTCTTCCTTTTCCATTATCATTCACTTTTCTTGATCATGGATATCTTCATATCTGGCTCAACTAAATCATCCCTTCTTGTCTTTCGTTTTTGGCCCAAGTCAATATTTGTATCGGCCAGCCGTCATGGCATCTTGCCGTCCCAGCTTCCTGCTCCGTGTTAACACTTGCTCACATTTGCACAGTAAGAGACATTCATTTTTAATTTTAGGTTACCTCTGTTTCATGAAAAATGTATGATTTAAAAATTATTTTCATAAAAATGATTGTTTATACTGCCAATAGAAAAAAATGAATGAACAAACATATCTTCATTGTTCGCGAATATATTTAGACGTACATTAATATCGATAATGTAAATAATTTCCATTGGCTAATTATTTTAGGCCGTAGAGGAGATTATTAATATATATATATATATATATCAATCATTCATTTTCCGCAAAATAAAAAATGTCTTACTCATGCTTTGACAACTATCTTCTTCTTTTCATTTCAAGGGCCGTTCATATGTGTGATTTTGATCACACATGTATATCTATAAGAGGCAAGTCACAGCATAAACAGTTTATGACATCGAAAGTGGCCAAAAGAAATCATAATAATAATAATAATAATAATAATAATAATAATAATAATAATAATAATAATAATAATAATAATATATCCTATTTTCTTGGTGACCAGAGAGGGAATCTATAACAAGCAAATAGTTGTCACTGTTTTGGGTTAACACGCAACCGATCAACCCAAAAATACTGAAAACCCGCAAAAACACAAAGTATGCAAACACCTTAGATCCCAAAGGTAAGCCCATATCTTACATTAAACCAAATACATAAATTTACTCTTTTACTTGTCCAACCAAATACAAAAGATCAACAATCGACGCTCGTGGACTTAAATGTGGTCTTGATATTATATAAATTGCATCACAGCGATCATTTCACTTGAAATTGGAATAAAGTATGATTTAATTCGAAATATATTTATCTGCGAGAGAGTATTTACATGGTGACCATGACCAATATTTAATTACTTTCTAACACAAATAAACTATGCTGCCGTGGACCATCGAGTAAATCTCATCGACTGGAGTGGGTACATGCCCACTTCGATAGTTTTAAATACTTCATATATATATTTTAAATCTCCATTTGTTTCGTGGAAATTTTCCAAAACTATTTGTATCGTTCAAAATAATTAACATAAAATATCTTTATTTTTTATAATAATTTATGTCATAATATTTTCATGAATGATGAAAATATTTTTTTATTCAATTGATTATTTACAAAACAAATGCATCCTAAATCAGGAGTCAAATGAAACTTATATTGTACATTCAAGACATTACAAAAACAAGATAAGATGTTGCTCTTTTGCCTGGTACATATTTTGTTATATCAAATTAAGCAGGAATTTTTCATAACCCTCGTACCACTCCTCTGTTTCTCTCTCAGGACACTACTCTCTTATTTCTTTCTTCTTCCTCAACATCATTTCTCGTTCAGCCGTCTCCCTTTCTGAAAAGTCTTCTTCACATTTCCTAAGAAGTCGAAATAGTCGGTGTAGAAAACGTACCTCAATCAAATCACGGAAAATACTGAAACTTGTGACTTGTGGTGATCGATGTTTATTGTCTATTAGTAAATTGCAGATCGCGTTGCGGCTAATCTACAGCTGCTCAATCTGCAGCTTAATCCATCCAAACTTATAAAATATGATTCACTTGTGACAATCCCATCGATTCAAATCCATTCCCTTCTCATCGCCTAATCAGCTAGTTGATTCTATAGTAATTATTTCCTGTGGGTGGAATGATTTGGACAATCAATTTGCACATACTTATTATTGATTGTATCAGGAATTTACGTCGGAGAAGGTTATGTGATTCACTTCACAAGAATGGGGGTTGAGAAGGAGAGAAACTCTTTCCCTCCACTCCTATGCATATGGGCTGCCATTACTGAGGTTCATTTTGATAAGATGGGGCACTTGCATGACCTTACCCGATACCAAATCGCCCCAGGAAGTCGTGAACAAAGCTGGTGTGCTTCACGACGGTGATGGTTTTTGGTGAGTACGATCTCTTCAATAAAAACTGTGAGCATTTTGCCTTGTTTTGCCGGACCGACGTTTAGGCAAGCACACAGACGGCATTATTCACTGCTTGTGAGCGGAGGATCAAGGAACTTGGAGAATGGGCCATTAAGGGCCTATTTGGCAAATTTTGTTTCTGTTCCCGAAACAAAATTTTTTTTTCTTTTGTTTTAGGAAATAAAAAAAGAAGAGAAACGTGTTTGGTAAAACTTTTTTCTTTTCTCGGGAACAAAAACAAAGAGTAGAAAAAAGTTGTTTTTGTTCCAAGGAACAATTTTGAGAAACAATTTTTCTTTCTTCTCTTTTTTCTTCTCTTTCTTTTCTTCCTTTTCTTATTCTTCTTTTTGGATAGTTGCCCACCTTGGCAATGGCCGGCATCGGCCACCGGCCAAATGAGGGCTAGCGACCTTGTCGGAGCATCGCCAGCCCTCGGAGATGCCAAGCCATGGTGAGGCTCGTTGGCCCTAGCCTCACCGTGGCTGGGTGAGGCTTAGCCTCGCCTAGGTTGGTCGAGGTCAACCTGCCCAGCCACCGGTGAGGCTCGGTGGCCAAGTGAGCTCGGCCGGCCGCTGCTGTGGCTGGCAACCGGCCACAAAGAGAAAGAAGGAAAAAAAAAGAAAAAGAAAAATGTAATAAAAATATTGAAAAATTAAAAGCAATAACAAAATTATACAAGTTTACCAAACGCATTTCAATTCCTATAGAGCAGTTCTTATACTCAAAACTTGTTCCCAGGAAAAGAAAGAAAAAAAAAAAAAAAAAAAACTAGTTATGTTTCAAAAATTGTTCTCCGGAATAGAAACGTTACCAAACAACCTTAAGTTTCTGCAGCTGAAATAAGTTTTAAGTGACCTAGATATTTCTAACAATCTCGCCATCCCTATGTATATGTATATAATAGAGAAATGTTGATGAGATCATCATACAAATACAAGGCCGAAACTCAAGGAAAAAACAAAACTGACACAAAAATTCTGGATATTATTATGCTAATGGTGAAGCCCTCAAAGCATAAGCGCATAAGCAAGAGAAAGGAGTAAAGTGATTGGGGAATTTCAGACATATAATTACAATTACAAAATATCTTGTGAGGTAGGTCAAGAAAAGAGAGAACAATCTTTAACCAAAATATTCAGATGTTACTATCATTGTTAAGAGATAATATGTATTATATAGTCACAGAAATGAAAATTAATATGGCGAATTTTATATTCTCCCTAATTTTACTAATTAAATCCTTTTCATTTTGTCTATCCCTAATTGCTTTGTTACTCTATATGACCCAACAAGATTGGCAAGTCACATTAAAATAGATGTTCCAGCCTAATTTTATTTTCTGAAAAAACCACCTATAAAATTTACTCTCTGTGGACTTTATAAACTAAATGTTTCAGATGTGGATATATTAAATTAAACACGTGTGGACTTTATAAACTAAACGATTCGGATGTATTTGGATGCAAGAAAATAGATGCTTCGCTTGTTGCAAAACATTGGTGAATTACAATGGCCAACAGGTCGTGCCGGCCCAGTCATGGCACAATTGGGTACGTATCCAGCTGAGCCCATTACAATGATTGGGTCTAGGGCATTGGTTCAGGTGAACAAACGAGTCCAATGATTGGGCCTAGGGCCACATGAGTGGCTGGGGCCTTGGGGCCGAGGCCTTTCCGCCAACTTAAAAGGCAATCAGAAAATTTAAATTAGACATCTCTTTCCCTCTTTTTCACCTTCGTCCGTCTCCATAGAATTTCCATTTTCGAACAATTCCCACTATATATATATATATGATTCTCTCACTAATTATGATATAGTCCAGTTAATTCGATTTAATGACTAACTGAGAAGAGGAGGCATATGGGAACTATTAGAGATTTTTCTTTTTCTTTTTTCTTTTTGAGAGTAAAGACCCTCTTGTAGTGTGTAAACAAGGTCACAAGAGTTTTCATTATGAACCACAGATCAGGATTGAACACTGGTTGCTGCACAAACGGCGTCCTTGCTATCAAGAGGGGGATGTCTGCATCCAAAAAAAGGGAGGTGCGTGTAGACCCTGGCAACCAAACCAAGTATAGAATTGTTTCAAATTTCACTTGCTTATATTATTAGTAAACACAGGTGGTTTATATACATCGTATATTCCCGTTTTGTTTTTAATATACGAAATTTTATTATGCGTTGATTTTGTGTGATTCTTGTTAAGAAATCATGATGAATTAAGCATAACTGAAAGTTATATTCCTATGAATTTCTATTAATCTTTAATTGTTGACCCAACAAGGAATGAGTTGGGAAGGACCGTATGTTGATTGGCTGGCCTTTACTCCTCGTTGAAAATCTATTCCGCTCAAATGTTGCAAGAAACACTACAAATCTGTTCAAGTGAACTGTCATCCTTCGACCTTTCCTGGGGATTAGAGACCCTAGAGTATCCGTATTCCAAATATCATTGCCCAGCATAGATATCTAAAACAAACGACATTGGCTTTTTACATAATAAAATACTAACTTTTGGTTATTATGAATAAGTGATAGATTTAGCTTATGAGAGCAGAGTTTGGTGAATAGTTGGAGTCATCGATAAAAAGAATAGTTGACAAAATAATGAGTAGCAATATTTTTGAATAATTAAGCTCTTTTAAATTAAATGTCGACAACTTGAAGAGCATTGACAACTAAGGAAATGATTGATAGCAAGTCAGTTATTTGGGATGAACTCATAACAACATTAGCTTGTATATAGCTAGTCGCGATATATTTGGATATATAAGTTTCTTGTGGATAAATGTTATTATAATTTCTTGTTACCGCATCTAGTATGAGGAAGATATTTACTAATCACCTGAAGATAAGAATTCCTAGCGAAATGAATATATGAAACCAGAAGCTCCAGAAATGTGAAGGCATGGCTAAAATTGTTGAAGAATTGCTTATGGGGAGTTATACGGTGACAACTATAAATATTAGTGTTCCTGTACCAAAGAAAACCCCACACGATGCACAAAAACTTATCATTCTGTCATCTTTCAATTTCTGCACTCTAGTTATGGCTATAATTTCTAGATATTTTGCTGTTGATTAGATTTTATGTCTTTAGGTTTTGTCGTTGACTAAATTCTAGTAAAGTTTGTGAACTTTCAGTTCTATTATGTTTCCTTGTGTTCTTATGATAATTCTTATCCGGAGTCACCACAGGTCCGTCCCAACCCATAAAAAGCGGAAGAATGACTTCTAGCAAAATGTATTTTGTCGCAGACGCAAATTCCAGCGAAACAATATGACTGTCAAAAGGCAACGACCGGGCTACAACGACCACATGACGGAGCCCGATCAGACCACGACCGAAGATATTTGAACCATGCACCCATTGCATATGACTCGGCCCGGGTCCATCAGGAGGTCAACTTTGGACTGCCGGAGAACCGTGACGTTAGATGGAAAGAAAATTTTCATGCATGCTCACGTGCCGCAACCTCTGACTTTTTTTGCACGGGACAGAATCGAACTGGTGTAGTTTTATTCCTATTCCATCATTATTATCATGGAGAGATTTATAGTACAAATAGCGACATCACAAAAAGCCTACTCTGTATTACCCATCTGTTGATCAGAAACTACCCCACGTGCGAAATCGAATGCATATTGAGCAAGATCAAGGCGAAATTGGAATGTATTGGATGGAAGGATGAATAAAAGAAAGAATTTGGACGTAATAAGGGCTTGAAGCAGTATCACATGACATAACTGCTAGTATTTTTCTTCAGTTCCAAACAGAAGTGCATAAACCGCCTTTTGTTGACCCGCACTCCAAAGTTGCATTTTTCATGGGGTTTGATGAATTAATATGGATGTAAATATGTACCAACCGATTTGCTATTACTACGTACAAGGTGCGAAATCAAATGCGCATTGAGCAAGATTAAGGAGAAATTGGAATGCATTGGATGGAAGGATGATTAGTAGAAAGAAATTGGAATGTATTTGATGGAAAGTCTATCAGAAAAATCACTTGCTCGCTAGCAGCAAGCTCAAGCCCATATTGGAAATTGATTGGGCTATTTTTGGCCATTATTTGAAATAATGTCACTCTAGGCCATTTTTGTTAAATCGACCTTACTTCAAATCCTTATGTGAATTTTTCGCTAAATACTCATGAGGACATTTCTAGATAAATAGTAACCTAGCAGAAAGCCTATTCCTTTTTTGGTACCTGTCAAATGAACCAACCACGTCAAAAGCAAATTGAGCAAGATGGAAAATAAGTTGGAGTATGCAAAACAAATGGTTTAGAATGACTTACCCACGTAGATTCGAAACTCAGCAACCATATTCATGCGTATACGACGAGTGCATTGCATAGTCACCATAGCGTGTCTTCCAGTCCATTCGATTATTTTTCAAGCTCTATGTATGACATTTGGCGATCTTTTATCGGACCGGCGTTCGCTCAAGCACGTGAACACCGATGTTTAGGGATCGCAACTGTAGAATCAAGGATGACAAATAATGGATTATCTGAGGAAATTGTTACCGGTTGCGTATTATGTGACGTGACTAAGAGTGATATATCCTCACTGCCTGCATTCTTATATGTACGCACCACCTCTATTTGACTTGATTAAGTGGTTAACACCGTTGACCCCGTTATCATTGCTAGCAATGCAAAAATGATGCGGATGCTAAGGCATTGTTAGGAATTCCCATAAAGTGTATATTAGAATAATTAAATATTAAACCACACTTCCATGAAATAGCTTGAATTTTCAGAATAGTTGGCTGTGATCCTACAAAATCTTACATGGTATCAAAACTAGAGATCCTAAGTTCAAATCTTTCTAGGCCCCATTTGCCTCCCTAATTAAATTTCCATGCTTAATATTAGGCAAAAAGACTAGCCTAAGTATGAGAAGGAGTGTTGTAAAAATTAAATATTAAATCATGCTTTTATCTAACAACTTATGTTTTGTTAAAACAGTTTATAGTGGTTTTATAAAATCTTACATGGTATCACAACCCGGCTTTGCCAACAAGTCTGGATCCAAAAAAAAAAGTCATACAAGAGAATTACTAGTTGTTGTGCCTTTGACCAGACTCGATGTACAAGGGGAGATCTTTGAGATTGTCCTATATCGGTTTAAAATGGGCTAGTGGTTAGTTTATAAGTGTGAGAGAAAACCCCACCATTTGAGCTAACTTTTGGGGTAAGAAAGCCCAAGACCATCCATCGTTGGTATCCACATATTCATCTTACAACTTAAGCTTTTAGAACAATTAATTGTAACTAATCTCTCATGGTATCAAAGCTAAAGGTTCTAAGTTCAAATTTTTTCAAAAAACCAGATTAAGCATAAGAGGGAGTGTTAGAATAATTAAATATTAAACCCCCATTTGTCTTCCCAATTAAATTTCCACACCTAGTACTTGGGAAAAAAAACATTTTTTGAAATTTAGATTAAGCATAAGAGGAAAATAAAATATTTTTATCATTTTTATTATTTTTCGAGTGTTAGAATAATTAAATATTAAACCACACCTTCATCAAACGGTTTAAGATTTTAAAATAATTGGCTATGGTCAAATCAAATCTCACATGATATTAGAGTTGAAAGTCCTGAATTTGAATCTTTTATATGATAAAAGTCGGGCTTTCTTTGATCTCCTTAAATACTCCTCCACTTCCAAACTACCCATTGGACAGTCTCTCCTCAATTAAAATTCCACTCGCCGCCCGGCCTTCCCGAAGTCTCTCGGTGGAGGGTGGGCTGAGCTCACAACTTGAGTTCCCTCTCACTCGCTCGTCGATTCTTCCCCCGAAGTCTCTCAGTGGGAAGATCTCCAAGCTTGCGATGCCTTGATCGACGGAGGTGCTCCTCTATTTATAGGCGAGGAGGAGGCCGGTTGATGGAGGTTCCTTAGTTTTAAACAAAAAGAAGATGGGAGACCAAACTAACTTTGAGGAGGAATGCTGGAAAATTTAAATATTAAACCATACATTCATTTAATAACTTAAGTTTTTAGAACAATAGGTAGTGATCTTACAAAATTTTACAGCATGCAATATGGAATTTTCCATCAAAGAATCTTTAGATATTTTTGACACCATGACAAGTGCCTAATATTTAGTTATTATCAATATGCAATGAAGTAGACTTGACAATCTCATATGAAACCGTCAAAATTAACAAAGAAAAAGCGAAAAGAGTGGAGAATATATTGTTAGGGCATATTTGATCATCCATGAAGGAAGCCAATTTAATGGATTGAAGATTGGTCGATATTATATGCAGTTGATGACTTGGATGAAAGTATTAGCACATGCCAGCTAGTGGCAAATGATGTCTGATTATTTTACCAAAGTTGTTGATAGTCTATTAACTAAGGAGCTAATGATTGAATTGGAAGATTGCATCTAAGGCTCAAGCATGTGTAAATCCATTAAAGAGATTGTTGAGAATACTTAGGTGAATGGAGAATGAGATTGCTTTTAGAAGGGAATTGACAACATGGGAAAAGATCAACTCCTTGGAGATAAAGGCTCCTATTTTGAAGGAAATTGACAATGTGGGAAATAAATAACTTCTTAGAGATATGACTACTATTTTAAAAGGAGTTGACAACATGTGAATATGGGACCATTATTTTTTAAAGTGTCCAACTACAGTTCAACCACGAAAAAACTACTCCCAGACAGTTACAAAAGAAAGTCTATAAATATTAAGTTCTATCAATTGGAAGAGGTCCTTTCAACAATCTAAATGTAATATCTTATTATCTTACTTTTAACACTTTATTTTTCCTTAATAATTTTTCAATTCGTGTTATCAATTAAATTTCAACACATATCTTTATCCCAATATTTTGGGATAAGTATACTAATGATGCCATAAGTTGTGTACAGCGCTCTCTTTAATGCCAAAAATTTCAGTCGAATTACTTAAGTGCCAAAAATTTTGAAAAACATTCACTTTGGTGCCAACTTCGATCCGGATAGCCGGAAATCCGGGGTGGCATTTTTTCTTTATTAATATTTGAAGCCGACGTGGATCGCCGAAGAATACAATCAGCATGCAAACAACAAAATGACACTGTTTAGTGTCTTTTCCTTCAAATAAGAAACCCTAAATCCCCAAATTTGAGTAGAATCGGAAATTGAAAACCCTAACTCCCCAAATTGACCAATTTGAGTGCATACTTTGATTTTCTCTCAAAGTTATCAGCTCGCTCTTGTGAATGGAGGGCAAAAGCTTCAACAATGGCTCACATTCCTATAAAAAATAAATTAAATGATGAGCGTTATTGTTATTGTGGGTTACCGAGTTTGAGAAGAACATCTAGGACTTGATTGAATCCCGGGAGAAAATTCCATGGGTGCGGCAAATATAGAGAAGGCTCGAAATACAAATATTTCAAATTGGTTAATAAGAAATTCTTTGATCGAGCGACAGAGGTGATCTTGGAGTTACTTGAAGACCGAAATCAACCTCCACTTGCGTTAATGGATGAGTTGGAGGATGTTGACTCAATGCAAACTCAAATGAAGGGTTTAACATCTCTGGTCGACCATTTGAAGAAGAAGGTTTCAAGGTTGAAAATTGAAAGAAACTTTGATCGACCATTAATTGTGTTCTTATTCTCTTGTGTAGTTTATTCAAATGTGAAGTGAGTAATGAGGAAAAGTCTGTATGTCTACCATTTTTGTATGAAGTAGAAGGTTTTATTGTAATACATGGTAGAAATGAAAGTTGGAGTTTGATTACATTAATTGTGAGCACTTTAGAAATGCAATGTTTGCTTGCTACATTTTTTATTTGCCCTCCTGATTTGCTAGTTTGTTGGTTTGCTGCAACTGCAAACCATGGTGAAATGGAAGGTTGGAGTTGGAATGCATTGGTTTTGAGTACTTTTTATTATTTAGTTGTGTATTGGCAATATTTGTTTTGGTTAGTTTTTGCTTCAAATAGAATGGTTGCTGCATTTTTATCAATGTAATGGTTTGCTAGTTTTGTAGCAAACTGCAAACCATGGCAAAATTAAAGGATGGTGGCAAATTAACGATTAACCATTTCAATGCCAAAAAGTTATAAATAGTGATCGCTTGAATGCCAAGTTTTTATCAAAGTGATCATTTAAGTGCTAGTCGCGATTACAAAGTGATAACTTCTGTGGCACAAGTTGTAAATAGTGATTGATTGAGTACCAATTTCAAACTTGCACTAGTCGTGGTGCATCTTGCATCTTGTTCTTACACCAGTTAGCTTGCTGGTGCATCTTCTTGCAACACAACAACCTTATAACGAGATGTACCAGCACCCAAAACTACATCTTATTCCAACACATACAACCAGAACCCCACAAATGACATCAACGCATCAACAACTTCAACCAGCAACACTATATGCACACATTTAAATCTAAAAATAATAGCAACCTCATAAGAACAATGCACCAACAGCAAACAAATATACAGCATAACTAATAACTTATCTTGCTAGCTATTAGCCGAAACCAAGCCAAGAGAAAATAACAAAAATAGCTATTATCATTGACATTGATTGATTGTTTACAAAAGAAAAAAAAACATAAACTTCACTTCCCAATCACTTAAGGTTTAGCACATTCTTAAAAAAAAACAAAGGCAATATGGAGGCAACAACTACCATCAGTGATATAATATCTAGCACCCTCCTAAAAAAAGAAAATATAAAAAGAGAGACCATGTCCAGCACCACAAAAAATAAATTATGTTCAGCACCCTCCCATCAGCAGCACCACATAAAAAGAGACCAAGTCCAACACCCTACAACACCCTGATCTCTTTTTCGTCTTAAGACTTTGAATTGATTCATAATTCGAACACTCTTTTGAACTAGATGTGCAAGTTCTTTAACCGAGCATTATGTCACCTCATTTTCCTTGTTTTTGACAGTGGCTATTCTTGTTCTAGCACGTGTCATATGTTGGTCCATATCATCACTATCGCGCCCAATCGTTGGTTGAGATGGAACTAGTGCTGAGTTCTGTTTGGATGGCAATTTTGCAACTATACTCACTATCTTCTTCTTTGGAGTACTCTTCTTTAGCTGTGCCATTGATTCTTGAGTTGGCCCTCCTTGAGAGAGAAGTACCTTCAAAGTTCTCCCATACTACAAGAACATAGCGATATTGTCAACCAAATGAATTGAAGTACAACAAATTAAATGCATGAGGCCTACAAATCTTACATTCAAAATAATCATTCCAGTTCATTCATCTATGTAAATCCCATAACCATATTACCTTAATCTTTTTCCAATAGTCACTCTTGTTCACCGTGGTGCATCATTTTCAGCAGCAACAAATGGGGGAGTAGCCTTTGCAACTTGTGCAGTTACTCATCTTCTCACCTGAGAAATATATCACAAATTTAAAATTTAGCCCATAAAAGACAAACACAACAATGTACAACTTACAGGAACTTTTTTTTTCTTCTCGTTTGCTTAACAGTGAACTCGATTGTTGTTGTTGTTGTTATCCTACCTGTTCCAATCCTTGTCCCTACACTTGAGCCTATAATAGGGCCTTTATTTGGCCCTTTAAAATGCCTTACAACAATGTACTATATTAGGATTATAACCAACTACAATGAATAATTAAACATCTATTCATTTTCATGATGGAAACAAATTAAGAAAACTTATCAAATTACAAGTGCATGATAGAGGAAAAGCACAAGAGAAGCCAGTACACATGGTCAACCATCAAACTTAATCGAATAGGAAATGTAAAGTTAATGAGATAAAGAGAATACTTACCTTACAGCAGAGCTTTCTGTTTGCCCTTCAATAGGCACTACTACAAGGCTTTTTGTCCTACCTTCACTAGGCCCAACAAGAAGCTCTTTAGTAGGGCCTTCTATTCTACCTCCAACCATTACATCTTGCTGTTGATGCTGCCTTCTCAACTCACAACCTTTCTTATTGTGCCCTTTCTTGTGGCAATAGGAGCATTTCATCTTTGAGCTAGTCCTACTCATCCTCTGACTTGATGCCTCTTCCTGCTGCATTCTTCTTTTCTTTTTTGGCCTTCCAATTTGCTTCTTCAACGGCAAAGGTAGAGGGCTTTCATGATTTATTGGTTCCCAAAATTTGCTACTTCTAATAGGCTACATCATAAATTGATATGAAGCAAGGTATAAACTTTTTTGTACCAATCATGTAGGTAATCATCTGGGTTTTCTTGCTTCATATAAATAACACAAATTGCATGGGTACAGGGAATTCCGTTCAGTTGTCAAGCTCGAAATGAACATTTTCTTCTATTTAGGTTGACAATATACTTATCATTATTTTGAATAATCTCATATCCATTATCTCCATTCCAAACTAGATGGCAGAACCTAATAGTAGCAATGTTTGCATCTAATATCTTCATAATCCTAAGGCCACAGTCTCTAATCCATTTCGTAGCCTTATATCTTTGCCTATGTAGTCTAGTCATCACTATCACTTGAATATCATCAAGCATGATGATGATTGATTTGCACTTGGCCTTTAAAATTCTGCCATTGAAAGCTTCACTAAGATTGTTATCAATGATATCGTATTTGAACTCTTCACTGAAGAAAGCCCGACATCAGTGCTTAGCTTTTGTCTAGAAGAGTGCATTAAAACATTCATTTGTCAGCTGCAACAATCCTTGTTTGACTAATTTGAAATTAGCCATGTTGGTACTCTTTTGTTATTTGCCAGAACTACTTCTAAAACCTATCTCCTTTGAAGTTCCTTGACTAGTTTGCATATATGTGCCTCACGCATATTCTATGCTCAACATGTGGCATCAACTCAGCCAATGTAGGAATAAGTCCCTACAAAAATTCAAACCAATAAATATAAGTCGGGAAAAATATGTAAATGATTAATATTAAAATGGAGTAAATTAATTGATTATGAAATTACCTTATGTTGGTTACTCATGAATGTCCATCCTCCCCATCGGTTATCTCAAGGTCATCCATTAAATTTTTGAGAAACCAGGACCAAATATCCTTCACCATCGCCTAAGCTATTGGAAACATTTGATTATTAGCATTTCTCCCCATAGCAGCCAACAACTCCCCCTTGCACAAATCAAACCCTTTGGAGAGCATCCATTTAATCCTATAACTCTTTTACAATCAACCAAGAAGCCCCGTTTGTATGCATCAAAACAGATATAAAATCTATCAAATCTAAGCCCAAGATCAAGGAGTGTCCTCTTCACAACCTCTACTTACACCCTACTAGATGGGTTTTAAAACATGCATTCGCTAACATAGTCACATACATGCACATATTCTTCCTTATACCCACTCATCAATATTTTCATCACCTCATCTTAGCTCTCTTGTATTGATTCCTTGACACATTAACTCCTACTTGCTCCTTCACTAATTGTTAAAAAAATGCTTTGATAACCACACACTTGTTACCCTTTTATTGTTAAAAATAATTGGACAAGTATGCTCCTCCTGCAAGGATCTAATCTGGAATGATCCATTCTTATTCAACATGCCATAAAGCTTCTATGGACAATTGGGTTGTGAACACTTAGCTCTCACAAATTCCTTTGTATTTCTAATGAATTTAATACTCCTTTGTTCACCAATAGAGTTCTTCACAATAGCTTCCTTAAACTATTTGACATCATCAAATCTCATGCCCACAAATAAAATAATTGGATCATAGCAAGAGTACTTACTTTTTCTTCGACGAGCAGGTTCTTTATCATCATTGTTAAGCTCATTTTCCGAACTAGCAACTTCATTGCCACAGCTTTCTTCATCTTCACTTCTATTATCTTCAACTAGAACTCCATCCCCATTTACTAGCTTGGGCCTCCTTGCTGAAGGTGCAAGTTTTTTTATCAGAAATTCCCTTTGCTTTTGTCTTGATTGTGCGAGTTCATCATCATCTTCGTTACTTGGGAAATTTACTGAAGCAAAATATTCATCTTCCGATTCACTAGATAAACCAATTTCCCATTCTTATCCAATGAAGTCCTCATCGCCCAAATCTTCACCCAAGCTTTCAAGACATGTCACTGTTTGTTCATCTCTATCAATGTGAGTTCTCTCCCTTCATCTCTTTCATCCTCGACCTGATTACTTGCTTGAATAAGGTCCCTCACTTCTCCTCTTTCAGTGGTGGTTTGCTCATCCCCATCCTCATCCTCATCCTCACCATCCTCATCATCTTCATCATCCTCACCATCATTATAATACTCAACATATACCTTAGCTTTTTGCCATGAAGATAATAGTAAATGATATCCTTAATACCATTATCGTCATCAAAAAATCTCAAGTCATCATTCAATTCATTCCCATGAACACAGTAATGTAGTTTTGCACTTTGCATTGTAAAAAATACACTAAATCCCTTGTAAAATCAATATATGATGATTTCCGAACATTGACATAAATAGTACCTTCATTTCCACCATTATATTCCCAATCATCAGTGCCAATAAGAAACTCTCTACCATAGCAAACAATGATGCCTACCTATTTGCGTCCATGTCAATTCTGCACCCAATGAAAAAAAAAAAAAAAAAAAAAGAAATGTCATTACTTGTTGGGACCACATCACAGAATCAGCAACTTCACATAGAGGTCCTTGCCATTTTGTTGTCAAGAAACAAATGCAACTAATCTCCCCAATTAAGTACTTTTACAAAAACAAAAGAAACCAAATTGAATAAACAAAGTGAGGTCCCACCACCCATTTTTCAATTCAATCACATTCAATCTCCCTGTTTGCCCCATAGAAGCAGTCCAATTAATTAAATAAATTTGAGCCACCATTGTTTCCCCCCGAGTCAGCTCCTTTTTCCCCTTCACATCATATTTTTCTATTTGGTCCTCACAAAAGAAAGGGAACGAACAACAAAACCCTCAAATTTTCTATTCGGTCCCCACCACTTTCCCCCCGAGCCAAGCTCTCAATTTTCCCTCCACACCCTAACTTGCCCGTCGGAACCCTAAATTTTTCACTAAATTGACCCACGTAGAGAATATGACAAACCTGAGTGAGGGAGAGTTGAGGACTTAACCAGTGAACGAACGTGAATGATGGCGCAACTACAGCGGTGGTCGAGTTATGGCGGGCGATTGAACGACGGTGGGTCAGTGAGCTACGGCCGACGGCGTTGAGCAAGAACCCTATTCGAACACCGTTTTTGGCCCATGTCATTTTTTACCGTATTGAATCCACTATACGATGATCGTTTTGTAGGTAATCCACGTGGAATGGTAAAACAACATTGTTTCTTACAAAGAAAAGGAAACAACGTCGTTTTATGCCATCCACCATGGACAATATTAAGAGTTGTCGAATTTTTTTAAAATATAAATGCCACGTAATCATTTTGGCTGGAATTTCTCACCGGTGGCACCAAAATGATAATTTTTTCTCCGATTTGGCACTTAAGTGATTCGGCAGAAACTTTTGGCACCAAAGTGAGCGCCATGCACAACTTATGGCACCATTAGTGTACTTATCCCCAATATTTTGTCATCAATTCATTTCAGTGTGCATCTTTATCATGAACATCGTGCCATCGATTAAATTTCGACTTTACATTTTGCATGCTCTCAAGCTTTGTCGTTAATTAAATTATGATATAGTTTGTACATGTGTATTGCTATGGAAATGTTTGTATTTTCAAGCCTTGTTGTTGATTGAATTTCGGCACTATTTATATGTACAATTTGGTTTGAAGTTCGAAATAAAAGTTTGCAGTTATTTCTTGTCTGCTTGGATATTTCTTGTCTAGAGTCACCATAGAACCCATCCCTCTCACCAAAGGTAGAAGAACAACTTTAGGAAAAGATGTTTTGTTGTCGAGTAGATTTTAGCGAAATAAATGGCACGTGCAGTGGGACCATTATGATTGATTTGAGGAGATATGATCATGAAAACAAGAAATCAACTTGATTATGATACGCTAGTGGTGACAACTCTTCATCACAACCTAGTAATAATAAGGTGGGAAAGTCATCGATTGCACTATCGGTGGCGAATCAAGAACAAGTTGGAGATGTTGATATCAATACAACTCACCAATGAGCAGAGAAGACAAGCCAAGCCCTACAATGTTGGCTGTCCTGCGATGGTTATTGAAGGAGCACAAGAATGAATTGATTAACTGCATGATAAAATATCTCATTGATGTGATTGAGCCAATTACCACCAATACCTCCCATGAAGTGATGAATAAGCTTGGAACATCAAGTCATTCAATTCAAGTGTAAGCAAGTCCTAATAATCCTGCATTTATTTTAAGAGGTTGTGCCTATCATTAGAGGCATTTAGCTTAATCTCATTCAAGTTAACTTTGGTGGTATCGGTTATAGCAATGACAAAGGGGCACGTGATGACTCTTGGGTTTCCTAATTTAAAATAATCGAATGATTAATGAATCATTCGATTATTTTAAAAGGAGGCATATGTTGACTCCCAAAAATGCCCGATATTTAGTTACTATTGATATGCGATAATCGTTTGGAAACAATAAAAGTGAACTCGACAACCTCATATGCAACCATCAAAATTAACGTTAAAAAAGAGAAAAGAGTGGAAAATATACTATCTAGGCATGTATTGGTTGATATTATAAGTAGTTGATGACTTGGATGAAAGTGTTAGCACATGTCAACTAGTGATGAATGACGGTAGATTATTTTACCAAAGTTATCGATAGTGTGTTAACTAAGGAGTAGATGATCGATTCAGAAGATTGCATCTGAGGCTCAAGCACGTGTAAATTCATTAAGGAGATTGTGTAGAATAATTATGTGAAGATGAAGAATGAGGTTGCTTTTTTGAAGGGAATTGACAATGTGGAAAAATAACAACTCTTTAAAGATAAGACCGCTATTTTGAAGGAAATTAACAACATGGGAAATAAATAAATCCTTGGAGATAAAGATACTATTTTGAAGGGAGTTGACAACATGAGAATATGGAATCATTATTTTCGGAATTGTCAAACTACAATTCAACCACGAAGAAACGGCTCCCAAACAGTTATGATAGAAGATCTATAAATACCAAGTTCTATCAATTGGAAGAGGCCCCCTTGACAATGAAAATGTAAACTTTTATTATCTTTACTTTTTGTACTTTATTTTTCCTTAGTTATAAGTTTCCGATTCATGTTATCAATTAAATCTCGACACATATCTATATCCCGATGTTTTGTTATTGATTCAATATTGGTGTGCATCTCTATCATGGGTGTCACACTGTCGATTAAATTTTGGTGCCATATATTTGCACATTCTTGAGCTTTGTCGTCAATTAAATTCTAACATAGTTCGTACATGTGTATTACTGTGAAAATGGCTGTATTCTCAAGCCTTGTTGTTGATTGAATTTCATGATTTGTATGTACAATTTGGTTTGAAATTTGAAACAAAGATTTGTAGTTATTTCTTGTCCGCCTGGATATTTCTTATTCGGAGTTGCCATATAACCCGTCTCTTCTCATCAAAAGCTAAAGAATAACTTTCAAAAAGATGTTTCGCTGTGGAGTAGATTCCAATGAAATAGATATGAAGTCGCTACTTTTCTTTTGGATGATTTTGAGATAAAAGTATCAAAGGAAGATTAAAAGAGGAGATGACTTTTAAAAGGGTTCTCATAAATAAAACCTAAACTTGCATGTCAATCTACCGAAGAGTGAAATTAATTGGTTTTTTACTTTCAACCTCCCCCCTTCCCAAAACAAGTTAAAAATAGCAAACAAGTTGTTCAATTTATCCAAACACATTGGAATTCCACCCAACAAAACTATTCAATAATAATAAATAAAAAAAGAAATACTTGCTATAGTTTGTCTACATCAAAATTCCAAGCAAATTTATTAAAC
Source organism: Eucalyptus polyanthemos subsp. polyanthemos (assembly GCA_017140185.1). Taxonomy (NCBI): domain Eukaryota; kingdom Viridiplantae; phylum Streptophyta; class Magnoliopsida; order Myrtales; family Myrtaceae; genus Eucalyptus; species Eucalyptus polyanthemos. The sequence goes on from CM029464.1 coordinate 53,692,621, forward strand.
CAAAAATTTCTATTGCGAATTGATTGCAAATAAGCTAAACACATTTTACAAAAAGACGTATTAAACATTGCATCAAAATAGATTTTTGCTAGATGGCAAGCCATACTTTTAGTATTTGATTTTGATATTGAATTTATATATTGTTCTTCAAATTCATTACCTGATTTTCTCACAAAAGAATTTTTATAGGCAATACTATTATACTAAGACCAAAAAAAGACAAAGATAACGGCAAAGCCATTGCTAAAACTTCCAATACACCACCAAAGCCAAAAGACTTGACACCAATCAAGTCATGGCTTTAGATGGTAGAAAATCAATCATTCTTACAACAACATTCAATACCAAATACCTCTCAACATCTAATAACAAATACCCTCCAAAAGAAGAATCTATACCAGCTCTAGCTTAGCTAGCTACCATACTACCCAAAGAAGCATTGGAAATTCTGTCTTAATTTTGGGCAAGATTCAGAAGTTTTATCAAAATATCTTGTTGGAACAATGCCTTATTTGATACAATTGAGATATGCCCTTGTATCAAAGAGTGTTGTTGTTTAAAGAATATTCATTGTTGATTTTTATCATTATAATCCATTTCCTAGAGGTTATTTCTATTAATAACATAAGGAAGTCTAGGTCAGAAGTATAGAAAAGTATTAGTGATTTCATTTTGATCTTCTAATTTTGCTTTTCCTTTTATAACAAGAGATTTTATATAAGATATTTCTTGCTTCATTTCTAATTGTGTCACTTTCAAGGCCTATATTTCTAATTTTTGTTGCTTTATTTCGTTTTGGAGATCATTAATATTTATTGGCCTAGAATGGGGTTTTTTTTTTTTATTTAGAATGTCTTTTAGATTGTAGGAAATATCAGATTTAGTATTAATATTCATTGAAGATTGTAGTCTATCTAAGTATTCTTTTTTTGCTTCTCGGTCGGTTATTTTATCAGTAGTACTGAGGATGAATTCTTATTCTTTTGTTAACATGTTTATTTCAGGGATAGGTTTTTTTGGAGAGGCGTATTCTTATTCTGATTTTGAAGAGGTTTCTATTTCATTTATTTGAAGACCTTATTTTCAAGAAGTTCATCAGAAGAAGTATCAACGGTTTCTATAAAGATGTTGTTTAATTGGTATAAAGTATTATCATCTAGAGATAGTTCATTCAATCTTTTATTAATTCCATCTTCCTTTGATGAAACCGGACTTCACGTAATAGTTCGACTATATGAATTATCTGTTAATGATACTAACCATGAAACAACAAGTGGTTGTAAAACCTACTTGCTTAGAATATCTAGATATATGTCCCAAATGTGAACTGGTTTGCATTCGATGGTGTGTGAGGAATCAAATTTGTGTTCTGCGCCTCATCTGCCTGTGTTCCTCACCCACTAAACCAATCCCATAAAGGCATATATTAGGCAACCGAAGTTCCCTAACTTATATATCTAGATTACGTGCTCTAATATTCGGTCAAAGTGGTCAACACTAGCTAGTTTGCTTTCCCAAAATAATTTTGAAGCAGCCAAATCTCAAAAGGGTTATATCTTTATCTATCTTTATGTCCAATCATATCTCTTATTTATTGATAGGTTACAAGATGGATATTACCCACATGCAAATTTATATATATATGAGTGAAATTAATAGTTGCCATCCACCGATAAGACTGGTTGAGGAAGGGATGGAGGAAAATTTGTCGTATCTTGAAATGACGCATCATTTTTATCTTCACTGCTTCTGTCAATTTCGTCAAGGCCTGATCCGCGCTTTAGTTTACTTTTACTCCTTAGGTATTTCCTAGATTTTGCTCACTTCAATAAAGAAAAGCTTTGCCTTTGCGTCCCTCCCTCACGTGCAAGCCCAATGCATGAATGTTCCCCCTCGAAGGTCTCGTTTCCTTTCCATGCTATCGTGCAATAAAGAGGGTCCAAAATTCACCAAATTGTCGAATAGGAAAAAGCCACTCTCATAGTGTTAAAAAAATTACAAAAATTGATCAAAAAGCAAACTTTAGGTTGAAATTTAATGATGAGCATTTACTTTACTTTCTAGAACTTTAAACTTTGTGCAGAATGGAATTTTTTTATCCTCATAATATTACGTTATACTTGAGGTTGCAAGATTCCAATCGTTGGATTAGATAGGCACCACATTGATTCTAGAAACATGACCGTTTCCTCAATTTGGGTCTATGATCTTTTAACGGCAATAGGCTTTACTTTTTGGTTTTTTCATCTTTGTATGGATGTGGTCCTTTGCTCGCAAGGTTTGACCTTTGTTGTCGAAAAGCTCATGGATGCTCCCGTGCCCAACTTCTGAATTTTTTTTCACGGGATATTCAAAAAGTCGGCACATAGATAAAATAGTGCATTTTTTATTTCTAGAGTTTCTAGTATAACTAGCAACCTATTTGTGAGCCTATTCTATTTGAATCAACTGTTAAAATTACCATTTATTTTGGGAAGAATTTTGTCCCAAGATCCACTGGAGGCTTTTGCCATCTCAACATAACGCATTTCTAAAGAATCGAGAAATACACAATTCTCATTTTGTTTTCCCATGATCGTTTTTTATATTATTTATTTAATGACCTAACTATTTATCTCAACTCAAACACTCTCAGCCGTGTGTACTCTTGCATGGGTCTAGTCCCAATCGTACATTCCGGAATTGCATGGGATGCTGGTGGCCCTTGCAGCTCCATTTTCCCGCGCGTGCTCGCCAACACTTTGTGGTGTTGTTCTATTAAACCCTAAAAATTATCGTGTCTAAGAAAGCAGTCAAAAAAATCTGTCTGATCTACTCAACATATTACGTGAATGCGTATAGAGTCGTCTTTGTGTCAAATCAAATACATTGTCCTCCTCAATAATTCCCTATTCTCTCTCTCTCTCTCTCTCTCTCTCTCTCCCCCTCCCCCATCCCTCCCTCTTCACCAAGCATGTAGCAGAAAGAGTTGCGAGATTTTATTCGAAGAGCTCTCTCTCTTTCTCTCTCTCTCTCTCATACCATAACCTCGTTGCCATCACCCCCTCTCCACCGTTCATGTTCACTCACTTCTTCCGTTTCCTTTCCTCTCTCTCCCGATGACGCCATCTTTATCCTACCTTTTGACGGCGCAGGTGATCCTTTTAGCCTTTTCATCCTCAGTTTTCTTGCTCTTCTCTTCGCTGCAACAATTATCTGAACTCTCAAACCCAATATTATCTTAGTTTGAAGGTTAACAGGCTCAAGCGCGAGTCTGAGAGAGTGAAAAAGGGCCAAAAGAGAACATGGTGATGGAGATCATCAACAAAGTATGGACGATATTGATGCAGTTGATTTGGAAAGTGGTGAGACGTGAAGATCTGAAACTTGGAGATCATGTTTATAGATATGGGTTATATGGCTTATACAGCCATCACGGTGAGTCCTCATCATCTTCCTGATTTTGCGCTTCTTTTTCTCGCCTTTCTTTTTGCTCCTGGGCCAATCACTTTGCTCTCCACTCCACCGCACTCCTCTCCCAAGAAAACGTAATAACACAAAAGAATCAAGAAAAACACCGATCTACTCCATTTCCAACAACGTCTAGAAGCCTCAGCAGAATATAAAATATTTCCAGTAACAGTTCGTCTATATAGAAATCACCAGAGAAAAAAAATGACTACAGAGATTGTACTCGTAGCAAATCCGGGGATGAAGCACAGCCGAACTCAGGTCACTTTCGAGCTCTGTCACTGTTGAGTTTGATCCATTCCCCGTTATCACTCTCCTCTCATATTTCTTCTTTTATTTCAAAGCAATTCCTGTCTGAGTTCAGTCAAACATGCCATCTCGCCAAAGAAAAAGGCATGAAAGGCTTAAAAATATGAAACCCTAGATTCTTGGCGGGGAGAGAGAGACAGAATATTCGCACCATTTTGGCTTTCCAGCACCAACCAATACATGTAAAAGTGTGTTACTCCTCCGCCACAAGATATTAGTAAACGACAACTTGTTTGAACTGGTCCGATCAGGAAGCACTTTCTCATGAAATTAGTATGGTGCTTTTCCACTCACACGAAATGAGACTGTGAAGATTACACCAAGTAAAAAGAAACTGATATGGCTGCAAAGATGTATATCAATGAGCTATATTTTGATAGAATAGGGAAATGGTGGCATAAAGAGTTGAAAGCAAAAAAGTTATACAGAGTGAGAATGAAATGGAAAGACTGTATCAACTGATTTTGTAGGCCAGACTCAAACTAATTACTGATGCAGAGCAAAAGCAAACATAGAAATAATGCTCACTTAAATGATTTCGGTTATAGCATTTACTTGGTTGGACCTTGACTTATGTGGGTATCTATCAAAAAGAAGTCTCTTACGACTTTGACATATTAAGATTAAGTACAACAGATCTAATCAGTCAAAGAGATTAGAGCAACATGGCCACCAAGAAGCTCAACAACACCAAAGTCCAAACTTGCTCTGTTCCTCAAGGCTTACTGGGGAAAATGATGTTCTAGATTCTGTTCTCGCTTTTAGTGCGTGGAATTTCTGTATCTTTCCTTTATCGAGAGTTGGAGTGAGAATTCTAGAGCTAAGCTAGAACTACAACAGATTTTACTTCTTTTTTAACTTCCTAAACAAAATATCAGAAAATTATATAGATTAACACTTCTCGGTCAAGATCAGCCTACATGTTGAGTTAAGTTCGAGCCAAAATCGTCCCTAACCAAAAGTTCATCTTAATATTTTTTGGATTAAAATTGATTCTTTACAGTGTTCCACACGTGTATATATGATAGGAATTTACGTTGGCAAAGGCCATGTGATTCACTTCACCCGAACACAAAGCAAAATGGCCATATTCCCATCATTGTCCAAGACTAGCTGCAAGCAAGAAATTTTGCCTCCCTGCCCAGAATGTGGATACCAGGAGACCACTAAGCGTGGAGTCGTCAAAACTTGTCTCAGTTGCTTCCAGTGGGATGGCAAAAAACTCCGATCCCTTCAAAGGCGAGGAACTCACACTATGTTAGTCAATATTAAATCGCCCCATCAAGTTGTCAATACGGCTTGCAAGCTTCATGCGAACAATGCTTTTGGCAACTACAACCTCATCAACAACAACTGCGAGCATTTCGCCACATTTTGCTGGACTGACGTTCGTGCAAGTAAACAGACGGCATTCCTCAGTGGATGTGAGCGGACTTTTAAGGAAGCCAGAGATCGGACCGTGAAGTTGCTGCAGAGAAACTGAATTCCAGTGATCAAACATTCCTCCAATATTGTATTGTCCGTCTGTGTATTGTTGTAATATCTGTTTCAAGGCATTATAATTGGGACTGGAATGGCGGCGACAGACACGCACACACGTGCACAAGAAAGAAATTTGTGGAAAGAAAAGTGCGCTCAACTTATCATGTTTATGTTGAGATGCATGTATAAATTAGTGGCAAGTGGATGTTCAATGTCTGGAAATATGATCAGTTATTTGTCGGCCTTCGGTGTTCCTTATGAGCATAGGCCAACGGTCCTCCTAGTTAAATATGCCGAGAGAAGGCAATAGCTGATGCTGACGGAATCTCACATTCTCATATCACTTCGCTAATTACGATATTTGGGGAAAGAAGGAAATGTTTCGGAAGGTTCGACATGAAATTGATCTACCAATGACAGACGGGGTAAAAGTTTTGGTACAGTTCAAAAACGACTTGCGGGTTAACAAGTGTCTAGAAAGCATTCTTCAAATAATTCCGATTCCATTTTGTATTTCATTTTTCTGGATGTTTAGCTCCGTTTTTTTTTTTTTTTCCTTTTACTGGGAAAGAACAGCTCAGCGTGGACTGATACTATAGAAAACGTGGAGAAACGTAGCGAATGACCATATATGAATGTATGTACTGCAGTATACTTTTGGTTGTGACTGTTAAAATATATCTCGAATTTCAGCCCATTGGACAGACACCCGGTTCGAATAAAATGTTTCTTGATTGTGGAAACTGAAAAGAAAGAAAGATGGGCATATTATTTCTCTTCCGGAGTTGGTCAAGTAGATTTGTGCAAGAGAAAGAAAAGGATAGTCCAAGGTGTTGACCGAATCTCACTTTAAATTTGCTTCCTTATCCAGTACGTACGCGTGGCTTATCTTTAAGGATTTAGTGCACTTCTCTTCTCCAGGCGATGATTATTTAAATCTAAGGGTTTGTTTTTCGTGTGTTATTCTTGCATATAATATATATAACACTGTGGATTAAAGAGAGAATATATACTGCAAGTAACACTGTGGATTAAAGAGAGAACAGTAAAGCCTTGAAGCGCCGTTTAATATGCGAGTGCTTCGTTTGACTTTTTTTATGAAGAAATATTGAAGCCCCGTTCATGAGTGCTCGGCTGTGAGTTTCTCCATTGGTTTCGTTTGTGCAATCACACCAAGAAGTTTTTAGTGTTAAAAGTCAATTAAATTCTTTTGGTAAGAATTTGTGTATAATTTCTTCAGGAGATTGAAAGATTATTTAGCGAGGAATTGTTGGGCTAAACATCACGTACATTATTGGATATAATTGGGGCTTGAGAAACACAAGGTGTTTGAGTGACTTAAGTTTGGTTATAATATCCGTGTATCACTTGATTTATAGTGGAATTCGTCGTTGCTCTCCCTATGGATGTAGGTCAGTATGATTAAATCACATAAATTTGGTGTCCAATCTATTTTCTTGTTCTAATTTTATTGTTCAATCGCTCAATTTCCTCAACAATTGGTGTCAAAGTTAAGCTTTGCTGAGTTGAAGTGAATCGCTGGCAATAGAAGAAGGAAATGTGAGAATTGATAGATTTGATGGGAAAGACTTTAGTTTCTAGAAGATGCAAATTGAGGATTATCTCTATCGGATGAAACTATACTTGCCCTTGTCTGAGGAGAAGCCAGAGACGATGAAGCAAGTTGACTGGGAATTGCTAGATAGATAAGCTTTGGGTGTTATTTCGTTGATGTTAACTTGTAACTTCACGTTTAACATCATAAAAAAGAGCACCACTACTAGTTTGATGAAAGCCTTATCAAATATGTACGAGAAGCCTTATGTGATCAAAAAGGTCTATTTGATAGGAGTTTTAATTTGAAGATAAATGAAGATGTGTCAATTGCATATCTAGTAAGGAATTCAATGTGATTGTTAGTCAATTGAGTTCAGTTGACATTGACTTTGAATATAAGATACGTGCTTTGATTATGTTATCTTCATTACTTGATGGTTAGAATATATGACCGCTATTAACAATTCATCTATATCAATAAGCTTGATGTTTGATGGAATTTGAGATTCAATTTTGAGCAAGGACATCCATAGAATTTGTATCTATTGCTTTAATTGGTGAAAATAGAGTGAGATCTAGTACATATGTTAGTGACAGTTGTACAAACATAAAAATCGTGGTCACTATAGGATTAGTGATGTTGTCTATTAGAGTGGTGGCAAGAGGGGGTATTTTAAAAGAAATTGCCTTAAGCTAAAAAAACAAGAAGGTAAGGAACTTATAATTGAGACTATAAATGATGTTGCAGCTATTGCTAAAAAAATTCGAATAGTGCTAATTTTATTTTGTCTATCACTAATTATTCATCATTTGATGGATGGATTATGAACACTAGTTGTTTGTTTCATGCTACACCAAATAAAAACCAACTTATTAATTATTAATGCCTAGATAATAGTAAAGTACAATTGGGGAACAACATGGAATACGATATTTTAGATGTTGGTGATATTAGAATCAAAATGTTGGATGGTATCGTGAGAATATTGACTGGAGTAAAACATGTTCCAAAGTTCAAGAACTTAATTTTCTTACGTGTCATGGATTTGGCTAGGTGTTGGTACGGATGAGCATGTTGGACCGCCCAAACCGAGAATCACCCGGATTGGATTGGATTGGTGGTTGGTCCAATTCCCGAATGGATCTATCCGATTCCCGATTCCATAAAAATGGAAACAATGATTGTCGATCTAATTCTCAATTCTGGGGGAACTGGACGGGATCAACTCTTTTAATATATATATATATATATATATATTTTAAAATATATATATATATATATAATTTCTTTAAAATAGTAATAAACCCTCAAAATAGTAACAACTCTAGTAAATTTTTTTTACTAGGCGGTCAATTCCATGCTATTTGTCTGGTTGATTCCCAATCCTAAGATTGTCCGGTTTGATTCTCGATCCCAAAAATTGGGAACCGGTCCTCCTGATCTAATTCTCAGTTTTTAGGTGGAACTAAATCCGACCGGGAACCGATCATCTCTAGATGTTGGTATTTTTCAAAATGTGGAGTTCTGAAAATTGTTCTAAGTGTTTTGATAATAATGAAAGGAATCAAGCATAGTGGCTTATGTGAGCTTCAAAGTGAGACTGACAAATTTCGCCGTGGAGACGTTGATTGCATCTGTTCAAGAGTCTGAATTATGGCAAAGCCAAAATAAATTACTTTAGCCCTTATAAAAAAAAAAAAAAACTGATTCTTGAATCCCTTTCACACTCATGTCACGTCGAGGTACTGCAGAAGAAAAAACTGCAAAATCTGATCTAATTTATCATAATCGATTAATTAACATGTTAATTAACCGTATTCTGAAACACAGAAAAAAAAATCATTGGCTTATCAAATTATCTATCTAGTCATGAAAAAGATTCAACAAAAGACAAAAACAAATCCACTATCCGTTTTACGTCAAGCAATACGTGGAGTAACTCCCGATATAGTAGTATTATGTGGTTATGTTGCTACCAAATTGAATGTATGCATGTGTTGTAATTTAGATCAATGGCGGAGAGTGTGAATCAGTACAACTGTTAAAAAAAAAACATGGAAATTGTAAAGTTAATTGATGGGAATGTCCATAGGTTGTTGCGGTTTCCTTCAAAGAAGAGTGCTAAATTTATGCTAATAGTTGTTGATGATTGCTCGATAAAAACATTAGTGTTTGTATTTAGGCAAAAGTTTGATGTTATTATCAAGATTAGGCAATTGAGAGTTTTGATCGAAAAAAAAAAAAAAAAAAAAAAGATTCGCAAAAAAATTATGCATGTACAAACTAATAGTAGCATTGAGTTTTCCTCGTGGAGTTTTGCTCGAAGCTATAAAATAAATTCTGCATGAAAGAAGATATAATGAAACAACGCACTAATGCCTATGAACCATAACATGTTGCGAAATTGATAAACAAAACATCATTAGAGATGACCCATAAAATGCTCTTTAGTGTTGGTATGGCTAGGAAATTCCTAATAGATACATTTGGTATATCGAGCTACCTAATAAATAAATCCCATTAACTATGATTGGATGTCAAACTTCTAAAGTGTGGTCAGATAATGTTGCTAATTATTTAGTTCTTAGAATATTTGATTGTCCATGTAATGTTGGAGTTGGTGATGGTAAGTTGGATGAAATGGTACAAAAGTGCATGTTTCTAGCTTATGCGCAAGATGAGCGGGACTCTCGGTCGTGATGTCTGGAATTAAATACACTTGTTATTAGTAGAGAAGTTCTTTTTGATGAATCTCTCATATTTTTTGCTAGGAGTGATTATAATAGTGTTTATATGGATCTAAACGATGTTCAGCTTGAGGTGAAGTTGTAACCAGAAAAATTCCCAAGATAGCAGGTGCTAGCATAATAATCGACATAACTAGTGCGTGTAGCGAGATGAAACTTGTAGAACTAGTGGTTTTTATAACCGCTGATATTGACAAGTGTGTTTATCAATCTCTTAACGAGTATGAATGCAATAATTGTTTTGCTTTATCTTTGATAGAAGAGATTGTGTTGAAAAATCTTTGCGGAGTAGTTAAAAGCGCATATTCACTTGCTACTCTAATGAGATCCTCAATTATGATGAAATTCAAGCACGGCTTAGACTTGAAAAATATCTGTAACAGTTGAGCCAATTAGGAGCTGCAGGAGAGTAGCAATTGTGAGTTGATTCAAACATTTAGCCAATATGGAAATTGTTAAAATATGTCTTGAGTTTGAATCCCGTTAAATAAAAACTCGATCGTAATAAAATGTTTCTTGATCATGGAAATTGAAAAGAAAGATAGATGGGCACGTTATCTCTCTACCGGAGTTGGTCAAGTCATAAAAGAAAAGTAAAGTAGATTTGTAGTAGAGAAAGAAGAGGAAAGTCTAAGATCTTGATCGAATCTCACTTTAAATTTGCTTCCTTATCGGGTACGTACGTGTGGCTTATCCTTAAGGATTGGTGCAGTTCACTTCTCCGGGCAATGATTATTTAAATCTAATTAGAGGTTTGTTTTTCATATGCTATGCTTGCGCGCGGGCCGCACACACATACATATATATAGAGAGAGAGAGAGAGAGAGAGAGAGAGAGAGAGAGAGAGAGAGACACACACACACACACACACACACATATATATTGTAAGTAACACCGTCAATTAACGAGAGAACAATAGAGCCTTGAAGCATTGTTTAATGTGCGAGTGCTTGGTCTGCCATGTTGACGAAGAAATATTGAAGCGTAGTTCACTGGTGCTTGACCGTGAGTTTCTTCGTTTGTTTCGTTCTTGCAATTACACCAAGAAATTTTTAATGTTGAAGTCAATTAAATTCTTGTTATAAGAATTATTTTGTGTGATTGAAAGATTATTTGTGTACAAATATTGTATTATTATTTGCTTTCCACAATAGTGACATTAGCTTATATCTCATTATTTCTTAGAGTGAGAGAAGCTCCCTCGCATTTGGCTATCATTCATTAATTACATGTGTGCATTAAGATTTAAAGCTTATCGCCTACTTTCAAGAAATGTTTGGAAGAGGGAACTCACAACAAAACAATGCCACATTTTCTAAAGATTGAGGAAGAAAAAACGATCTATAAAGAGAACAATTCATTTGAAAGAAAAAGGAAATCTTTAAAATTACATCCAGTACAAATAACACAAAAATATCATTTTTTACGTTAAATAACTAGAATCAAATTCTATGCTCCGCAAAAGGAGGGAGATCATGAGATTTCCTTCGTGAGGTCATCAAATAAATTAGTTAGTCGGGCAGGATTCAAATAGCAGCACATGTACTAATTTTTCAATAATTTTTCTTCGCTTAAGAACCATTTGCAACGAAATAATATTTTCGCAAAAGTTCGAATAGAAGTATATAATTCCAGAATCCAAAATTGCTCATTTTCGTCTGTAAAATTTTCTAAGGAGGGTAGGTCATGGAGATGCAAATATATATCTTATTTTCATCAAATGAATGGATATACATTTTTAAAGTAATTTTTATACGAGAATGCGTCATGTTTCTGATTGGTCCCTCATTAGTATTATTATATTTCTTTTTCATCTGAAAGAGGCAAACGAAGGAAGCTTCTGTTCCTGTTCATTATAGGTTATAGGTTGGGCCCCACGCACTTATTCTTCATCCGAAGTCAGTGGACAAAAAATTACTTTTTTATATAAGCTTTTGGCTGTCAAATTGGCAAATCATATTGTTCGCGTGTTGCAATTTTCTTGGTCATGTCCCTTTCTGTACACCATGGGCACGTGGTGGGTGCTAATGATGGGAGAGATTTCCGATGTTGATTTTATAGGCTTAAAAGTATTTAGGGTCGAGGCTTTTTAAGCTAAGTTTGGCATATTGCCAAATAATAACAATTTATGTTCTTTTTTATTTTTATTTTGGGGAGTAGATTTATAACAGAAATTTATTTGGTAAAATTTTTATTCTCAAGAATAAATTTTTATTTTTTTGTTCCTAAAAGTAGATTTGGAATATGATCGAAAAGTAAAAAAAAATATTAATTATTTGTTCCCGAAAACAATTCCTAAATCAAACTGATCCGATTTTTCTATCTTCTCTTCTTTCTTCTTATTCTTCTTCCCCCTCTCTTCTTCTTCAACCACCACCGCTGTCCACCGCCGTCGATTGCCAACAACCGGTCCGGCCAACTTGCCGAAGGCTCACCATGCTAGGGTGAGGCTTAGCCAACTCATTGGAGGCTTGCCCAACTACTGAGGCTTGCCAATGGCCAGGCAAGGTCGAGCCCCATTGGCAGCTAGGTGAGTTCGAAATAGATAATAAAACTCCAAATCGCTGCATTTGTCAACTATTATATGTTATCTAACTTAGTAATTTAATAGTAAAATAAAATGAAAATTAACGAAAGATAAATTTATCATAAGTATACTAGTTTTTTTTATAATAAAATAATTAATTTAGTGTAAATTTGTTATAATTGTACCAATTTAAAGTCTTTTGTAGTATTAACCACATATTAAACTTGTGCAAGGATTCCACTTGAAGAAGGTGATACCATGTAATGCGAAAATACATGGAAGCTAGGAGTAATTGCCACTTCGACCAAAAGTTAAATCATACGCAAAGGTCGAACCCTACCCAAGACACACCGGTCAATAAGTTAAAGATATCCATGACCCAAAAAGAAAAAATAACTTAAAGATATCGATTTTTTTTTTAACGAAATTATATCCTCAGGGCCTTGCACGCGCGTTGTTGTGTCGGGGAAATAATTGAATGTGGGCATCCCAAGATCCTGGAAAGTGGGACAAAGATGGAAGGATACTCTCTATTATTTTGACAATGTGTGCACGCAGGCAGCAAGTGGAGATGAAAAATTGGATACTCTCTCTATTATTTTAAGAGCGAAGAGACAACTGAGTGGGGCACTTTTCCCTCCCTTTCGGCAGGAGAGAGGGTACCGAATGGACCCACGTCGACTTTGACTACAGTGTCTGGCAGAAGAATTTGGGATTTCCCTTTATTCATTTATCTATCTTTTCCCGATACTTTCTCTTTTCTTCTTTCTTTTTACCCCTTTTTTTGTCCTTTCTTTTCAATGATCATCATGTGACAACATTTCCGATACCCACAACACAAAATCCTTTTACCGAGGGCCCCACCTCTCTCTCTCTCTCTCTCTCTCTCTCCATGAGCAGTAATACGATAAAACACTTTACCATCAATCCACGCCTGTGATTTATCTTCTCGTAATTCTATTGCAACAAATGATTCTTCTTTTACGTGAAAATGGTCCATATCTATAATTGTGATTTTAAATATGGATAATTCTCCAATATTTTGTTTATTCGCAACAAATTATTTTCTCTATAAGGCAATGAAAAGTAAATTATGCTTATTTGAATAGATATACTATTTCACCAATTGAGTCATAGGTATCTAACATATTATAAACATGTTTTTCAATATTTATGAGAAACGCCTCTCTCTCCCCCACATGCATGCAAAAATAAGAGAGAGAGAGAGAGAGAGTCCTTATTTTTTTCTCTCCTTGTTCTCTTTTTCCACACCCACCACCATCGAGAGAGAGAGAGAGAGAGAGAGAGAGAGAGAGAGAGAGAGAGAGAGAGAGAGAGAGAGAGAGTCCTTATTTTTTTTTTCTCTCCTTGTTCTCTTTTTCCACACTCGCCACCATCGCTGCACGGTGTTTTCTTCACTAGAGTGCAAGTGAACAGCATCCCCCAATGATAATTCCGCATGCCTCTGATTGTTTCATTTCCTAGATTTTTCCATACGTTCGAACGTTGAGTGGGGCTCCAACTGCTCACTAGGAGACTCTCTTACACTTTGGGGCTGGGGGAGGGGGTTTCGGCCCAATCATAGTGGCTTAAACTTTTAAAATGAGGCATGAACGGGCCACAAGCCCGACATGGTCCAATGAAGAAAATCAACTGGCCTAGCTAGCCCATACACACAATTCTTTCTGGCCTAGCCAATCCAATAGACTCGTGCTCATGACGCCCATGAAACACAGGATTAGCTACCTTCCATTTTGCAGCAAAACTAACTTATTTTTGCTCAGCTAAAATATGTAAATTACAAGTGTATGCATATTCTTCTTAGTATCACTTTAGCATAAAGCAATTATCGACAGTGCATGTTTCAAGGAAATGCCATGGCCGGTACATATCTAGATGAAGAATAAATTTCCCCCAACTTGCATGGATATGGGTGGCTACTACTAGGGCTTATCTTGACGAGATAGGAGACTTGTACAACCTTACCCCATACCAAATCGCCCCAAGAGGTGGCAAACAAAGGCTTGCAAGACGAGGGCAAGGGTTTTGGTGAATACGACCTAATCAATAATAACTGTGAACATTTTGCCTTGTTTTGTCAGACCAATGTTTGGGCAAGCGTACAGACAACATTGGTCAGTGCTTGTGAGCGGAAGATCAACGAAGTTGGAAAATGGGCCACTGCAGATGAATCAGATTCAAGTGACCCTAAAATCCCACTAATCTTGCCTTCCCTATCTGTTTCTTTACTAGCAATAGTTATTGTCTGTCGTCGAGAAGTGAAAGGAATAAAGCTTTAGTTTTTCATTTCCAATTTTTGGAGTGGAATGGACGACGAGAGACATGCACACGTGCACAGAGGAAGAATTTCTCACATTCCCGTTAACTCATTTTGGTGCATATACGAGATGCATTTCTTTCATGTCGGTCCATTTCGGAAAAACAAGACAACGGTGAAAACACACTAGACCATCAGAACAAGTTTCTTCCAAAAGTACCCAAACTTTTTAGCTTAGCAGTGATCTCTCTGTCTCTCTTGATGATATTGTCATTAATTTTGTTTTTTCCTCTTTTGGCCATCATTGTCATTTACGTCTCTGAGTATATTCACATTCACACAGGCCGCCGCAACATCAGGGTTCCAATTATCAAACATGAAACGATGCCCGATCCTTTGCCGCGTTCAACGATGTTGGGTGCCTTCTTTCTGAGTAATAACAATGATGGGATACGTAGGCATCCACGAGAATAATATATATATATTATTGGACAACTTTGGAGGCTTTCCTTTCACTAGGACTGGAAGAGGAATGTCTTTCTCTGTAGGAGTATCATATAGGAAAGTCACAGGTGGGGAATTAGATTGTTAATGATGAGACCTTTCGAAATCAGATCCTGACCACCCATATTGAATGAGGAAAAAAATATTAAATATTTTAAATTTATTGTACTTATGTCAATTCAATAATAATTTTTTTTAATCGTGTCAATTTAATTTTAAATCTTTTCACATTTTCTCAATTGAGTCCATTAGATAGAGTTTAGTAAACAATTACTATGGTCGACATTAGCTGTCTTGCATGACACCGTTGACACTAACGTAAATATTTTTAATAATTTTAGAATTTTTATTTTTTCTTTACTTTTTTTAGACAGAGGGTGCGCTAGCTAGACCTTGTTGGCCATGGGCAAGGGCCACAACACCCTCACCCGGCCCAGATCTGGTGAGTGCCACTATGCCCTCACCGGCCATAGTGAGGGCCCATGAATCCTCACCTATTGATTGGCAAGAGGGTGCAAGAGTGTTGAGGCCCTCGCTCAAAGCCAACGAGGGCTACGATGCCCTCACCCATGCCTAGCAAGGGCGTCTTGGCCATCGGCAAATAAAAAGTAAGTGTCAATGATTTTCGATCAAAATTAGCCTTAGGAATTTAGTTGGAAAATTATGAATATGTTTAAAACTAAATTAGTACAATTGAAAGGTTTAGAATTGAATTGGCACAAATACAATAAGTTTATAACTTTTTAAATACTTTTTCCATATTTAATACTATTCGGTTCCATCAGGATGTCTTTTGTAGTTATAGTTTTTATGCCCAAGGTTTGAGTGTTTGGAATCCCCAGCGTGCATATGGTTCTATAATATCGACCAAAAAAGATATGGTTCTATAATAATTTCCTAAATCCTTTTATACGTTGATGTCATTTACATTTCGATGGCCGGTACAGGCTCTCTTTTATTTGGTTAGCCTACAGGAGCAGCCAAACACGAAGTTGAACTGAAAGGTTTATGATATGGTGGCGGCTAGGGCCAAATTTTGAACATCATGCATGGACGGGCTAGTCCAACGTAGACCAACATGCAAATCCAAATGGCCGAGCTAGTTCACACATAAGTTCTTTAATGGACCCATGGACATGACACGTGCTCATTCATGATGAAGTGAGATGTGCAGTACCCAACGGACACCCAAAAGTGCTACAACAATCCTCATCAGATCCACATCATGAGGAGTTATTGCCTCTACAGCTCAACTGTCTTCCTTTCTGCGATAGCCAGCTCTCTTTGCCCTACAAAGTTACAATATCTAATGCTTTGCGTCAATAGTATCGCACTATTATACAGACCAATTATTGGCAAAGTGTGTTAAGAACTGCCGGGCCGGATAAATATCGAGAAAATGTGTACAATATTTCTCCAAGAATTCGACAGTTTCTTGTCTAGATGGCTCGGCAACATCCAAACCATTCACCACGTGGACTGTGGGGATTCTCTATATTCGCTGAACCTTTCCTTTGATTGATACCGCTTGGCAAACTTTCTCAGCCATGGCCGTTCGTCCTTCTTCGAATATTACCCTTCTTCGAATAATACAACCTTGAAGCTACAGACATTGCTCTTTACATACAAATGATCTGTTCAACCAGAACAATGTTATACTCTAACATGAGTTTGCTAAACTCGGCTACAGGCATTGTCAAACTAAACCCAATACTCAATATTCTTGGCAAGGATCAGCCCAATAAATTCACCAAGCCCTTTATATTACACGTGGCAATGTACCTAGGCACCGCATGGCCATTAGTTCCAATATTTATTAAACTTGTTAAATTAACGATCCATTATTGAAAATCTACTCTAGTCCAAAGAGCGAAATGACAAGCTTTTAAGGAGAAATTGAAATATGTGAACAGAATATTTTGTAAGGAGTTGTCTCCAAAAAATTTGAAACTTGACAACCACATATGCATGTAAGGTTTCGCACGTAATATCGATTCACACTTAATTGGCTATTCAGGACATTTCACGACTTTTGTCAAAGCGGCATTAGCTGAGTGCGTGAGAAGTATTGTCAAGAGCTTTGTGACCTGAGAATCAAGAATGGCAGAAGATGAGGGACGCCATTATTGTTTTAGTGATTTCCCCATAGTGGCGGACATTATTACTTTTAGTAGTATGGAAAGTCAGCCATATTGATGCTCTCTTGTTGAGAAAAATCCTAAAAACTCTCAAACCACAAGCCAAATATAAAAATGGGAAGGCCAGTACATACAATCAAGATCATTCCCACGTGTGGAGCCTTCCAACACAGACATAAAATCTCAGTCCCACAAGATGATAAAGTGAAGAAAGTGTCCAATATAAAAATCTCAATTGGGGAATCTTTTGATATGTAGTGGCGATTTACATTTTGATGATCCTGATTGTTTATTGAGCATCATCACTAAAAAGCCGCGCCCGCCATTTCTCATGGTCACTGGGGAGACGTAGCTCTCCGTTTGAGGTTTGAAATTCAACAAAAGGGGAAAAGTGCATTAGAGTGGCTGAACGATTAAGCGTTTGATTTGAAAATAACAGGCATTATGTTTAATAACCAAATCTCCCACTTTGAGTAACCTATGTTTATCGTGCATATGTGGATTATTAGTTGATTTGAAAGATTTTGATATTTTATAAGAAAAAGGATGATGATATCATAAATACCTAAACTTTTGCTCATTTTAATCAAGTGACAAATTAAGTATCTCGACATTGTTGACACCTCAATTTTAATTAGGTTTATTTTATTTTATTAATTAAATTTTTATTTTTATTTTTTCTTTTTTGGAATAATAAACAAATAAGCAAACAAAACAAAACAAAAAAAAAAAAAAAAAAAAAAAAAAAAAAAAAAAAGCAACCCCCTTCTTTCTTTCCCACACGAGCCCCCCTCTCTTCTTCCTCTTGTCTTCTTCTTCCTCAGACACCTCTGCATCTCACACGCAGTGGCCGGCGACGCGCTCAAGGGCAGCCTACGGTAGAGAGGCACGGAGGTAGGCCACCGAAGGAGAGGACGACGCGCATGCGCCTTCAATGCACGCCTTTAATGTTGAGATGAGACACCGGTTCGGTTGCGGGCGTCCGTTCGGCGTGCGAAGACCGGCGGTTGAAGCCTCGTCGACCGGCCGCCCCCTCGCCTATAAATAGCGAGGCACCACCTCCGTCGAAGGACACATCGAACTCCGAGATCTTCCCACTAAGAGACTTCGGGGGAGGAATCGAAGAGTAAGCGAGAGAGAGGTCGGGTCGCGTGCTTAGCCGACCTCCCACTAAGAGACTTCAAGGGAGGCCGGCGATGAGCGAGTCCGAGGAGGTTAGATCTGGTCGATGGAGGCTCGGATCTGGCCGGAGAGGGAGAGATTTGGTTAAGTAGGGAGGGTCTAGTTCCGAGGGAGTCCAAGATCCGCAAAGAAGAAGACTTGAGAAATGGTTAGATCTGGAGGAGAGGGGGCTGACTAGGAGCGGACCGAACCCTTGCCGTCGTGTCGAGTCACCCCGAGCCAGGCCACCGCCGTTGCTGTGATCGAGCACCATCCCCAACGCCATCAAACCGTGCTGCCACCCTTGTGCTTCGCCGCTGCTGTTTCTCCCAACACCGGCCGTTGCTTCCTCGACGTAGACTTGCAGCTATTCAATACTTGGCCGAATCAAAGCTCTACATCGCGAAATCGACCGAAATAGGTATGAGCTCAGTCGCCGTTTGCCGTCATACGCCATCATCGCCCTCGTCGCCACTGCTCGGAGGCTTCCCCCCTCTCTCGAAACCCTAATCGTTTTTCACCTTGCGTCTCAACTCACCCGGTCGTCTCCATTGCCGCCGCTTGAGGCTTCCCTTGTTTTTCGAAACCCTAGCCTCCGTTGCCGCCGAACGCCGGGTTGCCGCCGATTGACCCCCCAAGCTCTCCGATCAACGCCGCATATAGAAGGGAGGAGAGGGGGCTGCCAAACCGGGTCAAGTCCAGGTCGGGCGCATGACCCGATTCTCTAGGGTTTCGCTAGGACTAGGTTGTCGGGTCGTCGAGTCAGGCTAAACAGTGGGTTGCTGGGTTGCGATTTAAAAAAAAAAAAAGAAAAAAAGACAAAAAAAATCCGAGTCGGGCCTGCTCGTTTGGGTCGCCGGCTCGAGTTAGACACAACCCGTGGATCCAACCTAGGTCGGTTTTTTATTTTAAATAATATTTTAAATAATAATAATATTTTAAATAATAATAATAATAATAATAATAATAATAATACTAATAAATTTATTTTCCAAAAAATCCAAAATATAATTTTTTTTCGAAAAATATTAATTTTTTTTAATTTCTAGAAAATCGAAAAATATTAATTTTTTTAATTTCTAAAAATCGAAAAATAATAAATAATAATAATATTTTATTTGCACAAAAAATAAAAAAATCAAAAATATTTCATATTTTCCAAAAAAAAAAGCCAAAAATCCAAAAAAAAGCCAAAAATTCATGAAAAAGTCAAAAAATTCAGAAAAAGCCAAAAAGACTTGTATTTTTCCAAAAATACCAAAAAAGGTAAAAAAAAAAAAATCCCTTTTATATCCAAAAAATTAGAAAAATACTCAAAAAATGTTTTCCTCCCAAAATTGCATGGAAAATCTCTCAAACATCCAAAAAACCTCAAGGTTTAAACAATATTAGGTACCGAAAGGGCATTAGTGATTAACTAGTGTAATCAAGTCCCTGATCCTAATTTTTCTGGTTGCGCAGGAGTGAGTATTTATTCCGATACTTAGCTTGGGTTTCTAATCAACCTACCCCAAATTGATTAATGGCGACTCCATTTTAAAAATTGATTTACAGGTTAAAAACTCAGACTATTAAAGTCGTGAATTGGTGGACTTGGGAGAGTCCGGACATAATTAATTTCAGCCGAGCCATTAGCTTCTTTAGGCTCGTACCCGATTGCGGGCGCCGAAAAAAAAAGAGGTCGCGACAAACATTTTAAATTGGGCTAAACAAGGTGCTTCCATTAAGCGAGGTGCTATGTCATGTGATTTTTGCTGATGTGGTACTGTCCAAAAAATGCCGAATTCATTGCAACTCACATTATATTCAATAATGGGTGTGTTTTTTTTGTATAAAATTTAATGATATGAAAATACTCTCCAGTAAAAATCATTTTGAAGGGAACTGGTTAGTTGTTATTTGTTTGATTAGCGCACCAAAAATGTGTAAACGCTCGAATCTCATTCTCAATAATGAGTATGGAGAAAGGCAAAGAAATTGGCGTTTGATAAGAGATTTAATTTTTCTGGAAATATGATTTAGAATTCCTTTTCCAAATCTTAAGGGACGGCGGAGACTTGACGAGGGCCCCAAAAGATCTAGACCTGCCACTAACGCATCTGGCGTCTGCATCCCTCTCTCTCTCTCTCTCCCGTGTCCCCATTACAAGAAGCTTGGACTCGAGATTCTCCCCTCAGCGACTTCTCTTTCACGTCCTCTCTTCCTTGCGAAGATGCCAAAATCATCCTTGTATGCCGTTCTCATCGTCTGCCGCCTGACCTTTTGGCAGAGTCGCTAGTCCTATATTTTCGGATATTATAAGGTCAGGTGACTAGTCATCTTAGCCTCTTGTTCTTTAAAATTAATATATTGAAAATCTTAAAACTTATCATGAAAATATGATTGGGTCCTAAAACTAATAATAAATTTTAAAAAATAATAATAGATTTTAAAAATAAAAAATAATTAAAAACAAAATTTTAAAAATATGAAAGATCCATTTTAAAAATTAAAATAAATGAAATAGAGTATATGGAGGAAAAGATTTTCCTTACCGAATAGCAAAAAATATTTTCCACTTCATTTTTAGGTTTCATCTGAACATTAGAAAATAATTACATTGTCTTGCAAAATGACTTATTGGAAAATATTTTCCAGAAACACCACATTTTCTGCGAAATGAACGGAGTCTTACTTTTGAAATTTTCTAGGACTGGATATGTATGTAAATCATCACGAAGATTCAGAATTGATAGCACGGCAACATATAATCATTGTTTAGCACTCTGGAACTTGAGGTCGAATATTTTTACTAGCTGAGGTCCACATAACTCAACAGAATTGAGTTTTTCCAAGTGAAGGAGAATGACATGAGATGGGATTATAGTTATAGAGGAGATCTTTTACCATATCATCTTATCATTAATAAATTTAGGATTTCAAGATATTTGTTTTCTTTTCTTTTTTGAGAATTAATCATTTTAGGGTAGATTATCGTTTAGAGTTATTATTTCCTAGTTTGAACATGGTATCTTTAGGTGTTTGTAGTTATAAATATTGCTTTAACTGCTCCATGTACTACCGTTTTTGATTTTATGCAGAAGTGAATAGACTTATAATTTGTGGAACTACTAACTGATGCTCTTACTCACTTTGTTTTATTATGTCACCTTTTGAAAGCTTGGTGCTCTAAACTCTCTCCGCTGCCAACTTTGGTATCGCAAGTCGTATTTGTGATCTAAGAAAAGGTGCTGGTCAGATCAGAGTTTGATCAGAAGCCAATTTTTTTTCTTTATCAATCAATGAATCTTATGTCCTATTAAGTTGGTATGTACTGAATAAAGTCTGCAAGTACAGAAACATAACCAACAAACTAAATAAATGAGAATTCTTATTTACATCCATGGAAATTAATTGAGCCGAAGGTTTGTCAATCTTATGCTATCTCAAGAAAACGTGTCTAGAGAGTAGAGACATACACGAATTGCTTTAAAGAAATTATTTGTATATACATTCGAACAACTGTCACTCATATTCCGAGTGGTCTGAGGACTTAAAAGATTGGAATAGAGAAATTTTTCTTCCCCCATTTGTAAAGAATATAGTTTTTTTTTTTTTCAATGGCTCAACTAGTAATCCCAACTCATGCCCACGAATCACGTCGCGTCTAGTGTTGTCTAATCTAATTGATAATTCGTATGTATGTATGTATGTATGTATGTATGTATGTGAAGTCATCTTTGAATCTAATTGAATACATTGTCCTCGTAGTGGTACAATAATAGACAATACACTATAGACTGAGGCTCTATGGCTTTGTTTGTTTGCATAATATGAATGATTTTGAAAATATTTTCTTAAAAATAATCGTTTACGTTACTTACAAAATGAATGAACGAAAAATGTTTTGATCATCTACAAAAATATTTAGATATGAAATATTTTCATTAACTAATTATTTCAAGCGACACAAACGATTACTTTTTAAGAAAATACTTTTCAAATTATCTATTTTACGTGAAATAAACAGAGCCTAAATGACCTTTCATGCATCATGTCAACTGGCTAGAGGGTGAAACATATTTGACTTCTAATGGAGTACCAAGATGTATCATTTTCTTCGGGCCCCTAGCACAGTGAATCAAGTCTCACTCAACCTCTAAACATTGCAAGTTGGAGAAATGTGGAAAGAAAAATAACAGGCACCCCCTTTCTCCTCCTCTTTCCTTTCCACTCCACAAACGGCATTGTGTTGAGTGAATTTTGTGATCTATTAAATCGAATAAAGAATACCACCCCATCAATCAAAGAATTCAAAAACCAAGGTCCATCTAGAGGATATATATATATATATGTACAGTATTTGATTTGAGATTAGTCGTGTTAGAATAATAGAAAAGTGAAATCATTGTATGTTAAGAAGTTCATGTGCAGCGTATGTCTTGATCATCAGAATGTAAACCAAAATATCTGTCGACCAATCAAAGTTATATCGAAAAGGCTCATACAACATTACAAAACTCCTGTCTATGTAACTCCCCACAAATCCCATGAAACCTCCATATTCTCTCTCTCTCTCTCTCTCACACACACACACACAAAAGAACTAAGTCGTACCAGAAAGAGTAGTAAAAAGAGTCGCCAGACTTCACTTGAAAGAGCTCTCTCTCCCCCTTCCTCCCTCCCTCTCACACACGAACTTGAAGAATCCTTCATGCCATAACCTCATCACCAATTGGCCACTCTCCCCTAGTTCATTCTCACTGACTTCTTCCTTTGCCTTTCCTCTCTCGTCATCATTACAGGTAATCATTTTAGCTTCCTCATCCTAGGTTTTATCGTTCTTCTCTTAACTGCAGTGATTATCTGAGCTCTCAATCCCAATATGCATATCTTTTAGATTGGGGTTTTTTTGCAGGTAAATCAGTTCAACCACAAGTCCAAGAGAGTGAAAAGGATCCATAAGAGAAGATGGTGATGGAGATCTGTTAAATTATTGCTCTAATTTCTAGAAACTTCAAGATTGACTTGAGCTAGAGAATTCAAGGAAAATCCTAGAAGAGTCTATAAAATCATCTCTGTAAACAACAGAGATATTTGCCTTAAAAAGTCTATTGTTCAAGAAAAAAAAATGTAAAAGAAACAACTAGAAGATGGGCCATAAGTCAGTGGAGCACCCTTATAAATAGGAAGGAGGGGGAGTGCAGGAGAACAACAAGGTAAGCAAGCTCCTCCCCTTCTCTTTGTACTATAATAAATAATAAAAAAGTTCTTTTTTGTTCCCTTGTACTTCTCTTCTGCAACTCTCTTTTACACATTTTTATTATTACTTTGCCCTTGCCCACTTGGTCCTTAGTTCATTTGCTCTCTTGATAATTCACATACGAACACTCCCTTGCACACACATTAAACACAAGCTTCCGCAAATACCAACAGTGGTATCAGAGCCACGTCTTTGTTTGGTATTGGGCGTTTGTCCTACCTACCCATTCCTAAAACTACCCTTTCCAAATACCCGATAACTAAACCATGGCCAACTCAACCTCATCCTCATTTCCCATCCCAATTTTTTATGGGACCAACTATGACTTTTGGAGCATAAAAATGACTACATTCTTGATGACCCAAGACTTATGGGACATCGTGGAAAAAGGTTGCGAGGCTCCATAAGAAGGTGCAAGTGTTTCGAAGGATCAACTACAAAATGATGCAAGGGCGCTATACTTTATCTAGCAAGCACTCTCGGAAACGGTATTTCCAAAAATAATTGGAGCAAGGACTGCAAAAGGGGCTTGGGAAATACTACGAGAAGAATTTCAAGGATCGGAAAAGGAACGCACTATTCGCCTTCAAATTCTGAGAAGAGATTTTGAGAATTCTAAAATGAAAAATTATGAGACCGTACAAGAATATTGTGGAAAATTAAAGGAACTAGTTAATCAAATGAGAGTCTGTGGAGATGGGATACCTGATCAAAGGGTTGTTGAGAAAATATTGGTGTCACTTACTAAAAAATACAACCCCATAGTCACAACAATAGAAGGAACTAAGGACTTGACAACCCTATCAGTGAGTGAATTAATTGGCTCTCTAGAAGCACATGTGAAAAGACTAATGGCACAAGATGAAGATTTAGTTGAAAGTGCCTTTCAATCTAAAGTAAATATACGGTCTCATCAATCTAAAAATGGTGGAAGGAGCTCATGGAAAAATAAAAAAAGGAGGAGAAACTATACAAAAGGAAAATTGTCCACCTTGTGGTATTTGCAAGAAAACAAATCATTTGGAGAAGGATTGTTGGTTTAAAAATAAAAACCAATGCCGCTTTTGTAAAAGATATGGCCACATAGAAAAAGATTGTCGCTTGAAAACAAATAATCGAGCAAACTATGTAGGAAAAAAAAGAAAGTTAAGAGAATACATTCTACGCAGGCCAAGCAACAAATGATAATAAAATGGAAACATGGTACATTGATAGTGGGTGTAGCAATCACATGACGGGGACAAATCTATATTCACTTATATTGATAAGTTGGTGAAATCCCAACTAAAGTTGGGCAATGGTGCATTAGTAGATGTCAAAGGAAAATGCACCATCACCATGGAAACAAATAAAGGCCCAAAATATATACATAATGTATATCTAGTCCATTGTCTTGTACAAAATCTCTTAAGTGTGGGCCAAATGATACAAAGTGGATATTCTCTATATTTTAGTGGAGATGCCTGCATTATCTATGATAATATAAAAATGTCATTAGCTCTATTAAGATGAAAAATAACAATTTTCCTATTCGATGGAAATATGTCAAAGATATAGCCATGAAAGCTCAACTTGATGATTCATGGCTATGGCATCGAAGATTTGGCCACTTCAATTTTGTTGGGCTAAAAACTCTCCATCAGAAAAATACGATGAGAGACTTTCTAGCCATTTCAAAAATTTCAGATATTTGTGAAGGTTACCTCCTTGGAAAACAACAAAGACAATCCTTCCCATCTGGAGGTGCATGGAGAGCTAAGAAGCCATTGGAGCTAGTTCATACGGACTTGCGTGGTCTAATGAGAACACCCACACTCAATCAGAATAAATATTTCATCCTATTCATTGATGATTATACAAGAATGACATGGGTATACTTTCTTCGAGAAAGATCAAAGGTTCTCTATCTTCAGAAAATTCAAGAGCCACGTTGAGAATTAATATGGCCAAACAATCAAAGTCCTAAGGAGTGACAGAGGCACATAATACAATTCAAAGGAGTTTAATAAATTTTGTGAAGATGAATGAGTCCATCACCAACTAACTGTTGGCTATGCCCCAAAGCAAAATGGAGCAAAATGGAGTAGCCGAAAGAAAGAATAGAATCGTTATGGAGATGGCAAGGTCTATGCTAAAGGAAAAAGGGGACTTCCTAACTCATTTTGGGTAGAAGCAATCTACATGGATGTATACATCTTAAATAGGTGTCCACCTAAAACAGTCCAAAATAAAACTCCAATCGAAGCATGTAGCGGACAGAAGCCTTCAGCAAAGCATCTCAAGGTGTTTGGATGAATATGCTACATCCACATCCCTGCTTAGAAAAGGAGTAAGCTAGATGAAAAGACAAAAAATGGAATATTCCTCACTTGTAGTGACCAATCAAAAGGCTATCAAGTTTACAACCTAAGAACTAAAAAACTTATGATTAGTCGAGACGTCGAGTTCGACGAGAATGTTGCTTGGAATTGGGAGGGCGAAAAGATCGAGAAGAAGTACATCACATTGCCAGACATACCACCTGCTCAAGAGGAGTCAACGTCACAAGAAGAAGGAGAAGTACCAGATTCCACCACTCATGACATAACTCCACCAAGCTCTCCAAGAGTGATGCAAGAAGAATCTACTTCAGAGTCTCCAGTACTAAGGGTAAAAGCTCTTAGAAGAATTTACGACACATGCAACTTTGCTATTTTAGAACCAAAAAACTACGAACAAGCATCCAAAGAAGAAGTATGGATAAAAGCCATGGAGGAAGAGATCAAGATGATCGAGAAAAATGAAACTTGGGAGCTTGTCGATCAACCCAAAGACAAAGAAATCATTGGCGTCAAGTGGGTTTACACGACGAAGCTCAACGCGGATAGATCAATCCAAAAGCATAAAGCAAGGCTTGTGGTGAAAGGATCTTTGCTACAACCAGGTATCGACTATACTGAAACTTTTGCCCCTGTCGCTCGCCTCAATACTATTCGAACACTCATAGCCCTAGCAACACAAAAAGAATGGAAGATCCATCAACTAGATGTGAAGTTGGCATTCTTAAATGGACAGCTTCAAGAAGAAATATACATAGAACAACCGCAAGGCTTTATCCTCAAAGGCTAAGAAGAAAAAGTTCTCAAAATCAAGAAAGCCTTGTATGGGTTAAAGCAAGCACCACGAGCATGGTATAGTAGAATTGATGAATACTTCATCAAGCAAGGATTCGAGAGGAGTATGAGTGAGCCAACACTCTACATCAAGACCCAAGGTAAGTCCGACACTCTCATTGTCTCTATATATGTATGAAACAATGAGACAATGATCCAAGAATTCAAAGAAGAAATGATAAAGACATTTGAGATGACGGACTTGTGTTTGATGCATTACTTCCTTGGCATCAAGATCAACCCAAATGAAGGAGTTTTTATCTCACAAAAGAAATATACCATGGACCTCCTGAAGAAATTCAAGATGAACTATTGCAAAGCAGTTTCAACTCCGCTCATGACAAATGAGAAACTATTGAAGGACGATAGAGCATAAAAAGCTAACGCCTCCCTCTACAAAAGTCTAATTGGTAGTCTGCTATATCTCACTGTTACACGATCGGATATTATGTATGCAACAAGTCTACTATCACGACTCATGTAAAGTTCGAGTCAAATTCATTTTAGAGCTACCAAGAGAATTCTCAGATATTTACGAGGAACTATAGATTATGGCATTTGGTATCAGCCAAGTGCAAATGTCAAGCTCATTGGCTACACTGACAGTGACTAGGTAGGCTCTGCTGATGATAGGAGAAGTACTGCTGGCTATGCATTCACATTGGGTTTTGGAATATTCTCATGGGGATCCAAAAAACAAGACTCAATGGCACAGTCTACTGCAGAAGCTGAATACATCGCAACTGCAACAACTGCCAGTCAAGCAATATGGCTTCTAAGAATTCTAGAAGACATTGGAGAAGCACATATAGAATTGACTCCGTTACTATGTGACAATAAGTCGGTGATCACTATATCAAAGAATCCAGTACTCCATGGAAGAACCAAACATATCGACATCAAATATCACTTCCTACGAGAGGTGCAAAACAACAAAGAGATCGAACTCCAATATTGCAAGACCAAGGACCAAGTAGCGGGCATATTCATTAAGGCACTATCGCCAGCTAAGTTCAAGACATTGTGGGAAATGCTTGGAGTAACACGAAATTGGATCAAGGAGGAGATCATCAACAAAGGACTGATGCTACTGATGCAGAAGATGTGGAAAGTGGTGAGACCCGAAGATTTGAAACTTGGAGATCACATTTTCAAATATGGGTTATATGGCTTATATAGCCATCATGGTGAGTCCTCATCGTCTTCTTATTTTTGCGCTACTTCATTGTTTGCCTCCTTTTTCCGCCAATCCATTTGCTCTTTAGCCAATCAATTTACTCTCTCCCCACACCCCCTCTAAAAAAAACAAGAAACACACTGATCAACTCCAATTCCAGCAACACCTAGAAACCTTAGCAAACGGTAAAATATTCCTAGCGCATGGTCTTCCGAGGTCACCTTTTACAAAGATGAGTACTCGTAGCAAATCTAAGGATGAGCAATAGCTAAACCAAGGTCGCCTTTTGAAAATCTATCGGTGTTGAGATTAATCCATCCTCCGGTTGCACTGTCCTCTCATTTCCTCTTCTTTTATTTCAAAGCAATTCATATCTGGATTCAGTCAGGTATGCCCCCTCACAGGAGAAGATGGCATGAAAGTTTCAAATAACAATATGGAAACCTTAGATTCTTGGTGGAGAGAGAAAATATTTGCCCGGAACATGGCATCACACACCCTAACCAATCATCCATAAAAGGTGTAATGCTTAGCCATTACACATTAATGAAAATCATGTTTCAAATGGAAGCACTCTCTCTATAAAATTGATCATGATGTATTTCCATTCACAATGAATGAAACTATAATGATTGTATTTAAGAGACTACAATGCGTGTTTGGTAACAACTTTGTTCCGGGAACAATTTTTTATGAAAAGTGATTTTTTCTGATTCTATTCTCGAGAATAATTTCTGAGCAAAAGAACGCGTCTGGTAACTTCCCAAAATTTCTATTTCCGAGATAGAAATATATTTGGTAGGATTCTTAGCTTTTTTTTTTTTATTTCTTTTTAATTTTTTATTCTTTTATTATATTTTCTTATTTTTTTCCCTTTTCTTTTTCTCTTTGTCTAGTCGCCGGTCACCGTTGTGGGTGGCGACCCTCTGGGTGAGATTCGGTGAGCTTGCTGGAGGCTAGCCTGGCCACAACAATCCTCGGCCTTGCCAGATCTAGGTAAGGCCGAGCCCAAGTGGCATGAGGTCGGCCTCATGCTAGCTTGGCGAGGCCAAGTCTCACGTTGGCTAGGGAAGGCCGAGCCTCACTATGATTGTGTTAGGCTCAGCCTCACCCAGCCACGGCGAGGCTCGGATCGATGAGCCTCACCATGGCATGGTGTCTCCGAGGGTCGGTGAGGTCGCTGGCCCTCGTCTGGCTGGTTACCGATGCCAGCCACGGCCAAGGCCGGCGACCAGCCAAAAGGAAGAAGAAGAAGAAGAAGATGATGATGATGATGATGATGATGATGATGATGATGAAGAAGAAGAAGAAAGAGAAAAGAAAGAGAAGAAGAGAGAAGAGAAAAAAAAAATTCTAGAAATTATTTCCGGGAATAAGAAGATATTTTTTTCTACTTCTTGTTTCCGTTTCAAATCTATTTCCGAGAACAAAAATTTTATTAAATGGGTTTTTATTCTTTTTTCGTTCCTCGGAACAAAAGAACATAAATAGTTGTTCTAGGGAATAGAAATAAAATTTGCCAAACAGACCCTACAATGCCACAAAATATGTAGCCGGAGGAGCTATAGTTTGCTGGAATAGGCAAATGGTAGAAAGAAGAGTCAAAAGTAAAACCATTTTATGTAATGAGAATAAAATGGAGAAACTTAATCGTTCTTTCGAGGAAAGATTGTCACTGCTTTTGTTAGGCAGACTATATTAATTATTTACAGTAAGAAGGCAGGACAAGAGCAAACATAGAGATAATGCTGATGTAATTGATTTTGATTGGAGCATGTCTTCTTTTAGACCATGACTTGCATGGATAGATATTAAAAATAAAGATTTTAATTACGAGAGGTGCAAATACCCTAAATCTTCACATAGGAAGATCACCAATAGAAAGATCAAATTCAAGGCCCAACATATCTAATTGGGTCACATTCACTCAAAGGTTTAATATAATAAATTATGGGCTAATTAGCATATATTTACTCTGTACACAAATTCTTCAATATGAGAATTTTCTAATATAACTCACACATGCATATCAACAATCTTCATCTTATGTATAAGCTCAATAATGAGTCTACACCTCTTAGTTCAGCTATTTTATTGTATCAACATGTCTAAACATGAATCTCTACTTCGTTGCCTTGTGAATATCGCAAAAATAACACTTGGCTTCATCTTTGGTATCTTTCTTTAGACCAAACCATGAAGGCTGCTATTGGAACAGTGTTATTACATTATCACGGCTATTGTCACTCCATCCCCATTTCGCTAGACCAAACCATGAAGATTGGCTAGAAACCACATTGGTCACACAATTCTTTCCTCGAACTATTAACTAAACATGATACACATTAAGAGTGGGCTAAAGAATCATTGGCTCTGATACTATTGGCTAGTGCGCAAGCATAAGTCTTTATACCTTCATGAAGGGGCGCCAAGAGAGAACCCAAATTTAAGCTCCGTCAACATATCTAGTTAGATCAACTTTCACTCAAAAGTTTAAGCTAATAATTTATGAGCTAGCTATAATGTATTAACTATTATACATCCTATTGATTTTCAAGTTTATGACTTACAACTTATATGCGCATGCAACATGGATGCCAAGAAGGTCAATTAGGGGTGACCGGCTCTAGGTTCTAGTTCAGATTCCGTACAAGTTTCATTTAGAAGATGGAACCTGTCCATTAGAACAAGTTCATCGTTTTTTGGAATCTAAAACCCACAATGCATACTCTGGAAACTAGAATGGAATAGCAACTAAAAGAGTGAACTTCTTGAGCTCACTACCTTCCCATTACAAGTTCTAGGATCGATTTTAGGATCTATCCAAGTTTCATCTAAATTATTAACTGACCAATTATGGTGAACTATCATCTTAATAACCACCATTTGCTATTATTATTCATGGACCACAACTTATATTTAGGTACACAAAGAACATGAAATATCAACAAAGAAAAAATCTCAATAATAAAATGAAAAAGTTCAAACTAGTGGTTCCAGATTATACAATCATTATTGAACATCATGGAATAATGCAGGATCACACGAAGATAAAGACAGAGTAAAATACAAAAAGTTGTTCCAAGTTCTAAGTTTCATCAACTTAGAACCTAAAACCTACCAATTAAAATAAGTTCCTCAATTTTTTTAACCTAAAATCTACTCTACATACCTTAGACCTTGGAGACTAATAGGTTCCCACTAGTTCAATTCTCAGGTTTTAGGTTTTACCTAGGAACCATACTCACCCCTAAGCTCAACTAATCCCAAAGTCCAAACTTGCTCTAAGTCTCCATCCGGGATTACTAGGGGGAAGTAATTTCCTTTCACTCTCTAGATTCTATCCCCACTTTTAGTGCATGGAATTTTTGTGTCTTTCCTTGGGTGGAAAGCTGGAGTGAGGATTCTAGAAGCTGTGCTGGAATCACAAAAGATTTGATTTATAATTAACGGGCCAAACAAAAGATAAGACATTCATTTAGATATCTAATCCTTCTTATGATTATTTCTAATGTGTTCCAAAGCTTGGTCCTAAATCGTTCCCAATAGAAAGGTCATCTTCGTTTGTTTGAATTAAAATTTGATTATGTATTGCGTTTCACATGCATATGTATGACGGGAATTTATGTTGGTAATGGCAATGTGATTCGCTTCACCCGAACATAGAATAGAAAAATCATATTCCTATCATTGTCAAAGACTGACCACAAGCAAGAAATCATGCTTCCTTGCAAAGAATGTGAATACCAAGAGACCATCAACCGTGGGGTCGTCAAAACTTGTCTAGATTACTTCCGGTGGGATGGTGAAAAATTCCGATCCCTTCACTATTATGAATATGGGTGGCCACTACTAGGGCTTAAGCTCAAAAGGCGAGGAACTTGCACCATGTTACTTGATACCAAATTGCCCCATCACGTCATTGACACGGCTTGCAAGCTTCACGATAAGAATTCTTTTGGCAACTACAACCTCACCAACAACAACTATGAGCATTTTGCCACATTTTGCCGGACGGACATTCATGCAAGTGAACAAACAACATTTGTTAGTAATTGTGAGCACAAAATTAAGGAAGCTAAAGAGTGGACCATGAAGTTGCTGCGGAGAAACTGAATTCTAGTGATCCAAAATTCCTCTAATCTTGTATTATGTCTGTTTGTTTTAATAAGCAACTACTTGTTGGTGTTTTCTATTTCATATGAGCATAGGCCTACGATCATCCTAAGTCAAATATGTTGATGGAATCTCATGTTCTAATATTGCTTATTAATTATAATATTAGGTGAAAAAAAGAAATGTTCAGGAAGGTCTACATAAAATTGATCTACCAATGACAAGGAGGTGAGTGTTGGAGAAAACTCCTTGATGTTTTGAAGCTAACAAAACTTATCTAAAATCTATTCTAAAGATTTCCAGACTTTAGTGTCAGTCTAAAAACTGCCAGACTTTAGTATTAAAGTACGCCCACACTAACAAATTCCAGATTGAACGCGATGAAGAATGAAGAGGAAGTCAGATTCAAGATTATCTTCAATTCTTCAAAACTTTGGTTTATTACGAGATTTATATGGCTTATTGGCTGGGTTCAACACCAACGAAGATTGGTTATCTTTATTAAAATAAATTTAGATGCATCAAATCTTTTCGGAAGACAAGTAAATTTGGAAAAAAATTTACTTATGGAAGCCAAGATCCTAATTGTATGGGCAAACATGATTGACGGGCTTTCAACACAATCTTCAACAGCTCAAAGATCTCCTTGATTGATTCTGTCCAATGGCTTGATTAGAAGAATTCATTTGGAATGTACCAATGGTTATGAAGGCATGAAAAAGTATTTAAGGAGACACCTTTAGTCATTCGATAGAGTGTGTGAAAGAGAAATTCCAAAGTGTGAAGCTTTTTAGTTTCTTGTTATTCAATATTTTGAGTTGAAAATTGTACTCAAAAGACAGAGATTTACACTGTGACTTCATAAGAGAGCAGCAAACTCTTCACTGTGAAGTTGAGATTACAAGATTATAAATTCTCTCTTGATTCATAGTGAAATCCAGCCCAAAGGCTGCCGGTGTAGGAAAGTGGACGTAGGCTTGTTCTAAGCTGAACCACTATAAATTTTGCGTTCTTATTCTCTTCCGTGAACTCCTTTATTTTGTTAATAATTTTATTTAACTGCTAAAGTCTAAACTTGCTCAAAGTCTGTTGTCTTTTAGAGTTAGTTTCAAAAGCAAAATAACTTTACTACTTTACGCAAAAAATTTATTTACACCTATTCACCACCCCTTCTAGGTGTTCATACTAGCACTATCAATTGGTATCAGAGGTTGTATGCTTATATTATTGAAGTGTTTTCACTTCTAAGCTAAAGATCTATGACTAGTATTTTGGCTCTAAGACTGGTTAAAGGTTAAAGCAACACCAGACCTCCTTACTTTGATGAAAATGAGTACAATGTATGGAAAAACAAGATGAAGGCATTTCTCAAATCGAGAGATCCTCTGGAATGGGATGTTGATGAAAAATGGATCAATCCCAAGGCTATATCAACCTTATACAAAGGAAAAGAAGTTGTAGATGCTGATGAAACAATACAAGCATAAATAATCAAGAGACAAGCTCTTGATGCTAAAGTTATCTACTCTTTATACTGTGCCTTATCTCCCCCTGAGTATAACCGAATTTCTTCTTGTAAAACAGCAAAAGAAGTTTGGGACAGATTGCATGTTACCTACAAAGGAACTAATCGAGTAAAGGAAACAAAGATCAATATTATACTTAGACAGTATGAAGCCCGGAGAATCCATTACTGATATGTTGAGTCGCTTCACTAAAATCGTGAATGGACTAGCTTATCAAGGTCAACCTATCTCATTACCAATAAAAGTTAATAAACTGCTGCATGGACTTTCTAAAGAATGGAATCATGTGAAGATATCAATTAGAGAAACTTAGATGATCATGCCTCTTTTAGTAGACGAACTAGTAGGCATACTTCAATCATATGAAGTGGAGCAAATCAATGAGAAAGAAGATCCAAGAGGTAAGAAGTCAATTGCTTTAAAATCTAACGATGGTTATAATTATATAGATTCAGAAGATGACATGGACGATGAGGAGCTAGCGCTAATGATTAAGAAGTTCAGAAAGTTGAATAGGAAGGGAAGAAGGTTCAACTGGAAAAAGCAGAGCACGTAGAATTCCCAGAAAAGACCAACAGAGTCAAATGAAACCAATAAGGATGTGATATGCTTCGAGTGTAAGAAAAATGGGCATATCATACCTAACTATGCTCTGTTGAAGTAAAAGAAAGGAAGAATTGAAGAATAAAAAAAAAAGGCTCTCAAAGCTGAAACCTGGAGTAACACCGAATGCGAGGAAAGTGAAGAAGAATATGCCAACAGATGTCTAATAGCACAGTTAGAATCAGACTCAAAATTTGAAATAGACTCTAATTTAGACTTAGACAAAGAAGTTGAGGTTAGTAATTTAAAATTTACTGTTAAAGTCTCGAAGTATATAGATGAACTTTGCCTTAGTCTCGAAACCTCTCTTAAAAAGATTTTCGAATTAATAATGGAGAATTCTAAGCTCAAGCAATAGGAAGTTTCTTGGAAAGAAAAATATGAAAGTATGAAAACAAGTTTTGATAATTTGAAAGAAAATTTTCATTCTCTTTCAAAGGAAAACACTATTTTGAAAATAGATATTTCAAATATTACAAAAATATTTTCAAAAGGGTCTGAAAAATTGGAGAAAATTCTGTCAGCTCAAATATCCTACTTTAATAAATTTGGTTTGGGTATAACTTCAAAAACTATTCCATTAATAGATTTTCCCAAAGTAAAAGAAATAATTAAACAAAGACCTCCAAGGGAATTTTACAAAAATTACTTTCAATTTTTTTTTTTTGTAAAACATGTTAGCCGAAGTGCACTCAAATGTTTAAAGTGTAACAACTCATAACATTTCGAGAAAGATTGTCCCAAGGTTTGGAGACATATTAAGAAAGACTAGGCAAAGACCGTCTTTAATACTAACTCTCCTAGACCCAATAAAATATGGGTACCAAAGAAAATTTGAGTTTATCTTTTGATTACAGATCACTATTAAAAGAAAGATCAAATGGTATTTGGATAGTAGCTATTCGAGGCATATGACAGGAGACTCAAGTTACTTCGTAAAGCTTGTTAGACTAAATGGAGGAAAAGTTTTTTTTAGAGAAAACAACAAAGGAAGAATTGTAGGTTGTGAAACTGTAAAGATTGGAAACCTAACCATCAACAATGTTTCCTTAGTAAAAGGTTTGAACTACAACCTTTTGAGCATAAGCCAGCTTTGTGATACTGGATTTAGAATAAATTTCTAAGAAGGCATTTGTTCTGAAACAAGCCAAGACTTTTCTCAATATTTTACTGGTCGAAGGCATGGCAACATTTTCCTTCTGGATATAAACCCAGAAAGTTCTTAATGTCTTATTTCCATTCAAGATGAAGCAAATTTGTGGCATCAAAAGCTTGGTCATGTTAATATGAAATAGATTGTCAAGATTTCTTCTAAGAAGCTTGTTTGAGGACTTCCAAATCTGGTTTACCAAAAGAATGAGTTATGTACTCCCTGCATCTTGGGAAAACAAATTAGAAGTTCCTTTAAACTTGTGAATCAAGTTTCTACCAATTGAGTTCTACAGCTTCTTCATATGGACCTATTTGGACCAACCAGAACTCAGAGTATTAGTGGAAAGAAATATTGCTAGTAATTATGGATAATTAGTCTCACTTCATTTAGGTATACTTTTTGACAAGTAAGTCTAAAGCCTTCTTTTATTTCTCAAAGTTTGCGAAAAAGGTTCATAATGAAAAGGATTATGCTATTTCGAGCATATGAACTGACCATGGAGATGAGTTTGAAAATCAAGACTTTGAGAAATTCTGTGATGAATCTGGTTTTTAGCAAGTTTTTTCTTCTCCATATACTCTAGAACAAAATGAGGTTGTTGAAAGGAAGAATAGATTCTTACAGGAGATGGCCAAAACCCTTTTGATAGAAAGCAAAATCTCTTCTCAATTTTGGGCAAAAGCAATGTCCACTACCTGCTACATATCAACAAAATATTCTTGAGACCTATTCTAGAGAAAACTCCTTATGAAGTGTGCAAAAGAAATAAGTCGAATGTTTCCTACTCTCATGTCTTTGGATGTAAATGTTTTGTTTTAAAGAATGCAAATGATTGAACTAAGAAGTTTGAAGAAAAATCAGACGAATGAATTTTCCTTTGCTACTCAATTTCAAGCAAAGCTTACAGGGTCTTTAACAAGAAGACTCAATTTGTGGAAGAATCTATAAATATCAAGTTTGAGGAGAATCAACTAGACCATACTCAACTTGAAGAGTCTAAAACAATTCTAGACTTTACAAAGTCTACTTTCCCCAAATAGATTTAGACTTCTGGAGATCAATAGCAAACATGTCTAGGAGACTCAACCGAAGCAAAGGATTAGCAAACTCTCAGACCAAAATCATCCCATAAGACTCATTATTAGCAATATTGATGAAGAAATTCGCACGATCCAAAAGGCGAGAAGAGTCTAGTGCTTTAGCACTTGTTTCTAAGATAGAACCCAAAGGTATAGAAGAAGCCTTGTCTAATAAAAGTTGGATCGAAGCTATGCAAGAAGAACTCAAGACAATTTAACATCAACAATGTTTTGGAATTAATTCCAAAACCTAAACATAAATCTGTTATCGAGACAAAATGGGTTTTCGGAACAAGATGGATGAGAAAGGAAAGGTGATTAGGAACAAAGCAAGACTCACGGCCAAAGGATATACACAAGAAGAAGGGATAGGCTATGACGAGACCTATGCACCAGTAGTGAGGTTAGAAGCAATTATATTATTACTTGCTTTTGCTTGTTATAAAAAATTTCAGGTTATTCTAGATGGACGTCAAAAGTGCACTCCTCAATGGATTCATTCAAGAAGAAGTTTATGTGGAACAACCACCAAGATTTAAAGATCCAAGGAAACTAGACTCAGTCTACAAACTAAAAAAGGTCTTGTATGGACTAAAGCAAGTACCTCGAGCCTAGTATGAAAGGTTAAGTAAATTCCTAACTAAAAATGGTTTTGAAAAGGAAAAGGTAGATACTACTTTGTTTATAAAGAGAGAGGGTAAAGACTTTTTGCTCGTACAAATTTATGTTGACAATATTATCTTTTGATCCACTAACGAAAATCTATGCAAGAAATTCTCTAGATCTATGCATGATAAATTCGAGATAAGCATGATGGGTGAGTTAATTTTCTTTCTAGAATTGCGAGTTAGACAATCAAA
This sequence comes from Eucalyptus polyanthemos subsp. polyanthemos, assembly GCA_017140185.1. Taxonomy (NCBI): domain Eukaryota; kingdom Viridiplantae; phylum Streptophyta; class Magnoliopsida; order Myrtales; family Myrtaceae; genus Eucalyptus; species Eucalyptus polyanthemos. Next base: position 53,729,683 of record CM029464.1, read on the forward strand.
GAAGGGTATCTTTATTCACCAAGAGAAGTATGCAAAAAATCTCATCAAGAAATTCGGATTGGAGAATTGCAAAAAGATAGAGACACCAATGTCAAGTTCTTCGAAACTGGATAAGGATGAAAGAAGGAAGAAAGTTGATTGGAAGCTATACATAAGCATGATTGGTTCTCTTCTTTACCTTACTACTTTTAGACTTAACATTCTATTTAGTGTTTGTATATGTGCCAGATTTTAGTATAATCCCAAAAAATCTTATTTAAGTGCTGCAAAATGCATCATCAAATATGTTGCAATTACTCTAAAGCTAGGTCTGTGGTATCCAAAAAAATGAGACTTTACTCTTCTTGGATATTCAAACGTTGATTTGGCCGATTGTAAAGTCGATAGAAAAAGCACTTCTGGTACTTGTCAACTGCTGAGAAATATGCTAGTGTCTTGATTCTCAAGAAAGTAGAGTACTGTAGCTCTATCAACAGCAGAAGCAGAGTATGTGGCTCTTGAGAGCGTTATTCTCAAATTTTGTGGATAAGATAACAATTAAGAGACTTTGGAATTAAAGACTTGAGCACTGAGATCAAATATGACAATACTAGTGCTTTTAATTTGACAAAGAACCCAATTCTTCATTCAAGGGCAAATCATATAGAAATCCAACACTATTTCATAAGGGATCATTTACAAAGTGGGGAGATTATGATTTAGTTCATAGATTCAAAAAATCAGTTGGAGAAAAATCTATTTGAGTTTATTCGTACCAAATTGAATATTTTATCTCCTACTATTTAAAGTCTGAAGCTGGTCATACTCAAAATGTCTAGAAATTACTTTAGTAGGAAAATATCTCCTCAATCCAAGTAATTTAATTTTAATATGAAAATTTTGAAGATGTATGTTGATATTCGAATCATTGCTTGCCTATTTTATTTTTAGAAATTATCTTTTTCGAATTTTAAATTTTTTGCAGTTTTTATTTTCGAAAAAGGTAATTTTCTTTTTCCCTTTGACAGTTCGATTACCCCATTTCACTTCCTTTATATACCGTCAAGTCTTTCTTTATACACATCATCTCAAACCCTAGAATAAAAACTCTCTACTCTCTCTTTTTTACTCTCAAGTTTGTTCTGCAAGTTTCCATCTTTTTCACTCGAACTTGTTTGTGAAAACCTCCAAGCTTGCAAACATGTCTTACCAATGGAAATCATCTTGGATTGCTAGCAAAGGGCCTAGGAATGTGCTTTAAGGGCAGACACATTTTGATCTAACAAAAAAAGAAAACTCTCCGCAAAGTCTCCTCAACATTCTCCACAGAAAGTTACATGGAATCCTCCACGCCATTCATTGGAAGAAGAAGTTGAGGAAGACGCCGAACCTCTCAAAACCTTGAAACCCCAAGTTCTTTATAAGCTTTACACTCATTTGAAGTAGTGTGGTACTCCTATGAGTTTTATCGATGACTTTCTAAAAGAAAGAGGGCATAAGAATGAGACTCTATTCTTACGAGCGATGGAAAGATTAGGAATAGCACCAAAAGGAGTGGTAGGTAAAGCTTTTCTTAACTTTCCCGTTGATCCTCGCTTTAGCTCTCAAAATCAGCCTGAAAGTAAAGATGATGATGAACGAATGTTTTCAAACTTTCAAATGAGAATGGGAGTGGCTGCAAATGAACCAGGTGACAGAACAAAACTATTTTGTTCTAAGGATCACAAAAGGTTTAGACCCAAATGCTGAAAAGAGGGGTGATGAACCCTCGGACTATTGATTTCGAGTTCCCAGAGTCGATTAGGGTGAATTTAAGGGAAAAGATGGCTTCCCTTCAACTTGAAAACTTTTGTTTTGAAACTATTATTGCATATCCTAAGTTGACTGTATTCTTCTATTTGAATCTATCTTTTCTTCACCAGAATCGGATACAGTTCACTGTGTGTGACAAAGCCTATGTGGTGGATGTTGACACATTGACTGACATTGTTGGGGTGGAAAGGAGTGGTTTCCAACCAATTGGTCAAGCAACAAGATTTCTTATCAAAGACAAACTACTAGAAGGAGGCATCACATAGTCAAGATTGACAGCCTCAAATATTCTACCGCACAAAATCATAATCAATTGCATTAGATCAAAGGCTGCATAAAAAATGGATGTTTCCAAATTTGAAGCCAGACTGATGTTTTCCATCAACAATGGGATGCGGTTTTCTCTACCTCATACTATCTTGTTTCACATGTACGAGATTGTTTCAAAGGACAAAGGACAGTTACCTTATTTAGTGCTGATCACAAAGATATTTAGACATTTTAGATTCAGTTTCCTGCCTCACTTTGTTCCAAAACTATTGTTCCTATGGTTATATGACTCAAAATGATTTCGAAAATGAGGCTAAGAGATCTAAACAAATCCATTGAGCGCTTGAAGGAGGAGTCCTCAAGTAAGACCAAAGAAGATTTTTCTGTTGAAAGGAAAAGGAAAGGCAAAGAGGTTGTACAAGAACTTGTGAAGAAGAGAAGGTCACATATTGGGATGCAAACATTATTTAGCACACATGGAAAATATTAATTGGTAATGATGAGAAACTTCCGAAATCCAGATCCCGATCACCTATATCTAATGATCCTGGTCCCATCATGATATCATTTGTATTTATAACACATATGTCCATGTTTCAAACACTTAAATAAGTTTTAAAACTTGTCAAACGAGCGAATGGAGGTAGCTCAAACACATATGACTTATATTCTAACTCAACTGAATATATATTATTAAAATGCTTATATATTTAACCAAACATAAGAAAATTTGTATCCATATTGAGATAAAAATGCCAAGTGGATAAGCTCAAAATCGAGTAAGGAGAAAAGAGAATGAAAATAGAGGAATCTATATAAATTGTAAGCCTATTTATGATCCATTTAACGCCCATTCATATTATAATTTATAACTCGTTTATGGAATATAACTAATTCATATTACATTTTATCCACCATATATTGGCTAAAGAATAACTCATTTTTTAAGGGGGAAAAGTATAAAAAAAGTCCTAAACTTATTATGTCGGTACCAATTCAATTCTAAACCTTTCAATTAGACCAATTCAGTCCTAAACCTTTTTACATTAGTACTAATTTAGTCTATCCAACCAATTTTGGTCGGTCGATGTTGATGTGGACGCCAATCGGTGACCGAATGCTGACATGGCAATTTTTTCATTTTTTTTTGAATTATTTCATTTTTCTTTTCTTTTCTCCCTTCTTCCTCCTTGGACTGATTTGACAGTGGCCGGCGAGGGCTGTGAAGACCTCGTCTGCCATCGGCGAGGGTCGTGGCCCTCGCCCAACCTCTCTTAAGGCTATTGGTGAGGTAGCTTCGCCAAGATCTAGGCGAGGCTAGCTTCGCCCTAGCCTTGCCCGCGGCTGGCAAGGCCATGGTGGCCATCGCTAGGGTGAAGGCGAGGGCCACTAAGCCCTTGCTAGCCACTGGCGAGGGTCGCAGCCCTCACTCGGCCTCGCCTAAGGCCGCGAGCGAGGCTAGCCTCACCTTGGCCTTGTCATGAGAGAAGGCGGCTATCGCCAGCCTGCCGGCTTGGTGATGGCCGCCTTCACCCACGACAAGGCCTGGCAAGGGCCACGTTGGCCTCACCGGCCGCGAGCGAGGCTAGCCTTACCCAGATCAAGGTGAAGCCACCTCACCTGCAACCTTGGGCAAGGTTAGGCTAAGGCCGCAACCCTTGCCGGTGCAAGCAAGGGCTTCGCAGCCCTCGCACAGTGGCCAGCGAGCCTCACTGGCTACCGTCAGAATAGTCCAAGGAGGAAGAAGGGAGAAAAGAAAAGGAAAATGAAAAAAATTAATAAAATTTTTGAAAAAATCATAAAAATTACCGTGTCAATGTCTGGCCATTGACCAACGTCCACATTAGCGCCAACCGGCCAAAATTGGTAGGATGGACTAAATTGGTACAAATATTAAAAGGTTTGGGACTGAATTAGTCCAATTGGTACTTTTCTCTTTTTTAAGGTCTAACAAACAAGCACGATTTGGCCTATTTAGACCATCGTTTATACAATTAGCTTACAATAGCAGCCAAGTAACAACTAGAATGGAAAGATTTATGATGGTGTGGAAACAATTTCATGATAAATAGATTGCACTTCATTTTTATTATTTGGCTACATAAACATAGCTTACCTTATCGTGTGATTAAGGCATCAGCCACAAAATTGTTAGGACTTAAGGTCATGAATTTGGCATCGAGAGCAAAATTGATCATCGAGTAGGCTCAAGCCGCTTGACAAAATTCCAAGGTTTAGAGAAGAGAGCCAGTTCAGACCAAATCAGGTTGGCTCCGGCTGGCTTATTCTCTCAAACACACACCCATACATAAGGGTGAGCATGGGTCCAGGGTCAACCCTAGACAAACCCTAGACCGGCCTAATCCTGCCGGTCCTGGTCCGGTTCCTAGGAGACTGGGTTAGTCCTTGGTCCTAGAATTCTTGGACCAACACTGTGCGGGTCGATCCTCGATCTTGAGAGTTCCGGGTTAGTCTAATCCGGACCAACCCTAAATATATATATCTAATATATTATTTATAATTTTTTTATATAGAAAAAACCTTAAAATAAACAACATCAATAACATTAAACAGCTATTTAGTAAGGAGTTCAAGTAATTTTATATTGTTCTTTAATAATTTAGATTTTGAATGACTTCTATGGCGTCAATAGTCATAATTTATGAAGGAAAAAAATGTTTTTGTAAGGAGTCCTCATGACGTCCAAAAATGTATAAACAACTTCTTATGGCATTCTCCTTTAGTATTCATTCTCTTTTGTCTTATTTGTCATCTTAGTCTTCAATTTGCCAAAATCGAAAAAACCAACTTCTTTGCTCGCCACTCGACACTCGCGTCGCTTGCTTTGGGTCACTTGTGCCGCTCGCTACTCAATACTCACTTGGCTTGTTGCTCCCCACTCGACATTTGATTCTCTTCTGTTTGACGCTCACCCCACTTGACCCTTACCACTTGCCTTTCTTAGCTAACTTCATCATCATCGAACTCATTGGGTCGGTATGGTCCTCAATTGCCTTTTCAATGAGTACAAAAATGAAATAAAAAATTTATTGGTTAGTCCTAGGTTGATCTTGAAACCAGACCGAACCTATTGGGTTAGTCTGAGCCCCAATCGCTCTTTTAAGGAGTACAAGGTCAACCCATTGGGTCGATCCAGTCATCAATCCCAAGCTCAATAGGGTCGGTCCTCGGTCTCAAAATTGAGGACCAGCACTATGCGAGTTGGTTCTAGGGTTAGGGGGTGGACCGGCCTAACCCGAACCATGCTCACCCCTACCTAGACACACGTACGCACACAATCAACATGGGCCACATTTTGAAATACAGGCTTGGACAAGTCAGTCCAACGTGGGCTAACAAGCAAATCAAACTGGCCGAGCTAGTTCAAGCTCAAGTTCTTTGCAGCCCAAGTCAGTCCAATGGACCCATAAACCTAGCACTCACTAACTCATGATCAAGTGAGATGCAGTTGTTGCGACAGAACACAAAAGTGCTAGAACAATTTCCAACAAATCTATGTACATGAAATATTATTTTAACCTAAATTACTAACATGCCTCCATCCATTATTTAAAACATTCAAATAAATAAATTGCATCAACAACAAGCAATCATTTTTTTATTTTCTTAAAAATTGGAGTTCTTTTAAAACCTTCCCTTATGCAACAACATGCACCTCATGACCTAATTCTTCGAAATTCAGAATTTATGAAAACCCTCTATCTAAAAATAATCTTCTAATCCATTTTTGGGATTGCAAAATCTATGTATTCCCTTAAATAAAATGGCATCCCTAACTTATTTTTTTTTTAAATATCTAAAAATGCAATCCTAAAAATATTATCTAAAAATGCAATCCTAGAAATATAATCCTAAAAATTTGATTAATTAAACCTACGTGTCTATTATATTAAACCTTAATGTCCTATATGCTCATGCAAATCTTTTTGAATGTTTTGATTTTTGATTTTTTTGATTTTTTAGTTTTTTTTTAAAGTTGAATAATTGTTAAACAAGGGTTAAATCTAAACAATTAATATAATAACTAAATAAAGGATCAAAATAATTGAAAAAATAACCTGACGTCTCACAAAAGTTAAATTAACAATTATTCTAACCCCGATCATCAAAACAACTTTAAATAATTAAAAAATCTGGTCCGAAGTCTTACGGACCAAATTAAATAATTATTATGATTTAACAATTAAGATTCCACCCTAAAGCCCAAAAATTAAAAATAATTAGAAAAATGGTCCGATGTCTCTTGGATCAAATTAATAATTATATTAATTTCGGACAAAATCCCTATGGATAATGCATATTAATAGTCGCGGGTCGCTGGGCGGTGGCATCGGCTGCGGTGCGGAGCTCGGTTGTGGGGTCTCGAGCAACGGGCGGACACGCCGGCGACGGTGCTGGGCTGAAAGAAGTTCATTTTTTCTCCGAGATTCCAATTGATATGCCACTGTGAATTTAGGCTCATAGTAAGGCTGGTCCATCAGATAAAGAAGTTCTTTACTTACACAAAGCGAAAAGCTTCATTCCAATTTATCAAAATTTGTGTTGTGTCCACCATCAATAGAAAAGGCAATTCTCATGATTCCATTTGAGGTTTTTCCAATAGTCAAATTATCTACTGTAGAACCCAACCCCTGAACTTGATTGGCATGTCAACAATAACACGATGAAGTCATCAGTTTGGGCAAACAACTCCTCATTTGATGACTTATGCCAAACGACTTTAGGGAAGTCCATCGAATTGATCTTATAAGAATTAGTCGTCAAGGTTGGACAACATGCACGTGCATTATGGAAATTGCTGCATGACATGCATTTTTCATTTCAAAGAGAAGCTAAACAGGTCAAAATTAATCCCGCCAAAATGGCCTTGAATCCCCAAGGAATAGAAAATCCAGCACACCAGAAAATTATGAAAGAACTCAAATGATATCGATTTGTATGTGAACTAAACCAAAGATAATGCACCTATTTAGAGGGCACCCTAAGCTCTTCTACTAATGCAGACCTATCTAAAAACCTTTCTTCTTGTGCATAAATCTTCTTACGTCCTCTACAATAGATTCCCAAAGTCATCACACCATTATATTCTCTACAATGACGCCAATTTTAGTTTTATCACTTTGCATATTCAAAGCACCATCGCCATTTATTATCAGGAGTTTAAATATACTTGCCTTTCCCTCCCTCCATAAAATTCAAAGCAATCTTCATGCGACCTTCAAGTATTCCCCACTAGTAGTCAGTATGATTGCGTCAAAAATTCGAGCACATTGTCATGTTCAATCAGGCTTTTAGCCTTCAGGTTAAAATCCCCAAATTATCATGGAGAGGATTCGGTTCTTCGGGGCACATTTTGCCTTATTACACGAAATGAAAGAGATGCTCATATCTGACCACAAAAACAAAAAGAAATAGGTACTAGCATGAGTCGAATTGATTCCAACAGTTGAATTAGAGGGGTAGGAAGCTTGGGATTGAAAGAAAATGTTCTTGCATGCTCACGTGCTGCAACTTTTGACTTTTTCGCATGGGATATGATGAAGCTACTTAGCAAGTCCATGATTCCTGTCAATTTCCTTTTCCATAGATGAGGCTTGACCTACTCCCCCAAAGTCTGTTAGATCCGTCGGACAAATTGCATCATATGGTCGCGTTCCCATCAAAAGATCAACCAGCACAACTCTAAAGTCATAGACATCGCTCTTCATATATAGATGATATGTTCAACCAAAAAAAATGTGATTCTCTAATATAACGGCTTCAAGCATGGTCAAACTACGTCCGAAGAACCTTTGTGGCTTTAAAAATGGTGTTTGGCAAATTTTTTTGAAGAGTTTTAGAAAATGCAAGGGCAAGTTTGAAGGTTTTTTGGGTTTTGATCATTTCCATAATGTTAATATATATAACTTTGCCATCACTAACTTTTCATAATTTGAAAATGTTCTCCATGATGTTGCTGGCAAAGAGCTTAGGTTGTCAACAAAGCTGGATTGCTAGTAGCCTCGCCGGAGGCTCCATGACCCTAGGTGGCCTAATCTTAGGAGATGGCCACCAGTGCTAGATCTAGTTTGTCGGTCAATCGCTAGCCATAAAACCTTTGGTCGTTTTTTGAGAGTTTTTTTTTTAAATAAAAAAATAGCAAAATTTCTTCATAAAATGTGATTTTTCGAACAGCATTTAAACTAAAGTTGTTTATGCATTTTTAAATAACAGTTACCAAACATTACTTGTATTTTGAAAAACCCCTTAACCTAAAGTTTTTTACATTTTCCTAAAAACTTTCTCCAAAGGCCAAAGCAAATACACCCTATACAATGATTAGTCCAAGCAATGCACAAGGCCCATTGTATTACTTGTGGCTATGTACATAAATGCCCTGTGGCCATAATTTCCAATAACTTGTGTTGTCACGATTTGTTTTCGCTGAACCTTTTGTTGCCAACTGAATTTCTTCAAAATACCTATAAATTTTAACTTCTTTGAAATCCCATTTTTCATTTTTGAAAGACGATCGTTTTATAACTCACACACATATAGTTGTTAAGATGATGGTTATGTGTAACGTTTTGTTTGGAGAGAGAACTGTCTTCTTCTTTTCATTTCAACTGCCGTTCATATGTGAGATTTTGATCACGCATGTATATCCATAAGAGGCAAGTCACAACACCATAAACAGTTTATGACATCGGAAGTTGCCCAAAAAAAAAAAAAAAAACAACAACAACAACAACAATAATAATAATAATAATAATAATAATAATAATAATAATAATAATAATAATAATAATAATAATAATAATAATAATAATAATAATAATCTTGTCCTATTTTCTTGGTGACCAGAGAGGGAATCTATGACTAGCAAATAGTTGTCACTGTTTTGGGTTAACACGCAACCGATCAACCCAAAAATACTGAAAACCCGCAAAAACACAAAGTATGCAAACACCTTAGATCCCAAAGGCAATCCCATATCTTACATTAAACCAAATACATAAACTTACTCTTTTACTTGTCCAACACCAAATACAAAAGATCAATAATCGACTTTCGTTTGTCTGATCTGAAGACTATCTCGTGGACTTAAATGTGGTCTTGATATTATATAAATTGCATTACAGTGATCATTTCACTTGAAATTGGAATAAAGTATGATTTAATTCGAAACATATTTATTTACGAGAGTATTTACATGGTGACCATGACCAATATTTAATTACTTTCTAACACAAATAAACTATGCTATCGTGGACCATCGAGTAAACCTCATCGACTGGAGTGGATACATGCCCACTTCGATAGTTTTAAGTACTTCATATTTTTTTTTAAATCTCCATTTGTTTGGTGGAAATTTTCCAAAACTATTTGTATCATTCAAAATAGTTAGTCAACAAAAAATATCATTATTTTCGACAATAATTTATGTCACGGTATTTTTGTAGATGATGAAAATATTTTTTGATTTATTTTCGGCAATAATTTATGTCACAATATTTTTGTAGATGATGAAAATATTTTTTGATTCATTTAATTTTTTATGAAAGAAATGCATCCTAAATCAAGACTCAGATGAAACTTATATGGCACATCCAGGAGATTACAAAAACGAGATAAGACGTTGCTTGGTATATACTTTATTATATCAAATTAAGGAGGAATTTTTCATAACCCTCGTACCACTCCTCTGTTTCTCTCTCAGGACACTACTTGATGGGAGAACAGTAATAATTCGAACAATATCGAATCAACGCAGCGGAATAAAATAATCTCCCCTCTTGTGTAAACCTAATAGGAATCGATATAGTAGAGTAAAATAAATACCAAGCACGCGAACACAAGACGATTTTTTTACGTGGAAAACCTCCTCGATGTGAGGAAATAAAAACCACGGGACCGGAGTCCACTTGAAAATCTTCACTATCAATAAAATTGTTCTTCTCTAGCAAATACTAGAGGTACATAGCAGCAAACACCTCAAGAACATACTTCTTGGCAATACACATGAACTTCACAAGAGATCAAGGATAAATCTGACAAAAAACACAGGTTTTGATCAATCCACGAAAAACCTGATGTATGGAGCTTCAAACGAAAATCAAACCATTCAGATTCAATTAAATTGCGCCATGAACATGCTGACAAAATTTCAGCTCAATCGGACCACGAATCGACCTCCGACGCCAGCTTGATGTAAATCAGATATTGCCCCAAACCCCAGATTTTCTGCTTTCTCTTTTTCTCTTGTTACTGTTTCCTTTTCTGATGTTACCTCTTTATATAGATAGTGAGAAACCCTATTTCCTCATATAACTTATTATAAGAGCTCAAGCCCTTTTTGGGCTTGCAACTCATTGGGCTTCCTCCACATAGGAGTGAACCCAACTAACAAATCTCCCCCTCACGACAATGTGGAGGGATTCACCATCCCTGCTATCAAACGGCAATGTTCAAGCTTCTCTCTTGGTAGAGTCTTCGTCATCATATCGGAGCCATTATGATCCGTATGAATTTTCTCAAGTTCCAACAACTTTTCATCTAGAACATCCTTTATCCAATGATATCTAACATCAATATGTTTTGATCTAGAATGAAAAGATGAATTCTTACCAAGATGAATTGCGCTTTGATTATCACAAAATAGCACATAACTCTTTTGCTTGAACCCAAGTTCTTCTAAGAACTTCTTCATCCATAGCATCTCTTTACTAGCTTCAGTCACTGCAATAAATTTAGCTTCGGTTGTAGAAAGTGCAACACACTTCTGCAATCTTGACTTCCATGACACAGCTCCACCCACAAAAGAAATCAAATAACTAAAAGTAGATTTACGAGTATCAATATCTCCTGCCAAGTCGGAATCTGTGTATCCAACTAACTCAAGTTTCCTGGTCCCGAAACTGAGTTTCAAATTTGAAGTTCCCCGAAGATACCTCATAATCCACTTCACTACATTCCAGTGCTCTCTACCTGGATTTGACAAATAGCGACTAACAATGCCAACTGCATGCGCCAAGTCTGGGCGTGTACATACCATCGCATACATTAAGCTTCCTACAGCTAAAGCATATGGAACACTTTCCATATCATTCTTTTTTTTATCAGTCGTAGGACTTTGCATCATATTTAACTTAAAGTGGGCAGCAAGAGGAGTACTAACCACTTTAGCCTTGTCCATGTAAAATTTCTGAAGGATCTTCTCGATATATTTCTCTTGCGACAAAAACAACTTCTTAGCATCTCTGTCTCGGGTAATTCTAATGCCAAGAATTTGCTTCACCGAGCCCAAGTCTTTCATGGCAAAAGACTTGCTCAACTGTTTCTTCAATAACTCAATTCTTGAAGCATTCCTGCCAACAATTAGCATATCATCAACATAAAGCAAGAGAATAATAAAGTCACAATCAAAAAAAATTTGGACAAACACACAGTTATCCGAGGAAGTCTTCTTATAGCCATGTTCTATCATAACTGATGTAAATTTCTTATACCACTGTCTCGGTGCTTGTTTTAGGCCATAGAGACTTTTCTTCAATTTGCACATATAATCATCTTTCCCTTTCACTTTGAAACCCTCAGGTTGTTCCAATTATATCTCTTCCTCCAAGTCACCATGTAGGAAGGCTGTTTTAACATCCATTTGCTCAATTTCTAAATCTAGGCTAGCTGCCAAGCCTAGTACCACACAGATAAAAGACATTTTTACTATTGGAGAAAATATATTATCAAAATCAATACCCTTTCTCTGACCGAATCCCTTAACAACCAATCTAGCTTTGTACCGTGGTTGTAAAGTATGTTCATCTTGCTTTAACCTATATACCCACTTGTTCTTCAAAGCTCTTTTACCTTTAGGTAACTTCACCAATTCAAAAGTATGATTATCATAAAGTGACTGCATCTCATCTCGCATAGCATCGAACCAATTGCTTTTGTACTCATCTTCTATTGCTTCTGCATAACACTCTTGTTCACCTGCATCAGTTAATAATACATACTCATCTTCAGAATACCTAGTGGAAGGTTGTCGGTCTCTAACGGATCTCCGAACTGGAACATCCAGTGGAACATCTAATTGAGCTTCTGGTTCAGGAATAATATTATCTATTTCAACATGTTTAGGAACATGTGCGTTATTTGGAACATTGACTTCCCGCTGCTCTTCATCAACCTATGTAGGAATATTTGTAAGAGGAACTGGATCTAAATCAACCAGATTATCACTAACTTGTGGTGTTGAAATCATCTTCGATTTCTCAATATCTTCTATTTTTTGATCCTCCATAAACACAACATCTCTACTTCTTACAATTTTCTTTTCAAGCGGATCATAAAATTTGTAGCCAAGCATATCCTGTCCATAACCAATAAATATGCACTATCGTGTTTTCACATCAAGTTTAGACCTCTCATCTTTGGGAATATGCACAAATGCTTTGCACCCAAATACACGCAAATAATCATAAGAAACTTCTTTGCTTGTCCAAACTCTATTAGGAACATCAAACTCTAAAGGAATGCATAGAGTAAGATTTAATATATGCACAACTATACTTAAAGTCTCACTCCAAAAGGATCCAAGTAGCTTTGACTATGAAAGTAAGCATCTTACCCTTTCAACCAATGTTCTGTTCATTCTCTCAGCTAAGCCATTTAACTGAGGCGTCTTGAGAGGTGTCTTTTGATGTCGAATACCTTGTTGTCTGCAGTATTCATCAAAAGGTCCAATATACTCTCCCCCGTTATCAGTTCTGATGCATTTCAATTTCTTTCCAAATCTGTTTCTCAACCGAAGCCCGAAATTGCTTAAAAGCATCTAACACTTGATTTTTAGTTTTCAAGGTATAAATCCAAATTTTCCTTGAAAAATCATCTATGAAGGTAACAAAATAAAAAGAACCACCAAGTGATTTTGTTTTTATAGGACCGCAAACATCAGAATGCACTAAATCCAATATACCTGACTTTCTTGAAGGAGGGGAGCTTTTAAATGCAACTCTGTTCTGTTTTCCTGCTAAACAGTGAGCACATTTCTTTAACGCTGAACTTTTCAATCCTGAAAGGAGCTTCTTCTTGGCCAATATTGACAAACCCTTCTCACTGATGTGATTGAGCCTCTTATGCCATAACTCAGCTGCATCTTCGCTATCTACTGCATTAATTTTGTCTATAGACAACTTTGCCTGCATAATGTATAACGAAGAATATTTTTCACCTCTAGCCACAACAAGAGAACCTTTGGTGAGCTTCCATTGACCATTATTGAAGGTGCTGCAATACCCCTCATCATCCAACTTACATGTAGAAATCAAATTCAAGCGGATATCAGGTATATGTTTAACATTATTCAATACTAACCTTGTGCCATTGCTAGTTTCTAGGCACACATCACCGATGCCTACATCTTGAGCTAGTCCATTGTTTCCCATTTTCACAGATCCGAAGTCACCTGACCTGTATGATGTAAAGAAATCCCTATGAGATGTAGCATGAACGGATGCACCACTATCAATTACCCAACTGGTCTCATGAGAAACAAAATTCACCACATCACCATCAAAAATAGTGAGAAAGTCTTCTTTAAGTGCAGCGACACGATTATCATCACTGTCATTATCACTTATCTTCTCTTTACCTTTCTCCTTTTGTTTCTCCCTTTTTAACTGGCGACAAAATCTCTGAATATGTCCCTTCTGATGACAATAATGACACTCAACATTAGCAAATTTATTATACTTACCTCTGCTTTTGTCTCGACTTTTATCTCTATTTCTCGGACCTCGAGACTCACTTCTCCCCATTTTCTCAACAACCAAGGCATCAGAATGTGAAGAGGACGATCCCTGTGTCTTCATTCTCATCTTTTCATTCAAAATACTACTCTTGGCCAAATCCATGGTAATTGTACCATCCGGGGCAAAATTAGACAAAGATGTTCTGAACGTCTCCCATGAGTCTGGCAAAGTACCAAGCAACCATAGTACTTGTATCTCATCATCAAACTTGATTTCCATCGCAGCCAACTGATTTATAATTCCTTGAAAAGAATTTAAATGATCAGTCAAACGAGTACCATCATGATATCTCAGAGCCATAATCTGTTTTATCAAAAATAACTTATTATTCCCAATCTTTCAAGCATATAACTGTTCAAGCTTATCCCATAAACTGCGTGCATGTGTTTCCTCAATAATATGGTTCAAAACATTATCATCTACCCACTGCCTGATATAACCACACACTTGACGATGAAATATAAACCGTTCAACATCAATTTTATTCTCTGGTTTCTCCTCAGCAATTACAGGCAAATAAAAATCTTTCACATATAAAAGATCTTCCATCTTCCCTTTCCAAATATGATAATTCGAACCATTCAGTGTAACCATTCTACTCATATTTGTTTCCATTGTTTAACACAAGGCAGAAAAATTTAGCAATAACATGGTGCTCTGATACCACTCTGATGGGAGAATGGTAATAATTCGAACAATATCGAATCAACGCAACGGAATAAAATAATCTCCCATCTTGTGTAAACCTAATAGAAATCGATATAGTATAGTAAAATAAATACCAAGCACGCGAACACAAGATGATTTTTTTACGTGGAAAACCTCCTCGATGTGAGGAGATAAAAACCACGGGACCGGAGTCTACCTGAAAATCTTCACTATCAATAAAATTGTTCTTCTCTAGCAAATACTAGAGGTACATAGCAGCAAACACCTCAAGAACATACTTCTTGGCAATACACATGAACTTCACAAGAGATCAAGGATAAATCTGACCAAAAACGCAGGTTTTGATCAATCCACAAAAAACCTGATGTATGGAGCTTCAAACGAAAATCAAACTGTTCAGATTCAATTAAATTGCGCCACGAACATGCTGACAAAATTTCAGCTCAATCGGACCACGAATTGACCTCCGACGCCAGTTTGATGTAAATCAGATATTGCCCAAAACCCCAGATTTTCTGCTTTCTCTTTTTCTCTTGTTACTGTTTCCTTTTCTGCTGCTACCTCTTTATATAGATAGTGAGAAACCATATTTTCTCATATAACTTATTATATTGGCTCAAGCCCTTTTTGGGCTTGCAACTCATTGGGCTTCATCCAAATAAGAGTGAACCCAGCTAATACTACTCTCTTATTTCTTTCTTCTTCCTCAACATCATTTCTCGTTTAGTCGTCTCCCTTTCTGAAAGGTCTTCTTCACGTTTCCTAAGAAGTCGAAATAGTCGTTGTAGAAAACGTACCTCAATCAAATCACGGAAAATACTGAAACTTGTGACTTGTGGTCATCAATGTTTATTGTCTATTAGTAAATTGCAGATCGCATTGCGGCTAATCTACCGTGAGCATTTTGCCTTGTTTTGCCAGACTGACATTTAAGTAAGCACACAGACGGCATTATTCACTACTTGTGAGCGGAGGATCAAGGGACTTGGGGAATGGGACATTAAGGCTGCGTTTGTTAAAATGTGTTTATGTTCCCAGGAACACAAATTTTTGGTTTTTTGTTCCTGGGAACAAAAAAGGAGCTGAAACGCGTTTGTTTGCGTTTTTGTTCCAAAATTATTATTTTTCCCAGAAACATATCTGGAACAGAAACAAGAAACAAAAAAAACAAAAAAAAAAAAACTGTTTCTTGTTTCTTGAACAAAATTTTGGAACGCTTTTTCTCTCTCTTTCATTTTCTTCTCTCTTTTTTTTCTTCTTCTTTTCTTCTTCTTTTTTCTTTCTTTTTTCTTTGGCCGGTCGCCAACCTTGGCCATGGCCGGTGACCGGCTGTCGAGGGCCAACGACCTTGCCAAGCGTTGCTGGCCGCTGGGCGAGGCTCGGCCTCGTCGGATCTGGGCGAGTTCACCTCGCGCTAGGCTAAGAGAGCTCGGCCTCGCCGGATCTGGCGAGATCGAGCTCGCCTAGCTTGGCGCGAGGTTGGCCTCACCTTGGCTGGGCGAGCTCGGCCTCGCCGAATCTGGGTGAGCTCGAGCTCGTCGGGGGCCGGCAAGCCTCACCGTGGCTGGGTGAGGCCGCAGGCCCTCGTCGGCCGGTCGCCGGCCTCAGATCGCCAGCCATAGCCGAGGCCCGTGACCGGCCAAAAGAAAAAAAAAAGGAAAAATAAATAAGAAATAGAAAAAAATAAAATACAAATATTAAAAAATTAAAGGAAATAAAAAAATTATACAAATTTACCAAACACGTTTTTTTGTTCAAAAATTGTTCCTTGGAATATAAACACTTTTTTTCTATTTCCATTCTCATAAATAATTTTTAAACAGAAATGTTACCAAACGCACCCTAAGTTTCTGCAGATGAAATAAGTTTTAAGTGACCCATATATTTCTAACAATCTCGCCTTCCCTAGGTATATGTATATAACAGTGAAATGTTGATAAGATCATCATACTAATACAAGGCCGAAACTCAAGGAAAAAACAAAACTGACACAAATTCTGGATATGATTACGCTAATTTTGAAGCCCTCAAGCATAAGCGCACAAGCAAGAGAAAGGAGTGAAGTGATTGGGGAATTTTAGACATATAGTTACAAATACAAAATATTTTGCAACGTAGGTTGAGAAAAGAGAGAACGATCCTGTTGACACCTAAATTTTGGCGATCCACTTAGTCATTTATTGCATAAAAAATTAGGGGTTAATTTTATCCCTGAAAAAAAATATTAATTGCATAGCTACATTTAGTTTGCATACTGGACCAATGGCGGATGGGTTGAATTGGTGTTTTTTGAGTTTTAAATTAGCAGGCTGGGCTAGGACCACGAAAAGAGTACAAATTGACCCAAGCCCGTTTTCTGAAATTGTGATTTGAAATGAGGATTTTTGAAATTTAAGAAAATTGGGTTATGATCTTATCTTTAAAAAATCAATAGAAAATATTTAGGAGATAAGAAAAATAAGAGAATTTTGTGATTTGGAGGTTATAGGAAAATCTTCGTGTATATTGAAAAGTGGATGAAATATTTCACGAAGATCACGTCTTATTTGCATATAAAGGGAGCCGTGTACAATGAGAGATGGGGGGGTTTTTTTTTCTAGGTTTTCTCTTCGTCAAAAAGCAAGAAGAAAAGTCAAAAAGAGAAAAAGAGAAAGGTCAAGAGAGGTTTTGCTTCTGCGAAAAAAGAAGAAAAAAAAAACTGCAAAAGTCAGAACGTGAGAGAGAGAGAGAGAGAGAGAGAGAGAGGAGAAAAGTAAAAAGGCAAAGGTGATTTGACCCTTACTGTTCATCATCTTCCCCAAAATCCGCTACCCTTCCTCTGCAACTTCCATCCGCGAGGCTTCCGCCACCGTGCCGCGCCGAGCCCTGCCCCTGTTCTGCTCGCGTTTATTCTGCCCGAGCGCCCGCCGACGCTGCTGCCGAACCGCGCGGAGACCTGACGCTCAGCTGTCGTCGTGCCGCTGTTCCTATCGCGATCCAACGCCGCCAGAGCCCACATCGCTGTTGCTCGCGTCTCCTCGGTGCCCGATAGCAGGCCCCGCACCCTGCGACACCCCCTCGCCGGTGCCCCGCTTCGCCAAAGTCCCTTGCCGGCGTCAATCTTCGCTGCCCCGCGCCAGACGCCCACCTGCCTTGCCTCGCCGGAATCCCCCCTCGCCGGTGATCCCCTTTGCCGTGCCGATTGACCCGCTGCCTTGGAGACTCACGGTTACAAGCAGGAAAAGGAAAAACAAAAAGAAAAAAGGAAATCCAATTAGGTAGATTAGTTTATTATTATTAGTATTATTATTATTCTCGTTTATTTATTGTGCTTTAAGTAAAGAGGTGATTTGACCTCTACTATTCATCATCTTCCCCAAAATCCGCTACCCTTCCTCTGCAACTTCCATCCGCGAGGCTTCCACCACGGTGCGTCCGCCACAGCCGCTTCGTCAGTCTCCCCACGAAGCTCGCTACGACGAACTGACGCGCCACGCCTCGCCCACCGACACTCGCCGCGCCGCCGAGATTCCCGACTCGAGGCTCCGACGCTCCACCCTCCGCGAGTAGGCCCGAGCCGTGCCACAGCTGAGCCTCCTTCCTACGCCGACGTAGCTGCCTGTCTCCGTCCGTGAGCCCCGACGACCCGCGCCACCACGACAACCCGAGCAACGCCTTTGCTCCGTTCGCGGTCTGCCCAGTGGAGTATCTAACGTCTCCGCCTACGTCCCTATTCAGAGCCCGATGTGCTGGTCTCGCCCCCGACTCGTCTGCAACCCACCGGTTCGCGATCCAGCCAGTCATCGCCGTGATCCGCTTCTTCTGCGCCAACCCGCAGCCCACTTGTTGCTCGCGGCCCTGCTGTCCGACGACCCAGACGCCAGACCGTCCTTACCACTGCATGCTCGGAGCTCGATCCGCTACACCGGAACACCAATCTTGCTCCCAACTCATCTGCAACCCGCGACGCCCAAGCCTGCCGCGCCCACACCGCGGAGCCCCGAACGCCGGCGATCCAAACCCCCTGCTTGGTGTTGACGAATTGGCTGCCCCTCCATTTTCCTTAGGTTGTTTATTTTTCTTTTATTTTTATTATTTTACTTTACTTTTAGTTAGCTTTATTATTATTGTTTAAGTTTGAATATTGTGAGTTAACTTTTAGGGTATGAATATTGTAAGCATTACTCGCAGGAGTTATCCCTAAAATTATTGTAATTATTAATCTGACCCGTAAGATGTCGGGTCATTTTTTTAATTATATTAACTCTTGGGGTTTGTCGATAGTATTTTAAGTGTTGAATCAATATAACTATTAATTTGATTCGTAAGAATTCGAATCAGATTTTTAGTTATTTTGATTTTTTTTTGTCGTGATAATTAGGGTTAGAATAATCGTTAATTTGACTGTGAGACAACAGTTATTTTTTCGATTATTTTAATCCTTTATTTGATTGAATATCTCGCTTGTTTAGATTTAATGTTTAGTTGATAATTGCTTGTTTTGGAAAATTACTAAAAAATCTAAAAAATTTGAATTAGGATTCAGTTTGTTTTAGAATATTTCTCGTTATCTTGCATATCTAGAATATGGATTTTATTCCGAATTTAGAAAAATATAAAACAAAAAACAAAAAAGTGCATTCATTTAGGTTGTTAGTTTTATCATTATTTGAATTGCATGTGAAATTTTAATTTCGAAATTAATATAAAAACACAAAAAAATCATCATGCATATATCATGTCGAATTAGGGCATTCTTTGCACGTCATTGCATATTAGATAAATTGCATGTTAGATGAAGATAATATCTTAGTTTAAATTAGGATTTAATGTGACTTGATCCTTAGTTTAAATTAGATAGAATTTTAATCTAGCTAGAACATTTTTGCATAGAAATATCAAATGCACGTCATTTAGTTTTTATTGGTTTCATTTAATTAGAACTTCCTCGTCATTAGACTAAGTCATTTAATAAATGTCGCATGACATATAACTCGCATATTAAATGGTATATTGCGTGTCATTTTAGTATGTCATTGCATCGCATTACTTGTCATCATTTGATTAATTTAGATTGCATTTAATCATTGCATTTCTTCATGTCATATAGTTTGGGTCATGCTACCATGTCATATTAGATTACATGCATTGCATAAGTCATGATTTTCATTAAATAAAGTGAAAACAAAAATTGAAATTGCGTGTTAATTAGAAATCATATCTAGGGCTGCTGATGTAAATTCTGATTTAACAATGCAGATGCTTTTGTGTCTTCTAGGTATGTTTTGCAATATTAAATTGCTTTCTTGAGTGTTAAATTGGTGGTATGCGCACACGTATGATCATCTCATATGTTAGGAAGTTAGATTAAAATCAATTCAATTGCCAAACATTTTTTTTTTTAAAATGAAATAGAAAGGTACCGAAAGGGCACTAGGATAATCTGGTGTAACCAAGTCCCCGAACTCATGAATCTCTGGTTTGTAGGAGTAAAGTAAATCTCCCGTTATTTTATTTGGGTTTCTAATCGACCCACCAAAAATAGATTTGTGGCGACTCCTGATTAAAAATCATTTGCATGTTAAGAGCGTAAACATAAGTCGCGAATTGGTATGGGCTTGGGAGAGCCCGAGCTAAGCTTAAAGGTTTAGTAATCCATTAACCTAGTTTTAGGTGGTGAACCCGCGAAAATTAGGTCGCGACAGCTTGGCGACTCCGCTGGGGACTTGTGTTAAAACACTTAGTGGACTTAGGCCAATTTTTTTAAAATGTTTTTGTTTGGCGGCGAGGATCCCAGGTATGTCCCTAACATTTCTAAGGTGTTAATTGTTTTTGCAGGATGGGAGGTATAAGGGGAAGTGTTTGCTAACCTTTGTTTTGTAGGGAGGTGTAGGAATGTATGGTTTATTTTCACATATGAAGTGTTGCTTGATATAAACTGTTTTGTATGTTTTGCATCCTGCACTACACTATTGCACACACAACCTACGGTCGGACCTGGGCTGCGATAGAATTTCTAAGATGGTGTTGAGAAGCATACTTCCTCCAAAGCGAGATTGCTATGTAGAGGTTGACCTTCTCTTCCCCGAAATTTCTTTCATGGTGTCGAATGTGTTTGTCCATATTCGCGAGACTGCATGATTATTGGGTATTCCATTCGACTGAGCCGGAGTTAAGGGGACCTGACACATTAATGCGAGACTGCAACGGTCAGATCATCCTGTTATCTCCACTTTGTTAAGCCGTCTAGGTAGAAATCGAGCCTCACATCTCATGTGCATGTCTATGTGATTGCCGTTTATTTGGAGAAGTAAGTTTTCTATCCTTATATTATGCAATTTACTTATTTTGTCATACTTTTGGTCGGTCCATGACAATTTAGGTCAATCATTGATTTAATTCATTTGTCAATTATGAATGAAATGAGGAAAATTGCCATACAATGAATCATTTGGAAAATAAAAAAAATTGGAAATTTGTTTTCAATTTATGTCTTGGCTTTTCCTAGTTCATGTTTAGGAAATTTCGTCCCTACTGGGGCGTCCCATGTCTTTATTTTCCTAGTCCAATTTTAAGAAATCCTTTTCATTGTGGACTTTTCTTAACTAAAAAATAGATTGTTGTCATGGATCGGTTTTCTCAGTATACCTCATTCTTACATATCTCCATTTTCCTTAGGTGATCAAGAACTAGAATGGCTGACCAAACCGAAATGCGTGATCGTATCTCCGCTATGGAAGACCAACTCCGACAGTTGCTCGCCTCTATGCAATTCATGACAGCCCAAATCCAATCACTCCGAACGGATTTGACTCCTGCACCTGCTCTCCCTAAGATAGTAGTCCTGAAGCAGTCAAGCAAGACCCAAATGAGCAATGGCGACATGGTTGACCTGGAAGATGACTCACTGTTGGTCACTGCCGAAAAAACTAAACTTGACAATGTCCCTAAGATGGGGCAAGATGAAGTGGAAGTGATGGATACTCTGGGGCAGCCTAGTGGCAAGTTTGATTACCTGGTGAAGTATTCGGCTCCTCCCATCTTTTACTTTGACTCCTGCAACATAATTCCAAGTGGATGGGATGACATGGATGATCTGACGTCTCCAAAGATAGAGAACTCTGATGACGCCTTGGAAGGAATCACAGGTCTGTTCGATGACCTCTTCATAGGAGCCAATGACGAAGGACCTTCGGAAGACATGGACGTTAGCTTGCAAGAGTAACTTGTTCGATTGCACCTCCCCTGCGTGGGAATTCTTATTGCTTTTTAGGAATTGGTTTTTGCTTTTTAGGAATCGTTTTCGATTTTCTCTCTTTTTAGGGGTTTAGGAATCACAATTTCCATTCCAATAATGTAATTCATTTGATTCTATTCAATGAAATTACAATTTTATTTCCAATTTTGAGGACATGATGGAGTATACCAAACCAGTCCAATGACGATATCCAACCATGAAAAAAATATCATCCACGGAGAAATCCTGAGGGCTGGACTTTCTCATGCTTCCTCCCAAAAATTTTTTTTTGAAAACAAAAGCATTTCACTGCTAAAAAAAAGAGGAATAATTTTTTTTTACAAAGCTTGTAATAGATTAAACCTGTTTGTTTGTCTGACTCATTTGCTTCTTGTCTCAGTGCATAATTCTATAACTTGTTATGACAAGGGACATCTGAAAATAGCGTATCAAGTTTCAACAATCATAAACTTGGCTTGTGATCATCGGTCTTAGAGCGCATTTACAGTGAAAAAAAAAACAGATTTGGGGCAAGTAAAAGAGGACCATTATTCCCTGGTGGAAAAGTTGACAAATTGGGGGGATGACAGGTTTTGATAATGACTCGACTAGGATAAAGTCTCAACCCGAGCCAAAATGGATGTGCAATTTGAATTTACATTGATGTTGCATAGTATCATACTGATGCACATTCTCTTGTGCAGGGGCAAAAGTGGATTTTCAGTCTTGAATGATAGGGACAATCTAAAGACATCAACTGCTGAGGCAATTCCCATTGTAGAGGAATCCTTGAATGAATGCTTAAAACCATTTTGCAGTATAGAAAACTGTTTGAAGTTGACATGCTTAAAGCTGTTGAATTCTTTTTTTAAAAAGGGGGTTTTACATGATAACTCTTACATGTTTTATCCCCCAATTCCACTAAAGAATATCAAGATGGACTAATTTAATGAATGATGTGGAATTGATTGAGCATACTAAATGAGACGAGTCGGTATGATGAAAGGCAAACCCTATCCTATACACAGTCCCATATTCATACACTTGTGAGATGAGTGTAGGAAGGTTCATATCCATAAGGTAAAGAGTTCTTTCGCAAAAGGTACGGCAATCGAAATGATGAGAGGCAATTCATATCTCTATCCCAAACACTACAGGTGATCCGTTGCTTAACCCTTTTGAGCCCATACACTTATGGATATTCTTTTCAAATCACCCCTGTCAAGAATCACCCCACATCGGGGCAACTAAGAGATAAAATTGCAGCATGAGGTGAGTAAAATGAATTGAAATTTTCTTGCTCTCACTTGCATCAATCTTCAAGTCGTGCTATTACATTGAATTCATATGTTAATTTAAGTGCCTTAGGATGATGAAGAGCATTTCTTTCTCTATCATATACACTTATATCCTTTGCATAGCCCACTTGAGCCTACAATTTCATTTCTTTTAAACCCAGTTGATGATCATCCCCCCACACTGGGGCAAGACAAAAGGCAGATGAAGATTCCTGAAAAGTTCAAGTGTCATTCAAAGTGTAATTACTTGACGGATGCATTATACGCATGAATTGAATTCAAAATAGAACTAAAGGGCATGAAAAAGCAGTGTGCCTGGTAAAAGCAAGGCCGGTGCCCATGAAAAAGAAGTGAAGAAAAGTGAATGAAAACTAGGGGGCATAAAAAACGGTGTGCCTAGTAAAAGCAAGGCCAATGCCCATAGATGAAAAAAAAGAGTCAAGATAGGTGACTGTCAATTACAAGAATTGAATCCCAATGGAGCAATAGTCAAAGAACTCAAATGCCGAGTTTCTACAATCAATGGGGGACTTCACGAAGACAATCCCCGATGGTGAAAAAGAAAACTGGTGGCAATGCCAAGATGATCATCATCTCACACCTTTTACACACATTTTGAGCCTAATGATCCTTTCATTTCTCAACCCATGAACCTAACTTACGTTACGTCCCTTACAAAGTCTCTTCAGATTAGGGCATTTGAATTAACGTATGAGTTCATATGTTTATAAGCATCGCTCGAAGAAGTGCGAGAAAGATTATTTCTTTGTCATTTTGCAGGGTTCTTGACTTGTAAAGCCGGAGATGATTACAAGACTGTTCATTCAATAGCTTTGACTCAAAGAGTCCATTTGTTAAGCCGTTGGCCAAGCCCCAATTATGGTCCCTGTTAAAAACCTCTCAGATTGGTAAGATCGTACTGCTTGCGAGAATACTCGGACCCATGTCGATATGATAAAATTGAGTGATTCTCATAAAATAGCCATTCTAAATGTAAAATAGCCATTCTAAATGAGAGTGAGCGAAAGTCCTTTTTAACCGAAAGTCTCTCATTTAGTATTCTTAAGAAATCTATGTCATGAGTGAAAATTGTCTTGAATGATAATTCTCTCCAGTGGAAATTTGGGTGCTGCAAAGGTCATTATGCATAAACCCCGATTGAGTTGATGAAAACCTCACTGGATTTTGAAATGTGCATTCTAAAGTAGCTTAGATTGTCTATCTCTTTGATGAATGCATATCATTTTTGCTCTAAATCATGTCTGACAGGTAATTCAAGTTTCTTGCAAAATGTTTCATGATATTAGAAGATGAGAAACTTCCACCAGGAGGTGAAAGACCTCCACAGGATATCTAAATTTCAAAAGACATATCCTAAAGAATTAGAGATATCACCAGGTAAGTATATCTCTACCATACTCTAAAATACTTGTCATTGTGCAAGTATTCACTATCAAGTGCATCGACGCTTGACTCGGTCAAGCTGTCCCTTATATTGACCTAGCGTGCTTTCGTAGCCCAGAGTCCCTTTATATTGACCTGGAGTGCTTTCGTAGCCCAGAGTCCCTCTTTACTGACCTGGCGTGCTTTCGTAGCCCAGTGTCCTTATATTGACCTGGCGTGCTTTCGTAGCCCAGAGTCCCTTTATATTGACCTGGCGTGCTTTTGTAGCCCAGAGTCCCTTTCATTGACCTGGCATGCTTTCGTAGCCCAGAGTCCCTTTATATTGACCTGGCGTGCTTTCGTAGCCCAGAGTCCCTCGTTATCGACTCGACGTGCTTTTGTAGCCCGATGTCCATTTATATTGACCTGGCGTGCTTTTGTAGCCCAGAGTCCCTTTTAATCGACATTCAATGGAGTTGTCCCCCAAAGATTTTTCTCCAAATTCAATCTGATTAAGGTGACCGAAGAATGGTTCGGGTCCTGGTCAGATGATTTCTGTCGCAAGGATGGGCGACCGAAGAATGGTTCGGGTCTTAGCCAAGCAAAACCTCAGTCTAGGCGACCGTAGAATGGTACGGGTCCTAGACAACATTTATTGCTCTAACAGGCGACCATAGAATGGTACGGGTCCTGGAAAAACAATTTCCCCATTCAGGCGACCGTAGAATGGTACGAGTCCTGAAGAATCAATTTTCCGTCAAGGCGACCGTAGAATGGTACGGGTCCTTGACAATACCTATTCCCTATTTTAGGCGACCGTAGAATGGTACGGGTCCTAGAAAGTGAATCTCCGTTTAGGCGACCGTAGAATGGTACGGGTCCTAGACAAAACCTATTTCCCTATTCAGGCGACCGTAGAATGGTACGGGTCTTGGAAGGTAAATCCCCGTTTAGGCGACCGTAGAATAGTACGAGTCCTAGACAAAACCTATTTCCCTATTTAGGCGACCGTAGAATGGTACGGGTCTTGGAAGGTAAATCCCCGTTTAGGCGACCGTAGAATGGTACGGGTCCTAGACAAAACCTATTTCCCTATTCAGGCGACCGTAGAATGGTACGGGTCTTGGAAGGTAAATCCCCGTTTAGGCGACCGTAGAATGGTACGAGTCCTAGACAAAACCTATTTCCCTATTCAGGCGACCGTAGTACGGGCCTTGGAAGGTAAATTCCCGTTTAGGCGACCGTAGAATGGTACGGGTCCTAGACACAACCAAACACTGTCATACTGGGCGACCGTAGAATGGTACGAGTCCTGGGAAAGCAGTCTCTTTACAAAGCCATGTTACTATTCTGGGCGACCGTAAAATGGTACGGGTCCTGGACATGTAACACCAACTATCTTGAATCACCCTACCCCCCTTGAAGGTAAGATATTCCAGGTAGGTTCCTTTACCATTTGCATACAAATTGCATTCCAAAATTTCGACATCTCAGTCTGGATCTGGATGTCTCAATTATATTCGTTGAATGTTTCACTCTGGATGTGAATGTTCTTCGACTTCCCTCGTCATACCTTAGTTTGGATCTAGGTATTTTGATTTTTTAAAAATCTTGACATCTCAGTCTGGATCTAGATGTCTCAATCTATTGCCTGTTACACTTTTCAAGAAACCTGATTGAGAGTTGGGTACTTGTGGAGTAAATAGGGATTTATCATGTACCTCAAGATGCTTTACCGCACTAATTTGGAAGTAATTGTAGGTACGTTCTTTCCTTTGACATCATGCATTTGCATTAGCATAAAATGCATCATATAAATTGCATTAAAAAATGGAATTCATTTTCCAACAAAAAAAAAATCATTCAGTGCATTTGCATGGTCAAAATTTAGATCTCAATTTGTCTTTGAATGCAATCTCTTCGAGCTCACCTTCAAAGAGGGGCAGCTGTTGACACTAAATTTTGGCGATCCACTTAGTCATTTATTGCATAAAAAATTAGGGGTTAATTTTATCCCTGAAAAAAAAATATTAATTGCATAGCTACATTTAGTTTGCATACATCTTGGACCAAAGGGCGGATGGGTTGAATTGGTGTTTTTTGAGTTTTAAATTAGCAGGCTGGGCTAGGACCACGAAAATAGTACAAATTGGCCCAAGCTCGTTTTCTGAAATTGCGATTTGAAATGAGGATTTTTGAAATTTAAGAAAATTGGGTTCTGATCTTATCTTTAAAAAATCAATAGAAAATATTTTGGAGATAAGAAAAATAAGAGAATTTTGTGATTTGGAGGTTATAGGAAAATCTTCGTGTATATTGAAAAGTGGATGAAATATTTCACGAAGATCACGTCTTATTTGCATATAAAGGGAGCCGTGTACGATGAGAGATGGGGGGGTTTTTTTTCTAGGTTTTCTCTTCGTCAAAAAGCAAGAAGAAAAGTCAAAAAGAGAAAAAGAGAAAGGTCAAGAGAGGTTTTGCTTCTGTGAAAAAAGAAGTAAAAAAAAACTGCAAAAGTCAGAACGTGAGAGAGAGAGAGAGAGAGAGGAGAAAAGTAATAAGGCAAAGGTGATTTGACCCTTACTGTTCATCATCTTCCCCAAAATCCGCTACCCTTCCTCTGCAACTTCCATCCGTGAGGCTTCCACCACCGTGCGTCCGCAACAGCCGCTTCGTCGGTCTCCCCACGAAGCTCGCCGCGACGACCTGACGCGCCACGCCTCGCCCACCGACGCTCGCCGCGCCGCCGAGATTCCCGACCCGAAGCTCCGACGCTCCACCCTCCGCGAGTAGGCCCGAGCCGTGCCACAGCCGAGCCTCCTTCCTGCGCCAACGTAGCCGCCGGTCTCCGTCCGTGAGCCCCGACGACCCGCGCCACCACGACAACCCGAGCAACGCCTTTGCTCCGTTCGCGGTCTGCCCAGTGGAGTATCCAACGTCTCCGCCTACGTCCCTGTTCAGAGCCCGATCTGCTGGTCTCGCCCCCGACTCGTCTGCAACCCACTGGTTTGCGATCCAGCCAGTCACCGCCGTGATCTGCTTCTTCCGCGCCAACCCGCAGCCCACCTGTTGCTCGCGGCCCTACTGTCCGACGACCCAGACACCAGACCGTCCCTACCACTACATGCTCGGAGCTCGATCCGCTGCACCGGAACACCAATCTTGCCCCCAACTCGTCTGCAACCCGCGACGCCCAAGCCTGCCGCGCCCACACCGTGGAGCCCCGAACGCCGGCGATCCAAACCCCCTGCTTGGTGTTGACGAATTGGCTGCCCCTCCATTTTCCTTAGGTTGTTTATTTTTCTTTTATTTTTATTATTTTACTTTACTTTTAGTTAGCTTTATTATTATTGTTTAAGTTTGAATATTGTGAGTTAACTTTTAGGGTATGAATATTGTAAGCATTACTCGCAGGAGTTATCCCTAAAATTATTGTAATTATTAATCTGACCCGTAAGATGTCGGGTCATTTTTTTAATTATATTAATTCTTGGGATTTGTCGATAGTATTTTAAGTGTTGAATCAATATAACTATTAATTTGATTCGTAAGAATTCGAATCAGATTTTTAGTTATTTTGATTTTTTTTTGTCGTGATAATTAGGGTTAGAATAATCGTTAATTTGACCTGTGAGACAACATGTTATTTTTTCGATTATTTTAATCCTTTATTTGATTGAATATCTCGCTTGTTTAGATTTAATGTTTAGTTGATAATTGCTTGTTTTGGAAAATTACTAAAAAATCTAAAAAATTTGAATTAGGATTCAGTTTGTTTTAGAATATTTCTCGTTATCTTGCATATCTAGAATATGGATTTTATTCCGAATTTAGAAAAATATAAAACAAAAAACAAAAAAGTGCATTCATTTAGGTTGTTAGTTTTATCATTATTTGAATTGCATGTGAAATTTTAATTTCGAAATTAATATAAAAACACAAAAAAAATCATCATGCATATATCATGTCGAATTAGGGCATTCTTTGCACGTCATTGCATATTAGATAAATTGCATGTTAGATGAAGATAATATCTTAGTTTAAATTAGGATTTAATGTGACTTGATCCTTAGTTTAAATTAGATAGAATTTTAATCTAGCTAGATCATTTTTGCATAGAAATATCAAATGCACGTCATTTAGTTTTTATTGGTTTCATTTAATTAAAACTTCCTCGTCATTAGACTAAGTCATTTAATAAATGTCGCATGACATATAACTCGCATATTAAATGGTATATTGCGTGTCATTTTAGTATGTCATTGCATCGCATTACTTGTCATCATTTGATTAATTTAGATTGCATTTAATCATTGCATTTCTTCATGTCATATAGTTTAGGTCATGCTACCATGTCATATTAGATTACATGCATTGCATAAGTCATGATTTTCATTAAATAAAGTGAAAACAAAAATTGAAATTGCGTGTTAATTAGAAATCATATCTAGGGCTGCTGATGTGAATTCTGATTTAACAATGCAGATACTTTTGTTGCTTCTAGGTATGTTTTGCAATATTAAATTGCTTTCTTGAGTGTTAAATTGGCGGTATGCACACACGTATGATCACCTCATATGTTAGGAAGTTAGATTAAAATCAATTCAATTGCCAAACATTTATTTTTGAAAATGAAATAGAAAGGTACCGAAAGGGCACTAGGATAATCTGGTGTAACCAAGTCCCCGAACTTATGAATCTCTAGTTCGTAGGAGTAAAGTAAATCTCCTGTTATTTTACTTGGGTTTCTAATCGACCCACCAAAAATAGATTAGTGGCGACTCCTGATTAAAAATCATTTGCATGTTAAGAGCTTAAACATAAGTCGCGAATTGGTATGGGCTTGGGAGAGCCCGAGCTAAGCTTAAAGGTTTAGTAATCCATTAACCTAGTTTTAGGTGGTGAACCCGCAAAAATTAGGTCGCGACAGATCCTAAACCAACATATTCAGAGGTTACTATCATTGTTAAGAGAAAATATGTATTAGATAGTCACAGAAATGAAAATTAATATGGCGAACCTTATATTCTCCTTAATTTTTCTAGTTAAATCATTTTCATTTTGTCTCAACCTAATTGCTCTATTGTTGTGTGTGACCCAACCAGATTGACAGGTCACATTAAAATAGATGTTTCAGCCTAATTTTATTTCCTGAAAAAACCACCTAAAAAATTTACTCTCTGTGGATTTTATAAACTGAATGTTTCAGATGTAATTAGATATACTAAATTAAATACGTGTAGACTTTATAAACTAAACGATTCGGATGTATTTGGATGCAAGAAAATCGATTCTTCGCTTGTTGCAAAACATTGGTGAATTACAATGGCCAACAGATCGTGCCGGCTCAGGCATGGCACAATTGGGTTCGTATCCAGGTGAGCCCATTACAATGATTGGGTCTAGGGCATTGGTTCAGGTAAACAAACGGGTCCAATGATTGGGCCTAGGGCCACATGAGTGGTTGGGGCCTTGGGGGCGAGGCCTTTCCGCCAACTTAAACGGCAATCAGAAAATTTAAATTAGACTTCTCTTTCCCTCATTTTCACCTTCGTCCCCCTCCATAGAATTACCAATTTCGAACAATTCCCACTTTATATATATGATTCTCTCACTAATTATGATATAGTCCAGTTAATTTGATTTAATGACCAACTGAGAAGAGGAGGTATATGGGAACTCTTAGAGTTTTTTTTTTTTTTAGAGTAAAGACCCTCTTGTAGTGTGTAAAAACAAGGTCACAAGAAATTTCATAATGAACCACAGATCAGGATTGAACACTGGTTGCTGCACAAAGGGCGTCCTTGCTATCAAGAGGGGGATGTCTGCATCCAAAAAAAGGGAGGTGCGTGTAGACCCTGGCAACCAAACCAAGTAAACACAGGTGTTTTATATACATCGTGTATTCTCGTTTTGTTTTTAATATTCGATATTTTATTGTGCGTTGATTTTGTGATTAAGAAATCATGATGAATTAAGCATGACTGAAAGTTATATTCCTATGAATTTCTACTAATCTTTTATTGTTGACCCAACAAGGAATGCTGTGGGAAGGACCGTATATTGACTGGCTGGCCTTTACTCCTCGTTCAAAATCTATATCACCCGAATGTTGCAAGAAACACTACAAATCTATTCAAGTGAACTGTCATCCTTCGATCTTTTCTATGGATTAGAGACCCTAGAATATCCGTATTCCAAATATCATTGCCCAGCATAGATATCTCAAACAAATGACATTGGCTTTTTACATAATAAAAGACTAACTTTTGGTTATTATGAATAAGTGATAGATTTAGCTAATGAGAGCAGAGTTTGGTGAATAGTTGGAGTCATCGATAAAAAAGAATAGTTGACAAAATAATGAGTAGATTGAAGCTCTTTTAAATTAAATGTCGACAACTTGAAGAGCATTGACAACTAAGGAAATTATTGATAGCAAGTCAATTATCTGGGATGACCTCATAACGACATTAGCTTGTATATGCCTAGTCGCAATATATTTGGATATTTGAGTTTCTTGTAGATAAATGTGATTATAACTTCTTGTAACTGCAATTAGTATGAGGAAGATATTTAGTAATCACCTAAAGATAAGAATTCCTAGCGAAATGAATATATGAAACCAAAAGTTCCAAAAATGTTAAGGCATGGCTAAAATTGTTGAAGAATTGCTTATGGGGAGTTATATGGTGAAAACTATAAATATTAGTGTTTGTGTACCATAGAAAACCCCACACGATGCACAAAAACTTGTTATCATTCTGTCATCTTTCAATTTCTGCACTCTAGTTATGGCTATAATTTCCAGATATTTTGCTGTTGATCAGATTTTATGTCTTTAGGTTTTGTTGTTCGACTAAATTCTAGCAAAGTTTGCGAACTTTCAGTTTTGTTTAGAGTGAAATTCTATGTTTCCTAGTGTTCTTATGATACCTCTTTTCCGGAGTCACCGCATGTCCGTCTCAACCCATAAAAAGCGGAAGAATGACTTCTAGTAAAATATATTTTGTCGCGGACGCAAATTCCGGTGAAACAAAATGACTGTCAAGAGGCAACGACCGGGCTACAATGACCACATGACGGAGCCCGATCAGACCACGACCGAAGATATTTGAACCATGCACCCATTGCATATGACTCGGCCTGGGTCCATCAGGAGGTCAACTTTGGACTGCCTGAGAACCGTGACGTTAGATGGAAAGAAAATTTTCATGCATGCTCACGTGCCGCAACCTCTGACTTTTTTGCACGGGACAAAATCAAACTGGTATAGTTTTATTCCTATTCCATCATTATTATCATGGAGAGATTTATAATACAAATAGCGACATCACAAAAAGCCTACTCTTGTATTACCCATATGTTGATCAGAAGCTACCCCACGTGCGAAATCGAATGCATATTGAGCAAGATCAAGGCGAAATTGGAATGTATTGGATGGAAGGATGAATAAAAGAAAGAATTTGGACGTAATAAGGGCTTGAAGCAGTGTCACATGACATAACTGCTAATATTTTTCTTCAGTTCCAAACAGAAGTGCATAAACCGCCTTTTGTTGACCCGCACTGGTATGGTAATTGCAGTCAAATTTACTTAGGTCCAAAGTTGCATTTTTCATGGGGGTTTGATGAATTAATATGGATATAAATATGTACCAACCGATTTGCTATTACTACGTACAAGGTGCGAAATTGAATGTGTATTGAGCAAGATTGAGGAGAAATTGGAATGCATTGGATGGAAGGATGATTAGAAGAAAGAAATTGGAATGTGTTGGATGAAAAGTGCTCCTATTCTGTCTATCGGAAAATCACTTGCTCGCTAGCAGCAAGCTCAAGCCCATATTGGAAATTGATTTGGCTACTTTTGGCCATTATTTAAAATAATGTCACTCTAGGCCATTTTTTGATAAATCGACCTCATTTCAAATTCTTATTTGAAATTTTCCCTAAATATACTCATGAGGAGATTTCTAGATAAATAGTAACCTAGCAGAAAGCCTATTCCTTTTTTGGTACCTGTCAAATGAACCAACCACGTCAAAAGCAAATTGAGCAAGATGGAAAAGAAATTGGAGTATGCAAAACAAATGGTTTGGAATGACTTACACCCGAAGATTCGAAACTCAGCAACCATATTCATGCGTATACGACGAGTGCATTGCATAGTCACCATCACCGTAGCGTGTCTTCCAGTCCATTCGATTATTTTTCACGCTCTGTCTATGACATTTGGCGATCTTTTATCGGACCGGCGTTCGCTCAAGCATGTGAACACCGATGTTTAGGGATCGCAACTGTAGAATCAAGGATGACAAAGAATGGATTATTTGAGGAAATTGTTACCGGTTGCGTATTATGTGACGTGACTAAGAGTGATATATCCTCACTGCCTGCATTCCTATATGTACGCACCACCTCTATTTGACTTGATTAAGCGGTTGACGCCGTTATCATTGCTAGCGATGCAAAAATGATGCGGATGCTAAGGCATTGTAAGTGTATATTAAAATAATTAAATATTAAACCATACTTCCATGAGATAGCCTAAATTTTCAGAATAGCTGGCTGTGATCCCACAAAACCTTACATGGTATTAAAACTAAAGATCATAAGTTCGAATCTTTCTAAGCCCCATTTGTCTCCCTAATTAAATTTCCACGCTTAATATTAGGCAAAAAGACTAGCCTAAGCATGAGAAGAAGTGTTGTAAAAATTAAATATTAAATTATGCTTTTATCTAACAACTTAATTTTTTAAAACAGTTGATGGAGGTTTTATAAAATCTTACATGGTATCACATCCTGGTTGTGCCAACAAGTCTGGACCCAAAAAAAAGTCATATAGGAGAATTGTGAGTTGTTGTTCCTTCGACCTAGACTCAATGTACGAAGGGGAGATTGTTGAGATTGTCCTATATCGGTTTAAAATGGGCTAGTGGTCGGTTTATAAGTGTGAGAGAAAACCTCACCATTTGACCTAACTTTTGGGATAAGAAAGCCCAAGACCATCCAACATTGGTATCCACATCTTCATCTAACAGTTTAAGCTTTTAGAACAGTTGATTGTAACTAATCTCTCATGGTATTAGAATTGAAGGTTCTGAGTTCAAATTTTTTCAAGCCCCATTTGTCTTCCCAATTAAATTTCCACGCCTAGTACTTGGGAAATAACCATATTAAGCGTAAGAGAGAGTGTTAGAATAATTAAATATTAAATCACGCCTTCATCAAACAGTTTAAGATTTTAGAATAATTGGCTATGGTCCAATCAAATCTCACATGATATTAGAGTTGAAGGTCTTGAATTTGAATCTTTTCAAGCTCTATTTGTCTCCTCAATTAAAATTCCACACTTAGTTTTAAACAAAAAGACCAAACTAAGCTTGCTTGAGAAGGAATGTTAGAAAATTTAAATATTAAA
Organism: Eucalyptus polyanthemos subsp. polyanthemos; assembly: GCA_017140185.1. Taxonomy (NCBI): domain Eukaryota; kingdom Viridiplantae; phylum Streptophyta; class Magnoliopsida; order Myrtales; family Myrtaceae; genus Eucalyptus; species Eucalyptus polyanthemos. The sequence continues at coordinate 53,763,548 of CM029464.1, forward strand.
CCATATATTCATCTAACAACTTAAGTTTTTAGTATGATAGGCAATGATCCCACAAAATTTTACAGCATACAATATGGAATTTTCCATCGAAGAATCTTTGGATATTTTTGACACCATCACAAGTGCCTAATATTTAGTTATTATCGATATGCAATGAAGTAGACTCAACAACCTCATATGAAACCGTCAAGATTAATGAAGAAAAAGCGAAAAGAGGGGAAAATATACTATTCGGGCATATTTGATCATTCGTGAAAGAAGCCAATTTAATGGATTGAAGATTGGTCGATATTATATGCAATTGATGACTTGGATGAAAGTATTAGCACATGCTAGCTAGTGGCAAATGATGGCTGATTATTTTACCAAAGTTGTTGATAGTGTATTAACTAAGGAGCTAATGATCAATTTGGAAGATTGCATCTAAGGCTCAAGCATGTGTAAATCCATTAACGAGATTGTCGAGAATAGTTAGGTGAAAATGGAGGATGAGATTGCTTTTTTTGAAGGGAATTGACAACATGGGAAAAGATCAACTCAGGAGGTAAGGCTACTATTTTGAAGGAAATTGACAACGTGGGAAATAAATAACTTCTTAGAGATAAGGCTACTATTTTAAAAGGAGTTGACAACTTGGGAATATGGGACAATTATTTTTGGAAGTGTTAAACTATAGTTCAACCACAAAAAAAAAAAAAAACTACTCCTAGACAGTTACAATAGAAAGTCTATAAACATCAAGTTCTATCAATTGGAAGAGGCCCTCTCAACAATCAAAATGTAATATTTTATTATCTTTACTTTTAACACTATTTTTCCTTAATAGTTTTCCAATTCATGTCGTCGATTAAATTTCGACACATATCTTTTTCCCAATATTTTGTCATCAATTCAATTTCGGCATGCATCTTTACCTGAATGTCGCGCCGTCGATAAATTTCGACTTTACATCTTTGCATGCCCTCAAGCTTTATCATCAATTAAATTCTGATATAGTTCGTACATGTGTATTGTTGTGGAAATGGTTGTATTTTCCAGCCTCGTTGTTGATTGAATTTTGACACTATTTATATGTACAATTTGTTTCAAAGTTTGAAATAAAAGTTTGCAGTTATTTCTTGTCTACTTGGATATTTCCTGTCTAGAGTTGCCACAAAACCTGTCTCCTCTCACCAAAAGTAGAAGAACAAATTTAGGAAAAGATGTTTCGTTGTCGAGTAGATTTTGGTGAAATAAATGGCACACGCGGTGGGACCATTATGGTTGATTTGAGGAGATATGATCATGAGAACAAAAAATCAACTTGATTATGATAGTGCTAGTGGTGACAACTCTTCATCACAACCTAGTAATAATAAGGCGGGAAAGTCATCGATTGCATTATCAGTGGCGGATCGAGAACAAGTTGGAGATGTTGGTATCAAGACAACTCACCAATGAGCAGAGAATACAATTAGTGCCAAGCCCTACAATGTTGGCTGTCATGCGATGGTTATTGAAGGAGCACAAGAATGAATTGATTAACTGCATGATAAAATATCTCATTGATGTGATCAAGCCAATTACCACCAATATCTCCCATGAAGTGATGAATGGGCCTGGAACATCAAGTACAAGCAAGTCCTAATAATCCTGCATTTTTTTAAAGAGGTTGTGCCTGTCATTAGAGGCATTTCGTTTAATTTCATTCAAGTTAACTTTGGTGGTATCGGTTATGGCAATGACAAGGGGGCATGTGATGACTCTTTGGTGAATCATTCGATTATTTTAAAAGGAGGCATATGTTGACACCCAAAAATGCCCAATATTTAGTTATTATCGATGTGCGATGGTTGTTTGGAAACAATAAAAGTGAACTTGACAACCTCATATGCAACCATCAAAATTAACGATAAAAAAGGGAAAAGAGTGGAAAATGTACTATCCAGGCATGGATTGGTTGATATTATAAGTAGTTGATGACTTGGATGAAAGTGTTAACACATGTCAACTAGTGGTGAATGATGGCAAATTATTTTACCAAAGTTCTCGATAGCGTGTTAACTAAGGAGTAGATGATCAATTCAGAATATTGCATCTGAGGCTCAGACACATGTAAATTCATTGAGGAGATCGTGTAGAATAATTATGTAAAGATGGAGAATGAGGTTGCTTTTTCTAAGGGAATTGACAATGTGGAAAAAGGACAACTCTTTAAAGATAAGACCGCTATTTTGAAGGAAATTAACAACATGGGAAATAAATAAATCCTTGGAGATAAAGCTACTATTTTGAAGGGAGTTGACAACATGGGAATATGGGACCATTATTTTCAGAATTGTCAAACTACAATTCAACCATGAAGAAATTGCTCCCAAGCGGTTATGATAGAAGATCTATAAATACCAAGTTCTATCAATTGGAAGAGGCCCCCTTGACTATCAAAATGTAAACTTTTATTATCTTTACTTTTATGCACTTTATTTTTCCTTAGTTATAATTTTCCAATTCATGTTGTCAATTAAATTTCAACACAAATCTTTGTCCCAATGTTTTGTTATTGATTCAATACCGCGTGCATCTCTATCATGGGTGTCACACCGTTGATTAAATTTTGGCACCATATCTTTGCACATTCTTGAGCTTTGTCATCGATTAAATTCTAACATAGTTCGTACATATGTATTACCATGAAAATGGCTGTATTTTCAAGCCTTGTTGTTGATTGAATTTCGCCAAGATTTGTATGTACAATTTGGTTTGAAATTTGAAATAAAGATTTGCAGTTATTTCTTGTCCGCCTAGATATTTTTTATTCGGAGTTGCCATATAACCTGTCTCTTCTCATCAAAAGCTAAAGAATAACTTTCGGAAAAGATGTTTCACTATGGAGTAGATTCCGGTGAAATAGATATGAAGTCGCTACTTTTCTTTTGGATGATTTCAGATAAAAGTATCAAAGGAAAATTAAAAGAGGAGAGGACTTTTAAAAGGGTTCTCATAAATAAAACCTAAACTTGCATGTCAATCTACATAAGGGTGAAATTAATTGGTTTTTTACTTTCACCCCTCCCCCCCCCCCCACCTTCCCAAAACAAGTCAAAAATAGCAAAGAACAAGTTGTTCAGTTTATCTCAAAACATTGGAATCCCACCTAACAAGACTATTCAACAATCAAAAAAGAAATATTTGCTATAGTTTTGTTTATATCAAAATTCCAAGGAGATTTATTAAACAAAAAATTTCTCTTGCAAATTGATTGCAAATCAGCCAAAGACGTTTTACAAAAAGATATTAAACATTGCATCAAAACAGATTTTTGCCAGATGGCAAGCCATACTTTTAGTATTTGATTTTAATATTGAATTTATAAATGGTTCTTCAAATTCATTATCCAATTTTCTCACAAGAGAATTTTTACAAGGAATACCATTATACCAAGACCCAAAAAAGAAAAAGGCAAAGGTAAAGCCATTGCCAAAACTTCCAATACACCACCAAAGCCAAAAGGCTTGGCACCAATCAAGGCATGGCTTCAAATAGTAGAAAATCAATCATTCCTACAATAACATTCAATACCAAATACCTCTTAACATCAAATATCAAATGCCCCTCCAAAAGAAGAATCCATACCAACTCTAGCTCAGCTAGCTGCCATACTACCTAAAGAAACACTAGAAATCCTATCTTAATTTTGGGCGAGATTTGGAAGTTTTATAGAATTATTTTGTCGGAGCAAAGCCTTCTTTGATACAATTAAGATATGCCCTTGTATCAAAGAGTGTTGTTGTTTCAACAATAAATTCATTGTTGATTTTTATCATTATATTTATTATCCAGTTCCAAGAGGTTATTTCTGTTAATAACATAAGGAAGCCTGGGTAAGAAGTATCGTAATATTAGCGATTTCATTTTGATCTTCTAATTTTGCTTTTCATTTTATGACAAGAGATTTTATATCAGAGATTTCTTGTTTTATTTCTAATTGTGTCGCTTTCAAGGCCTATATTTCTAATTTTTGTTGCATTATTTCGTTTTGGAGATCATTAATATCTATTGGCCTAGAATGGTTTTTTTTTTTTTTTGCTATTTAGAATGTCTTTTAGATTTTAGGACTTATTGGGGTTAGTATTATTATTCATTGAAGATTGTAGTCTATCTAAGTATTCTTTTTGGGCTTCTGGGTCGATTATTTTATCAATAGTGCTGAGGATGAATTCTTCTTCTTTTGTTAACATGTTTATTTCAATGATAGGTTTTTTTGGAGAGGCGTCTTCATATTCTAATTCTGAAGAGGTTTCTATTTCCTTTATTTAAAGACCTTCTTCTTCAAGAAGTTCATCAAAAGAAGTATCATCAGCTTCTATAAAGATGTTGTTTAACTGGTATAAAATATTATCCTCTAGAGATAGTTCATTCAATCTTTCATTAATTCCATCTTCCTCTGATGAAACTGGACTTCACGTAATAGTTTGACTATATGAATTATCTGTTAATGATACTAACCATGAAACAGCAAGTGGGTGTAAAACCTACTTGCTTAGAATATCTAGATAGATGTCCCAAATGTGAACTGGTTTGCACTCGATGGTGTGTGAAGAATCAAATTTGTGTTCTGCACCTCTGCCCATGTTCCTCACTCACTAAACCAATCCCATAAAGGCATATATTTGGCAACCGGAGTTCCCTAACTTATATATCTAGATTACGTGCCCTAATCTTCGGTCAAAATGGTCAACACTAGCTAGTTTGCTTTCCCGAAAAATTTTGAAGCAGCCAAATCTCGAAAGGGTTTTTTCTTTCTCTATATTTATGTCCAATCATATCTCTGAATGATAGGTTACGAGATGGATATTACTCACATGCAAATATATATATATGAGTGAAATTAATATATGCCATCCACCGATAAGACTGGTTGAAGAAGGGATAGAGGAAAATATGTTGTATCTTGAAATGGCGCATCATTTTTATCTTCACTGCTTCTGTCTATTTCGTCAAGGCCTGGTCCGCGCTTTAGTCTTACTTCTACTCCTTAGGTCTTCGCTAGATTTTGCTCACTTCAATAAAGAAAAATTTTCCTTTGCGTCCCACCCTCACGTGCAAGCCCAATGCATAAATATTCCTCCTCGATTGTCTCGTTTCCTTTCCATGCTATCATGCAATAAAGAAGGTCCAAAATTCACCAAATTGTCGAATAGGAAAAAGCCACTCTCATGGTGTTAAAAAAAATTACAAAAATTGATCAAAAAGCAAACTTTAGGTTGAAATTTAATGATGAGCATTTACTTTCTAGAACTTTAAACTTTGTGCAGACTGGAATTTTTTATCCTCATAATATTACGTGTACTTGAGGCTGCAAGATTCCAATCGTTGGATTAGATAGGCACCACATTGATTCTCGAAACATGATCATTTTCTCAATTTGGGTCTATGATCTTTTAATGGCAATAGGCTTTACTCTCTAGGTTTTTTCATTTTTGTATAGATCTGGTCCTTTGCTCGCAAGGTTTGACCTTTGTTGTCGAAAAGCTCATGGATGCTCCCGTGCCCCCAACTTCTGAATTTTTTTTCATGGGATACTCAAAAAGTTGGCACATAGATAAAATAGTGCACTTTTTATTTCTAGAGTTTCTAGTATAACTAGCAACCTATTTGTAAGCCTATTCTATCTGAGGCAACTGTTAAAATTACCATTTATTTGGGAAGAATTTTGTCCCAAGATCCACTGAAGGCTCTTGCTATCTCAACATAACGCATTTTTAAAGAGTCAAGACATACACAAATCTCATTTTGTTTTCCCATTATCGTTTTTTATATTATTTTATTTAATGACCTAACTATTTATCCCAACTCAAACACTCTTAGCCGTGTGTCCTCTTGCATGGGTCTAGTCCCAATCGCTCGCTCTGGACTTGCATGGGATGCTGGTGGCTCTTGAAGCCCCATTTTCCCGCGCGTGCTTGCCAACACTTTGTGGTGTTGTTCTATTAAACCCTAAACAATATCATCTCTAAGAAAGCAGTCAGAAAAATCTTTGTCTGATCTACTTAATATATTACATGAATGCGTGTAGAGTAGTCTTTGTGTCTAATCAAATACATTGTCCTCCTCAATAATTCCCTTTTCTCTCCCCTCCCCCCCTTCACCAAGCATATATCCCACTTTGAGAACATAAAGTAAAAAAGTCATACTAAAAACAGTAGCAGAAAGAGTTGCAAGATTTCATCCGAAAGAGTCTCTCTCTCTCTCTCTCTCTCTCTCTCTCTCATAACCTCGTCGCCATCACCCACTCTCCACCGTTCATGCTCACTCACTTCTTCCGTTTCCTTTCCTCTCTCTCCCGATGACGCCATCTTTATCCTACCTTTTGACGGCGCAGGTGATCCTTTTAGCTTTATCATCCTGAGTTTTCTTGCTCTTCTCTTCGCTGCAACAATTATCTGAACTCTCAAACCCAGTATTATCTTAGTTTGGAGGCTAACAGGCTCAAGCACAAGTCCGAGAGAGTGAAAAAGGGCCAAAAGAGAACATGGTCATGGAGATCATCAACAAGGTATGGACGATATTGATGCAGTTGATGTGGAAAGTGGTGAGACCTGACGATCTGAAACTTGGAGATCATGTTTATAGATATGGGTTATATGGCTTATACAGCCATCACGGTGAGTCCTCATCATCTTCCAGATTTTGCACTTCTTTTTCTAGCCTATCTTTTTGCTCCTGGGCCAATCACTTTGCTCTCCACTCCACTGCAGCCCTCTCCCAAGAAAACGTAATAACACAAAAGAATCAAGAAAAACACCGATCAACTCCATTTCCAACACCGTCTAGAAGCCTTAGCAGAATATAAAACGGTTCGACTAAATAGAAACCACCAGAGAAATAAATGACTACAGAGATGTGTACTCGTAGCAAATCCCGGGATGAAGCACAGCCAAACTCGGGTAACTTTCGAGCTCTGTCAGGGTTGAGTTTAATCCATCCCCCGTTATCACTCTCCTATCATATTCTTCTTTTATTCCAAAGCAATTCATGTCTGAGTTCAGTCAAACATTCCATCTCGCCAGAGAAAAAGGCATGAGAGGTTTTAAAATATGGAAACCCTAGATTCTTGGCGGGGAGAGAGAAAGAGAATATTCGCACCGATTTTGGCTTTCCACCACCAACCAATCAACCGTAAAAGAGTGCTACTCCTCCGCCACAAGATATTAGTAAAGACCAACTTGTTTGAACTGGTCCGATCAAGAAGCACTTTCTCATGAAATTAGTATGGTGCTTTCCACTCACACGAAATGAGACTGTGAAGATTACACTAAGTAAAAAGAACTGATATGGCTGCAAAGATGTATATCAATGAGCTATATTTTGATAGAATAGGGAAATGATGGCATAAAGAGTTGAAAGCAAAAAAAGTCGTACAGAATTAGAATGAAATGGAAAGACTGTATCAACTGATTTTGTAGGCCAGACTCAAACTAATTACTGATGCAGAGCAAAAGCAAACATAGAAATAACGCTCACTTAAATGATTTCGGTTATAGCATGTACTTGGTTGGACCTTGACTTATGTGGGTATATATCAAAAAGGAGTCTCCTTCGACTTGACATATGAAGATTAAGTACGACAGATCTAACCAGTCAGAGATTAGAGCGGCCATGTCCAAACTTGCTCTAATTGTCCATCAGGGATTACTGGGGAAAATGATGTTCTAGATTCTGTTCTCGCTTTTAGTGCGTGGAATTTCTCTCTCTTTCCTTTACTTGATAGCTGCAGTGAGAATTCTAGAGCTAAGCTAGAACTACAACAGATTTTACTTTTTCTAACTTGCTAAACAAAAGATCAGAAATTTATATAGATTAAATCTTCTCGGTCAAGGACGGGCTACACGTTGTGTCAAGTTCAAGCTAAAATCGTCCCTAACCAAAAGTTCATCTTAATATTTTTTGGATTAAAATTGATTCTTTACAGTGTTTCCACACGTGTATATATGATAGGAATTTACGTTGGCGAAGGCCATGTGATTCACTTCACCCGAACACAAAGCAAAATGACCATATTCCCATCACTGTCCAAGACTAGCCGCAAGCAACAAATTTTGCCTCCCTGCCCAGAATGCGGATACCAGGAAACCATTAAGCATGGAGTCGTCAAAACTTGTCTCAGTTGCTTCCAGTGGGATGGTGAAAAACTCCGATCTCTTCACCGTCATGAAAACGTATGGCCAAAACTGAAGCTTAAGCTCACAAGGCGAGGAACTCACACTCCATTAGTCAATACCAAATCGCCCCGTCAAGTTGTCGATACAGCTTGCAAGCTTCATGCTAACAATGCTTTTGGCAACTACAACCTCATCAACAACAACTGTGAGCATTTCGCCACATTTTGCCAGACTGACATTCGTGCAAGTAAACAGACAGCATTCCTCAGTGGATGTGAGCGGACTTTAAAGGAAGCCAGAGATCGGACCATGAAGTTGCTGCAGAGAAACTGAATTCCAGTGGTCCAACCTTCCTCCAATATTGTATTATCTGTCTTTGTGTTGTTGTAATATCTGTTTCAAGGCATTATAATTGGGACTGGAATGGCGGCGACAGACACGCACACACATGCACAAGAAAGAAATTTGTGAAAAGAAAAGTGCGCTCAAATTATCATGTTTGTGTTGAGATGCATGTATAAATTAGTGGCAAGTGGATGTTCAATGTCTGGAAATATGATCAGTTATTTGTTGGCCTTCGGTGTTCCTTATGAGCATAGGCCAACGGTCCTCCTAGTTAAATATGCCGAAAGAAGGCAATAGCTAATGCTGACGTAATCTCACATTCTCATATCACTTCGCCAATTACGATATTTGGGGAAAGAAGGAAATGTTTCGGAAGGTTCAACATGAAATTGATCTACCAATGACAACGAGGTGAGAACTTTCGGTACAGTTCAAAGACGACTTGCGGGTTAACAAGTGTCTAACAAGCATTCTTCATATAATTCCGAGTCCATTTTGTATTTCATTTTTCTGGATGTTTAGCTCTGTTTTTTTTTTCCCCTTTAACTGGGAAAGAGCAGCTCAGCGTGGACTGACACTATAGAAAACGTGGAGAAACGTAGCGAATAACCATATATGAATGTATGTATTGCAGTATACTTTTGGTTTTGACTGTTAAAATATATTTCAAGTTTGAGTCTATTGGATGAACACCCGGTCCAAATAAAATGTTTCTTGATTGTGGAAATTGAAAAGAAAGAAAGATGGGCGTATTGTTTCTCTTCCGGAATTGGTCAAGCCATGAAAGAAAAGGAAAGTAGATTTGCGCGAGAGAAAGAAGAGGATAGTCCAAGATGTTGACCGAATCTCACTTTAAATTTGATTCCTTATCCAGTACGTACGTGTGGCTTATCTTTAAGGATTTAGTGCACTTCTCTTCTCCAGGCCATGATTATTTAAATCTAATTGAGGGTTTGTTTTTCGTGTGTTATGCTTGCATAATATATATGCAAGTAACACTGTGGATTAAAGAGAGAACAATAGAGCCTTGAAGCGCCATTTAATGTGCGAGTGCTAGGTGTGACTTTGTTGATGAAGAAGTATCGAAGCGCCGTTCGTGAGTGCTTGGCTGTGAGTTTCTCCATTGGTTTCGCTTGTGCAATTATGCTAAGAAGTTTTTAGTGTTGAAGTCAATTAAATTATTGTGGTAAGAATTTGTGTATAATTCCTTCCGGAGATTGAAAGATTATTTAGTAAGGAATTGTTCGGTTAAACACCACGTACATTATTGGGTGTAATTGGAGCTTGGGAAATACAAAGTGTTTGAGTGACTCGAGTTTGGTTATAATCTCCTTGAATCACTTGTTTTATAGTGGAATTCGTCGCTACTCTCTTTGTAGATATAGGTCACTACGACCAAATCATGTCAATTTGGTTGTTGATCTATTTTTTTGTTCTATCTATTTTATTGTCCAATTGCTCACTTTTCGCAACAATTGGTGTGAAAGTTAGGCTTTGCTGAGTTGAAGTGAATCGCTGGTAATAGAAGAAGGAAAGGTAAGAATTGACAGATTTTATGGGAAGAACTTTAGTTTCTAGAAGATGCAAATTAAGGATTATCTCTATCATATGAAACTATACTTGCCTCTATTTGAGGAGAAGCCAAAGACGATAAAGTAAGTTGACTAGAAATTACTAGATAGACGAGCTTTGTGTGTTATTCGGTTGACGTTAGCTTGTAATGTCGCGTTTAACATCATGAAAAAGAACACCACTTCCTGTTTGATGAAAGCCTTATTGAATATGTATGAGAAGCCTTATGTGATCAAGAAGGTCTATTTGATAGGACGTTTTAATTTGAAGATAAATGAAGATGCATCAATTGCAAATCATATTAAGGAATTCAATGTGATTGTTAGTCAATTTAGTTTAGTTAACATTGACTTTGAAGATGAGGTACATAATTTAATTATGTTATACTCATTACATGATAGTTGGAATACTACTATTATCGCTTTAATAATTTCTCTAGATCAATAAGTTTGACGTTTGATGGAGTTTGAGATTTAATTTTGAGCGAGGACATCCATAGAACTTGTATATGCTACTTTAATAGGTGAAAATAGAGTAACATCTAGTACACGTTTTAGTGGGAGTTGTACAAACATAAATAGACATGGTCAATCTAGGATTGATGATGTTGTCTATTGGAGTGGTGGCAAAAGGGGATATTTTAGAAGGAATTACCTTAAGCTGAAAAAAGAGAAGATAAGGAAATTATAATTAAGACTGTAAATGATGTTGTAGCCGTTGCTAAAAAAATTTGAATAGTGTTGATTTTATCTTATCTATCACTAATTATTCATCATTTGATGGATGGATTATGGACTCTAATTGTTCGTTTCATGCTACACCAAATAGAAACCGACTTACTAATTATCAATGCATAGATAATAGTAAAGTACAATTGGGGAACAACGTGGAATGCGGTTGTAGGCGTTGGCGATGTTAGAATCAAAATGCTTGATGGTATCGTAAGAATATTGACTGGATTAGAACACGTTCTAGAGTTGAAGAACTTACTTTTCTCAAGTGTCTTGGATTCAACTGGATGTCCGTAGGGGTGAGCATGTTGGATCGCCCAAATCAAAACCGCCCAAATCGGACTAGACCATGGGATCAGTATAGTCTAGTTCCCAATCCTAGGACCATCCGGTCCGATTCCCGATCCCAAAAATTGGGAACCAGTCCTCCCGGTCCAATTCTCGATTCCTAGGTGGCACCGAACTGGACCGAGAACCAATCACCCCTAAATGTTGATATTTTTTAGAATGTGGAATTCTAAAAATTGTTCTAGGTGTTTTGATGATAATGAAAGGAATCAAGCATAGCCGCTTGTATGAGCTTCAAATAAGACAATGAAAAATTTTGCCGTGGAGACGTCGGTTGCATCTGTTTAAGAGTCTGAATTGTGGTATATGCATTTGAGGCTCATGGGAGAGAGAAGCTCGAAGGTTTTAAGTGAAAAAAAAAATTGTTATGTGGTTATGTTGCTAACAAATTGAATATATGCAAGTGTTGTAATTTAGATCAATGGTGGAATGATTCAGTACAACTATAAAATAAAATAAAAATCATGGAAATTGCAAAGTTAATTGATAGGAATGTTTGCAAGTTGTTGTGGTTTCCTTCAAAGAAGAGTGCTAAATTTTTGCTAACATTTGTTGATGACTACTCAACAAAGACATTGGTGTTTCTACTTAGGTAGAAGTCTAATGTTATTATCAAGATTAGGTAATTGAGAGTTTTGATCAAAAAAAAAAAGATTGGTAAAACGATCATGCATGTGCGGACTAACACTAGTACGGAGTTTTTCTTGAAGCTGTAAAATAAATTTTTCATGAAAGAAAATATAATGAAACATCGTACTAAACCCAATGAACCACAACATGTTACAAAATTGATGAGCAAAAGTTACTAGAGATGGCCCATAAAATGCTCTTTAGTGTTGGTATGGCTAGGAAATTCCTAATGAATACGTTTAGTTTAGCGAGCTATCTAATAAATAAATCCTCATCAATTATGATTGGATATCGAACTCCTAAAGTGTGGTCAGGTAATGTTACTGATTATTCAGTTCTTAGAATAATTGGTTGCCCATGTCATGTTCAAGTTGGTGATGACAAGCTCAATGAAGTGGTACAGCTTATGCGCAAGATGAGTGAGGCTATCAATTATGGTGTCTAGAATTAAATGTACTTGTTATCAGTAGAGAAGTTATATTTAACGAGTCTTCAGTATTTTTGGTTAGGAATGATTATAATAGTGTTTATATGGATCTAAACTATGTTCAGCTTGAGGTGAAGTTGTAACCATAAATTCCCAAGGTAGCAGGTGCTAGCATAGTAAACGACATAAATGATGTGTGTAGTGAGGTGGAACTTGTAGAGCCAATGGTTGTTATAACTGTCAATATTGACAAGTACGTTATCAATCTCCTAACAAGTATGGATGCAATAATAGTTTTGCTTTATTTGTGATAGAGGAGATTGTGTCAAAAAAAAAATCATTGTGAAGTAGTTAAAAGCACATGTTCAATTGGTATTCTAACGAGATCTTCAATTATGACAAAATTCAAGCATGTCTTGTACTTGAAAAATATTTGTGGCAATTGAACCCATTGGGAGCTACGAGAGAGTAGCAGCAGGGTTCAAATTTTTAGCAAAGCAATTGTGACTTGATTCAAACATTTAGCCAAATATGGACATTGTTAAAGTATGCCTTGAGTTTGAATCTTGTTGGACAAAAACTTGATTCGAATAAAATGGAATTTGAAAAGAAAGAAAGATGGACACGTTATCTCTCTACTGGAGTTGGTCAAGTCGCACGTTATCTCTCTGCTGGAGTTGGTCAAGTCATAAAAGAAAAGTAAAGTAGATTTGTATTAGAGAAAGAAGAGGAAAGTCCAAGATCTTGATTGAATCTCACTTTAAATTTGCTTCCTTATCCGGTACGTACGTGTCGCTTATCTTTAAGGAATGGTGCAGTGTTCTTCTCCAGGCAATAATTATTTAAATCTAATTAGAGGTTTGTTTTTCATATGCAATGCTTGTAAGTAACACTGTGGATTAACTAGAGAACAATAGAGCCTTGAAGCATCGTTTAATCTGCGAGTGCTTGGTGTTCTATTATTGACGAAGAAATATTGAAGCGTAGTTCACGAGTGCTTGGTCGTGGGTTTCTCCATTTGTTTCGTTCTTGCAATTACATCAAGAAATTTTTAATGTTGAAGTCAATTAAATTCTTGTGGTAAGAATTTGTGTATAATTCTTTCATGTGATTGAAAGATTATTTAGTGACGAATTGTGAGGCTAAACATCGTGTGGATTGTTGAGTGTAATTGGAGTTTGAAAAATACTAAAAGTGTTTGAGCAACTCAAGTATAATTGTAATATTTGTGTATCATTTTATTTATAGTGAAATTCTTCTCTGTTCTTTTTCTACGAACATAAGTTACTATAACTGAATCGCGTAAATCTAGTATTCAACCTATTTTCTTATTTTGTTTATTTTATTGTATGATTGCTTGCTTTCCACAATAGTGACATTCAGCTTATGTCTCATTATTTCTTAGAGTGAGGGAAGCTCCATTGCATTTGGCTATCATTCATTAATTACATGTGTGCATTAAAATTAAAAGCTTATCGTCTACTTTCAAGAAATGTTTGGAAGAGGGAACTCACGACAAAACAATGCCACATTTTCTAAAGGTTGAGGAAGAAGAACAAATCTATAACGAGAAAGAGTCATTTGAGAGAAAATGAAAATCTTTAAAATTACATCCAATTACAAACGACACAAAAGTTGTCATTTTTTATATTAAATAATTAAAATAAAATTCTATGCTCCGCAAAGGAGGGAGATTAAGAGATTTCCTACGTGAGGTCATCAAATAAACTAGTAAGTCAGGCAGGATTCCAATAGCAGCAGGTGTACTAATTTTTCAATCATTTTTCTTGGCTTAACAATCATTTGCAATGATATGATATTTTCGCAAAAGTTCGAAAAGAAGTAGATAATTTGAGAATCCAAAGTTGCTCATTTTCGTCCGTAAAATTTTCTAAGGAGGGCAGGTCATGGAGATACAAATATATATATTATTTTCATCAAATGAATGGATATACATTTTTTAAGTAATTTTTTTTTATGAGAATGCGTCATGTTTCTGATCGGTCCCCCATTAGTATTGTTATATTTCTTTTTCATCTGAAGAGGCAAACGAAAGAAGCTTCTGTTCCTGTTCATTATAGGGTTATAGATTGGGCCCCACGCGCTTGTTCTTCATCCGAACATCAGTGGACAAAAAATTACTTTTTTATATAAGCTTTTGACTGTCAAATTGACAAATCACGATGTTCGCGTGTTGCAATTTTCTTGGTCATGTCCCTCTCTGTCCACCACGCGCACGTGGTGGGCGCTAATGATGGGAGAGACTTCCGATGTTGATTTTATAGACTAAGAAGTATTTAGGGTCAAGACTTTTTAAGACGCATTTGGTAATTATTCTATTTTCAAAAGTAGATTATGATTAAAAATGATTTTTTTATTCTATTCCCAAAAATAAATTCAAAACATTTTAAACTGTTTGATAACTATCCAAATTTTTTTATTATAGAATAGAATTGTGTTTGATACCGTACTTCATTGATTCTATTCCAAATTAATTTCTTTTAATTTTTAAATAATTTTTATACTTTTTCATTTTTTTTTTGTTTTCATTTTTTCTTTTTTTCTCCTATTTTTCTTCTTCTTCAGGCTGGCGATCTCACTAGAACGTCGCCAACCCTCGGCAAGGTCGGCCCTCGTCGGCCGAGCCTCGTCACCAGTTGGGCGAGGCTTGCCCAACCCCGATGAGGCTCAGCCTCACTAGATCTAGCAAGGCCAAGCCTTGCCGGTGGCCAGGCCGGCCTTGTCGAGGCTAGGCAAGCCTCATTGGGGCTGGGCAAGACCTACCTAGCAAACGGCAAGGCTAGGCGTCGTGAGGCTTGCCCAACCCCAGCAAGGCCGAGCCTTGCCGGTGGCTAGGCGGGGTTGGGCAAGGCCTGCCTAGCCACCGGTGGAGCTGGGCGAGCCTCACCGGTGGCTAGACTTGCCTCCGACGAGTTCACCGGAGGCTCGCCCAACTAAGGCAAGGCCCGGCGACCTCGCCGGCGGATGGCGGTGGCGGACGATGGCGGCGATAGTAGCGGACAGCAGCAGACGAGGCAATCGATGAAGAAGAAGAAAAGAGAAGAAAAAAAAAAAGAAAATGAAAGGAGAAGAATTGTTTTTATTTTTAGATTTGTTCCCGAAACAAGAATCAACTTTTTTATTATTATTAATTATGTTCCAAATCTACTTCTTGGAACAAAAATTTTACCAAACGCGATTATATTCCCAAGCTACTCCCCAAAACAAAGAATCAAAATTTGGCCATGTTTGAATGGTTACCAAATAAATTTCAAATTAGTATATTTATAATAAATTTAACTTAAATTAATTTTCTATAATCAAAAACTCTAAACTAGTACATTTATAATAAACCTAAAACTAGTTTCGTAACAAATTTACTCTTTAGTTTCCGTTAAATTGAATTACTATTATGAAAGATCACAATGATAAACATGTGACAAATAGAGGATTAAACTCAAAATCGGTATATCTATCAACTCGTCACGTGTAATTTAATTTAGAAATTTGATGAGAAAATAAAATAAAAACTAACAAAATGTAAATTTATCACATATATGCTAGTTTTTTATTTTTTGTAATAAAATAATTAATTGAGTCAAAATTTATTATAGGTATACCAATTTAAAGTTTTTCGTAGTATTAATCATTTATTAAACTTGTGCAAGTATTCCACTTGAAGAAGGTGATACCATGTAATGCGAAATTACATCGAAGCTCAGAGTAATTGCCACTTCGACCAAAAGTTGAATCATAAGCAAAGTTCGAACCCTACCCAAAACACACCGGTCAATAAGTTTTTTTTTTTTTTTGGTAAGCGGGGATTCCACCACGGACCCCCGTGCCCGAATGATTCTTGAGAGCCGGACTCCTATATCTCGGAGGAGACTGACCCAGCAACTCACCGCTCCCTCACTTAAATCGCTAGCAACTACGGATTTCAAACTCTCGATTTCTGCGTGAGGGAGAGACTCTCAACTAACGCAGTTACCCATGAATGGATAACCGGTCAATAAGTTAAGATGTCTATGACCAAAAAAGAAGAAAATAACTTAAAGATATCATTTTTTAACGAAATTATATCCTCTGGGGCTTGTACACGCGTTGTTGTGTTGGGGAAATAATTGAATGTGGGCATTTCAAGACCCTGGAAAGTGGGAAAAAGATGAAAGGAGATGGATTCGGGATTTGTTGACAATGTGTGCGTCCAGGCAGCAAGTGGAGATGAAAAATTGTATACTCTCTCTATTATTTTAAGAGCGAAGAGACAACTAATTGGGGCACTTTTCCCTCCACTTTGGGCAGGAGACAGGGTATCGGATGACCCACGTCGACTTTGACTACTGTATCTGGCAGAAGAATTTGGGATTTCCCTTTATTCATTTGTCTATCTTTTCCCGGTATTTTCTCTTTTATTTTTTTTCCCTCTTTTTGCCCTTTCTTTTCAATGATCATCATGTGACATTTCCAATACCCACAACACAAAATCCTTTGACCGAAGGCCCCACCTCTCTCTCTCTCTCTCTCTCTCTCTCTCTCTCTCTCTCCTTGAGCAGTAACAAGATAAAACACTTTACCATCGGCAAAAGAACACTTTAAGTGTCATAATTTAGCACAAATGGACATTTAAGTGTCATAACTTACGAAAAATACACTTAAGTGCCACATTTTAAAAAAAGTAGGACACATGAGTGCCATCTTCGGCGAAGTTGGCCGAAAATCATACGTGACATTAAAATATTAATATTTCTCTCTGATGTGTCTCACTAGAGAACTAAGTCAGCTCGAATTCACCCAAAATCGACGTCGTTTCACGTGTGGGCCAAAATAGAACTCTTAAATCGGCCAAAACGACGTCGTTTTGACATAATTTGAATTTTAATATAATATAAAAATTATTTAAATTAAATTTAAAAATAAATTTATTTAAAACATTTAAAAAATAAATTTAAAAAATTTAAAACTTTAAAAAATATTTTAAAAAATTACAAAAAATTTACAAAATTTACAAAAAATTTACAAAATTTACAAAAAATTTAAAAAATTTACAAAAAATTTCAGCCCTCAGCCGCCTCCTTTTTCTAATTTTTTAAAAAAAAATTGTAAATTTTGTAAATTTTATTTTAAAAATTTTAAAATAAATTAGTTTAAATTTAATTTAATTAATTTTTATATTAAATTTTTTACCATGTCAACACCAAAACGACGTCGTTTCGGGTGTTGGCCAGAATAAAGCCCTTAAATCGGCCAAAACGACATTGTTTTGGCATAATTTGAATTTAATATAATATAAAAATGAATTAAATTAAATTTAAAACAAAATAATAATATAATTTATATTTATTTAAAAAACGGAGGAGGAGGACGAGGAAGGCAGCCAGTGGTTGAGGGCAGAGCCCTTGTTACCGCCGCCTCCTCGCCATCGCTGGAAGGTGGGGAAGGGTCGGCCGGGGCCACCTCCCTTTTTTATTAATTTTTTAATTTTTTTTTTTAAATTTTTTTAAATTTTAAATTTTTTAAAATTTTGTAATTATTTTAATGTTTAATTTTTAAAAAAAATTTTTAATGAATTTATTTTAAAATTAAATTAAATTAATTTTTATATTAAATTTTTTACCACGTCGCACCAAAACGACATTGTTTTGCACTCACTTTACTAGAAAATTGACATGTCAGCGTTTTGGTTGGATTTTGGTCGGAATTGGCACTCAAGCGATCCATTTTGCTCCGATTTTGACACTTAAGTGTATCTTTCGGAAGTTATGGCACTTAAGTGTCCATTTCTGCCAAGTTATAACACTTAAGTGTCCATTTCTGCCAAGTTATGGCACTCCAAGGGTCTACGTGTCCTTCACCATCAATCGACCTCAGTGATTTATCTTTTCCTAATTCTATTGTAACAAATTATTCTCCTTTTACATGAAAATGGTCCATATCAATAATTGTGATTTTATGAATAGACAATTCTCCAATATCTTGTTCATTCTCAACAAAATATTTTCTCTAGAAGGTAATAAAAAATAAATTATGCTTATTTGAAAAGAGCTACTATTTCACCAATCGAGTCATAGGTATCTAACATATTAGGGACATATTTTCCAATATTTATGAGAAACACCTCTCTCTCCCCCACATGCATGCAAAAACACGAGAGAGAGAGAGAGAGAGAGAGAGAGAGAGAGAGAGAGAGAGAGTCCTTTTTTTTTTTCTCTCCTTGTTCTCTTTTTCCACACTCGCCACCATCGCTACACAGTATTTTCTTCACTAGAGTGCATGCAAACAGCATCCCCCAATAATAATGCCGCATGCCTCTAATTCCTTCATTTCCTAGACTTTTTTATATGCTAAATTGGATTGTTGAGTAGGGCTCGAACCGCTCACCTGAAGACTCTCTTACACTTTGGGGCTGGGGGTAGGGGATTTCAACCTAATGGGTTTTTATGTTTGATGGGCCTACTTAAGCCCGTCCACCCATGTGGGGCCAAAACCCGGCCCGTAAATGAATGGCCCATAGAAGACTACAGTTACGGTAATATAATGAATAACCAAAAGAAAAAAGGATTATCTGAGCAATTGCGTTATTTGAGCAATTACGTTATCTGAGCAGTTGCATTTTAAAAAAGAGAAATATGTTTTTCTTTACTTCTATGTTCTCTCAATTTTTCCACTATGAAACAGTATGCTCCTCTTGATGAACGGAATCAGGGCTTCGAAGAATTCCTCATAAAACTGCGATGACGATGCTTAATTTGTGAAAATCAAGGCATATTTGACTTTTTGATATGCTTTTGATTGGTGTAACATGTTTATGAGTACGTTTCCGCATTTTCATTTTCGGTATTTGATTGTTTGGGTATCAGATCATTTTTATTTTTTTTTTAAATCTGTTTCCCAACATTGGTATCGGAGTGATGTTGTTCATGTTTCCCGATCACTATCGATGTTTATAAATTGCATTTGGTTGAAATTTCGTGAAATGCCGCCGCCGAATGCCTGGGGACGGAAAACCCGACACCCCATATTGTTCGCCTCCCTTTTTTGATTTTTCATAAATCAAAACTCATTTATGATAGTGCGCGGTCATAGTTTTCGTCGAGACGAGAAAATCAACTCATGGCTCATCGTCGGAGGCCGCCGGATGAGCAACCAAGAGAAACAGACTTGTCGGCATATGCAACGCACGTGCCAAGACAATTTATGCAAGCGTGTGCGCTGCATGTGCCCTGGCAACCATAGGCACATGCGGCCACACGCGGGATAATCGCCCCGCGCGTGCGCACACGCGCTAGCTGACGTCATCGTGACGTTAGCTACCCGGTTGCCCACGCAAGCGTAGGGCACGTGCCGGTGACGTCATGATGACGTCACCTCGCCGGGTCGATTGGCTTGACTTGACTTGACCTGTCTACGTTGACTCGTTGACTTGTTGACCATTGACGGAAAAAAAAAAAGAATAATGTGTTTCTTTTTCAATTAAGTCCCTATGAATTATAAGTAATCATTTTTTGTTCTGTATTTGTTGCAAAAACAATGCCTTCCCTTCGTATGCACACACCTATTCGTGCACAATCAAATGTCAAAGGAGAAGGCTTTCAAGCTTGATAACTTGAGTTGATTGATTATCGATGGGAAAGTGGCAATTTAATTGAACATGTTCTCGAGGTAAATAAGAAGATACGAGAAGTCATTTGGAAGGGTTATCCCATGCTAGCTTTTCAGAAGGTGTCAACCTTAATAAACAATCTTCCACCTGAATGGTAAGCAGTATTAGATCGCCTATGGGAGGTCAACATGGTCTCAGATTATAAGAGGCTTGCAATAGTTTCTGTAAAAGAGTACTATAGAATCAAGGAAACCAAGACTTCAACCCTTAGATTAAGTGTCACATGGCGCAGAATGAATGCGCCTTGGAGGAGCCACAAGCGCTCTCCAAAGGTCTTTTCGTGGTTGACCAATGTGCCTTCAAAAATCTCAAAAAATTTTACTAACAGATTAAAAGAGACTTTCCCAGTTTATGAGATAAATGATGTTATTTGTGTTTAATTATTTATTTTTTCTTAGATTAGTTTGAGATACTTTAGGTGTAAATATCTCTTTCAATGTTGATATATTTCCTATGAATATATTACTTAGTGTAAATGACATGTTTAATTATCGAAAGTTCAATGTTATCTATCGTTGTAAATTAGTATGTTAATTTACAATTCTTTGTGGGAAGTTCAAGAAAATTTTCGTGACTTTGCTAAACTTATTTTTTTGCATTAATGATTATGTTAATGATAATTTCAAATTATGATTTTTTGGATGATGATTGAAAATATAGTGACTTTTTGATTCTGAAATCTTATTTGAAATTTTTTTTATTAATATAATGAGTTTATACAAAACGTATGCATAAATGATAGATATTAATAATTTGTGTATATGTGTCTGATATGTTCAGTTCTAATGGCTTCAAAAACTAAGAGTATAATTGCTGAGTTGAATAAAGAATAAAAATTGAACGGCGAGAATTGTGAAATATTGAATATGAAAATTTAATATGTGCTTGAAAAGTATGAAGCACTAAAAGCTCTTAACCATATTATGGAAGAACTTGAGAATATTGTGTGCCAACTTGAGTTAAAAAAGGACTGCATAAAGACATTTGAGCGGGAAACAAATATTTGATGCGTTGGTTCTAGCTCATAAAGGCTTCAAGCTCTAAGCGCAAGCGCATTAATTCGTTCAAAATGTGAAAATGGAAAGAATCAAGTCATTCAAGCAAGAAATTAAGAGTTAACCAACATAAGAGAGAAAAACGCCATTGAGCGAAGAGAATTTCAAGGGTGAAATGTTATAACTATGACCAAAATGGTCACTATGCTCGCGATTGTCATGAGCCAAAAAAATGGTAGACACCCATTGTACTCCTAAGAACTTTGCTTATGTATCAAGTTTTGTATTCTTAACCGAATCTAATCTTTTGTGAACTATAGATTCGGGAGCAACGATCATGTAGCGAAGGATAAAGAATTCTTCGTGGAATTTCGATGAGTACCGATTGGAATTAAATAGATCTATATAGGAAACAACTCTAGAGTTGAAATAAAAGGGATTGACACCTACCAATTAAAATATGCGTGGTTGACGTACCTTGTTTCTACATAATGTATTATATGTTTTTGAGATTTATTGAAATTTAGTGTCTGTTTTAGTGTTGGTAAAACTTGGTTTTAGTTTGAACTTCCATAATAATTGTGTATATTTATATTTGAATACAAACTATTATAGGTATAGTTATTTTTTGGATGGTTTTATTGTATTGAATGTTGATTATAGTAATATCAATGTTTATTTTTCCCTCTTCACATATTCTAATTTATATGATAATAATATGAATGCGCGGCATGCTAGATTTGGTCATATTAGCCAACGACATATGAATATGCTAGCTAAAGAGGGATTGTTGGGTAGCATTAAAAAAATCGATTTGCACATATATGAACATTGCAAAATAGGGAAAACGACAATGAAATCATTTGGAAAAGGTAAAAGAGCTAAATTTTATTTGTAATTAATTCATTCTGAAATTTATGGTTTAATGAATGTGAGAGGATGGCATGGAACTATTTATTTCATCACATTTATAGATGATTATACTCAATTTGAATATGTCTATTTGATTTTTCATAAACCTAAAGTATTGAGTTGTTTCAAAAAGTTTATGAGCTTGGTAGAAAATTAATTAGATAAGAAAATAAAAGTATTGAGATTTGATCGAGATTGAGAATATTTATCTGATGAGTTCAAAAATTTATGTGATAAAAAAGAAATAGAAAAACAGTTGTCTATTCCACATACTTCTTAACAGAATGGTGTTGTAGAAAGAAGAAATAAAACCTTACTGGAAATTGTTAGGTTCATGATGGCGCATGCTAACTTACCTATTATCTTTTGGGATGATATTTTATTAACTGTTGCATATATATATAACCGTGTGCCTTCTAAATCAGTTACTTTTACTCCATATGAGTTATGGACATGTTGGAAAATCAGACTTAAGTTTTCTTAAACCATGAGGTTGTGCTGCCTATACTCATGAGCTCTCTCACAAGTTTGGGGAATTAGGTCCTAGAGGCAAGAAGAGTATTTTCATAAGATACTTAGAACACTTGAAATGATATGCGTTTATAGGTAAGCAAGAAAGCATGAATATAATTGAATTTGAATCATGAGATGTCACATTCTTAGAGAATAAATTTCCTAAGAATTGTGAAATAAGTGAGGATTACTCTCTATTTGAAACAATGAATCAAGATAATGAACTTAGTAGAATTCGTCCAAATGGGAGTAACATGAAAAGTGATGAATTAAATTTGACTAACTCTCAATTACAACTATATGGTGAGACGATATCTTCATTATCTCATCCGAATGAGAGTATAATGGGGAATGATGAACAAAGTGTATAATCGCCCATATGGTGAACAAGTCGCAAAAGTATTCCCCGTCAATGTTTTGACATTGAAGGGAAAATTTTTATGGTTGCTCCACAAGATGAAAATAAGCCAAAAAATGTAAATAAAGCTCTAAATTATCTTAGTAAGGAAAAATTGATACATACAATGAAAGAGGTGATGGAGTCAATGAAATCAAATCATGTTTGGGAACTGGTTGATCTTCCAAAAGAATACAAAACCATTGGGAATAAGTGGGTTCTTAAAATAAAGCATAAAGTTGATGGCTTAATAGAAAGATATAAGACTCTTATTGTGGTGAAGAGGTATAATCAATAGGAATGAATTAATTATGAGGAAACATTTTCTCGTGATGAGATTTACCTCAATTCGCATTATTCCGGCAATAGTAACAAGTATGAATCTTGAGTTATATCAAATGGATGTAAAGACTGCTTTTCTCAATGGAGAATTAGAAGAAGAAAAATATATGGAACAACCTATTGGTTTTATTTCGAAAGGCCATTAGCAAAAAGTATGTTGACTTTTCAGATTGATAAATGACCTTAAGTAATCGTCAAGATAATGGTATACACGTTTTCATAATACCATAATGACATATGATTTTACAATGATTGATAAGGATCATTATGTATATATCAAAAAATCCAAATATCAATTTATGATAATATCATTATATATTGATGATATACTGATTGCCGAAAGTAATATAGAGTTTATTAATAATGCCGAGAATTGGTTATCTTCCAATTTTGAGATAAAAGACACGGGTAAGGCTGCATACATTTTTGGAATTAAGATTTCAAGAGATAATTTGAAGAGATCATTATTTCTTTTTCGTGAGAAACATACATAAATAAGATTTTTGAATGATTTTGTATGCAAGATTGTAAACCCATAAATACTCTTATTGCAATAGGTGAAGGATTGAGCCATAAAATGTGTCCAAAGACTCTAGAAGAGAAGGAACAAATGCAATATGTTTCTTATGCTAGTGTTGTTGAAAGTTTAATGTATGCTATGATATGTATAAAACTTGACTTATGTTTTGCAGTTGGAATAGTGCGTAGATACTAATCCAATCCAAATCAAGCACATTGGAAAGCCATCAAAAGAATACTGAGATATCTGAAAGGAACTGTTGATTATATGCTAAGTTACCAAGGAAATGATCTGCAACTTGAAAGTTATTCAGATGCTAATTAGGGAAGAGATTTAGATGAAATGAAATCTACCTCTGGATTTGCTTTCTTATTGAATAATTATGTCGTATCTTTGAGTAGTAAGATACAAACATGTATAGTATTGTCCACGATATAAACTGAGTTCGTGGCATTATCAACAGCAATACAAGAAGTTATTTGGCTTAAGAGATTTTTGGATCATTTAGGTGTTATTAAAAATGTTGTAAACTCATTGTTGGTTAACTATAATAGCCAAGCATCAATAGTGTATATATACAAAGTATCATAACAAGACCAAATATATATATACAAAGTATAATTTTGTCAAAGATATGGTTGCACGAAAAAATGTAAACTTACAGTACATATATACGCATAGAATGGTAGCAGATACTATGACGAAACCAATACCTAGAGATGTGTTCTGTGGTCATGTGAAATCTCTAAGACTACGTAAAGGCTGATGTAATAAATATTGTAATTTCCTTTAAATGTTCACATTTAATGAATT
Source organism: Eucalyptus polyanthemos subsp. polyanthemos (assembly GCA_017140185.1). Taxonomy (NCBI): domain Eukaryota; kingdom Viridiplantae; phylum Streptophyta; class Magnoliopsida; order Myrtales; family Myrtaceae; genus Eucalyptus; species Eucalyptus polyanthemos. Next base: position 53,787,897 of record CM029464.1, read on the forward strand.
TGTGTTTTCATTATTAATGCCTATGAGTTTTTGTTTGACATTTATGCATCTTAATACTTAGTGCATTATATAAAATTGAGAAAGTATGTCAGATAGATAAAATATTAGCCCACTCACATGGGTAATCGCATCTATTTACTATGTGATAAATAGGGATGATACGGCTTTTAAGCTTATTATCTAGGTAATAATCGAGAACTCAATCTTAAAATATATATGTCACATTAACTGAGTGTTAAGATGATGACATAATATTTATTATGTCCGAAAGTAAAATAATCAACATATTTTACTTTATCAGTCTATGATATCAAATGTGAGTTCTAATGAATTCCATGAAAAAATAGATACGTGAACTCAAGTTAGACATTGGGTATGTCTGAACTATCATCTGTATGGTATTGAAGGTATAGACGTACGTTCTATGGAAAATGAGTTAAATACCGTAATACGTATTTTATACTACGTATACATAAGACGACCAACAAGAGTGGCAAAAGTTCTTATCTTGACTTTTATGCCGTGTGAGACTCTTGAGAAAAAGAGTTCCTCAATTAAGTGCCCTCATGACTCTTATTTATTCTTAATATTTCTATTCATTGCTTGCTATCTTAAAATGTTGCCAATAATCATAAATTGATTCGATTTAACGGAACATTTCTAGAAAAACAAGTTGAATTGAAATTGAGAGTTTTCAATCAATAAGGAAGATCGAATTTGGAAAAGCATATTCTAGTTTTGTATTCACTTGTCATTCAATTATGATTGTTTGTTTTTTTTTTTTTGGATAATCATAATTGTGAATACAATATATCATTGTTAAAAAGAGATCAAGAAAAATATAAATGTGATCAATCGATTTTGGGTACTGCATACTAAATCTATTAAAAAATGTGATGCCCGTTATAAGCTGTTATATATTCCAAACAGATGTATGGCAACGAGCTTTCAAAATATGCTGGTCACATGGATTATTTACCGCTATGAATGTTGCAAAAAGGTAAAGAAAGTTTTGTTTGGTTTACCATGTGCGAGTGGGAGATAACGTGCTTTTATGTTTGATGGACCTACTTAAGCATGTCCGCCCATGTTGGGCCAAAACTCGGCCCGTAAATAAAAGGCTCATAGAAGAGTGTAGTTACTGTAATATAAAGAATATAATTAAAAAAAAAAATTTGGGGGAGGTTATCTTAGCAATTGCGTTTTAGAAAAGAGAAATACGTGTTTCTCTATTTCTATGTTCTCTCAATTTTTCCCTCATGAAATAGTACGCTCCTCTTAATGAACAGAATTAGGGCTTCAAAGAATTCCTCATAAAATTACGACGATGGTGCTTAATCTATGAAAATCAAGATATGTCCGACTCTGTGATATGTTTTTGATTGGTGTAACATGTTTTTGGGCACATTTCCGCATTTTCATTTTCGGTATTTGATTGTTTGGGTATCAAATCATTTTTCTTTTTTGGAAATCTGTTTCCCAACATGGCCCAATCATAGTGGCTCACACTTTTAAAATGAGGCATCAACATGCCACCAGCCCGAAATGGTCCAATGAAGAAAATCAATTGGCCTAGCTAGTCCATACACACAATTCTTTTGGCCCAGCCAATCCAATAGATTCGTGCACATGACGCCCATGAAACACAGGATCAACTACCTTCCATTTTGCAGCAGAACTAACTTCACAAGTATATGCATCCTCTTCTTAGTATCACTTTAACATAAAGCAATAATCGACAGTGCACGTGTCAAGGAAATGCCATGGCCGGTACCTATCAAGATGAAGAATAAATTACCCCCCACCTGTATGGATATGGGTGGCTACTACTAGGGCTTATCTTGACGAGATGGGGGACTTGCACACCTTACCCCATGCCAAATCGCCCCAAGAGGTGGCAAACAAGGCTTGCAAGACGAGGCAAGGGTTTTGGTGAATACAACCCGATCAATAATAACTGCGAACATTTTGCCTTGTTTTGCCAGACCAATGTTCGGGCAAGCGTACAAACAGCATTGGTCAGTGCTTGTAAGCGGAAGATCAATGAAGTTGGAAAATGGGCCATAAAGTTTATATAGATGAATTAAGTTCAAGTGAACCCTAAAATCCCACTAATCTTGCCTTCCCTATATGTTTCTTTACTAGCAATAGTTATTGTCTGTCGTTGAGAAGTGAAAGGAATAAAGCTTTAGTTTTTCATTTTCAATTTTGGAGTGGAATGGACGACGAGAGACATGCACACGTGCACAGAGGAAGAATTTCTCACATTCCCATTAACTCATTTTGGTGCATATACGAGATGCATTTTTTTCATGTTGGTCCATTTTAAAAAAACAAGACAACGGTGAAAACACACTAGACCATCAGAACAAGTTTCTTCCAAAAGTACCCAAACTTTTAGCTTAGCAATGATCTCTCTGTCTCTCTTGATATTATTGTCATTAATTTTTTTTTCCTCTTTTGGCCATCATTGTCATTCACTTCTCTGAGTATATTCACATTCACACAGGCCGCCGTAACATTAGGGTTCCAATTATCAAACATGAAACGATGCTCGATCATTTGCTGCGTTCAACGATGTTGGGTGCCATCTTCTTGAGTAGCAACAATGATGGGATACGTAGGCCTTCACGAGAAAAAAAAAATATACATATATATTGGGAGGGATAAGAATGCTTCAAGTGCCAAAAGTTGGCACAAAGGGACACTTAAGTGCCAAAAGTTACGAAAGTGACACTTAAGTGCCACTTTGTAAGAAAAGTGGAACAACTGAGTGCCACCTCCGGCGAAGGCAGCCAGAAAGCATACATGGCAATTAAATATGATTATTTCTCGTCGAGGTGGCTCGCCGGAGAGCTGAGTCAGCTCTAATTCACCTAAAACGATGTCGTCTCCTTAGGTTGGCCAAAATAGAGCCCTTAAATCAGCCAAAACGACATCGTCTCCCCCATTGCCCCAAATCTAAAACCCTAAATCAGGCAAAATTGTCATTGAAGTGTTGGAGCTCTAATCCCGAACCCTAACTCGATTTGCCCCAAATTCTATAGTCGGATATTAGGAATAGAGAGCAGGATTTTCAGCAGATGCTTAAATTTCTCTCGCCGAAGCGAAGGAGAAGGCAAGCATTTCTATTTTTGTGGGTTACCAAGTCCAAGAAGAACATTATGGACTCAAAGGAATCCTAGGAGAAGATTCTATGGATGTGCTCGATACAGAGAATGATCGAAGTGCAAATATTTCGAATTGGTTGATGCGAAATTCTCTCACCAAGCCACAGAGATGATATTGGACCTACTTGATGGATGTCATCAACCTCTATCTATACCTGTGGACAACTTGGATGAGTTTGACTCAATGCAAACTCGAGCATCTTCTGCTAACCATTTGAAGAATGAACTTTCAAATATGAATATTGAACGGAAGTGTTACCGAGCGTTTATTGTGTTACTGTTTTTTTGTCTATCCTACTTTATGATGAAATGTAAAGTATTTGAAGATGAGAAGAAGTTTCTCCGACTGCCATAGTTGTAAATGAGGTCAAGGAAAGGGAATGAATGAATGAATGAATGAGATGCTATTTGAATGAATGAGATGCTATTTGTACTATTTTTTTTGCTTATTCTCGAATATAAATCAGTGATAATGGAATGTATATTGGGTGGATGTGTTGTGGTGACTTCTTTCCTTCAACTGAATGTAAACCAATGGCAATGAATCGAATGGAGTTGGCATAAGTTAAACATTCGTTTATATAAACTAGCAGCTTCTCTGGTTTGCTGCAAATCGCCATTTACATAGGATAGACATGAGTGATTACTCAAGTGCTATAAGTTGTATATAGTGATAACTTAAGTGTCAGTCGTGATTAAAAAAAAGTCATTTAAGTGTCAAGTTAGTATCAAAAGTGATCACTTAAGTGCCATTTATGATTAAAAGTGAACACTTAAGTACTAGTTTTTTAGAATGTGATCAGTTAAATGTCAATTCTTTTTGTACGTTTCATCTATAAACTGCACTAGCCATCAGCTACTATCAGCCACCACGACTGCCCACCACTGGCCACCATCGGCCTCCAGCCATCACCACCAGCCACATCAAGTATCCCAGGTATCCACTTGAGCCACCACTATGCTGCTGGTATTCTGCAGCGCAGAAGTTCTTAATGCCTTACACCAGCTTGCACCAATACTACCTGGTGCAAGATGTGCATATTGCACACTTACATCTTGCACCAAGTGCAGCACAAACCCCCAACCCCCCAACCCCTATAATAGACCCATCAGTCTATCAGTAGGCATCAACACCATCTCAACTACCACACCAGCACATAGCCACCACCATAGACCCACCATTATTAGCCATTGTTGGTGGTGGGTCGTGGGTCTATTGCAAAAGGAGTTCATGCAAACTATACTAGTTGTAGCAAAAGGCCCAAACCCAATCCACATAGTGGACCCATCACCATCGGGCTTCACCAACTGCCACCACCAGCCACACAAGCACCCCAGTCACCACCACAGATCCACCACCAGAAGCAGAAAGTAGTAAGTAAAAGTAAAAACAAAATACAAAAAATTAAAAAAACACCAAAGATGACAAGCAACAAGATCGTTTCATTGATATTGAAATGAAGTCTCACAAAGTCGATGACAAACTATTTAAAAAAAAAAACATCCACAGCAAAACAATTGACTCCTTAGCCCCACAAACCATATCCCATCATATTTCATTAATCAATATGCACAATGCCTCATGTTCATGCTCCTTTCACTTGATTCATAATCCTTGTGCTTTTTCTAACTAGACGTGAGGTTTCTTCTTCAACTGTCTCATGATGCATTGATTTTGATGGAGGTGCGATTGTCCTAGGCTGAACTGATCGAGAATGAGCTGGAGCTGCAACTATCGTAGGCCGAACTGATTCAGATGGACCTGTAACTGGGTTCTTCTTACTCTTCTTTCTTGTTGGCACAGCCAATGTCTTTTTCTTTTTTGTTGGCGCAACCGTTGATTCTTGAGTTGGACCTTGAGAGATAAGAACCTCTGAACTTCTCCCAGGCTTCAAAAAGAAAACTCAATTATAAACAAAAGTTTGCACCATAAATTAAATTAAAAATAGCCTAATAAGCTTATAAAACTTACATTAAGAATAACTGTTCCAGAACGCTCATCTGTATAAAGCTCATAACCATATTGTTTTAGCCTCTTTCTAAGAGCTCCTCTTGTTTGAAGGGGAACGTCAGTTTCAGGTACTTGTGATTGATTAGCTCTTCTTGCATATGATTTCTTGGGCTTTTGTTGTGGCTGTTCAGCTACAGCAGGGGCTTCTTCTAGGCATTCGAACGCTAGACATCTTGTAGATGGCCTTCTTGTAGGTGGCTCATGATTTGGCTTTCTTTTGGTTATTTTTCTATTTAGCCCTTCAGCTTCAATGACACCTCCTGTTGGCTTTTGTGGTGGCCCTTGTGATGACCCTTCTAGTGGCCTTTGTGGTGACCTTGGTGATGGATCTTGTGGTGACTCTTTAGTTGGGCTCTCTGTTGACAGCTGGGCTCTAGCTTGCCTTCTTCGAACTTGAGAAAAAGACAAAGGACATCATAAATATAACACCAGGCCATTGTAAAGGAAAACTAGCACAAATTATTTAAGTTACCGAGTATTTTTTTTTCTTTGCTTCTGCTGAAGAATGGTCGACTTAACTGGCCCTCCAGTTGCTTCGGCCAATCCTTGAGCTGGCTGTCTACCTGGCCTTGTTTGAATATACCCTTTAGTTTCAGGTACAGTAGGGGCTTCGACCAATTCTTCACATGTCATTCTCCTGACTCGACAAAGACAAAAAAAAATTATGTCAATTAGCTGTACATATTTGTTTATACAAACCATAAAACAACATAAACACAATTGTCATGACTTACTTGGTTTATTGTTGTCGACTAAAGAACAGACAACTCACTTCGCATTTCTATTTGTCCTTCTTCAATTGTCCCTTCACTAGGCCCTTTGACTGGCCTCAACTATTCCTACTGCTTCCTTAATTGACATCCTTTAATATTGTGCCCTGATGTGTGGCAAAAATAGCACTTCATCTTTACACCTGTCCTACTCATCATACGCTAATTTGAGACCTCTCCCTCCGTCATTCTTCGTTTTCGCTATGGTCCTCCCATTCTCTTCTTTAATGGCAAAGGTTGAGGTGCTTCGTGATCTGTTAGCTCCAAGAACTTGGTACTTCTGATTGGCTGCAACATGCATTGGTACGAAGCAAGATATCTCGGTTTCTTGTACCAATCATCAAGGTAGTCTTCTGTGTTATGGCCCTTAAATTGAATGGCACATATGGCATGTGCATAAGGAATTACACTTACTTGCCATGCTCTATATGAACATTTCCTCGTACCTAAATGAATAACATACTTATCAGAGCCCTTCATTATCTCATATCCTTCATCCCCATTCCAAATGGGATGACAATACCTACTCACAGCCAAGTTCTCATCCAATTTTTTAGCAATCTTAGGACCACATTGCCTAGTCCAATTTGCAGCCTCATCATTTTGTTTGTGCAGCCGAGTCATAACCATAACCCTTATGTCTCCAAGTATCGAGATAATTGATTTGCATATGGCATCTATTATCCTCCCATTGAATGCTTCGCAGATGTTGTTATTTATATTATCGCACTTGAATTCCTCGCTGAAGAACGCCCTACACCAATACTTCAGTTCTATTTGGAATAGTGCATCATAACCTTCCCTTGTCAATTGAAACAGTTCTTCTTTGGCCATCCTAAAGTCAGCCATATTCGTGCTCTTTACTAGCTGCCAAAATTTGAACTGCAGCTTCTTCCCTTTATAGTTCTTTGCCCAATTTACATATATGTGCTGCGCCCCATTCAATACTCGGCATAAGGCAACAACTCAGCTATTGCTGGAACTAGTCCCTGCAATAATTCAAAAAAAGAAAAGAAATGTAAGCAAACGACATGTTGATATCAACAAGCAAACAATTGACCAAATCTTTCAAAGAGTACCTTATGTTGGTCACTCATGAACGCCCACCCTACACCATTTGTTATCTCCAAATCAGCCATCAAATTTTTTAAGAACCAAGACCAATTGTCCTTATTCTCTACCTTCACAACAACCCAAGCCAGTGGAAACATTTGGTTGTTTGCATCTCTTCCAATTGCAGCCAGCAATTCTCCTTTACACAAGCCCTTCAAAAAATACCCGTCCAATCCTATAATCCGTCTACAACCAGATAAAAATCCCCATTTGCATGCATCGAAGCAAATATAGAACTTATCAAACTTGGTCCCAATATCAGGAAGTGGTCTCTCCACAACCTCTACATACACTTTACTTGAAGGATTTTGCAGCTTACACTCCCAAGCATAATCCCACACTTGTCCATATTCATTGCTGTATTGATCAATGAGTATCTTCATCACCTTTTGCTTTGTTCTTTTGCATTGATTCCTGCTTATATTGATGCCAACCTGCTCCTTCACCAGCAACCTAAACTGAGTACTATTCATCTGAGGCATCATCTTAATCAAATCAAAGAAGTGCTTGGACAACCATGCACTTGTTACCCTTTTATTTTCAAAATTAATGGAACAAGTATGTTCCTCTTCGTACGCTCTAATCTAGAAAGATCCACTTCTCCTAACAAATGCGCCATAGATCCTCCATGGACAATTTTGCTGCGAACACTTAGCTCTTACAAAGACCTTAGTGTTTCTAATGAAGTAAATGTTCCTCTGTGCAGTGATGGAGTTCTTCAGTATAACTTCCCTAAATTGTTTCGCATCTTGAAATTTCATACCTACCGACAAAGTAAGAGAGGCAATGGATGGATCATAAGAAGGAAACTTACTTTTCCTTCTCCTTGTATGCACAGCTCCTTCATCTTCTTTAAGCTCATCCTGGGAAGTAACATTCTCAAGGTTTTCTTCATAATCAGTCTCCTCACCAGCGGCAACAACATTTACAAGGCCTTCGGCCCTATTTGGAACTTCATCAGCTACCTGCAAAGCTGCAAATTTATCTGTCAAAAAATCCCTTTGCCTTTTTCTTGACTATACAAGCTACTCGTCGTCATTATCACTTGTGAAATTTGCAGTAGGCAACCCTTCATCATCATCATCACTTGATTCAGCTACTTCCCAATCTAATCTAGTGATTGTGACATCACCTATGTCATTATCACTATGGTGAACTGCATCTGCGCTCCTCTCCTCTCCATCATGTCTATCATGCCTTTCTTCGACCCTAACCTCAGTACTACCTTGAATACAATTTCCTTCTTTTTCTATTTGGGCGCTTTCTTCATCATCATCTTCATCCTCACTTTCATTGTACTCAACATATATTTTTACCTCTTCACCATGAAGATAATGGTATAGAATATCCCTAAAACCGTTATCGTTTTCTAAGGTTTGTAAACCATCTCTTAAGCCTTTCCCCGTAATACAATACAGCAATTTCTGAACTTTACAAGGCAAATAAGTTAGTATATCCCTAACAAATCATATATAAGACGTCTTCTTAATGTCAACAAAAATAGTGCCCCCATACTCCCACTCATCCTCCCCAATTACAAATTCCCCACCGTAGCAAACTATGACAGCGACATAATCCTTGTCATGAGCCATTTCTGCACCAACAAGACAAAGAATAATTAGTTTTTGGGACCACATCCACAAAGAACAATAGACAATCGCACAAGAGAGTCCCCCCACTCTCATGGACTTTATTAAACAGGTCTCCACACTGACAATATGCCCCTATATGACAGCCAAAAAAGAGGTCGCCACTTTAATATTTTACCTTTCTTTCCCTTACAATATTAATAAATAAAAAAACAAAGTCCCCCACATGACAGCCAAGAGGTCGCCACTTTAATTATTTGCCCTGCCTTCCCTTCCCTTTCCTTAAAATATAAACCAAAAACAGAGGTCCCCACAACAAGCATAACCCAAGCAATTTTGTCTACTATCTTTTGCTAAACTAAACCTACGATGTGAGAATGTACATCCACTTAATCAAATATATTTTTCCTGTGAAAACACATATAGAATTTCATTAAGGCAAGCTTGATGTAAAATTATAGGGTGAAAGTTCTATTTATCATCCAGCCAAGAGGAGAAATCATACCCTAATCTATAATGCTTGGCCATTAATATATTGTGTCAAGAGGTCATTACACAATCCAAGCCCTAAATTTATCCATTGCATAGTAGACTAATACTACATGTCAAAAGAGCTAATAGTTTATAAACATTAAAAGGAGGTACTTGTGGTTTCAAATTTGTCTCTTGCAGGTAAATGAACTTATATAAAGTATCAAAACAAATTTTGCACTCCTCAATGCTCCCTACATATATGTCGACTATTTGATTAGAAACAACAATCAGGAAAGAAAACTAAAAGAATGAAAAGATCATTCACAAAGGAACAAAAGCAGATTGATAGCAAAGTTGCGTGCTCTTTGCGGAGCACTTAAGGGCTATTATTCCAGCCACCTGATTCAATAACTTTTCACTCAAACACACTAGTTCCTAGTTCCACATTAGTCAATATTTCGTCTCACTCAAGCCTCGACTACAGAAATCATTGATCGAGGCGAGCATCTCCACACAAGGGAGTAGCCAAACAGACACGCACATTTCAACAACATTTCCATCGGAGCCTTAATAAAATAATTGAGCCCTAATTTCATCATAAGGGAGGGGGAGAAGGGGCCCAACCTGGAGGAGCAACGATGGTGAGTAGGGATAACGACCAACGGTGCTGAGTGGTGACGACAACCAACAACGGCGACCAATGAACACCTATGGGCGTGAACGACGATGGAGAGAAGGGTGGCAACGACTGAGATATAATGTGAACACAGATGGGAAGGAACGGCGACGGCCAGGTGTGCTTAAGCCAAAATGACCTAAACAACGTCGTTTAACACCAATGAAAAACGATGCCGTTTAGGTCAGCTCACTCAGTGTGGATGGACGACGTCGTTTTGTCGTCCACGTGGGTTTTTTTTTTCTTTAAACGTTTGCCACCTCAATAAAAGAAGTCATCGAAAAATGCCACGTATGCAATTTGGCCGGATTGGCACTCAAGTAATCCATTTTTCTCTGATTTTGGCACTTAAGTGTACATTTCGTAACTTTTGGCACTTAAGTGTCCCTTTGTGCCAACTTTTGGCACTCCAGGGGTCTGCGTCCCTATATTTGGACAGCTTTGGAGGCTTTCCTTTCACTAGGACTGGATGAGGAATGTCTTTCTCTGTAGGAGTATTATATAGGAAAGTCGTAGGTGGGGATGGGATTGTTAATGATGAGAACCTTTCGAAATCATATCCTAACCACCCATATTCAATGAGGAAAAAAATATTAAATGACTTATGCAATTCAATCATAAGTATTTTAATTACGTAATTTAATCATAAATATTTTTACATTTTACCAATTGAGTTCATCAAACGGAGTTTAGTCGAAATTTACTATGGTGGATATCAGCCGTCCTGCATGACACCGCCGACACTAATGTAGATATTTTTAATAGTTTTAAAATTTTTATCTTTTCCTTACTTTTTTTTTTTTAGACCAAAGGCCACAATGCCCTCACCTAGCGTAGATCTAGCGAGTGCCACCATGCCCTCACTAGCCATAGTGAGGGCCCATGAGCCCTCACCTAGCAATCAGCGAGAGGGTGCAAGAGTGTTGGGGCCCTTGACCAAAGCCAACGAGGGCTACAATGTCCTCACCCATGCCTGGCAAGGGCGTCTTGGCCATCGGCAAATAAAAAAGTAGAGTAAAGAAACGAAAGAAAAAGACAAAAAAAAATCATAAAAATTTTAAAATATTATTAAAGTATTATTAAAAAATATTCATGTAAGGCCAACGATGTCATATAAGATAGTCGGCATTAATATTAATGATTTCCGATCAAAATTAGCCTTAGGAACTCAGTTGGAAAATTATGAATATGTTTAAAACTAAATTGGTACAATTGAAATATTTAGAACTAAATTGGCACAAATGCAATAAGTTTATAACTTTTTAAATACTTTTTCCATGTTTAATAATGTTCAGTCCCATCATGGTGTCTTTTGTAGTTATAGTTTTTTTGCCCAAGGTTTGAGTGTTTGGAGTCCTTAGCGTGCATATGGTTCTATAATATCGACCAAAAAAGATATGGCTCTATAACAATTTCCTAAATCCTTTTATACGTTGATGTCATTTACATTTCGATGGCTGGTACAGGCTCCCTTTTATTTGGTTAGCCTACAGGAGCAGCCAAACATGAACTTGAAGTGAAAGGTTTATGATATGGTGGTGGCTAGGGCCAAATTTTGAACATCAACGTGGGCCAACATGCAAATCCAAATGGCGGAGCTAGTTCACACATAAGTTCTTTATTGGACCCATGGACATGACACTTGCCAATTCATGATGAAGTGAGATGTGCAGTACCCAACGGACATCGAAAAGTGCTACAACAATTCTCATCAAATCCATATGCATGATGAGTTATTGCCTCTACAGCTCAACTGTCTTCCTTTCTGCGATAACCAGCTCTCTTTGCCCTACAAAGTTACAATATCTAATGCTTCGCGTCAATAGTATCGCACTATTGTATAGAGCAATTATTGGCAAAGCATGTTAAGAACTGCCGGGCCGAATAAATATCGAGAAAATGTGTACAATGTTTCTCCAAGAATTCGACAGTTCCCTGTCTAGATGGCTCGGCAACATCCAAACCATTCACCACATGGACTGTGGGGATTCTCTATATTCGCTGAACCTTTCCTCTGATTGATCCCACTTGGCAAACTTTCTCAGCCACGGCCACTCATCCTTCTTCGAATATTACCCTTCTTCGAATAATACAACCTTCAAGCTACAAACATCGCTCTTCACATACGAATGACCTGCTCAACCGGAATAATGCTATACTCTAACATGAGTTCGCTAAACACGGCTACAGGCATTGTCAAACTAAACCAATACTCAATATTCTTGGCAAGGATCAGCCCAATCAATTCGCTAACCCCTTTATATTACACATGGCAATGTACCTAGGCACCACATTGCCATTAGTTCCAATAACCTGTGTCTGTCACATGTGACCAGTCTTCATTTGGACTCTTTCTTGCCTACTCAAAATCTATGAAATCCCTATATTTATTAAACTTGTTAAATTAACGATCCATTATTGAAAATCTACTCTAGTCCAAAGAGCAAAATGACAAGCTTCTTAAGGAGAAATTGAAATATGTGAACATAATATTTTGTAAGGAGTTGTATCCTAAAAATTTGAAACTTAACAACCACATATGCATATAAGGTTTTGCGCGTAATATCAATTCACACTTAATTGGCTATCCAGGACATTTTGCGACTTTTTGTCGAAGCGGCAATCGCCGAGTGTGTGAAAAGTATTGTCAAGAGCTTTGCAATCGGAGAATCAAGGATGGCAAAAGATGAGGGACGCCATTATTTATTCTTATATTTTTGGTAAAAGGTAAGAATATATAGCTTTAACCAATAATTACAAAAGATCTAGCGCCACAAAACTTGCATTCAACAAAACAACAAGTTAGAGTGAGTGGAAGGGAACCAAATGCAAAAGAGGACCGCAAGAGCGGGCCTTAGAAAGTAGAAACAACCAAAACAATGGCAAAAGGAAAAAGAAAGCACGGGAGGCCACAGAAGGCCAAATGAACCACAATCTATGCCCACATCCACCAACAACAAAAGTGAAGAGCCATCAAGGAAGCACCCACGCGGAGGAAGAGTATCCAGACAGCAAACAGTAGGCTAAGGCCCTGCCAAAGTAGAAGACTCCCCAGCTGAAAAAAAAATGATCGGATCAATACCCCAGCTATGATGCAATCTTCGGTTTCTATAAGTATTATCCACACTCCTAAAGGTGGTGGCCTTATCTCTGATGACCTTGATGAGTTGATTATTTACCGCTGGAATAGATAAGCGCTACTCCCTAAAGAGGATGCCGTTCCTGTGCTTCCAAATGAAATAACAAAGAGCACCATAAGAGAAGTGAGCAATGCACTTATAAAAGTCTTTGCCCACAAGGAAGGAGGCGGCCCAATTGAGGTTCTCGACCCATGAACTGTTCCACCACAACAGATTGCATTTGGAGGCCCAAAAGAAGGCAATGCTAGCAGAGATGCGGCATCAAAAAAATAAGTGGTCTATGGAATCCGACCTTATTGCAGAAGGGACACAAGGCACTATTTATCCTACCATAAGATAATAATAGAGCTTAGGTAAGAAGCCTGCGTTTGGCAATGAGCCAAAGGTTTAGTTGGTACCTTTGAGTGATCGAGTTGTTCCATATGAACGTGTGCTAGGAGACCCGAGTCTTCCTCCTCCTAGTCAAATCCCAAGCCGAGGCCATTGTGAACACGTGGGAGGTGTTTCCCTTCCAACCAAAATGATTGGAGAGGTGAGAAAGGGTTGGAAGGGGTTCCGTCCAAGAGTCTAAGACCAACTTGGTCGAAGCTCCACGGTCGGTGAATAGGTCCGCCACCATCGTCTGCTTAGAGAAGCCAGATGTATATATGGCTAAGTCCGAAAAATACAAGTTCAGAGGACCCTAGGGGTGCCTGTTATCAAACTAGAGGGACACCGAGCAACCGTCCCTGATTCTCCAATAGAAGGAGCTTCGAAACTCAGTCCTGAGTTGGAGGATCTTCTTCCAAGCCCACGAACAATAGGTCGGCTTTTTAGCCACCTAGAAATTCGACCTTTTTAAGAAGGTCGAGTGAATCCATTTACACCATAAAGATTCCTTATCGGCAAACAGGATCTAGATATATTTTAACATGATGGCCTTGTTATACTCCCGAAGCCTACGGATGCCAAGGCCCCCCTCTTCTTTTGGGCAACACACGTCCTCCCAAGAAACCTTTGCACCCCTCTTTCTAACTCCAGGCCTTTCCATAGGAATTGTATAAAAATTCTTTCGATTTGATCCAAGATCGCTGCAGGTAAAATAAGTACACTAGCCCAGTATGCTTGGATGGCATGAAGGACTGACCTGATCAACTGTAGCCGACCGGCGAAGGATAGGAAGCGATGAGTCCAAGATTGTACCCTCTCTGTGATGCAGTTGACTAACACGCAGCAATTTGCCTCACTGATCCTAGAAGTGATGTTGAGAACCCTGAGATAGCGAGCTGGTAGGCTTTCTTCATGGAAACCAAGGGTAAGGAGGATTTGGTTCCTTAAAGAAGCTGATCCTCCTATTAGGTATACTTCACTTTTATTTGTGTTTGGAACCAAGCTAGACCAATCCAAAAAGATTTAGAGGCCTTCCTTGAAGAGCTTCACCAAAGGCAAGTCGACTACACAGAACATGAAGATGTCATCTGCAAAGAATAAGTGTGATAGGCTGATTGCTTTGCATCTCCAGAAATATTTGAACTCTGGTAACGAAGAGCGAGTAGTGAGAATACCATAGAGTATCTCCATGACCAATGTAAATAGGTAGGAAGAGAACAAGGCCCCCTAACAAAGCTCATGACCACTGGCAAAGAATCCATGTAACTCCCCATTCAAAGTAATGGAAAATTTAGGGGTCCTCACACAAGTCATGATGAGCCGGGTGAAGTAATCGGGGAATCCGAAGGCCTAAAGGACAACCTCAAGGAAGTTCCAATCAACTGTGTTGTAGGCTTTCCTGAAGTCCACCTTGATTGCACACTTGGGTGAGTAGGGCTGGGTGTAAAAACCAGAAAAGAGTTCCTACGTCAGAAGGATATTATCCCTAATTCGTCGGCCCTTTAACAAACGCACTCTAGAAAGGCCCAATGACATCTTGTAGCACTACAGCAACCCGATTGGCCATAACTTTAGTAATGCACTTGTAGATGGTATTACAACAGGCGATTGACCCGTAGTCATCCACAGAAGTCGCATTCAGGCTTTTTTGGTACCAGGACCAAAATGGTGTTGTTGATCTCCTTTAAGAGCCTACCTGAGATAAAGAAATCCTTCACTGCCGATACAACAAACTGGCCTACTGTCTCCCAATTATACTTAAAGAATTCAATTGTGAAACCATCAGGTTCAGGAGCTTTGCCTCTAGCTAGAGAGAAGAGAGTATCACGGATCTCTGAGTCAAAAACGGGCCGATCAAGAAAGCTAACATGTTCAACATTGAGGGGAAACTGAATAGTCTCCTTGATGTCCCCAACCAAGGGTCTTCCTTGTATAATCCACGGCGACAAAAGATCCCGGTAGTTACTAACAAAATGTTGGTGAACAAGCTCCGGTTCAGTGATTTGGATACCCGACGCATCCATAACCGAAAGAATTATATTCCTTATCTGCCTTTTGTTAACATAATGATGATAGAATCTAGTGTTGTGATCCCCCTCCTTTAGCCACTTAACTTTGGACTTTTGCTTAAATATGATTCTTCTTTAGAGCACAAGTCCAAGAAGGTACGCCGCTAACACTTTTCCAAATCTGCAAGGGCAACAGGGTTCAAGTCTTGCTGAAGGTCAAATTGAGTGATCCGAAGCACAACCCTTGCTTCAGAAGTCCTGATGGAGATGTTGTAGAAGGATTTGTTGTTGAGAGTCTTGAGACGAGCTTTGAGGGCCTTGAGCTTGCAAACCAGTCTAAATATGGGCACTCCCTCATTCGGCATTTCCCAAACTTGGTTGACAACTAGAATGAAATCAAGATGATCCATCCAAAAATCAAAAAATTTGAAAGGCTTCCTTCGATGAACTAGGTTTAAAACTTTAACCACCATGGGGGAATGGTCAGAGATACCTAGTGTAAGGAAGGAAGCTTCCGAGAAGGAAAAAACTTAGCACCACTTGGAATTGACTAGGACTCTGTCAATCTTCCTTGCCTTCTGCAAAGGACCAGAAGAAGTAGTCCAGGTAAAACGACATCCAACATACCGCAAATCATCTAACTCAGCCAGAGACAAGCATTGTCTAAATTCATCAAAGCAAGGTATCATGTTGTTTGTACCACTAAGTCTATCAGTCAGGTCTCTGATAGCGTTGAAATCACCTGCGACTAGCCAAGACAAATCTTGTAGAGCTACACTTTTCAAGATAAGGTCTTCCCAGAGTGGTCTCCTGGAAGTGAAAGAGTGCTGGCCATAGACAACCAATACACAACAAACCATATCCAAATAGAGCATCTTAAGATTCTCGTTGATCACCTATGCATCTACCGAAGACACTTCAAAGCTAACAACCGAAGGGTTTCAGCCAATCCAAATCCTCTCTCTAGGAGCACAGCTATAATTTGAAATCCAACTCTAATCCCTTATCAGACTTGAAGAGATAGAAGAGAACATGGCTTCCGGTACTTTAGTCTCTAGAAGGCCAACGCAGCAAAGTCTATTTGAGGAAACTAAACTATGGACCTCGGCTTGTCTAGTAGGGTTAACAAAACCCTTAAGATTCTAGATACCTATGTACATAGATAATATATAAGTTGAAGGACTAGAAACGATTACCTCGGCTTCAGAGGTATCCGACAAGAGGTAGCCAAAACCACAGGAGTCATGGTAGGAGGTGGATCATGGAGTAGAGTTAGCAGCTTGTCTTGCATCGTCACCAATCTTTTGGAGGTTGCCCTTAGGGACGGACCAGGGGAGAGCAAATCATCATCCTCGGAGCTAGATTGGCTAGACGAGACATCCGATTCAGCTCTTGTATCTTGCGGTTCCAAAAGCCTGAAATTAGTTGGTCCAGGGCTGGACAAAGATAGGACCCTTCTTTGAAGAAGTGATCATTCCCTTCGTCGGCTTGCGTTAAGAGATGGGAGGTCCAAGTTTCCTCGAAGCTAAAGACTTCACTGCTCAGTGGATGCCATCATCATGAGAGTTGTTATGGTGTGAAGCAGGACCTTCCTTAGGAGCAGTAACCTTCTTTTTCTTTCATTTTACTTGTTTCCTAGTCTGGTAAGGCACCACCTCCACTTCGGCTTCAACCGGTGTTTCAATGACCTGCTCTGTCTCATGCTGCTGCTCTCCAAGTTCCTCCGCCAGGACAGGGACCATCTGGAGATGGAAGTGAAGCTGGACAGGGGTCATCGGGGCAAGGACGTAAGGGGCCGTCAAGGTAGGGACATGAGACGATCCAGCCACCGTCGATGAGGGAGTGTTCTAGCCCCGCTGCACGACTCTATCGGCTCTGGAATTTGGTGGGGGGCATCGCAATTGTGACCGAAGCAACCACATCTTCCGCACTCAACTAGTCTCCACTCATACTCGATAGCTATCGAGCGAACAATTCCCTTCAAAACCACATCTACAGAGTTGCTCCTAGGTTGTCCTGCATGGAGCTCCACACATACCCTTGCGAAGGAGATCATCTTCCTTTGTTTCATTCGCTCATCCACATAAAGTGGTTTCCCCACGACACTTGCTATAGCACTAATGGAATGTGCCGACCAAAATTCGAAGGGTAGGTTCTTCAACCTAATCCATATGGGGATGGAGTTTTGTTTTTCATTCTTTAGCTCCATGAGGGACCTCCATTGCTTCAAGATAAGGGGCATCCTTGCAACCGTAAGGGGACCATCTTCAAAAAATTTCCTCCGGAAGGTAGGATCTGAAATGTGGAAATAGTAGAATCCTAGGTCATCCGCCAAAACTTCAACAAGTTTGGGGCCCCAAGCATGCTTCAGTGATTCCTCCATAAGCTTGTAGGGCAGCCTTCTCCCTATATAATAGCCAACGGGGTACTTGTTCCATACGAGGTCCGAAGCCTCCATAGCCTCCCCCAAGAGATGGACGATAGGCTTGTTATCCACAAAAGTAGGTGGAATATAGGATAGATTATATCCTTTTGCCGCAAGGCAAGCCACACTCACCCACAAACTAGTGGGGGTTGCCTTTGGATCACCTGGTTGTTGAGCAAGCAATTGTGATCTCTTGGAAAGATCGGCCATGACTACGACCTCTCGCGGCTCGATCAGGTTGGGGGCACCAGCGGCCCTTTTTGCTTGACAATCGGACCAGCAGGAGTTGGTGTGATAGGAGTATCCTGACCTGGAAAACCCTGGGAAGAGCTACCATGAACATGGGAGGTGGGGCTTCATTCCCTAGAGGTACCAATTGGTTGTTGGGTTTCTTGGCAAAGACCAGTCGCACCAAAAGAAACAGCAACCATTTCCACAAACACCTGGTGTGCAATTCAAATCCTACCCACAAAAATCCATTGGATGGAGGAGACTTACCAAGTCCAGCTTCAATGGCACAATGTGGGATAGTAGAAGAGATAAACCAGCACAACACCGGCCCAACAAGAAGCTTTAACCACAGTAGACACCCGGACTCGCAGCAGCAGAACCCGAGATACTGAAATGGCAAGATTAAGACTTCTAGACCACCTGCTGGGAACGGTTCGGTGGGGAAGATAAGGGAAGTAAGGTGACCTCAGCCTCCAAATATGAGGTCAAACCGACCACCGGACCAACCACAGCAACTGAAACACCAGATCGTCAAGTGAGCAGGAACCGTGGAGCAGAAAAGGTGAGATCTGAACTTCAAGGCCACCCGCTGCAAAATAGTTCAATGCGGATGATAAGGGATGCAAGGCGACCTCTGCCTCTAAATTTGAGCTTAATACAACCACAGGAACTCCCACAGCAACCGAAACACCAGTTCATTTGGCTGAACTCATGCACACACCTAGGGAAGGGTAGATCTCGAGTTACAAGCCGACCCACTGGAATTCCTTCAGTGGATATCAAGAGGAAGGTCAGAGGGACCTATCCTCTAAATTTAAGCCCAATCTAATGGCTAGAACTTTGGGAATGAACGAATGAGTATTCTAGATTAACAGTGCCAGATTTCGCCCAATAGAGAAGACTCGGGTGAACAGTACCCATTGAGGGATGCCATAATTGTTTTAGTGATTTTCCCATAATGGCGAACGTTATTACTTTTAGTAGTACGGAAAGCCAACCATATTGATGCTCTCTGGTTGAGAAAAACCCTAGAAACTATCAAACCACAAGCCAAATATAGAAATGGGAAGGCTAGTACATAAAATCAAAGATCATTCCCACGTATGGAGCATTCCAAAACAAACATAAAATCTCAGTCCCACAAAATGATAAAGTGAAGAAAGTGTCCAATATAAAAATCTCAATTGGGGAATCTCTTGATATGAAGTGGTCATTTACATTTTGATGATCCTGATTGTTTAGGGTGCGTTTGGTAACGTTTATATTCAAAATTGTTCCAAGGTACAGAAATAGAAAAAGCTATTTCTATTTCGGGAATATTTTTTTAATAGAATAATGCGTCTAGTAACTACACAAAATTCATGTCCCTAGAATAGAAAAAGAACAGAAACACGTTTGGTAAACTTATATATTTTTTTGTTTCTTTTAATTTTTTAATATTTTTATTTTCTTTTTTCTTTTTTCTTTTCCATTTTGGCCGGTTCCCGGCCATGGCCAAGGCCGATGACCCGCCAAAGAAAAAAGAAGAAGAAAATGAGAAAAGAAAAGTGTTTCTCAAAATTGTTCTCGGGAACAAGAAACAAGTTTTTTCTACTTTTTGTTTCTATTCCAAATCTATTCCTAGGAACAAAAATGTAAACAAACTGGTTTCTATTTTTTTTTTTTTTCCCTGGAACAAAAGAACAAAAATTTGTGTTCTGAGGAACATAAACAAATTTAAACAAACAAAGCCTTATTGAGCATCATCACTAAAAAGCCATGCCCACCATTTCTCATGGTCACAGGGGAGACGCAGCTCTTTGTTTGAGGTTTGAAACTAAGCAAGAAAAGGGGAAAAGTTCATTAGAGTGGCTGAACGATTAAGCATTTGATTTGAAAATAACAGGCATTATGTTTAATAGCCAAATCTCCCACTTTGAGTAACCTATGTTTATCGTGCATATGTGGATTATTAGTTGATTTGAAAGATTTTGATATCTTATAAGAAAAAGGATGATGATATCATAAATATCTAAAATTTTGCTCATTTTAATCAAGTGACAAATTAAGTATCTCGACCTTTTAAATTGGGCTAAACAAGGTGCTTCCATTAAGAGACGCGCTATGTCATGTGATTTTTGCTAATGTGGCACTGTCCAAAAAATGCCGAATTCATTGCCAACTCACATTATATTCAATAATGGGTGTGTTTTTTTTGTATAAAATTTCATGATATGAAAATACTCTCCAATAAAAATCATTTTGAAGGGAATTGGTTAGTTATTTGTTTTATTACTGCACCAAAAATGTGTAACCGCTCGAACCTCATTCTCAATAATGGGTATGGAAAAAGGCCAAGAAATTGGCGTTTGATAAGAGATTTAATTTTTCTAGAAGTATGATTTAGAATTCCCTCTCCCAATCTTAAGGGGCGGTGGAGACTTGACGAGGGCCCCAAAAGATCCAGACTTGCCACTAGAGGTGTCAAAATGGGTCTTAGACTCATATATTACCCATTTAAATTATAAATGGGTCATATATGGGTCACTTATTTTTTGAGAAAAAGTAGTTAAATGGGTTTAACAATCAAAAATTTAAGATAGGTGGGTCTTAAGTGGGTCTTAAATGGGTTAGATTTAGAACCCACTTTTAACCAAAACCTTACAATCTCTCTCTTCCCTCTTTAACTTTATAATTATCTTTTTATTTTAATTTTCTTTTCTTTCTTCCTCCTCCTTTCGGTGACCGACACAGCAATGGCCGACAACCGGCTAGGCGAGCCTCGAGCTCGCTGAATTTGGTGAGGCGGAGGCCTCGTTGATGTCTGGCGAGTTTGAGTCTCGCCGCGTTGGCGAGCTTGATGATATTGCTAGTATGAGTACCTAGAGGGGGGTGAATAGGTATACAAAGATTTTTCTTGATAATTTCTGTATACTTGCGCAATACTTAGACAGTTGAAGGATTTGCGTTAAGTAATAATCAACGTAAGACTGAGTAAGGAAAGAGAGAATTAAACACGCGGTTTATAGTGGTTCGGCTTGATCCAAGCCTACGTCCACTCTTCTGCACTGACAGCTAATTTGGCTAGATTCCACTATGAACAAAGAGATGTTACAGTGTTGATCTTCCTTGATTTCTCGGTGTAGATGATCTACCACACTCGCTCAAGGTATCACCAAGTATAGACACTCTCTGTGTATACAATTTCGCTCAGACTGTATCGACTAATAATCAAGGTGTTTCAGACTCTGGAATTTTTCTATCGATCACACACTCAAACAACTAGAACGTCTTCCTTTTTATACTCCTTTATGCCATCATACCGTTCGCACTTACCAAAGGAATTCCTCCAATCTACCCGTTGGACGGAATCAATCAAGAAGATCATTCGAGCTATAAAAGGAACCTGACGATAGCCCATCAATCCTGTTCGCCCATACAATCGGATCTTGGTTTCCAAGAATAGAACATTCCAAGAATACTTCATCGACCATCGGATCTTCAATTGATAAGAGTAAAAGAATCCGTTATGATTATCCAGCCAAAAAGATCTTCTCCAGAGAATAGGATTAAATCCTCAACCATATACTTCGGCTCTAGATTTCCTTCGTCAACGGATCATAAAGATCACAATGAGAATAGTCTTGAGTCTTGAGTCTTAAGTCTTGAATCTTGAGTCTCGGTGATCGAAAAGTCTTCGAGACTTTAAACTAGACGATCTGCAGATATCCAGACTAGACTGAAAGAAACGTTTTGTCAGCTTCAAAATATTCTGGAAAGATTTCTCCAACAATCTCCCCATTTTTGATGGTGACAAAACTTTCCTGTAGATTTGAATCACTTTGACCTACAAAAACATTTCTCAAACAATATGGCAATCTCATAAAAATTAACAAAGCAACCAGACTCTGCATCCACAGAAAATTGGTTAGTCTTTTATGAGTAATACCATATAACAATACTTGAAATGAATGCAAACAGTCAAGCATTTAAATCCACAGCCAATTCGATCGATTCAAGTTCATATCCAAGTTCACTCAAGTTCAAAAACAAACACATTCAAACAAATTTAAAGTCAAAGAAAGTTGGTTGGTTGGTTGGTTCAAATTGCTTTCTCCCCCTTTTTGTCAACATTAAAAAGGTGAGAAAGATGTCATGTCTGCTTGGGAATGCGCACAATCTGGAAATCCCCCATGGACTGGACTACTCCTTCGAGCTTCTTCAAGTCTTCCCTCAGTTGAGCTACCTCTTCTCCCTTGGCATTGGCTTGAAGTTGTAGAGCGAGGTCTTTCATCTTATCCTCCAGGGTAACTGAAGATGCTTGTCCAGCATTCTTCAAGGCTTGAATTTCACAGTCCAGAGCATAGATTTGGCCACGCATTTCCAGAAGAATATCCATGATACGACGAAAATCTGCAGAATTGTCCGTCTGTGTACTAGCATTGGCTTTCTCAGATGGAGTGAACGCAGATGATGGCGCTTCTGTAAAGTCTTGCAGATTTGGTTCTGACGTATCGTGACCTTCTTCAGGCAATTGAGAAGCCTGAAATTCTTCTGCTGCTGCTGGAGATTGTCGTAGACCTTCACTATTGGCAGCATGAGGTGAGGACCTCTCTTGCTCGCCAACTCCCCCTGTCTCTAGGACATCAAGAGGAGAAGAGTGATGATCATGCTCTTCTGTATTCTTCTCTCCAGATTCAGCTGCAAACTTTTCTTGCTCTTCTTCTCCTTCTTCTTCAGCTTCTGTCTCCTTCTCTCTCTGCTCTTCTTCTTCTCTGTTCTTGTCTTCTTCTTCTTCTTCTCTCTGTTTCTTCTGCTGTTCAGTTGATTGGGAAACAGAACGTCTTGTTCTTATCAGGGCAGTGATTGTAAGATCTTCCTCCTCCTCTTCATCTTCCAAGATGAGAGTTCTCTTCTTTTTGGTGGGAGCACCAATGGCTTCCTTTCCTTTTCGCTTTGTAGCAGACGGAGCTGGAGTCTTCACTTTGAATTTCTCCATTGCCTTTGAAAGTTCTTGCAGACGCATCATTGTTAACATCTTCAAACCTACCACCATCTTATCGCACGGTCGAACACAGAGAGTGTGTGGCGGTTCAATATTCATGTGTCTGAAGATCCTGGTCACCAGACCTGGATAAGGCAATTGTCCCTTGTCTTTTGACATTGCTCTGTACATGTGGAAGAGAATAGTGTGAGGGAGAGAGAACTTCTTCCCAGAGTTGATTGCGTACATTAATTTTGCTTCAGACTAGACACATCGCCTTTGATGTAGACTTCGGCCTAATGCAATTGATAACAATTTTGTGCAACACAATGTTGATGGCATGCATCCTTGAATAGATGATTTTTCCCTCAATATTTCTATCTTCGACAAGGTCCATTGTGGCACGAGCAACTGAGACTTTGACTGGTTGATATCGTGCCCGTTCAACTCCAAGTATGTCCGCCAACATGTCCACATCCAACACATAATCCTGATCTCGAACACTGAAAGATATTCTATTCGCATCGATAAAGCTAAGATTTGAATAGAAATATGCAGTCAGTTGTGCATATCCGTCCGTGGTGTCTGTGTAAAAACGTTCCAGTTGAAGCAGACTGAACTTTTCTCTCAAGTTCACATTCACAGCATCCAGGAAATCGAAGTCGACACTCCTAGGGTTTATCACCCCTCGTTTCAGCAGTTTGAAGAACAAAGTTTCCTGTTCCTTCGATTTAAATAACTCCATCCTCTTTCCCTTCACCTTCGCAGCAACACCCAATCTCGGTTGAAAATCAGTGAACATTTTGTCATCGTCGTTCCCATCAATCAAATTTGGGCCCGACATCCGAGGGTCACTCGGAATATTTGCAAGCGCTTCCTCTGCTTTACCTTTGGGAGCAATTCCCAAATCCTCCATTTTCTTCAGAAAAATGTACTCATTCCCATAGTTCTTTTCTTTAAGAAAATCATCCACATATTTCATCGGAGTCCCGCACTTTTCAATGCACGGTAGAGTTTGTAAATATAAGAGGGTTTTTGGACTCTTACGGGTCTCAAGTCTCGATTACCTCTTCCTCCGGATGTTGACCCGCACCTTGTGGGGTAGAAGGCGTTGAATGACGTGGTGGAGAATGAGTCGGGTTCTGATGCTGACTCGATAATTCTTCCTCTTCTGTGAGATCGAAGTGGGTAGGTCCCTCCTTCATCTTCTGTGGTCCCCTTGTCGCGATTCTTGAAGACTTCCTCGAAGAAGACATTCTTCTTGTCGCTAAGAGATTCCTTTGCTTGCTTTCCCAAGAAAAGATGACAACTTTTTCGAGGATGAATTTCGAAGTAGAAACTGGATTGAGAGGAGAATGCTTTTAGGGTTTTGAAGATTGAAAGAGAAAACTGTGTATATATAACTCGGTTTTGAAAAGGGAAGTTCAATCGGTACAAGGAAAGTGTACGAATACCTCTTTTCGAAATCAATAACTGCCAAAATTAATCCTTTTGAAAAGACAAGTTTTTTGATTTTCACGGAGACTACAAAATAACTAAACGAAAGATCATACCTTTTCGAGTTTAGATAAAGTAACAACTTACAGTCTATAGTCATCAACGTCTGAGTCGTAGAGATTTGAGTCTGAGATATTTGAGTCTGACGAATATCAACTTTCTGAATCTGAAGGTTGGAGAGTCTCTAAACTTTAACTTCTTCGAGCTTCAAAATGTTGAGTCTGGAGCGGATAAAATCAAAATGATTTTTCTCCAAAGACTTTGTGAATATATCCGCTAGTTGACTTTTTGAATCAACAAATTGAATCGAGATTTCTCCACTTTGAATATGATCTCTAATGAAGTGATGTCGAATTTCTATATGCTTTGCTCTTGAATGAATAATTGGATTTTTGGTGAGATTGATTGCGCTGGTGTTGTCACATTTGATTTCTGTGCATGAGTCTTCAATTCCAAAGTCTTGTAGCTGTTGTTTTATCCATAGAATTTGTGAATAGCAGCTTCCAAGAGCAACATACTCTGCTTCTGTTGTTGAGAGAGCTACGGTGCTTTGTTTCCTTGAAAACCAAGACACTGTCACCTTCCAAGCAAGCGGCAAGTTCCCGAAGTACTCTTTCTATCGACTCGCAGCCGGCGGATCTCGCGTCGAATATCCCGGAAGATTAAAGTCTCCCTTCTTAGGATACCAAAGACCCATGCTTGAAGATGAAGCAACGTATTTAATGATACGTTTAGCAGCACTGAGATGAGATTCTCTAGGATCTAATTAAAACCTAGCACAGATGCAAACACTCAAAAAAATGTCAGGTCTAGAAGCAGTTAGATAATGAAGTGAACCGATGATGCTCCTGTACAGCTTTTGATCAACTTTCTTCCCTTCTTCATCTTTGTCTATCTTCAAAGAGCTTGACATTGGTATGTCAGTCTTCTTGCAATTTTCCAATCCAAACCTTTTGACAAGATCATTAGCATATTTTTCTTGGTAAATGAAAGTTCCTTCCTTCAATTGCTTTATTTGAAGACCAAGAAAGAATGTTAATTCTCCCATCATACTCATTTCAAACTCATCTTGCATAGACTTAGAAAATTTCTTACATAGACTTTCATTAGAGGATCCAAAAATAATGTCATCCACATATATTTGAACAAGTAAAAAACTTTTGTTTTCCTTTTTGATAAATAAAGTAGTATCTACTTTACTTTTGACAAATCCGTTACGTAATAAGAACTTACTTAGTCTGTCGTACCAAGCTCGAGGTGCTTGCTTTAGACCATACGAGCCTTTTTCGATCGAAGACGAGTCGGCTTCTTTGGGTCTTCAAATCCGGCGGTTGTTCCACATAAACTTCCTCTTGGATAAATCCATTTAGGAAAGCACTTTTGACGTCCATTTGGAATAACCTGAAATTTTTGTAACAAGCAAACGCAAGTAATAGACGAATAGCTTCTAACCTTGCTACGGGAGCGTAAGTCTCATCATAGTCTATTCCTTCTTCTTGCGTGTATCCCTTGGCCACGAGTCTTGCTTTATTCCGTACGACTTTTCCCTTTTCATTCATCTTGTTTCGAACACCCATTTGGCTCCAATAACGGTTTTACCTTTTGGTTTAGACGTCAATTCCCGGACATCGTTAATGTTGAACTGTCGAGCTCTTCTTGCATAGCTTCAATCCAGCTTTCATCGATAAAGCTTCTTCTATGCTTTTTGGTTCAATTTCGAGATGAGAGCCACAAAGCACTAGACTCTTCACGTCTTTTGGATCTCGTGCGAATTCCTTCATTAATTTCGCCGATAATGAGATCTTTAGGATGACTGGACTTGTGTTTCCAAGTTCTTGGTTGATTTTTCTGGATGATGATCTCTTTCTTTATTTGAATCTTCATGAACATCTTGATGCTGGTCTTCCAGAGTCTGAGATATTTTTTGAGTAGTAAGCTTTGGAAGGTCTGGAGCAGGTTCAGACTCTTCATACTGAGTCTGACTGGGTTCATCTTGCGTAGAGTCTTGAAATTTGACATTCATTGACTCATCCACAGACTGGCTCTTCTTATTGTAGACTTTGTAGGCTTTGCTTGATGTAGAATATCCAAGGAAGATGCATTCATCTAATCTTTCTTCAAACTTACCAACTCGATCTTTTGCATTTTTCAATATAAAGCATTTGCAACCGAACACATGAAAGTATGAAACAATAGGCTTCTTACCTTTGAATAATTCATAAGGGGTTTTCTCAAGAATAGGTCTTAGGAAGACTCTATTGATGATATAGCATGCTTTGTTGAAACAGCTTCAGCCCAAAATCGTGAAGAAATTTTGCTTTCAATTAAAAGTGTTCTAGCCATTTCTTGAAGAGATCTATTCTTTCTTTCCACAACTCCATTTTGCTGAGGAGTGTATGGAGAAGAGAATACATGTTTAAAACCATATTCATCACACAATTTTGTGAAATCTTGATTTTCAAATTCACCTCCATGATCTGTTTTTATACTTGAGATAACACATCCTTTCTCATTTTGAACCTTTTTAGCAAATTTTTCAAAATAGGAAAAGGTTTCTGACTTACTTGCAAGGAAATATACCCAAGTAAAGCGAGAGAAATCATCCACAATTACTAGACAATATTTCTTACCTCCAATACTCGAGTTGGTTGGTCCGAAGAGATCCATATGCGTAATCGTAATACATGATTAGTGGAGACATGATTTATTGGCTTAAATGAATTTCTTACCTGTTTTCCCGAGATCACGGGGTGTGCATGGATCGGACTTTTGATATAGTAATTTGGGTAGACCTCGAACAAGCCGCTTTGATGAGATTTTTGCTAATTGCTTCATATTGACATGGCCAAGCTTTCTGTGCCATAAGCTTGCTTCATCTTGGATTGAAATTAGACATTGAGATTCATTCAATTTCATGTCTAAGAGGTAGATGTTTCCATGTCTTCGACCCATGAAAGACTGAGTAGAGTCTTTACTAATTCCATAGCAAATTCCTTCTTGAAAGGAGATCTTGAAACCAGTATCACACAGTTGGCTAATGCTGAGAAGGTTATAGTTGAGTCCTTCTACTAGAGAAACATTGCTTATTGTGAGATTTCCAATTTTCACAGTTCCAAATCCCACGATGCTTCCTTTGCCGTTTCCTCCAAATGAAACATTTCCGCCGTTTACTTGAACAAGCTTTACGAAGCACTTTGAGTCTCCCCGTCATGTGTCTTGAACATCCGCTTTGTCAAGATACCATTTTATCTTTTTCTTGACGGAGACCTGCATTTAAAAGAGAATCTCAAGTTTTCTTTGGTACCCAAATTTTCTTGGGTCCTTTGGTGTTAGTAGGATAAGCATTATTAGGCCATACTTTCTTAACAGGTTTCCAAACCATAGGACATTCTTTTTCAAAGTGATCCTTATTGTTACACTTTGAACACCTTAGAGCATTTCAACCAACGAGACTTTACAAAAACTTTCTTGAAATGATTTTTGTAAGCCTCTCTCGACGGTCTTTTCTTAATTCTTTCTTTAACTTTAGGAAAATCAATCAAGGGAATTGTTTCCGCTGTCATGCCTAAACCAGACTTATTGAAGTAAGGTCTTTGAACCGAAAGAACTTTTTCAAGCTTTTCGGATCCTATCGAAAACTTCTTTGAAATATTTGATAAGTCCGTTTTTAAGAAAACATTTTCTTTCAAAAGATCATCTTCTTTTTCTTTAAGAGCAGAAACATTTAGGTCTAGACTTTTAACTCTTTCTTCTAAAATGACTTCCTTTTGTTTTAGAGCTGAGTTTTCCTTTTTAAGTTCGGAAATCCTTTTGAGAGAAGTCTTAAGACTGAAACACAGTTCATCAATATATTTAGAGACTTTGACAGGATTTTAAAATCACTTACCTCAAATTCACATGTCGAGTCGATCCGAACTGAGTCGAGTCGAATGTGCCATCAAACATATGTTGGCATATTCATTATCACTCTCTTCACATTCTCAGTATCACTCCGGTTTCGGCTTTGAGAGCTTTTCGAAACTTCTCAGCTTTTCCTCTTTTCTTCTTCGAGAATAGGACGATTGGGTCGATGTGTCCCTTCTTCTTACATTCGAAGCAAACTACATCTTTGTTTGGTTCCTCATCATCAACGAGACTTGGTCTGCTGTCTCCTCGGAAACTTTGTTTCTTTGAGTTGAACCTTCTGCCTTTTCTATTCAGTTTTCTGAATCTTCTTATCATGAGGGCGAGCTCCTCATCGTCCATATCATCTTCGAGAATCTGCATCATCGAGTCATCATTTGATTTTAATGCAATAGATTTCTTACCTCTTGGATCTTCTTCTTCATTAATTCGTTCCACTTCATATGATTGAAGAGTTCCAATCAGCTCGTCGACAGAGATAAAGGCATAATTCTTTGCGTTTCTCTTATTGAAGTCTTTATATGATTCCACTCCTTGGAGAGTCCACGATAGCTTGTTCACCTTCATGGGATCAGAAATTTTTTGTCCTTGGTTCTCAAGACCATTGACAATATCTCGTAAAAACGACTAAACATGTCAGTTATAGATTCTCCTGGTTTCATTTTGAAGGCTTCATATTGACCGAGGAGAATGTTAATTCTGGTCTCCTTCACTCGATCTGTCCCTTCATAGGTGATGTGTAATCTATCCCATACTTCTTTTGCTGTAACACAAGAAGATATTCTGTTATATTCAGTTGGAGATAAGGCACAATATAAAGAGTAAATTGCTTTCGCATCGAGTGCTTGTCTCTTGTTTATCTCTTCCTGAGACATTCCGCTGGTATCAATAGTGTCTTTCCCTCTTTCAGAGATTGATGCAGCAGCAGGAGTGATTCCTCTTTCCACAACGTCCCATTCCAGAGGATCCTTTAATCATAGGAAAGCTTTCATCTTGTTCTTCCAGATGTTGTAATCCTTTCCATCGAAGTAGGGTGGTGCTGTATTGCTTTGCCCTTCCATCAGCCCTGGTGCTAGCATACTAGCCATGGATCTTTTACTCTGAAGTAAAACACTTCAAACAAAGTAAGAACACGAGCTCTGATACCAATTGATATTGCTAGTATGAGTACCTAGAGGGGGGTGAATAGGTATACAAAGATTTTTCTTGATAATTTCTGTATACTTGCGCAATACTTAGACAGTTGAAGGATTTGCGTTAAGTAATAATCAACGTAAGACTGAGTAAGGAAAGAGAGAATTAAACACGCGGTTTATAGTGGTTCGGCTTGATCCAAGCCTACGTCCACTCTTCTGCACTGACAGCCAATTTGGCTGGATTCCACTATGAACAAAGAGATGTTACAGTGTTGATCTTCCTTGATTTCTCGGTGTAGATGATCTACCACACTCGCTCAAGGTATCACCAAGTATAGACACTCTCTGTGTATACAATTTCACTCAGACTGTATCGACTAATAATCAAGGTGTTTCAGACTCTGGAATTTTTCTATCGATCACACACTCAAACAACTAGAACGTCTTCCTTTTTATACTCCTTTATGCCATCATACCGTTGGCACTTACCAAAGGAATTCCTCCAATCTACCCGTTGGACGGAATCAATCAAGAAGATCATTCGAGCTATAAAAGGAACCTGACGATAGCCCATCAATCCTGTTCGCCCATACAATCAGGATCTTGGTTTCCAAGAATAGAACATTCCAAGAATACTTCATCGACCATCGGATCTTCAATTGATAAGAGTAAAAGAATCCGTTATGATTATCCAGCCAAAAAGATCTTCTCCAGAGAATAGGATTAAATCCTCAACCATATACTTCGGCTCTAGATTTCCTTCGTCACTGGATCATAAAGACTGTCAATGAGAATAGTCTTGAGTCTTGAGTCTTAAGTCTTGAATCTTGAGTCTGGTGATCAGAAAGTCTTCAGACTTTAAACTAGACGATCTGCAGATATCCAGACTAGACTGAAAGAAACGTTTTGTCAGCTTCAAAATATTCTGGAAAGATTTCTCCAACACTTGAGGCTTGCCTAACGCCGGAAAGTTCGAGTCTTGCCAGATCGGCGATCTGGCAAGCCTCGAGCTTGTTGGTGTGGGCCAACGTCCGGCGAGGCTCGAGCCTCACTGATTTGGCGAGAATCAAGCTCGCCAGCATCGGGCGAGGCTCGAGCCTCGCCGATCTGGCGAGCCTCAAGGTCACCAGCGTCGAGCGGGCTCGAACTTGCCAAATCTAGTGAGCTCGAGGCTCACTTGTGACCGGTTGCCGATCGTTGTGGCCGACGGCCAGCCAAAGAAGAAGAAAAAGAAAACATAAAAAAAAAATTAAAAATTAAAAATTATATTCTTAAAAAAATAAAATTTTAATTTAAAATAGAAATAATTAATTAAAATTCGATTTTTTAAAATAATTATTTAAAAAATTATAAAAATTGTCCATTAAATTTGTGTTGTATAAAACTATTTTAGCAATATCATTTTTAAAAATATATAATATATAATATATATTTATATAATAAGCTTTCTTAAATTTAGTTAAGTGGATTAGGTATAGGTCAAGTATAGGTTGGATCGGGTATGAGTCAAAAATTTTCCATTGCAATAAATTGGTCATAAACGGATTAATGGGTCAATTTGGGTTAGATCATTTATGACCTGATTCAAACTCAACCCGACCCACCATTTAACGGGTCTACTTGCCACTAACGCATCTGGTGTCTGCATCCCTCTGTCTCTCTCTCTCCTCTATCCCCCATTACAAGAAGCTTGGACTCAAGATTCTCCCCTTAGTGACTTCTCTTTCGCGTCCTCTCTTCTTTGCGAAGATGCCAAAATCATCCGTGTACGCCGTTCTCATCATCTACCGCCTGACCTTTTGGCAAAGTCGCTAGTCCGATATTTTCAGATATTAAAAGGCCAGGTGACTAGTCATCTTAGTCTCTTCGTCCTCAAGTTCTTTAAAATTAAGGTTAATATCCTGAAAAACTTCAAACTGACATTTGACAAATTTATCCTAAATTGGTATACTTATGTCAAATTTACACTATGTTAGTTTTCGTTAAATTCTACTGTCAAATTATTAAGTTAAATGATACGTGATAGTTGATTGATATATCAATTTGGAATTTTACGCTCCGTTTGTCACATTTTACAATTTTTGTGATTTTTTTGTGGTATTAATCTAATTTAGCGGAAAGTATATTTATCACAAACTTACCGGTTTAAGGTTTTTTGCGGTCAAATAAATTAGTTTTGGGTAAATTTATTATAAATGTACCAGATTTATGGTTTTTTATGATTAGTTAGGGTAAATTTGTTATAGGTATGACAGTTTTTGGTAAATTTGTCACAAATATACCAGTTTATATTAATCCTTAAAATTAATATATTGAAAAACCTAAAATTTGTTGCAAAAGTGATTGGGTCCTAAATTTTTTTTTTTTTTTTTTGAAAGTATAATCGTGTTCTAAACTTAATGAAAGTACGATTTAGGTATGTCATAGCTTTGAAAGTTTCGTTCATTGGCCCCACTATTTTATGTTTTTTTATCTGAAAAGAGACAAAAGAAAAGATCCTAAGCTTATGTTCTGTTCATGATAGTGATGGGATGGGCCCCACGTGCAGGGACAAATACTAATTTTATATGGCGTTTGACTGCATTTCACAATCCATCAGCTTAGTCACGATTATTCACGTGTACAGTCGGATTTCTATTTTTCGTAGCCCCCTCTAAAGAGTTATTTTACATACTAAATTCCTTAATTATTTAAAAAAGTTACATAGGTAGTAACACTCAAGGAGATCTCAAGTAAATGCAAAAATCCTAAAACCATCTCAAAGTTCGGATTAGTTTCTAAATTTCAACAAAAATATATTATAAGCAAAGCTTGAATCTTATCTAAATATATCTGATAACTATTTAAATGTATTGTCACTTATCTTGTATCATAATAAAAAAAACACAGCAATTGCATGGGTGTCTGAGTGATATTCAACTGTGGATGGGTCAAGATTCTAGATACTTTTAAAAAGAAACTATAAACAAATGGAAAAGTATGGAAGAAGATGACTAATTTGACTGGAATTCTGGACTCAGTGTTGTTGACTCTGCCCAACCAGAGCGAGTGGAGATCAGAAATTCTACACTAAAGAGAAACAGGGAAGCACCCCCTTTGGCCAGAGAAAGATCCCGAGCTATCTGGCTTGAGAGATAGATCCTTATCCATGACATTTTTTGGGAATTTTTTTCTCCCTTCCTCTCGTATGCTGATGACGATCGTCATGTGAAATTTCGAAGACCAGCAACACAACCCTTTGAATTCGGTCATACTCCTTTCCTCTCTTCATACGTTACAAAATTTGATGGTCTCTTTCCATTCCCAGTTAGATTTTCGAAAAATAAAAGATGTTAACTTGTCCTTGTAAAATCTACACAGCTCTCTCTCTGGTTAGTTTTGTAGTCTACCATGGGACACATCCTTA
This sequence comes from Eucalyptus polyanthemos subsp. polyanthemos, assembly GCA_017140185.1. NCBI lineage: Eukaryota > Viridiplantae > Streptophyta > Magnoliopsida > Myrtales > Myrtaceae > Eucalyptus > Eucalyptus polyanthemos. The sequence continues at coordinate 53,820,779 of CM029464.1, forward strand.
AGCCGTGACTCATTGCATTTTATTTTTTACTTTTCATATTTCTTGTACAAATCCTCACAGCATATAGGAGCTTAATGGTCGATAGGGCCTGATTTACTTTTTCGTAATCCTCATACAAAATTCTGCAACACACAAACTTAAAAGGGTTCAAAAATACAGTGGGCATAATTTACTTCTTTTATCATTCGATGATCATTGAGAGATTACAAATAGCGCTTTACTAGCATAACAATTTTTGACCTACTATGAGAATAACAACTTATTATAAGTTTTAATTTTTTGAATGAGTAAACCCTACAACAATTTATAATAATTATTTAATTTTTTATAATTCGGAATATATTATTATTCTCAAAATAAATTAAAAGACCGATACTCAATCATTTCTCCTATCAATATCCAACATTTTCGGTCTCTCCATCTCTATCTCAACTAGACCTCAATAAACCCACAACTTAAAATTGAAGCATGGACGGACCACCAGCCCGACATGTCCTAGGAAGCCCATACACAAGTGCAATTTGGCCCAGGCAATCCTAATATACTCATAGACGTGACCCACCCACGCAGGATCGACGACGTCCCCCTCTGCAGCAAATCTCACTTTTATTTGCACAAAGCAATTATTGATAGTGCCCGTGTCAAAGAAATGCCATGGCGAATTAGCTTATCGAGAACAAAATTACGTTTTCCCCGAGAATTGATCCCGTGTCTCGTCTGGATGGTCGACAAGCATCTGAAACGCTCGACTGAGAGACCTTGGAGTCACTACAATGAACGCCATACCTATACTGCATTACAAAATCTAAATCCTGAAATGGAAGAAGGAAAGTAGTCGCCTGGACAAACAGCATTTATACAAAGATGATGAATCTGCGGCGAGTGGAGATGATGATTAAAGAATGAGCGACCGTGCCACATCGCCCGGTGGGATCAAATGTCTAGGCACCAATGTTTCCCATACCAAGCGCAACTGATTATTCAGAACGCTTCCACGGCTTCGTTCATCGACAGCCAGTGTTTGGGCGGATACTGGAAACACAGGAACGCGAGTGCAGCTGCATTGAGAGCATCCTTCAAAGGATATCGCTTTTGCAATCGCAAGTCCGCGATTCTTTCCTATTTCCTTTTCGAAAGATGAGGCTTGACCCACTCCACCAGAATCTGCTCTTCAGTCAGGACAATTTTCCATCATATGCTCACGTTCCCATCAAAGCTCAACCAGTGCAACCCCGAAGCTAAAAAAGTCGCTCTTCACGTACAAATGACCTATTCAACCAAAATGATTGGATACCCTAACGTGGGTTTGCTGAACATAGCTCCAGGCATGATAAAAATATATCCAAAGTGCAATGTTCTTGGCATTGATCACCCCAGGCAATTCATAAAGCCCATCATATTACCTGCGGCTATATATTCCGGTGTGGCGGTACCATAAGTTCCAATAACTCGCGTTGTCATATGATTTGTCTTCATTTGGGTCCTTTATTGCCAACTCAAAATCTATGAAACCCTTATGTTTATCTTAACTTCATCGAAATCCTTACATTTATTTTGGAAGACAATCATTTTCATAATTCAGCCTATGATCGTTCCGCACTTAGGTTTTGCTCTCTGGATTTATCTTTGTGAGGATTGGATCTTGAGGTGGCAAACTTTGCCTTATTTATACGTGAAATGGGTACACATACAAAAATATTGACACTTAATTTTAGAACTCATTTAGTTATTCATTACATAGAAAATGACGGGTGGGCTTGACCCCTTAATCAAAAAATAAGTTCCACCTGTTAATTTTATACCGTTTAAATATTTATGTGTCGTAAAGTTTTGTATAAGAATTATGAAAATTTAAATTACATCCATCAAATGTAAAGCTTCTAATTATTTTTTGTAAGTTGCGGAATTTCATATCTGAATTACGAGCTCCGAGAGACCTGTGTAATTTTGACAATGACAAGTTAACAATTCTATTTCTGGAAAATCTGACGGGAATCAAAAGAGGATGCGAAGATGTGTAATGCAACACAAGTCAGAGAAAGGAGAGAACAGAGAGACTGAATGAGCTTGTATTGAAAAGGGTTGTGTGCTGCTGGTTGTGGGGATGACTCGTAATGATGATCATCATTATAAAAAGATAAAAACATAGAAAGAAAATCCCAGTAAAAAGTTCAAAAACAATGACTAAAGGTAAACATCAAATCTATCTGTCTAATCGGATGGTCAAGTGATGGGGGTCTCTCTTCCTCCTCCTAAGGGCGTTCCGCTTGCCGACGAAGAGAAAGGCCAAGCCTTCCTTGTTTCTCTTTTTACTTTTAAAGCCGGAAAAGAGCGTAGAATTTCTCATCTCCACTTTCTAAATTGATGTTCAAAATTCAACAGTACTAAATCCAGAATTCTTGTCAACTTGGTCATCTTCTTTCATCTCTCCTTTTTTTGTCATTTCTTTTTAAATTTTTCAGAATCTAGAGGTATCCACATTTTGATATTCCTGCACCCAATAATATGCAAATGACTACCATTTTCGTGATATAAGAGAAGTGATGATATCTCTAAGCTTTTGGCAAGTGTGTTCAAGTAAGGTTTCGGCTTTACTTATGACTTATTTTTGTTGGAATTTAGAAATTAGTCCAAACTTTGAAATGGTATTAGGATTATGCAATTTTAATCAATATTCGAGGGGATCGGTATGTAAAATAACTCTCAAGAAGGACTGCGACGCACGACCTTTACAGAAAATTTTATGATGGGGTGGCGACTGTTTCGCGTGAAAAGGTCGCACAACAAAATTTTAAAGCTTGGGGCGCGTTTGCAACGATTAATTCCCGAGAGCTGATTCGACTAAAAATGATTATTTTTTATTCTCCTTTCCTAACGATTCTAAATAAAAAAGCGCGTTTGGTAACTGTTCAAAAAATTTTATTCTGGAATAGAATTGTGTTTGGTACCGTATTAATTGATTCTGTTCCAAATTAATTTCTTTTTATTTTTAAATAAATTTTAAATAATTTCTTTACTCTTTTACTTTTTTCCTTTCTTTTCTTTTTTTTTTCCCTTTTTTCCTATTCTTCTTCTTCTTCTTCATTTGGCCGGTCGCCGGACCGGCGACCGGCCAGATGAGGGCGGACGCTCACCGAGGCGTCGCCCCGGCCTGGCTAAGGCTCGCCCAGCCCCGCCGGTGGCTAGGCCGGCCTCGCTGGGGCTGGGCAAGGCCGGCTTGGCCACTTGCGAGGCTGGGCCTCGCCAGATCTGGCGAGGCCGAGCCTCGCTGGTGGCTGGGCTTGCTCCGGCGAGCTCGCCGGTGGCTGGGCTTGCCTCCGGCGAGCTCGCCGGATCTCACCCTGGCCTAGCGAGCCTCCGGCGACCAGCGGCGGACCGGCGACTGGTGGGCGGCGGCGGGTGGCGGCGGGCGGTGGCAGACGGCGGCGAGCGATGGCGGACGGCAACCGAGATGATGAAAGAGAAGAACGAGGGTTTTACGTTTTGATTCTTTTTCTGATTCTCGGACGTATAATCAATTTTTTTTTATTCTCAAAGCTTGTCCAAAATCGTTCCCGGGAACAAAAATTTTACCAAACGCGATTCTCGTCCCAAACTGATTCTGAGAACAAAAAATCAGAATCTGGCATTGTTTGGCACGTTGCCAAACAGGCCCTTGGTGACCAAGGCCGTAGAAAGTACGATCATTGAGCAGGCTTGAGCTGCACAACGAAATTTTGAACATATGCATGGACGGGCTAGTCCAACGTCGGCCGGCAGGCAAATCCATATGGCCAAGCTAGTTCACACACAAGTTCTTTGCGGCCCAGATAATTTAATGGACCCATAGACATGACCCTGGCCAATTCATGACGAAGAGAGATGTGCAGTGCCCAGAAGACACTCAAAAGTGCCACAGCAATTCCCATCAAATCCATATATACATTAAGAGTTATTGCCTCTAGAGCTCAACTATCTTCCCTTCTGCAATAACCAGCTCTCTTTGCTCTAGAAGTTACAAAATCTAATGTATCGCGTTAGTGGGATCGCATTGCTGTACAAAGCAATTGGCAAAGCACGCTGAAGAAATGCCCGGCCAGATACATATCAAGAAAAGGAGTACAACATTTCTCCAAGGATTCGACAGTTCCCTGTCTAGATGGTTCGACAACATCCAAACCATTCACTACGTGGACCATGGGGACTCTCTATATTAATTGAACCTTCTCTCTGATTGATCCCACTTGGCAAACTTTCTTCGCTATGGCCGTTCATCCCTCGTCGGATATTACCCTTCCAATTGCCAAGTTCATGGTTGTGGTCAATTTCCTTTTTGAAAGATGAGGCTTGATCCACTCCACCAAAATTTGCTGGCCAGTTGGACAATTTGCATCATATGCTCTCATTCTCATCAAAGCTCACCTAACACAATCCTAAAATTCCATAAATCGCTCTTCACATACAAATGACCTGTTCAACTAGAACGATGTTATACTCTAACATGAGTTTGCTAAACATGGCTTCGGGCATGGTCAAACTAAGGCCAATGTTCAATGTTCTTGGCAATGATCAGCCCAATTAATTCACAAAGGCCTTTACATGACTTGCCTATGTACTCAGGCGCTGCATTGCCATTAGTTACAATAACCTATGTCTGTTACATGCGATCTTTATTCATCTGGATCCTTTCTTGTCTACCCAAAAATCTATGAAATCTCTATATTTATTATACCTGTTAAATTAACCTTTCATTACTGAAAATCTACTCCGATCCACATAGCAAAACGAAAAGCACATTGAGAAAGATTGAGAAGAAATTGGAATATGTGAAGAGAATATTTTCAAAGGAGTTATGTCCTAAAGATTTGAAACTTGACAACCACAAATACATATAAGGTGTCACACTTAATTAGCTTTCCAGGACATTTCTTGACTATTTGTCGAACCGGCAAATGCCCAAGTGCGCGAATGGGGATGTCTAGAGCTCTTGACTGGAGAATCAAGGGTGGCAGAAAATTGGGGACGCCATTATTGTTTTAGTGACGCCCCCATAATAATGGTGGACGTTATTACTTTTGGTGGTACAGAAAGTCATTCAGATTGATGCTCTCTCGTGGGGAAGAACCCTAGGAACTATCAAACCGCAAGCCGAATGTAGAAATGGGATGGCCCGTGCATCCAATCAAGAACGTTCCCACGTGTGGAACCCTTTCAAAGCAGACATAAAATCTCGCATTTCCACACGACGATAAAGTGAAGAAAGTGTACAGTATAAAAATCTCAGTCGGGGAATCTTTTGACATGTTGCGGCAAATTACAATTCGATTAGCCTGATTGTTTAGTGAGCATCATAGCTAAAAAGCCGCGCCCACCATCCATTAAAAAGTCGCAGGTGTCCCCACCTCTCTCACCTGGTCAGGGTTCAGCTCCCTTGGCTGCTCGGTTTGCTTATGCTCCCAGGGGAGACGGAGCTCTCCCTCTGGGATTACAGAAACAAAAGGGGAAAAGTTCATGAGATGGGTTCAACGATTAAGGATTTTGATTTGGAAATAACAGGCGTTATGTTTACTCACCATATCTCCTACTTTGAATAAACTTATGTTTATTATGCATATGTGGATAAGCTTAGTCGAAAGATTTTGATATCTTGTAAAAAAAAAAAAAGATAATGACATCGTGAATACCTGAACTTTTACTCATTTTTTAAATTAAGTACCCAATTAGGTATCTCAACTTTTTTAAATTGGGCTAAACACGGTGCTTCCGTTCAACGAGGTGCCATGTCAAGTGGTTTTTACGGATGCAGTTCGCTTGCACAGAAAAAAATTGTCCAAAAAATGCCAAATTCATTGACAACTCATTTATAATTAATTTAGGATGTGTTTGTTTTGTATAAAATTTCGTAAAAAATTTCATGATAAAGGAAAATACTTATCCATAAATATTAGTTTGATCATTTTGAAGGAAAATTTTTAGCCCTGATTTGTATGACGGCATACCAAAAATGTGTGACTGCAAACGTATTTGGATGTTCGAATCTCGTTTGGAATAATGAGTATCGAAGAAGGTGAAGAAATTGGAGTTCGTTGAGAGATTTATTATGTTTGGAAACGTGATCTTTTTCTATTTCAAAAGGAGAAGTCATTTTCCCGGTTTAAGGGACGGCGGGGACTTGACGTGGGCTCCAGAGGATCTAGACCCGCCACTCGCGTATCTGGCGTTAATGTCCTTCTCTCTCTCCTCTGTCCCCCATTACAAGAAGCATCGACCCAGACTCTCTCTTCAGTCGATTCTCAGCGACTTTCTTCTCTTTCACGTCCTCTCTTCCTTCCGAAGACGCCAAAGTCATCCTTGTACTCCGTTCTCGCCGTCCGCCATCTGAGCTTTCGGCACTGCCACTTGTCCGATGTTTTCGGATGTTACAAGGTCAAGTAATTAGTTATGTTAGCTTCTTAAATCCTGAAGGTTGCTTGTTCTTCTCCTCGCTACGTAGTTATACGAGAGCTCAACCCAAATATGATCAGTCGGGGCGTTTTCGGTATGTAAGAGCGTCAGCTCAATCTCCCGGTCCTTCTTGTCAAATTTGACCAAAGCGAGCGATAGCTGATGCAGCTGGATTCTGTTCATTCTCATCTTCACTTCTTTATTGTATTTTGAAAGAAAATCGCAGTGGGGTTTGGTAGGTCCCTGCGAACCGACCCATCTTGTCCTTTTGCGCACGCATTTACCGTATCATTTGTTTATGTTTACAACTATCGTTTTGCATGAAAAGGAAACGCCTTGAGAAGAACACTGGAAGCTGTTAAAATTGCTAAGGAAAATACTTTATCACAAAAATATATATATATTTTGCGATATCACATCACTTTGGAGGAAACAAATATAATATTTAATTTTGAAATATTCTAGAAGGGGGTACGTATGTGAATCGTCACAAAGATTCAGAATTGATAGCACGGCAAAATATAATAATTGACTAGCACTTTGGAATTTGAGGTCGAATATTCTTACTAGCTGAGGTGCATATGACTCAGCAGAATTGAGTTTTTCCACGTGAAGGAGAATGACAGGAGAAGGGTTAATAGTTGTACAGGAGATTTTCATCGTATCATCTTATCTTTAATATATTTAGGATTTCAAAAATATTTGTTCTTATTGTTAGTTGAATTCATTACTTTAGGGTAGGATCATCATTTATTGTTATTATTTCCTTTTTTTTTTTTTGGTTGGTCTTATTCTATTCATATTCTAACTCACTCTCAGACTTTTGTTTTGCCTCATTGCAGGGCGTGTGAGTTAAAACCCACAGTTGAAACTAATTCGTCCATACCCCAACCCCTCCTAAGAATGTGAGGATTCGAACCCCCCCATTTCCCCCTTCCATATTAGAAGGGTTGCCACTGAGGCCTAGTTTGAACATACTATCTTTAGGTGTTTGTCGTTATAAATGTTGCTTTAACTGCTCATGTACTACTGCTTTTGATTTTATGCAGAAGTTAATAGACTTATAATTTATGGAACCGATGCTCTTACTCACTTTGTTTTACTTTATCACCTTTTGAAGGCTTAGTGCCCTAAACTCTCTCAACTGTCAGCTTTGTTATCCCAAATTGTATTTGTGATCTAAGAAAAGGTGTTGATTAGATTTGCGTTTGATCAACAAATAATGTGACATCCATGCATTAACTCACTAAAGTATGGTCTACTTTGACTAGTCAATTTTGTCCTTTGGCATAAAGGTGGGCACCTTCTTAGGAGGTTAACCATCTTAGGAGTGCTCTCACCTAATCATGCTTAACTTTGGAGTTAAGCTTAGCTCTGGAATTCCAAAGTTAAGCATTGACACATCCCGTGAGTTAATTTCAGTTTTCACATATATATCTTACAACCACTTTCCCCATTCAGTCCATAAATTAGTTCATTCCTATCCTCTTGCCACCCTAGAAACCCACTAGAAATTGATTACTGTTCAAGCCCTTGGGCTCTGATGACATCACCTCACTCTCGTCAAACCAAGTCATTACAATTGCTTTCTTTTTCAATCAGTGAATCTTATGTCCTATTATGTTGGTATGTACCAAATAAAGTCTGCAAATATAGAAACATAACCAACACACTAAGTAAATGAGAAGGTTTATTTGCATCCATGGAAATTAATCGTGCCGAAGGTTTTCGATCTTATGCTATCCAAAGGAAATGTGTTTAGAAAGTACAGACATACACAAATTACGTTTTTTTTTTTTTCAATTTGTAAACAGTAGAGTTTTTTGTTTTCTAATGACTCAACTGGTAATTAAAACTCATACACAATAATCACATCTAGTGTTGTCTGACCTAATCGACTATCCATCTTGTATGTATGTGCAATCGTCTTTCTATCTAAACGAACACATGGTCCTTGTAGTGGTACGATAATAGACAATACACTATAGATTGAGGCTCCGTCTTTTTGGCTAAATATGGATGATTTTTAAAACATTTTCCAAAAAAATAATCACTTATATCATTTACTAAAATGAATGAATGAAAAATGTTTTTATCATTTATAAAAATGTTTAGATATTTAGCTTTTAATCAAATAGAATCTGAATGGCGTTTTGTAAATCATGTTGACCTTAGGGTGAAACATATTTGGCTTTCAATCAAGTACCAAGATGTCTCATTTTGTCGGGGCCCTCAACGCGCTGAATCAAGTCTCACTAACATTGCAAGTTGGAGAAATGTGGAAAGAAGAATAACAAGCACGGCCTCATCCTCCTCTTTCCTTTCCTATCCACGAACGACATTGTGTTGAGTGAATTTTATCTGTCAATTGAATAGAGAATACCGCCCCATCAATTAAAGAACTCAAAAAAAAAAAAAAAAAAAAAAAAAAAAAAAAAAAAAAAACAAATTGATTGGTACAAATTTATGCACCAAGGTCCATCTAAAGAATACATGTATAGAGAGAGTACTTGATTTGAGATTAGTCATGTTAGAATTATAGAAAAGTGGAATCGTCGTATATTAATAATTATATGTGCAGTGGACGTCTTGATCATCAGAATGCAAACAAAAGATGTCTGTTGACCAATCGAAGCTATATACAAAATGCTCACACCACATTACAAAACTCCTGTCTATGTAACTCCTTGAATAAATCCCCCAAAACCTCCATTCTCTCTCTCTCTCTCTCTCTCTCTCTCTCTCTACACGCGCACTTGAGGACAAAAAGAACCTAAGTCGTACCAAAAAGGGTCGCAAGACTTCACTTGGAAGAGCTCTCTCTCTCTCTCTCTCTCTCTCTCTCTCTCTCTCTCTCTCTCTCTCTCTCGATGAACCCTTCATGCCATAACCTCATCGCCATTTGCCCACTCTCCCCCTGTTCATTCTCACTCACTTCAAGTGAAGAGCTCTCTCTCTCTCTCTCTCTCTCTCTCTCTCTCTCAGAACCCTTCATGCCATAACCTCATCGCCATTTGCCCACTCTCCCCCTGTTCATTCTCTCTCACTTCTTCCTTTGCCTTTCCTCTGTCTCCTTCTTTCTCCTCCGTTTTCATCATCGCCGCCATCGACTTTTTGGCAGGGCAGGTAATCATTTTAGCTTCCCCATCTTCAGTTTTCTTGTTCTTCTCTTAACTGGGATGATCATCTGAGCTCTCCATCCCAATATGTATATCTTTATTTTGGGTTTTATTTTGCTGGTAAATCAGCTCAACCACAAGTCCAAGAGAGTGAAAAAGATCCATAAAAGAAGATGGTGACGGAGATCATCAACAAGGTGCTGAGGCTACTGATGCAGATGATGTGGAAAGTGGTGAGACCCGAAGATCTGAGACTTGGAGATCACATTTATAGATATGGGTTATATGGCTTCTACAGCCATCATGGTGAGTCCCCATCATCTTGTTGATTTTGCGCTACTCCATTTTCTGCCTTCTTGTAATGGCCAATCCGTTTTCCCAATGGATGGTCTGCTGTATTGAATCTATTGTTAGAATAACAATCTATTTTAGACTACAAAAAATCAAATAATAAATCATTATAAATTGTTGTGGAGCCCATTCCTGTAGGAATTTGTGGCTCACAATAAACTGTTATTCTCATAGTAAGCCAAAGACTGTTATATTAGCAAAGCCCATATTGAAACCACCAGAGAATAAAATGACTACAAAGATGAGTACTTGTAGCAAATCCAAGGATGAGATTAATCCATCCCCTGGTTGCACTGTCCTCCCATTTCCTCTTCTTTTATTTCAAGGCAACTCATATCTAGATTCAGTCCCATATGCCATCTCGCCAGAGAAGATGGCATGAAAGGTTCTAATAACAATATTGAAACCCCAGATTCTTGGTGGAGAGAGAATATTTTCCCGGAACATGGCTTCACACACCCCAACCAATCAACCGTAAAAGAGCGTAATGCTCAGCCATGAAACATTAATAAAAATCGTGTTTGTAAAGGTCTGATTGGAAGCACTCTCTCCATAAAATTGATTATGATGTTTTTCCATTCACAACGAATGAGACCGTACTGATTGTACTTAAGAGACTACAATGGCCACAAAATATGTAGCCGAAGAAGCTATAGTTTACTAGAATAGGCAAATGGTATAAAGAAGAGTCAAAAGCAAAACAATGTTACGTAATGAGAATGAAATGGAGAAACTTTATCATTTTGTCGAGGAAAGATTGTTGCTGTTTTTGTCGGGCAGACTATATTAATTATTTATAGTCAGGAGGCAGGACACGAGCAAACATGGAGGTAATGCTCACTTAATTGATTTTCATTGGAGCATGTCTTCTTTCGGACCATGACTTACATGGATAGGTTTTAAATATAGTGCTTTTCGAAGATTTAAATTATGAGAAATCCAAAAACCCAAAACCAAGATCAAATTCAAGGCCTAAAATATTCAGTTAAACCACATTCACCCAAAAGTCTAAGATAATGAATTATGAGTCAATTCGCATCTATTAATTACTTCACGCCACACTAATTCTCCAATGTGAAATTTTTCTAACATAACTCACATGTGCATCTTAACAATCTTCTCCTCAAATGTAAGCTTAGTGTTAAGTCTACACTCCTTTAGTTTAGGTATCTTATTGCATTAGTGCGTCTCAATTAAAATCTCCACTTTGTTGCCTTGTGAGGATTGCAAAGATAATACTCTTTTTCATCCTTGATCTCTTTCTCTAGACTGAACTATGAAGGCTACCACTGGAACATTATTGCTACACCGTAACGCCCACCATCATGGCATGCCTCTTTTGCTAGACCCAACCATGAAGGCTGGTCTAAAACCACATTGCTCAAGAAATTCTTTCCTTAAGATATTTGCCAAACACGATACACATTGAAAGTAGGCCATTAAATAACCATCGGCTCTGCTACTGTTTTTTGGTATGCAAGCAAAATTTTGATACCTTCATTTGAGAGGATCTCCAAGAGAGAACCCAAACTTAAGCCCATCAACATATCTAGTTAGATTCACCTTCACTCAAAAACTTAAGCCAATAATTTATAATCTAACTATAATATATTAACTATTACACACCATATCAATTCTCAAATTTATGACTTTCATGACACTACTTACATGTGCGTGCAACATAGCTGCCCAGAAGCTCAACAACCCCAAAGTCCAAACTTGTTCTAAATGTACATCCACGATTACTCGGGGGAGATGATTTTCTTTTCCTCTCTAGATTCTGTCCTCGCTTTTTGTGCGTGGAATTTTTGTGTCTTTCCTTGGGTGGAAAGCTGGAGTGAGAATTCTAGAAGCTGAGCTGGAATCACAACAGTTTTCATTTATATTTAACGGGCCAAACAAAAGATTAGACGTTCATTTATATATCTAATCCTTCTTGTGATTATCTCTAACATGTTCCTAAGCTCGCTCCAGAATCGTTCCTAACCAAAAGTTCATATTCATACGTTTGAATTAAACTTTGACTCTTAATCACGTTCCACACGCATGTATATGACAGGAATTTATGTCGGCGATGGCAACGTGATTCACTTCACTCGAACACAGAGCCGAAAAAACATATTCCCAATATTGTCCAAGACTAACCACAAGCAAGAAATTATGCCTCTCTGCCCAAAATGTGAATACCAGGAGACCATCAAGCGTGGGGTCATCAAAACTTGTCTAGATTGCTTCCGGCGGGATGGTGAAAAACTCCAATCCCTTCACCGTTATGAATATGGGTGGCCACTACTAGATATTAAGCTCACAAGGCGAGGAACTTGCACCACGTTGCCCGATACCAAATTACCCCATCAAGTTGTTGATACAACTTGCAAGCTTCATGCTAACAATGCTTTTGGCAACTACAGTCTCATCAACAATAACTGCGAGCATTTTGCCACATTTTGCCGGACCGACATTCGTGCAAGTGAACAAACAGCATTTGTTAGTGATTGTGAGCGCAAAATTAAGGAAGCTAAAAAATGGACCAAGAAATTGCTGCGGAGAAACTGAATTCCACTGATCCAACCTTACTCCAATCTTGTATTTTCTGTCTGTTTGTTTTATAAGCAACTACTCATTGGCGTTTGGCGTTCCGTGTGACCATAGGCCTACGGTCATCCTAAGTCAAATATGTTGATGGAATCCGTCATTCTAATATCACTTATTAATTATGATATATGGTGAAAAAGGAAATGTTCAGGTCCACATGAAATTAATCTATCAATGATAAAAGAGTTGAGGTTGTTTAGTTGGGTTTGTCAATGACTCACGGGTTAACAAGTGTCCAACGAGAATTCGCTTAGAACGGCCTAGTGTGGACTGATGCATAACCGATCTTCTTCGTTCATAAACTGTCTAGTAAGAGCATGTCATGGAGGCCTCTTATTTCTATTAATGTCATTAGAATTGCATATAGGTTGGATTCAATTTAATCTAACATGGTTTGCATGTCATGTTAGATTAGTTCATGATTCTTTTGCCCGCCATTAGAATTAGATCATATATAGACTACATCTGCACCACATTTCATTAGTTTAATTCATGCATGATAAAATTATAATTCATGTAAACATAGAATCTAGATTAAAGTATATTTATGTTAATTTAAAATTGTTAGCATATGTTTCCGTTAATAATTAATTCATGCATGATGTTGCATTCATATTTTCATTAGTGGCATGTAGTAACTCTATTAAGATAAACCTTTGACTTGACTTACTTAAGTTTTTTAGGTCTGATTATTATTTTGCACTTTATTTATTTTATTTTCTGATTATTAAATTCATGGTTGCGCACCCATATTATCATCCATTGCATTTTAGTGGCTTAAGATTAAAATTGAACAAGACTAATTGCTAAGTATTTTTTTAAATAAAAAGAAAAGGTACCGAAAGGTGTTAGATTTATTTAGTATAATGAAATTTACGTATCCATCAAACCTCTAGTTCACGAAGTAAAATGTTTTGAGAAAACCTCCTATATATTTGATGTTGATAAAATTATCAATGATTTATATCGATCTTGATAAATGCACAAGTTGTTTGTCTTTCAGGTAATATCCGCGTTATAAAGGACCTTTGATATGATCAGTGAAAAGATTTGAATTAGATTTGTTTACTTTAATAAATAATTTTAAGGAAAAAAAAAAAAAAAAAAAAACCTTTGCCTGCGTCCCCACCCTCACATGCAACCCAAACACATAAATTTTCCCCCTGGAGTTTCTCAATTCTTCTCCATGCTAATGTGCAACTAAGCAGGTCCAGAATTCGCTGAATAAACAAAGAGGAAAAAGCCTCTCTCATGGTGTTGAAAATTTGCAAAAATCCATCACCAAGCGAACTTTGGGTTGAAAAGCAGTGAGGGCACTTGTGTGACATGTCATCATCCACATTCGAATCGAAATGGACGCACATGGCTGAGATGATAATATTCCCTTGTGGGACCTCAAAACTTTAAAAGTCTCTCTAATGAAGCACAACTAATTAGAAACGTGAGTTTTTGAAATATACATGATCTTCTTCGCCATTAGGGTATGGTGTTTTAATGGTGAGGTTTTACTTTCTAGAAGTTTATCTTTGCGAGGATCAGGTCTTTAATCGCCATCATGTTACGTCGAACTTTCTTAATTTTGGTCTATGATCTCTCAATGGTAATAGCTTTTTCTCTCTTGTCTTTCTTTCTGAGGATCTGGTCCTTGAGGTAGCATGTTCTGAACTTATTGGACTAGGTCGAGGAGAAACTATAATATGGGAAAGAGAATGATTTGGAGGAGTTATGCCCTCAAGATCTGAAACTCGATGATCATATGCACATTCCGGAAAAGGACAATTAGTTGAATTGATGCTCTCTGATTTATAAAGACCACAAAGTATCAAACAACAAATAAACCGTAGAAAATTAAGTAGAATAAGGTACAATTGTATATGTGTCTAGTTCTATCACTATCTTAATGTTTTCAAGCGATCGAGTGAGAAACAATTTGTGTATTCTTATCATGAACTTGGATGGAGTACATTAGAATCAAAGGAAGTTTTCTCAAGAATTTATGCTTAAATCCATAATGAAAATGCAAAACACTTAATTCCATGATTCTAATATTCTATTGAGTCTTGTCTCTAGGTCATGGCTCCTCGCCCTCGTCATTTATCAAGAGTCTGGGTTCACTTTTTCTTTTTCTTTTTTTCTCGAGAAATTAACCAACTTTCGTTTGGCCAAAGAGAAAACCTAATATTACAAAAAAAAACAATCGCCAAAAGCGGCTTTTGCTTTTTTGTCTTTTTCCCTTTTCTTTGGCCCTCAAGATCACACGGCTCAATCTTTCGAATTTACATTTCTTGTGTGATTTGGTGAATTAATAATGTTTGTAAGTATGAGTTAATTAGAAACCTATTCGAAGGTCGAACCTTTTCTCTTCCCCCAATTCTATCTCATCAACGACAAATCCCACCTCTTATTTTTCTCAATATACTAATCTTTAATCAGCAATGTACATTGAAATATCCCATATCACTTGACTAATAAATTTAGATCTCTTACTATCTATCAATTTAAGTTTTTGTGTTGGACTTTTCAATTATGTATCAGAGTTCAGGTTCTGCTCCAATTTATTCTGCGTTTGCATCCACCTTGTTCATCAAATCCCACATATTATTCCTAAATTGACTTGCTCATGAGATTCCATGTATCATTTTTAATTTGACTAGCTTGTGAGAGGAATGGATTTTGTATGTTTGTTATGCACAAATGGTTTATCTCTACTTCTTCAATCAATTCCATATAATTTATTATCAAAATGGAGACATGCGAGATGAAAGAATTAAGCTATCTTATTTCAAAGACAACATATTTTGGTAAGTAGGCAATGAGAGACAAAAATCCTTAACCAAAATATTCAACGTCACCTATCAGTTTTTTAATTTCTTTTTTTAAAACTTTTTGACACCATGAATTAATGCTAATTGATGCGCTCAAATCTTCTTAGTGGACCATTATATGGCCTTTATTTATGATTAGTGCCTCGGTGCGATTAAGTACTGTAGTTCGCTCGCCTCGCGATGAACTTGTTATGTTCTAGTAGAAAGACATATAATAATAAATTTCTTCCTTGGCCTCCCTCCCCAGAATGTGAGCGACAGGCAACTAATAAGCGTGGAGTCATCAAAACTTGTCTCATTTGCTTCGAGGGGGATGGCAAAAAACTCCAATCCCTTCGTTATTATGACTATGGGTAGCCAGTACTAGGGTTTAAGCTCACACAGCGAGAAATATGCACCACGTTATCCGGTACCAAATTGCCCCATCTAGTCATCGAAATCTCTCACAAGCTTCACGCTAACAATGTTTTTGGCAACTACAGCCTTGTCAACAACTGGACGCGTTTTGCCGGACCAACATTCCTGCAAGTGAACAAACAGCATTTAATAGGGAATTGCAAGCATATTTTATGGAAGCCAAAGAATGGACCATGACGTTGCTGCAGAGAAACGGAGTCCATGTGATTCAGCTTTCCTCCACTCTTGTATTCTCTATCTGTTCGTTTTCATAAGCAGCTACTCGTTGGCGTTTGGTGTCCCTGATGAGCATAGGCCTAAGGTCATCCCAAGTCAAATGTGCTGATGGAATCTCACATCCTTAATATCACTTATAAATTATCATATTTGAGAATGCACGATCGCCCTTTGTTGTCCATAAGCTGAGAAGTAAGAGCAGGTCATGAAGGCATGAGTGGATACACGATTTTTTTTTTTTTGGCAATTTTGTTTGTTTCTTCTCTCTTTTTCCGTTTCTGTAATCTTGAAAGGATACTTCTTGACAAATAGGACGCCATTCACTTAATAAACTGTGTCATGCAGCCAGTGAAAAGTCGACTTATATAGGATGTAATAATAACCCATTTGTAGAATAAAGTCCAATGCCTTCTCACATCGTAAGCTTAGGGGCATCAAACATATAAACAATTCTGGATGGACTATTAGCTCACATAGAGTGTAACAACAATGCACAGCTCATATATCATGTAGTGTGTCGCGTGATCTTCTTCATGCACCGCTTTGTTAAATTCAGCTAGGTATAAAATCCATATTCTTATACTGCATTACCATACAATAACAAGTACCAAAACACATGGTTTTAGTTACAATTAAAATTAAGGGTTAGTACCACAAAAAATCCAAAAAATATTATACACATATGACAACTTTATCCTAAACTAATTTTTTGACCACCAAAAACCATAAATTAAATTTTACCATCAAATTACTGAATTGAATGACCCAAGGCAACTGACCGGTGTACCAATTTGGGGTTTCACCCTCCATTTTTTAAAAGATCCAATTTAACATAAACTAATAAAAAGGTAAATTTATTACAAATATATCAATTTCAGGGTTTTATATTATTAAAAAATTATTTTTTGGTAAATTGTCATGAGTATACCAATTTAGATTTTTCATGATCAAAAAGTTTAGTTTGAAGTAAATTTGTCATAAATATACAAGTTTGAGAATTTTCATAATATTAATTTTAAGATAAACTGAAGTTGGTTGAGTTGGCCCTATTGTTATTATCTGAAAGAGACAAAGGAAATATCCTTGCATTTTTGTTTCTGGTTTTCTGCATGAAAGAGATAGGATGAGCCCCACGAGGGTGAAGAAATATTTTTTATATTAGCTTTTGTCGTGACAGTTGGACTCTTGCCGTCTGCCGTGCGGTCTGAGTAGGGGGGATGTTACTGATTAGGGACATTCCAAAAAAAAAGAAAAAAAGATTAGGGACATTCTAAGTATAATCATTACCTTTTCATTGACTAAAAAGTACCTTTAAAAAAAAAATCCGGTTTCTACTCTTGAGCTCTGAATACATCAAATATTTGGACCTACGGCGATTTCTAAATTCCAACAAAAATAAATCACAAGCCAAGCTTGGATACTGTCCAAACATATTTACTAATAACTTAAATATATCATCGCTTCTTTAGCATCATGATAATCATTATGGTTTCATGAATATCATTATATTTAAGAATATTATTAAATTTGGATACGTGAAGGTTTTAAATGCTTTAGAGAGAAATGATTGGCCGGGGGGAGGGGGAAGCATCTTTGACTTTAAAGATCAATGTAGAAAATGGAGATGAGAAATTCTGTACTCTGTTCTTTTTTTTTTTTTTCTTTTCTTTTTTTTTTTTTTTTTTAAGTAAAGAGAAACGGGGAAAGCACGGCCTTTCGAGGAAGGTCCTGAGAGACCCCCATCTCTTGACTAGCCTAGTAGATAGATAGATTTGAGAATTTCCTTTATTCATTTTTATAATCTTCTTCCCAGGATTTTGTATCCATCTTTTTGTCTTTTTACTATGAGGATCATCATCGCGCGACGTTTCAAGGCCAGCAAGTTAAAATTGTTGTATTGTCCTTGTCAAAAAATGCACAGCTTTCTCTCGCCTGGCAAAGTTCTATGGCCCATTAAGAGACAGATCCTCAAGTCGTCATTCCTTCATAATTTTCCTAATTTCCATATAAATTTCCGCAACACACAAAACCTCGAAGGCTTTACGAAGGACGGACGTTGATTTACTTCGTTACGTA
The DNA here is from genome assembly GCA_017140185.1 of Eucalyptus polyanthemos subsp. polyanthemos. Taxonomy (NCBI): domain Eukaryota; kingdom Viridiplantae; phylum Streptophyta; class Magnoliopsida; order Myrtales; family Myrtaceae; genus Eucalyptus; species Eucalyptus polyanthemos. Next base: position 53,838,801 of record CM029464.1, read on the forward strand.
ATCTTCATGCAAAATTTCAACACACAAAAATCTGAAAAGCTTTACAATTAACAGATGTGATTTACTTATCAAGCATTTAAGTGTTATGAATGGAGAAAATTATCCAAAAAAATCATAAACTTATTGCACTTTTGCCAATTCAATCGTAAACCTTTTAATTATCTCAATTCAATCTTAAATATTTTCACTTCTTATCAATTGAGTATATTCAATTAATTTTGGTAAGAAATCACCGACGAAGATGACACCGACGGTGTCACGTATGATTGCCGGTGATGACATTAATAATTTTTAATAACATTATTTAAAATTTTTGAATTTTTATTATTTTTCTGATTTTTTTCTTTTCTTTTTTTTACATTCTTCTTTTCCTTTTGTCGGTAGCCTACCATTGGCCACGGTTTGCCGACTGGCCTCACTTACCACAGGTGAGGCCTGGTTAGGCAAGGCCAAGGTCGCCCTCCCCCAAGCCAAATTTGGCAAGGCCGCCTTGGCATAGCTAGGGCTGACCTCACTAGTGAGGGGAGCCCTCGGTTGACACCCGATGAGGCTACCCTAGCCTTGGTGAGGGCTGACCTTGCCAGATTTGGCCTGGGCAAGGGCTACCCTCACCAGGGCTTGCCTTTACCTAGCTAGCCATGATCGATGGCCGGCCATTGGCAAAAGGAAAAAAAGAAAGCAAAAAAAAAAAAATAAAGGAAAAAAAATAGAAAAATAGAAAAAATATTAAAAATTCAAGAAATATTAAAAGATTATTAAAAACTATCCATATCAACGCTGACAATCCTACGTGGTAGTATCAACATTCATGTCAACAATTTCTTGCCAAAATTAGCCGAATAGACTTAATTGGTAAAACGTGAAAAGATTTAGAATTAAATTGACAACACTAAAAGGTTTAGGACTGAATTGGAAAAAAGTGTAATCGGTTTAGGATTTTTGGACAATTTTTCCGTTATGAATAAGTATATATGCAACGTGAAGAAAAAGGCAATTTTTATGATTTCCTTTGAAATTTTCTTGAATGTCCACAATAGCGTAATGAAGCAATCGGTTTGGGTCTAACTGAACAGACCTCGGGCCCATACAGCATCGTTTGATGACTTCCTAAAAAAGCCCGAACTAAATCCGTCAAATTAATCTTGTAAAATCAGCCGTCAAGGTTGGACAACATGTCCATGCATGAAGGCATTTCTTTCTTTTTCATTTCCAAAGTGAAGCATTACGCAAGCGGGACGGATTATTATGAATTTTACTGAAGTAATCTTGAATCCTCAAGGAATAGAAAATCCGATGCACTAGAGAAATTTGACGTGACATGTTATCAATGTAAAAGTGAATTATAATTGAAAAAAAAAATGTACATTAATCTTTCTTAAGCAATCAAAATTCTTGCCATAAGTGCACTGGTTAGTATTTGCACTCGCGGTTTGTGGAGTTCACCTCCCCATGCTATTTCTCCCAAAGAAAAACTTAAACGTTTTCCCTCAGCCCAAAATAAATGATAAAATCCATCCCCACGGTTTCGTTTCCATTTTCTTTCATTTCAAGGCAATCTATATCTATTCCTATCGCCAGAGAAAAGGCGTGAAAAAGTTCTAAAAATATTTCCCTTTTGTTTATTCTGTCCTTGCTTTTAGCCGGTGGATTTTTTGTGTTTGTTCTTCAAGGATTTGTGGCTCATAACACATTATTACTCTCACAATAGTCTAAAGACCGTTATACTAACAAAACCCATTATAATATTTAGATTGCTAAAAATAGAAGTTAGTGATTATTTCTTACATGTTCCAAAGTTCACGCCAAGATGGTCCCCAACCAAAAGTTCATCGTCATTCACTTGGATTAAAATTTGATTCCTTAGCATGTTCCACACTTGTATATATGACAAGAACTTATGTTGGCTATGGCTACGCGGTTCACTTCACCCGAACCCAGAACCAAAAAACAATATTTCCATTGCTGTCTGATAGAAGTTGCAAGCAAAAAATTTGCCTCCCTGCCCAAAGTGTAAATACCAAGAGACCATCGATCATGAGGTCGTCCAAACTTGTCTTGATTGTTTTCGGCAGGATGGTAAAAAACTCCGATCCCTTCACTATTATGGATACAGATGACCAGCACTAGGGTATAAGTTCGCAAGATGAGGAACTTGCACCACGTTACTTGAAACCAACTTGTCCCATTAAGTCGTTGATAAGCCTCACAAGCTTTACGCTAACAATGCTTTAGGCAACTACAGCCAAATCAACAACAATTGCGAGCATTTTGCCACATTTTGCCGGATCAATCTTCACACAAGTGAACAGACAACATTTATCCGTGATTGTAAGCAGAAAATTAAGGAAGCCAAAGAATGGATCATGAGGTTGCTGCTAAGAAAGTAAATTCAAGTGATCCAACCTTCCTCCAATCTTGTATCATCTGTCTGCTTGTTTTTTGTATATCTGTTTCATTGCTTATTCAATTGCGAGAAACATGCACAAGAAATGTGCCCTGCCTACATGTTTATGTGGAGATATATTTATAAGTTTATGGTAAGGGTCTAAGCAAATAAGAGGTTTGGAAATATTTAAACGCGTAACTTCTAGTTCTGATGTGATGAAAGATTTTATGGTATTATTGTCAACTGTTTTAAAAGTTTAAGATATTAAATAAAAGCGTGTTTTAATATTTTAATGTTCTCATGATGCAAACAGTCCTCCCGGTTAGATATGCCAAAAGGCAAGAGCCGATGCTGATGGAACCTCACATCTCATATCACTTCATTAGTTATGATATTTGGCACCACATAAAATTGATCGATCAATGACAACGAACCTGAGTTCTTTTCGGTAGGGTTCGAAAAATGACTCGCGGGTCAGCAAGAACTCATCCTACATTTATTATTATAAGGGTAGACGTGGAAATACAACATCTTTCGAAAACCACTGACAAATAATAATAATTATTATTACTTTGTCAAACATGTGCCCTGAAATAAGCACGCTACTGAATTGCCGTATGTGCACTAATTCTCATTTTTATTTCCTTCTCTTCAAAGCCAATTGCGTTGAAATGTTAAAATTCGCGAAAACCCACAAAGATATAAATTCATTTATCTTTTTCGTCTGTAAACTTTCTAGTAAGGGCGGGTCATGGAGACAAATATGTTATTTCTATCAGATGAGTGGATATACTTTTTATAGTAGTGTGGTTTCTTATTTCCCTTATTTTTTTACATTGAAAGAATACTTCTTAAAACCAAGGAGGCCATTCATTTAAAAGATTATGTCAAGCAACCATTGAAGAAACGACACTATAAGAGGTAATAATAACCTATTTTTATAAATTTGACTGAATTATTAGCATAAATTATATATAATTTACCATTCACTATTTCTTGAAGCATGTAATAGGTATATCAAATGAATACCGATAGCTGAGTGGCCTCGATATAGGCCATATGAAGCAAATCAATCGGCCTAGCTGGCCCATTAACAAATTTGCTTTTTGGCCCAATCTAATAGACTCATAAACATGGCACGCACGTTAAACTAACCAAATACCGATGTAAGTTTATTTGCTCAAAACTAATTTTATTTGCTCACCTGAATTATGAAAGTTACAAGTCTATGTCTCCTGTCATAGTATCACACTGGCATAAAGCAATACCATTGTCAACTATTCTAAAAACTTAAATTTTTAGATAAATATGTAGTTTAAAATTTAGATATCTAAACACACATGTCGGAAAAAATTGCATGGGGATTCATATCAAATAGAGAAATATGTTTTCCCCGAGAATCATCCCAATACCTCGTCCGGATGGTCCGAAAACATTCAAAACACTAAAGGACCTTGGATTCATTACAATGACCACTGGACCTTCCCCCAACAAGAGTTAATTGAGATTGACGTGTCTGTTGGACCCAATAAATGCTTTAATGTGGAAAGCTCGAGTGCAGTGTTCATAAAGAGAAATCTCATTACTTAAATATGATTGCGGGCTTTATCGTCAGAGTTTTTATTCCTATACATTAGTTGATAGTTCGTGGTAGCAAAATTTCTTTTCACGCTAGATCTTGCCCACTCCAGTAGATACATCAGCTTCAATCAACCGGACTAGGAGTTTGACAGACTTGATTCATTACAAAAAGTCTTGGGAATCCAAGAACTTGATTACGAGAAAAAAAAATGCTAGTTTAGGGCCCAAAGGAGACTTTTACCTTTTAAGAAACGCAAGACATATGTTGTTGTTATTGACTTCAGGCTTCTAGAATGGCAAGTCCATTCGATAAATATGTCCTTTACTTGTGCAAAAGAAAAAACTCATTGTAATTTTCCATGGTTTCTCGATCCATAGTATGTATGCTTCAATTTATCAAGCATATAAGTGTCATGAATGAGTGTTTATTCAAGTATTGTATAAGGCAATTTTTATGATTTAATTTGAAGTTTTTTTTTTAACAGACCTTGGGCCCATCCGGCCTCGATAGATGACTTTAGTCCTAACAAATTTCGGCAAAGCCCGACCTAAAACCGTCAAATCAATCTTATAAGATCAGTCATCAAGGTTGGACAATAATACGCTTTCATCATGAAAATTGCAAGAGCCGTGTTCTTTTAATTTCCAAAGATTCGAATGAACTACGATGTTCCGGAATTTTTAAAGGTCTATAACGTCATAGGCATATGTATAGAGACAATCTACGACGCCAGTATACCACATATGCACAAGTTAGTATTTAACATGCAAAGTTGGTATACTAAGTATGTTGGCAAACTGGACTGCAATTGATATTTATGGTACATTTGTTTTATTGAAAACTCAAAATTTGAAAAACGCTTTTAAAAAATAATCATATATTGCTTACACAAATGAATGAATTATTATTCTCATCATCCACCGAAACAGTTATGTATAAATTGATGTTGACAACGAAAATATTGCTCATTAACTAATTTTTCTAAACAACATAACTAATCATTTTTCAGAAAATGTTCTCAAAATCTTGAGTTTTTTTCGTAAAACAAATGCACTCTCGCCGAGGTCTATTTCTTTATTATAATAGAGGGGAACTATTATAAGTCGACTAACCCAACCACAAACAGCACAGTTGGTGTGAGTTCTCTTCCTCATCGCAAAGGCCGAGGGTTCAAACCCTCTTGTTATTTAAGTGTCTAAAGTGGGGGTCCTGGGCTAGCCTTCTCCGAGGTTTACGTTTAAATAGCGGCTTGCGGCGATACTTGACGGTGCCACCAGGCACTGGAGGGTTGTGTGATCCCTGGAGGGTGATTTTTGGCGGTTCCTCAATTAACAAAAAAAAAAAACTACCGTAAGTTGACTAGATATCATTCCACCATTTCCAAATGGAGGAAGAAATCACTTACCCCTTAGGAAAAACTTGGTGTGGGAATAATATTGAAATGAGAAATTGTCAATCTTCAACTTTTTTTTTTTTGATATAAAATCGTCAGTATCCCCTAATTGTGGAGAAGAAAAATATACACTTACAATGAGGGGAGATGAGGTTTGTGGGCACTATAAGCAAAATTAAGTAACACCATCCCGTTGAGCACTCCACTAGAGAATTACTAGGGACGGCCCTCATTGGTAGAAATACCCCTTGGCTACCAGTCTAGAGGTGTTCAATGGGTTGTGCAACCCATTTATGGACCCATTTAAGCATAAATGGGTCGTTAATAGGTCAGGCCTTGAGAAATAAGGTACCCTGATGGGTTTTAAAAATAAAAGAACTAAAATAAATGGGTCTTCAATGGGTACTCATTTAAGACCCATTTACAAACCAATTAAAGTCTAAAGATAGGTTGTGCAACCAATTTATTTTTCTTTCTTCTTTTTTCTTTCCTCTTCCTCCAGTCGCCGGCACGGCGATGGACGGCGACCGGCCAAGCGACCTCAAGGCTCGCTAGATCGGCGAGGCTCGAGCCTCGCCCGACGCCGGCGAGCCTCTAGCTCGCCGGATCTGGGGAGGCTGAGGCCTTGCTGACGTCTGGCGAGGCTCGAGCCTCGCCGATTTGGCGAGACTCCAGCTCGCCGGCGTCGGGCGAGCTCGAGGCTCACCTGTGGCTGGCCGCCAGCCGGCCAAAGAAAAAGAAGAAGAAGAAAGAAAGAAAAAAGAAAAAAGAAAAGTTATATTTAAAAATTAAAATTTTATTTTAAAAAAATAATTAAAATTCCATTTTTAAAATAATTATTTTAAAAATTATAAAAATTGTCCATTAAATTTGTGTTGTATAAAATAATTTTAGCAATACCATTTTTTAAATATATATATCTATATATATAATAAATTAAGTTTAATTAAATGAGTCGGGTATGGGTTGGGTATGGGTCGGGTCGAAAGTATGGGTCAAAATTTTGCATTGTAATAAACGGATTAAATGGGTCGATCTGGGTCGGACCATTTATGACCCGACCCGGCCCAAACCCAACCTGACCCACCCGTTTAACAGGTCTAGCTACCACCTATAGCCTACATAACCAGCCGATAGTCAAGGCCCTGTTATTATTATTATTATTATTATTATTATTATTATTATATATAGTACGTGGTTATATCGGTGTATCATGCGTTCCGCTCGCGGACCAAAATTCAAGACGTACGTAACATTTCTAAAAGAAGTTGACGGCTTGAAAAGAAAGCGCACGCTTAAACCAACCGATCAACGCGTCCGACGCCAAAATTGTGGGTCCATTCGCCATATATAGATGGTTGTCCTTTCATGAGCATTTGTGGTATTCCGTACAAGATGGACTGAGTGATGAATGTCGTGCACGTGTTCCAGAGAATCCAGACAGATTTGAACTCTTAACGCGTATTGGTCAATGAAACGGCGATAAACTCTGCTCGTCATTCTGTCTACATCAGAAAGTATGAAAAGAATATTATTTTTATCTTCCTTCACAAATCTCAACTCCGTCAATTGGGAGAGAGTTCGACAAGCAATAAAATTGGTTTTCTTGGAGTCAGTGCATGAACCATACACCGTTCAAGAGAAGACTCGAAGATGGTCGTCGTGATACCTGACCTGCAATTTTCTGAGCTCATTTGAGACTTCATTTGATTAGAAGTTGGGTCGAAATTATTATGGGGGAGATGGGGTCCAAACGTGAACCAATGTGGTTGAGGCTCTTTGAAATCACCGTTAATTACGATTTTCTTATTCAGGCCCAAGGTCTCTCGACTTGAATTTCCCAGGATTAAAGATTTAAAAGAAACCTACTGGAAGAAATGAGTGCGGGGGGAGGAGACGATGGTTTGTTCTATTGAAGCTCAAATTCCTCGATTTGACTAAAAATTCAACCTTTAACTTGTAATCTTATAAGATGCAACCTAAATTCAAATGGAGCGTAATGCACCACATCTCGACATGCAAAAAGGATGCTATGAGTGCGGGACTTCATAAAAATTGACTATTAATCTGTCAAGGATCGAATCATGCCATTTTAATGACTAATCCGACCCTTGAAATATTTTTCTTTGGAAATATACATTTAATTCAGGCGGTGAAATTCAAGCATCAATATTAAGGGTGAGCTTCGATCTAGGGTCAATCCTAGACCAACCTAACTCGACAGGTTCTAGTTAGGTTCCCTAGGGAGCTGGGTTGGTTCTTGAACCGTTGGACCTTGCATTGTGTAGGTTGGTTTTTAGTCCTGAGAGTTTAGAATTGCTCCAATCTAAACCAATCATAAATATTATATACTATATGCTTTTGTTCACTATAAATCTTAGTGCCTTCTCCTCTAATCTCTTCTTTCTTATGCAATTCATTTTGCAGTGTAAATTAGAAAGTAGATTGAAGCCCAACCATAATTCAACCAAAAAAAGTAGAAACCCTCTTCACTCACCTTGTGGCTTGCCTCTCTTTGCTTGCCTCGCCCCTTGCCTAACTATCCTCCAGCCTCTCCTCACTCACCTCAAGTGTTCTTTTTATGGTTTGTTACTTTTAGCAAGTGTGGAATGTCTATTGTTACCTTATTTTATATTTATGTTTGATATATTGATATTTATAGTTTGGTTGTTCAATGTCGCATTATTGATGGATATGTAATTTGAAATAAAATATTTATCCTTCAACGAATACAAAAAAAATTAAATAAAACAATAATTGGTTAGTCCCGAGTTGATTTTGAAACCGACCATACCCATAGGGACAGTCCAATCCTTAGTCCCAAACTTAATAGGGTCGGTCCTTAATCTCAAAAATTGATGACCAATGTTGTACAGGTTAATCCCTAGGTTAAATGTTGGACTAGTCTAATCTAAACCATATTCACCCTTAGTCAACATGCCGGTATTTCAAAAAGCAATAAATTAGTATTTAACATGTAAAGTTAGTATACTAAATAAGTTTATTTTTTTTTAAGTATACTAAATAAGTTGGCAAACTATATTGCATTGATCTTCAGTCGACAAGATATTTTTTTCCGATAATATAGGGGCATATGATCGTAGTCAGACAAGATACCATTCAACCATTCCCAAATGGAGAAATTAAAATGCACGCATGCTAACTTGGATTAGATGGTCCTTTGGAAAAAAAAAAAATTGCACGAATTGAAGTACGGGATTTCTACTGAGCCCATTTCGGCACCTCTGCACTATCTCCTTAAGATTCCAAGCTGGTTCAGCCCAGCCCATGATCATGTCCACGACTGAAGAACTGTCACTTTCAATAATCCACTTCCCTGTTCGAGTTCCGAAGGCTTGCACGTGAGAGGACTTGAGTTCGTGCGTATAGGAGATCCCATGTAAGATTGCCTGGGCTTCCGCTTGACTTGCCGAGGAAACCCTAATCGTTGCAGCGAAACCCTCGAGAAGTCTTCCCTCCTGATCGCGAACAATACCCGTCATAGAGCCGAGAAAGTCACCGGAGCACAACGCCGCGTCGACATTTAATTTCAGTTCATCCCCTTCCGGTGGCCTCCATCGGTCAGGTTTTGTTAGATCGGTTGAGTTTTTGCTTCTGTTTATTTTTCCTCGGCTAAAGAACTCTTGTTGTTCCTTTGCTGTGCTCAACAGATCTGCGGGTCTTGGCTCTTTTGATCGGAATATCCAGGTGTTTCACGCCTTCCAGATGTGCCACAGAACCATTCCCGTGAGTTCTCGACCAGGTAAACCCTGATCTCGTTGGAAGGCTTTGACAATCCACCGATCTGTTCGACCGATGCTTCCTTCTGGTCTTATCTTGTCGAAAATCTGTTCTTCCCATACTCTCTTCGTCCACTTGCATAGAAAGAACATATGTTCTGTGGTTTCAATATTCGACCAACAGAAGGGGCATAATGGATCAGTAACAATTTTTCTTTCATATAGATTTTCCCTCGTAGGAAGGGCGTTCTGACATAGGCTTTAGAGGAAAGATCGAACTTTTGGTGGCACATTCAGACTCCAAATTTGAGTCCATAAGGTACGCGGTGGTTGATAAGAACAAGAGGGTCTGTTCTATTCTGGTTTACCTGTTGTTTCCCGTGCTCTGTTGTATCCGCTCTTAACAGAGTATTGCCCTATTTTGTTGCCTGTCCATATCAACATATCTGGCTTTGATTGCTGACATATAGGGATTGCTAATATCTCATTTGCAATTGTTTCATCATACAGTTGGAAAATAAGCTGTTGTTTCCATTCTCTGTGCTCTGCATTTATCAATTCAGATACCATTTTAGGCTCTGTCTAATTTGGTTGGCCTCCTATTACACCTTGCATTAGCCATCTGTCTTCTCTAATGCGAATAGATTCTCCGTCACCTACTGACCATATTATGTTGTCCTTTATGGTGTCTCTGCCAAGCATCAAGCTGTGCCAACCCCATGATGGTCAGCGTCCCTTCGAAGCTGTCCAGACGTCACCATTGGGGAAATAAATCCCTTTTAGCACTCTGCTCCATAGAGCTGAAGGGGAGGTGGCTAGCCTCCAAAGTTGTTTGCCGAGCATGGCTCTATTAAAGGTTAGTAGATTCTTGAACCCTAAACCCCCTGCATCCTTTCGATTCTTCAATATTTCCCAGCTTTTCCAGTGCAACCCTCTTTTTGCATCGCCATTTTGCCACCAGAATGATGCGATTCGTTGTTCTATGGCTTTACAGATAGATACGGGCAACTTGAAGATGGACATTGCATAGGTAGTTAAAGATTGTACCACACTTTTGATTAGCACTACCTTTCCCCTTTGTCCTCGATCAAATTCGAGACGTACATAACATTTCCAAAAGAGATTGACGGCTCAAACTGCAAATGAATCACGTCCGACACCAAGGGGTGGGCCCCTTGGATGTATATTAGATCGTTTTGTCCTTGCATGAGAATTTTTTATTATTCCATAAAAGGGGGATGATATCATAATACAATTTGATATGGGCCGATTGATAAATTTCGTAGCGGTGGACCGGGAGAGAAGTATGATTTGAACTCTGCTTGTAATTTTGTCAAACGTGGGAAGATTTCAACGACAAACAAAAGTTAGGTTTTCATCCCAAGTTGCAGATTGTCTTGTCCTAGGAACTTACATGTGTGGACGCGACCTCCTTCTATTTGGCTAAGGTTGTCGTGTCTCATAGAAAAATGGCAAAGACGGTTCTCTAGATTGGAGAAAAACTGATGAGACTATCTAGGGGAAACGAAAATGGGGAGATACCAAATATTCAAAGTATGGATATTTGTTTCGTTTGTTTTTTTGTTATTTTATGATTTAGAGGCATGTTTCTAATTAGCCGGCTTAACTAGCACAACAATGCTACCATCATGGCCTCCTACTTAAATTTGAGTTCCCTTGAGCGGATGAATCGGACTATTAATCATTAATTCCTTAATTGAAAGTACACAAAACGCCATTGCTACTAGATTAAGTCTAGGGCAGGTCAAATAAATGACACTAATCAACCTAATACAAGTCGAATATATTGAGAGATCCGAATGATCTTTACAAGGTAAATGATAACTATCCATCAATTTCTAATTAATACAATTTGAACACAGGTATTCGCACATTTCTTTGATTAGAGAATGTTTATTTCAACGGAAATTTGACATATGAACGGGAAGTTTATTACCGCATCAAACGTCAGGTTCCCTTAATAGAGTCCAAGCTGCATCACCTTGAACAACGTCACCACCAAATGCATACAAGAGACGATTCGTTCTTATCTATGACGTTCCCATCAATTAGGCACATCGTACCTAATTTATACATTCTAAACCCGTGCTTTTGACGCGAGGGGGATACTTTTCACATGTTTGTATGAAACTAACTTCTTAATAAAGACGAAAAAGGAGCTGCACGATTTCAAAGTTCCTATGCGCGTTCTTTGTCGTCTAGGCCTGGAGTCCTCAGCGAGAACGAACCATCTAGATGTATTTCTCGTTCTATTAAATAAGTGGGGGGATGCATTGGTCGACTTGTCTCTTATGTCTGTACCTTTAAAGAGTGTTTCTTGAAATCAAGGACGCAAATTCCCTTGAGATGAAAGTAGCATCATTCTCACAATTGCGAGTCTAAGTTACTATATATATAACAATAACCCACATTTCAAGATCCTTTCCAATGCTTTCAGAGAAACTTATCCAAAAAATTATAAATTTGTTGCATTTTGACCAATTTAATCTTAAATCTCTCAATTTTATCAATTGAATTCTAAACATTTTCACATTTTGTCAATTAAGTTCACCCGGTCAATTTTAGCCGGAAATCATTAATGTGGACGTCAGTCATCCTACGTGACATGGCTAATGCTGAGATGGACAATTTTTATAATTTTAATTAAAAAAATTGAGTTTTTTAAAATTTCAATTTTTTTATTTTCTTTCTTTCTTTTTCCTCTTTTTCCAAGCCCGACGAGAGTCGTTAGCCAACCCTCATTGGTCACAAGAAAAGGCCGGCCGACTCTCGTTAACCCTCACCTATGGTTAGCAAGGGTCAACCGATTACAAGCAAGGGCAGGCCGACTTTCGTCTACCCTCACCTATGATCAGCAAGGGTTGACTAGTCCTCGCTTGTGACCACCACTAGACTTGTAGGGAAAAAAAAGTAAAATAAAGAAAGAAAAAAAAAGAAATATAAAAATGCAAAGAGTTCAATTTTTCTAAAAGCTATAAAAAAATCAATTTAAAAAAATTGTCTCCATCAATACTAGCTATCCTACGTGACACTATTGACATCTATGCTAGCAATTTCTAGTTAAAATTTATTGGATGGACTCAACTAACAAAGTGTAAAAATATTCAGGATTCAATTAACACAATAAAAAATTTTAAGATTAAATTTATCAAAGTGCAATAGGTTTAGGACTTTTAAGTCGATTTTCTCCGATGCATTCTCATGAATTATGAAAGGTATCATGTACGTCAACAAACTTGAACAAGGCTAAATTAGCCTAGATTGAGTATATGATATGAATGCACAATTCACGTATCGGTCAGATGTATTTGAAATGAAATACTTGTAATAGTACACTAATCAATTCGGGATGGATGGTTTGAATTTTTTTTCTCAACAAGTGATAGATGCAACATGACTAATTTCCCATTTAATCAAGATAGCTAACATGATAGCTAACATGATTTGTCCAATGGACACAATTTCACAGTGCACTTATACATTCTTGCGTTGTGACGGGAATTACCACACCCACATGAGTGCGTTGAAAAAAAAAATCAACTTAAGTACATAAAGATATATTTTTTAACAGGATCGTCAAGCTTGCTAAAAGCATGCCAAGTTCGAGTTCTATTACAGGACGTGCATGTCTCGAAAATAGTCAGATGTATGATACTAATCCCTCTCTCCTTTTTCCTTTTTAATATTGTCTGGTTGTAGAAAGTCGTCTGGATGTAGAAGGTTCTATAGGCTGTCAACATTAAGCACAGCACATGGAGAGTAGACGTGTGTAATACTTGGAGTGGAACCATCTATGACCCTTCAGCATTAAGCTTTGTATATCCATAACTTTCGAGGAGATCTTTTATCATCTCTCTCTTGTTCACACGATAGAGTAGACCCTTTTGTGGCCTGTCAACAGTATGTGGTATATTCAACACGAATTGAAGCTTGCGAAAGTTATGTCAAGATTGAGTTCTATTACACGATGTGCATGTGGCGTCACTAGTTAGATATATATATAGCAAACTTTCAGAAATAATATGAAACGGAACCAAAAGAAAAGAAGAAAATGGAATATTATAGACGATAAAATAGAAATTAAATAATGGAGCAGTTGAGAGGCCGAGAGCGTAATTGAAGGGTTAATCTCTCTCTTTTTTTCCTTCTAAAAAACTAACATCTAGATTTCATCGAATTACGAAAGTAAAAATTGAAATAGCAGTGAGAGGTGCACTCGACTTAATGTTGTCTGGTGATATAGAAACTCGTCTGGATATGGAAGGTTCCGTAACCTGTCAGCGTGAAGCACGGTACGTGCAGATTAGACTTGTGTAACCCTTAGAGAGTCTTCTACCATAACCCTTCGGCGTTAAGCTTTGTAAATTCGAGTATATCTCCCATCATTTCTCTTTCTCTCTCTCTCTCTCTCTCTCTCTCTCTCTCTCTCTCTCTCTCGTTTCGCTCTTTAGTCGCGTAAAAGCTTATCAAGACTAGCTCGAGCGGACGAGTCCAAGAGAGAGAAGAAGGGCTGCCCAAGGGGGAAAATGGTGCCTCAGATGATCGACAAGGTATTCGCAATATTGATGCTACTACTGACATGGAATGTGGTAAGACAGGAAGATCTCAAGCCTGGGGATCACATCTATACTTATCGGTTACATGGCTTATACACCCATCATGGTTAGTCATTCATCATCCTCTTATTCCTTCTCCTATTATAACTATAACTTTTTCTTTTGGTTATGTGAAGTGATTCGACTAGATTTAATCCTTTCCTATCTTTCGATTTTTGCTGAAGAACGGTAGTTGCATATGCTTGATATCATTTTAGCGTTACTTGCTAATATGGGTGGAATTTCTCGGAAAACTCGCTTCTTTCTCTATACTTGCACATACTCACGATCAATTATAACAGGAATTTATATTGGAGAGGGCTACGTTATTCACTTCACAAGAATTGGAGTCAACAAGACATGTCTCGATTGCTTCCGGCGAGAAGGTGAAAAACTCCATCCCCTCCACTTGTATGCATACGGGCGGCCACTACTGGAATATTGGCTGACGAGATGGGGGACTCGCACGACCTTGCCTGATACCAAATCGTCCCAAGAAGTTGTGAATAATGCTCGCGAGCTTCACCAGGGCAACAATTTTGGTGAGTATGACCTCATTAATAACAACTGTGAGCATTTCGCCTCATTTTGCCGGACCGGTGTTCGGGCGAGTGCGCAGACAGCAATGGTCAATGCTTGCGAGGGAAAAATCAAGAGCGTCAAAGAATGGGCCATAAAGCTTCCGCAGAGAATCAAGTTCAGTCTAACATCGGCTGAGCGAGTTCACACAGAAGTTCTTTACAGCCCAGATAATCTAATGCACTCGAAGACATGACCCTTGATGAAGCAAGAGTTGCAACACACACAATAGTCACAAAAGTGCTTCAACAATTCCCATACAATTTACATATATGAAAAATGTATCGACAAAGTGTGTCAAAAAATGTCATGCTGGAGAAATATCAAGAAAAGGACTATGATGTTTCTCGGAGGGTCCAAAAATGCCTTGTTTGGATGATTCAGCAGCATTCAAATCATTCACTAAGAGAACCATGGGACTCTCTATATTAACTGAACCTTTGCTTCAAGGATGATGTCAAAATAAGCTTAAGTCGATTCCTAGGATGACTAAGCATAACTTGCCAGGGCTGCTGAGTAGCTACAATAGTGACCTTGATATTTTACTATACGTTACTTACGTGATATAAATCTCATCTTTAGGTTTTTTTTTTGGGTTGAAATCTCACCTTTTTTGATGTTATGCTTATATGATTCTTCCTTTTGATCGATTGATTATGCCGTCTCATTTGGCATCTAAGATATATTCTCATTAGTTCGGGTTGTCCTTGATGGAGCCTCCTCTGACCTGGGAAAGTTGAAAGAGGAATGGCTCTTTCTGTCTACCATTCACACGTGCCCGATTTAATGATGAGAGACTTTCCATTTTGGTTTATCTTATAGCCACTATAAATACTCCTTTAGCCTTTGACTTGAGACAGTCGAAAGAGGAATGCCTCCTTCCGTCTGCCATGTACACGTGCGGGATTTAGTAACGAGAGACTTTCCATTTTATTTATCTTAAAATCAGTATAAATACTACTTTTCCTAAAAACTAGGGCCAATAAAAAACCATGCTTTTAGTATTCCGATGAAAAAAGCACCGCGTTTAGTTTTGAGACTTCTATTTTATTTTATTTTATTGGTGAAGATAAAAAGATGTATAAATTTTGCTTATAAAGAATACAAGATGGAAACCTTGGCGCTTTCTTGCTAACTTAATTCAAATAACCACAACCTCACAAATTATTGCTAATTTTCTTTTTCTTTTTTATTTTGCTCGTGTTTTTTTGTTTTTGCATTTTTTTTTCAATTTTTTTCTTTTTAGGATGAAAGGCAATCAAATGACAAAAATATAAAAAACAATGTGGTTATTTCGAAAAGTGTAAGAAAAATTTCTTATGTAATAGATGAATAAAAAAACGTGCCATGGTTCCCAAAATCAAAAAATACAATCTTGAATTTTAATTAGAACAAAGATTTAAGAGAATCTCTCTTTTGCTATGCAAGGGCCATTAAAGGTTCAAGAACAAAAAGACTAACAAACAAATGCTAAAGAACTTCCATCAATCAAAGATAGGTAGAATTCTAAATCCTAACTCCATTAATTTTATTTTGTTAATAATCTTTTAATACTAGTTTTTGATAAAATGTCCGATGATATGCTTAAGAGTCGTAAGATGAGCTTGCAAACGATACATTTATCTTTAATAGCCTTCTAATGTACATCTTCATTCTGGAAGGAAGATGGTCAAATTTTGTAATATATTAGTATTATTTAACTATTATTTTGTATTTGAGGATTTCCTACGTTGTTATCTAAAAATTCCTAAAAATAGAATGTTATTTTGCTATCTTTTCAAATGATGTAACGTAGGGCTCCAAAGCTAAAGCTTGTCCAAAAAATAGAAATTAAGAAATTTATTTCTAAAAGCTACTATTCACAAAGTGCTTGGACTTTTATTTTAATTCTCGGTTTCTACTTTTCGTAATCCGCTCTTAACAGTTATTTTAGATACTAAATACCTCAAATATCTATCAAAAGTTGTGAAAGTACTCGCACTAACTTAATTTCAAGTAGTGCGAAATTCCTAAAAATACTTCGAAGTTCAGAGTAATTATTTAAAAAAAAAAAAAATTGACAAAGAAAGCATAAGCAACGCTAGAATCTTACCCAAATACAACCGCTAGTAACCTATAGATATCCTCATTTTCACGAAATTATATTCTCTAACATCATAGTAATCAAAAGGTTTGCCTGCATGTTGTTGTACACAAAAACTGAAAATATATTACGATCAACGGGCATGATTCAATCTTTTTTTCATCCCACGGTCATCAGAGAGATTGGAGATCCGTTCTCAATATCACGAGAAACACCAAGTGTCTTTAGTGCCTAAGAGAGAAGAGAGAGATAGAATTTCTTCTTTTTTTGGTTTCTCTCTCTTTTCTCTCTTCTTCACTCTGCCCCCATCACTGCAGTGTTTTTCACCAAAGTGCATGCGAACAGCATCCTCAATAATAATAATGCCTCATGTCTTTGATTTCTTCATTTTCTAAATTTGTCATATGTTAAACTCAATCGTTGAGTAGGCTCGAACCGCTCGCCCCGACTCTCTCACACTCGAAGGCGGGGGTCGGTTTCGGCACAACCATGGTGGCTCAGACGTTCTCTTTTCTCTCTCTCAATGAGACCCCAATAAACACAGCTTAAAAGGGAGCATGAACGGACGACCAACCTGACACGGGCCAATGGAGCGAATCAATCGGCCTAGCTGTAGCCCACGCACAAATGGCTTTTTGGCCCAGCCAGACATGACACGCACCCAGGATCGAACCACCTTCGCTTCTGCAGCAAAACTAACTTTTATTTGCTCCACTGAAATATGCCAGTTACAAGTCTGTGTATCCTGTTCATAGTATCACACTTGCATAAAGCAATTATTGATGGTGCGTGTGTCAAAGAAATGCCGTGGTCAGTACATATCGAGAAAAGGATTATGTTATCCTCAGGAATCGAGCCAATGCCTCGTCCAGATGGTTCGGAAACATCTGAAACACTCAACCTGAGGATCTTGGACTCGCTACAATTCCTGCCAGACCTCGGCCACCCCCAAAGACTGATACAAATAATATCAGAGCCGAATCCTAGCATGAGTAAACATAACTGGGCAGGCTTGTGAGTCATTACGACAGTGACATCAATAACCTACACTGCATTACAAAATCTAAATCCTGAAATGGAAAGGGAAAAGTAGTTGCCTGGACAAACAGCATTTACATAGAGTAGAGACGATAAATCAACATTAAGAGGAAGTGATGAATAAAGAATGTGACCATGCCTGAGAAACTTTGCTGAGTTGGGATTAATTGTCTAGGCACCGGTGTTCTCCATCAGCTACCACTAGTTCCTTCCAGTGTTTTCATGACTTCATTCATTGATGGCCGGTGCTTGGGCGAAATATCAAGACATTGGAATGCAAGTGTGGCTATGTCAAGAGCACCCTTCAGAGGATATCGCCCGTCCAACCGAGGGTCCATGATTCTTGTCAATTTTCTTTTAGAAAGATAAGGCTTGACCCACTCCACCAAAATCTGCTGATCAGTTGGACGATTTGCATCATATGCTCGCATTCCTGTCAAAAGCTCAACCAGTACAACCCCAAAGCTATAGACATCGCTCTTTACGGACAAATGACCTGTTCAATCAAAATGATGTTATACTCCATGAGCTTGCTAAACACAGCTTCAGGTATGGTCAAACCAAGTCCAAAGTGCAATGTTCTTGGCAATGATCACCCACAAGCAATTTGGAAAGCCCATCATATTACCTGTGGCTATGTACTCGGGTGCTGCGTAGCCATAAGTTCCAATAACCTCTGTTGACACATGTGATCTGTCTTCATCTGGACCCTTTCTTGCCAACCCAAAATCTGATATTTTGGCATTATAGGACTGTCAAAATACATGCCAAACAAAAGGTCAAAGTGGATAATGTCTCTTCTACTGCTAGTGTGATCTATGTACATAAAAACTTAGACTATGCAGATTTAATGAGCTTAGCTTGGGCAGTGATTAGTATAATAAACTAACAATGGACAGAGTGGCTTGGGAATACACATTTTTCAAAGGCCATAATGACAAAGCCCTCTGACCAAAAAAGAAAGAAAACATACATGGAAGTGAGATCTGGTGAACCAGTTTAAGCATCATTATGAAGATGCTTTGCAATGATAGCTCCCGTGTTTTATGAAAACCTCGACAGAATGAAACCCTGAAAGTGCAAGGTTTCAAATTCTTTCTGCTTCTAGAGTGGCAAGAGAGGAGTGCAGAAAGAGGGATGTTGCAAACATACGTGAGTTATTTCAGGAGAAGATTTGGAACAAAATTTCAAATGTAAAAACAATCTGGTACTGCTTAATTTAATCTAAATAATGAACATGTACTTACTGAGTCCAGCAATATGTTTGAGGGCTTGAAATCTCTGCAGATTATTTGACTCTCTAACTGGTGCATGAACGCAAGGCCTCTGGCTGCTCCTATTGCAATTTTAAGCCGCGTGGCCCATGAAAGTGGTTTAATGGCTGAGCCCCCTGCAACAGGAGAGACATGTGATTCATATTGTACAATGAACCAAGAAAAGATCATATTTGCCCTAAATTCAAAGCAAGCATGCATGTATCACACAAGAAAGAACCTTACTTCCAAAGAGGTGGTTCTTTAGGGTACCCTTGGGCATGAACTCATAGACAAGAAGTCGCTCTTTATCCTCCAAACAATATCCCAGGAGCCTGACAATGTTTGGATGAGATAAGCTGCCTAGGAACATCACCTCCGCCTGCAGAAAGTTATCAATCCCAGATCAATATTGGGCAAGACCTAATAATTTCTCTTTTTTTCTTAAGTATAACAAAGAAAACAGGCATCACCTTGAGAAAGAGAGGAGACAGAACAATCAATTTATGTGATGAGAAATTAAAGAAACCCACAATGGCACCCTTAGTATTTCAGATGGTAGCAAATAATCTGAGATAAAAACTGGGATGAAATAATCCAATGATCCATCATCACCCGTGTTCAATAGTAAATCCTGACATGTGATCAGCATGGTTGAATGTCATATGCTTTCCTATAAGTATACAACCTTAATTTCATGAAAATAAACAAGGAGCAAGCAAATTTTAGGTGTTGCACCATTTTCATAAAGCAAGTCAACATCCCTCACATGATTTTGACATTGGCAAAGACTACAGAGGATAAGATTGATGGCTGTAAGGATGACCATCTAGAGTTAAAACATCAGACAAGCTCTGACATGCAACACAATAGAAAGAATGCACACATCTTGTGTAGTACACAGTAGATTCCACCTTCCAAGAAAGATGATAGCATCTCAAGTAATGATCAATTTTGAAAAATTCAAGTGTTACCTGGATTTAAGTCCTTCCCTCCTCATCTTTTACCTTTTGAAAGACTTGTATGCTAATAACATGTTGACCATCATTTGCCAGGTAACTCACAAAAAGTAAATGGCAGGATCTTATTTGTTCATTGAAGGATTATGGAGAAGAATAGTTATGTCCAGTTTCTCCTAAAGTAGCATAAGCTAGGACTCAAACAATAATGTCACTCACTTTCAAGGCCAGTCTGCATATTCTTCCACAAATAGATTATCCTCACTAAGGCTGGTTTTAGTTCATAGCACTATGTTGAGAAATTTTATAGGAAGCGGCTCTACTGTCATAGAACTAATATTGGGATATGTTTCAGGTACTTTGTAGTGTCATCCTCTGAGTTTAGCTTGAAAAGCAAGGATGTAGATAATATTTTCTGATGCAGGGTCCAAGTCCTTCCCTGGAATGGAAGAAGAGTCCCCAATTTCAAAACTTACAAGCTATAATGGGACTTTACTACATTATTTATAAACAACAAACATGACTCAGAAGACTTTTTCTACTCCAGCTCTCAGGAGTCTAAGATATAGAACAAAAGCTTGCAAAGCTTCTCTCCTCCTCCTACTTGTTTCCTACATTTCCACACTGTTTGGCCGCTGGAAAACAGACATACACACTGTTTGGCTGCTGGAAAACAAACATACATGCAACATGCGCTACACAACATAGACATAATGATAGTAGGACGAGATTGTGGAATCACAAGATATAGATCAATGGCACAGTTGCTTACTTTAGGTATCTATTGATCAAATGGTCCTAGGATTTACAGTAGCTTGCCTTCTCATCCACACACCCCCTCACAGCCACTCAGATGTGCTTTACAAAATGGATATGCCTTAACCATTTATCTCTCTTTGTTGTTCACCCGATAACCTGTTCAGCAAATTTTTAGAAACAGCTCTTCTCAAAAAAATTTTGACCATATGAAGATCCAACTGTACATGAGTCTGGGGCCATTTATTTCACCCAGCACTGTGCCTGCTGTTTTGATTGGAATAGAGATAAATAAACACTGGAAAAAAAATGGCACCAGGTGCAGGATAAGCAAATTTTTACTTTTCTATTGCATGTCTAGAAAATACTAGCAATAACCCCAGAAGTCCTTGAAAACAGAATCTCACAAGATTTTTTCAATGCTTTTATGTGGACTTGACCTATACGATGGAAAAGCAAAGCCAACTTTCTCCAAGCTCTTGTGCATAAATGCTCCTGATCACAGGACAAGCCAGGAACCCTAAATAAAGGATAAGAGAAGCATGCTCTGTCTTCTCCTAAATAATGCAATCCTAAACAGAATAATCTGGTCCATGTCATTTATAACACCCCCAGATATATGTGTTCAGTTGGGCAATGACTTATATTCTCGAAAGGAAGAAAGCAAACTAAGATAGTGAGCTTCAAATGAAATTAGCCACACAAAACCAGAACAATCTTGCCACAAAAGAGGCCACTAATATCTATCATCTCATTCTCATTGTTCTACAACAAACCACATAACTGGACACTATTCTTCTCCCACCATCATAATAAAGCTTCTTGCTACAAAAGCAAAGCATTAAATACTGTGAAGCACATGCAACCCAAAATTCCTGAGAGGAACTAAGATTACCTTCCATTCTTTGAATCCCTGCACTCCCTCTGAATTCAACCTTTTGATGGCAATTGGATTCATTATCTTCTCATCAAGGAAGCCTTTGAAAACTTTACCAAAACCACCCTCACCGACTAATGCATCAGGTCTGAAGTTTCTTGCTGCAGCTTTCAGCTCTGCAAAACTAAAGGCCCTTATTTCTGAAGTGGGAGCAACATAACCATTTGGAATAGACTCATTGGACCTCCCTCCCAAGCTCATGCTCAGGCCATCCTCAGAAGATGATGAACTGCTTATAGTCAGAACAGGTCCTCCTGTGATTACACAATTGAAGAGAAAAAGGTGAAGAAAATTGTCATGAGCCAAAGACAGGTGCTAGAGATGAGCGGGAACTAATTGAGTTATAGAGATGTCAGCTGGTGGGAAATGAGTTAGTTAGGGTAGTTAGAATCTGAAGTTTTTATTGGACATATATTTTAGCATATTCCTTCATAATCTGCTTTCTCTGTAAGTTGGGGCTGGCATGAATTTCAGGATAAATCAGAAAGCAGGAGCACAATAACTATAATAACATGCAGAATATCTAGAAGATGTATATAGCTAGAATTCAATCTCTCACATTGAACCTCTGACACCATGTTAAAGTGCCTTCATTTTAAACGCTCAAACTGTTGGATCAAGTCCATTTTGTATCTTCAAACATATTCCATAAGTATGCCATGACCAATATGTTTCATTCTCAAGCAAATGCCTTCTTCTTTCCTTGTTCATATCCACTCTTTCAATCAGATTATTATAATATCCCGCCTCAATTTCTTTCTAATTTTCTTTTACCTCAGAATTCTAGCTAAAGCATCAAAACCCAGTTCCATTCATCCAATGAAATGCCCGATCCAAATGTGAAGGGTAACAAAGTCCAACCACAGGGAAAGTAAAACCAAAATTCTGTCATAAATTCCTACCTGCTAATTCATATCCAAAAAAAAAAAAAAAGAAAAAACTAAATATCAGACTTTAACCCATGGAATCACAATTGGAAGTCCAGAATTATCACGGACAAAAAAACCTGCATTCTCAGGACAAGACTAGCTGGAGATCACATCCTATGGTGAAAACGACACCAAACGAAAACAAAACAAGAAAACAAGAAAGAATTGCAGAAGAAACAAGGGAATTACCAGGCCTAAGATGACCGGTGAAGCTAGGAGTTGGATAGTCAGGAACTCCCCAGCAAATTCCCATCGGATGATGTATCTTCCCTCCTCCTCAAATAAAAAATCGAGCTTCAACGAGGAAGAAGAAGAAGAAGATGGGCAAGTGTGAAAGCAGATAAAGGGCTTTTCTTCTGATGCTGATCATGGTTCTTGAACTATCATCACCCGGGATCGTCTTTATCAAATCTCATAAACAATTCGATTCATGGGTGCCTCATTTTCTCCCTCTCTTTGTTTTCTTCTCATAATCTTTGACTTGTATTCCGCTGATTCAAGTCGCCGACTTCGAGTCCGCGTGGGGAAGGTGGCAAGAGGGGCAGAATCGGTAGAACGAGAGTTGCAAGAAAGCGAGGGAGACAAGCGAAAGCAGACGGAACTTGCTGTCTGAACTTCAGTAACTGTCCGACCAAAAAAACGACTTCAGTAACTGACAAATATTTAATACAAAAGGGATTATATAAAATTGTCAATTTTTGCTGTTAATTAAGGAAATTTCCGATTTATGGAGATGATTGCTCGATAGTAGGGCTCTTAAATCTATAGACCGTAAAGAAAATTGTTACAATCATTGAGCTAAGTTAGTAAGAATAGGGAAAAACTTATAGTAAGTTCAGATTGTTTATGAAATTTGATGAAAAGTTATAAAAATGCTAAAAAAAGTTGAACCATATGGGACTTTGAGATTAACTACACTACTCAAAGGATGATTGCTGATTTAAAAGGAGTTTTGACGTTTGAAAATGAAGTAAGACCTATAAAGTTAAATTATCATCTCATATGAGATCCGGTCTTGGACTCAATAAGTACTCTTTTGAATCTAGTCCTACATTTGCTCATTCTTGAGACAGCTACGAGACAAATAAGATTGACAGAATTTCAATCCGACTTTATCTAATATTGGCATGTAATCATACCCGACTAAAGGATAATTTTCTTTTGGAAAAATCAGACTGTAATTTAATTTAAAGAACTAAAATATAGGTTCATGCTTTACATTTAAGAAACAGTCCTTAAGCTTGGGCACCCCCCATCATGTACATCAAAATAGCCAGAAATTGATTAAGTTAACATTAGTTTTGTTCGACGAGATTTAAATTTCCAAATTTCTGCAGATTTTCGTATACCATAATTAGTATTTTCGGCCCTGCATTGTTCTTTCCACGCTCAACAGACTATCCTGATGAAGCCTAGATCGTTGCGCTCAAGTCGTAGACTTGATCCTGCCTCCAGTTTACTATTATCTATGTTCAGGGAAAAGAAGAAAACGAAAGATAACAAAACAATTGGACATGTCTTAGCTGCAACAAGATAGCACCCAACCGCATATCTTGTTCATTTTGAATAGACAACTGAGCAGCTCTTTTGTTTCCATCAATAATAACCCCACCATGTCTCAGAGCTCAAAATTTGCTATGAGAATGGACAGAAATGCATACACTTCCTGGAGATTGATTGGGGACCAAGCACAACATGAACAGATTCATGACAGCAATAAAAATGAGCTTCTGCGAATGTTCAAAGCTTAAGCATGGAAAACAACAAAAGAGCTCTGACTGTTGAAGAGCCATGGATTTCTTTTGTAAACCTTAGATTGCGGACGAATCGAGGATTAGCCAAAGAAAAACTGTGGAACAACAGACTTTGAGTTACATCACATGAAGTACGAACAACATAGTAAGTGAATTCAAGCATCTTGTGGCATTCTATTAGCACTACCAGCTTCTATTGATTCCAGTTCTCCCATGACTTCAGTCATTGAAGGCCGCTTGTGTGGAGCCACTTGAAGGCATTTTAAGGCTAGCCCTGCTATTTGGAATGCAGAATGCATAGAATAATTGCCCTCCAATTCAGGGTCCATTATAGTCTTCAGTTTTCTTTTACTGGATAAGAGTGATCTGACCCACTCCATTAAATACTCTCGCTCTGCTACGGCTTCGATCATATGCTCTCAAGCCTGGTAGTATCTCAAGCAACATGATGCCGAAACAGTAAACATCGCTCTTCACACTGAGAAGCCCTGTAAAAATCCAAGAGTGACAGAAGTCGACTGGGAAAATGGAGAAAAAGGTTTTCTGTTTTGTATTGATTCATTTACATTTACATTGTATACATTTATAATGTAAGAAAGAACGAAAGTGAAAAAGGAAATGATATACAATGAATAATAAATTTCCTATTTGCTAAATAGATCCCACAAATTACTCTTTCTCCAATTCAATCAATCCTTGATTAGGATTACCAGTAGATTTGGATCTCGGAATCTTTGATATCTTCGATATTATTTCCAACACTCCCCCTCAAGCTGGTGGCCTGTATATATCAAGGACACCTAGCTTGCTCAATAAGTATTTGTGTTGTCTTTGACACATCGGTTTAGTGAAGATATCTGCTGGTTGATCCATGGTTCCAATTCCTTTGGTGACAAGAATCCCTTCTCTGATCTTATCTCGAGTAAAGTGGCAATCAACTTCTATATGTTTTGTTCTTTCATGAAAAACTGGATTTGCTGCCAATTTGAGTGCAGCATCATTATCACAAAACAAATAAGTCGGTCCACTGACCTGTAATCCAAGATCTAAAAGTAATCCTCGTATCCAGATCACTTCGCACGTAGTCTTTTCCATGGCTCGATACTCTGATTCGGTTGATGACAATGACACAGTTGACTGTTTCTTCGTTTTCCATGAGATTAACGACTCTCCCAATTTAACGCAAAATCCAGTAATAGATCTTCTAGTCATTGGGCAAGTAGCATAATCGTAATCGCAAAAAGCTATCATCTTCATGTTGCAATCACGAGATAGAAATATTCCAAGCCCCGGACATCCCTTCAAATATTTTACAACCTTCAAGGCCGCATTCATATGTGACTGCTTTGGATTATGCATGAATTGACCGAGTGTTCTTACGCATAACATATATTGGGCCTTGTCATGGTAAGGTATATTAATTTTCCAACAAGTCGCTGATATCCAGATGGATCCTTGAGCAAAGAATCTTCAACATACGAAGAGGAAGTCAAGTCATATTCATGAGAGGTTAGCTTGGTATTCTGTTCAAATGGGATGACAGCTGGTTTACATCCAAATAATCCTGCTTCAGAAATGATTTCTAGGATAAACTTCCTTTGGCTAAGGTTGATACCTTTCTCGGATCATGCAATCTCAATACCAAGAAAATATTTGGGAGGTCCTAAATCCTTGATATGAAAAGAAGAATGCAGGTATTCCTTGAATTTCATAACATGAAGGTCGTTGTTTCTAATAACAAGTATATCATCAACATATATCAGCAAATAGATTGATGAATTACCTGAATTCCATGTAAACAGGGCATAGTCATGCTTGGAATGACGAAATCCCACACTAGTTAATGCAGTAGTGAATTTAGCATACCATTGCCTTGATGCCTGTTTCAATCCATACAGGGATTTGTGTAGACATATGAAGAGATAGGATACCGAGTACCTGGATAACTGGATGCAGAAAAAATATAGTCCTTGGTCCATGTAGGTGGGCGAGTTTGCCGTTTAGGACGTCGAGGTGGCTTAGCCACTATTTCTATAGGCGCTGAGAAAGATTCTGATGTATTCATAGTGGGAGTCAAGGTTGTAGAATCTTCATGTAATTCTGGAGATAATTCTGGTGGTTGTCCTTCAGAAGTTGTTTCCTGTGGAACAGTTGCACATGGTTCTAGAACAACAACTAGATACTGTGAAGGCATAGATAAGTCTTCTTCACAAAGAAAAGGCCGGTCGCCTTCTGATGAAGTTGATGCAGATATCATATCCTTCAATGGAAAGACATCTTCATGAAAGGTGACATCCCTGCTTATAAAGAAATGCCTCGTAGAGAGCTCCATAACTCGATATTCTTTCTGGGCTGTAGGATAACCCATGAAAACACATTGTGTGGCACGAGGACCCATTTAATCCAAAGGACCAACATTTGTTGCATAACATAAACAACCAAACACTCGAAGGTGATTATTCTCTGGTCGCTTCTTGTATAGCATTTCAAAAGGAGTTTTGCCATCTATTATCTGACTAGGCATGCAGTTAATCAAATAAGCAGCTATGACAACACAATCTCCCCAAAAAGCTTCAGGGATGTAAGCTTGATATTTCAATGCACGAGCTACTTCCAAAAGATGTCTATGCCTGCGCTCAACAATTCCATTCTGTTGTGGAGTGTAAACGCAAGAACTTTCATGAATTATCCCATGAGAAGATAGGAATTCTGTGCAATTAGAAGTGAAAAATTCCCGCCCATTATCTGTACGAATTCGTTGCACAGATTTTTCAAATTAATTCTCAATCAGAGAGATAAAATTGGAAAGATGAGTGAATGTTTGACTTTTGGATTGCATAAGATAAACCCAAGTTCCCCGTGTAAAATCATCAACAATTGTTAGAAAAAATCCGGACCCATCACGATGAGGAGTGTGATAAGGACCCTAAATGTCCATATGAAGTAAGGAAAAAGCTCTATGTGCTCGAGATGTACTTGTTGGGAAGGACGTTCAAGACTACTTAGCCAGAGGACATATTGGACACTTAGAATGAGGGAAACATGCACTATGACCCAATCTTTGATGGAAAAGGAGATTTTTATTTCGACTAATAGCATTACAAGAAACGCCTTTATTTAATGATTCTAAATCTCCTGGGGAATCAATCCAGAAATACAGTCCTTGTGCAACATTACCCAAGCCCATCAGTTTCCCAGTCAAATGGTCCTGAAAGAAACAATTGTCGGAATTGAATATGGCACGGCAAGAATTATCTAAGCAGGCTTTGGAGACAGAGATTAGATTGAATTCAAAATTGGGAATGCACAGGACATTTCGAAGCACAAAGGTTGGGCTAAGATGCATAGTTCCAATCTTTGTAACATGGGTGACATTTCGTTTGGAAGTTGCACCGTCAAGGGGGATTGTGATCCTTTGTCGATATGAGAAAATAAATGCTCATTGCATATTATATGATCACTAGCTCCTAAGTCGACTATCCATGTATTTACTGGGAAATTATTCTCCTTGTAAAGAAAAGTAGCTGAAAATCCTGCACTTTTGTCTTCAATTTTCAATTGATTCAGAATTTTCACAATATTCTGGTACTGATCCTGAGTAATTGCCTATTGTGCTCCATCGATCCTTTGTGCGGATACCTGATAAGCTGATGATTCTTTTTCTCTTTTAATTTTGTCAGTGGGCTTCCCATGCAATTTCCAGCAGGTATCAACAGTATGATGTGGACATTTGCAAAAATCACAGTATTTATTTTTAAATTTACCATTTTGCCCATTACCCCTCCCTGATGACGTGGCACCTCGTGGGCCGTTAGATCCTCTATGAACCGGAGCTGTCGTGGCTTGATATGAGCCGTCCGATCCAGCGGAAAAGATGGGCATTCGAGAGCCGTCCGATTCATCGCGAAGATCCCAGCCGCTCGATTTTTCCAGCAAATCCCAGCCATCCGATTTCCTGCGGTGATCCTGTCCGTCCAAGCCAAAATAGCTAGGGTTCCCTTTATTCTTTCTTGCCGCAGCAGCAACACGACTAGAAGCTTCGAGGATTCCGCTTCTCCCAATCGCGGCTCCATCGCTGCCGATCATCATCTTCCCAGAGCCATAAGTTGGAAAAGCGGCAAGACTCAAACCCTCTCCTGTTCGAGCGTGTCTAATGGAGCCAAGTCGCTGATTTTCTTCTTGGACGGCAAATTGATATATTCGGCCGAGAGACGGTGGAGGTTCCATGGCAAGAATTTGAGATCGAAACGTCGAGTAAGACTCGTTGAGGATGAGTAGAAATCTTGTAGCTTTCTCTCTCTCCTTAATTTCTTTATATTTTCTTAGAGTGCTTTCGGGTCCCTCTAACCGTTCTTCTGCTGATTCGAGTTCATTCCACAGGGATGAGAGACGGTTGAAGCAAGTGGTAACCGAGAGGTTCCCTTGCTTCAACTCAGTCAGATTTTGGGTTATGTTGAAGAGCCGCGCTCGGTCCAGCCGGCCATACATCTCTCTGATGCTGTCCCAAATTTGTTTAGAGTCTTCGGTCGGCGGCAGTCCAGTAGCGACTTCTTGGGCGAGCGTGTTCCCGATCCAAGTGCGAACCAGCTGGTTGCACTTCCACCAGAGGCGCTGGAGACGCTCATCGGTCGGGAAGGGGACGGTTCCGTCAAGGAAGCCGTCCTTGTCCTTCTTCACAAAAGCCCGCCGGAGATTTCGAGCCCATGAAGAATAATTTTCCGGTCAGGTAAGCTGGATGCTAATGAGGCGCAATTCCGGACCATCCGCCTGTGATGTGTATAAAGGATCGTCGGGCTCAGGCCGGCCACTGCTGACCGGGAAAACAAAGGGCATGTATCTGGGGGGAAATGCCGGGTAGGGATTTGTCCCTTGACCCGGCATAGATCCGGATTCTTGACCTAGAATCGTGTATCCGGGTTGGAGTCCTGGGTAGGGATTCGCTCCCTGACCCGGGACAGATCCGGGTCCTTGACCCAAATTCGATTGCCCCGATGCTTCAGCTGATCCCGCTGCAGACGGTGCAAAACCAGTCGGGTATTGGGTCCACATTTGATACCAATTAGCTGGAGCAAGATTCGGAGGCCACTGGATTTGGGCGGAAGTCTGATGAAAGGTAGGAACTGGTCTTGTAGAATTTTCTGGTTGCTGAACAGGGGTTTGTTCTCCCCCAGAAGGAACAACCGGATCTGAGGTAAGTGTCTCTTCTATTGATGAGCTCTCATTGTTCTTGGCCATGATAAAAAATGCGAGAGGAATTCCTAACGATTTGCTGATCTGTTTCGCAGGTGAAAGTCGTGCGATAATAACTCAAAAAGAATACGATGGCAATTCCAAATGTGCGGAAGCTAGGCTAGGAGCATATGCTCTGATACCGTGACAGAAGTCGACTGGGAAAATGGAGAAAAAGGTTTTCTATTTTGTATTGATTCATTTACATTTACATTGTATACATTTATAATGTGAGAAAGAATGAAAGTGAAAAAGGAAATGACATACAATGAATAATAATTTTCCTATTTGCTAAATAGATCCCACAAATTACTCTTTCTCCAATTCAATCAATCCTTGATTAGGATTACCAGCAGATTTGGATCTCAGAATCTTTGATATCTTCGATATTATTTCCAACAAAGAGTTTTACATAATTCTGCAGTGAAGCATCAAAGTAACTTCCTGATACACTTCCTATCATTGCCAAAATTCAAGACCAAACATCCTTCAGCACTAGGTCACCAAAAAACATTTCACAATGGAAAACGTTCTGTTGGCTTACCACATGCTAAGCTTTCAGGGGCAGCGTACGCACAGGTACATGTCCATCCTCTTGGTCACCGGACCTCACCAATCCAAAGTCCGTGAGTTTGGCCGAGTAAGACTGCAGAAGAACCTGATGGTGGATCAGACTCATTTTCCAGCCTAAATATCGATTGCAAACTTTCGTGAAATCTAGCAAAGAACAAAAATGGAGATATCTAAAAGCAACTGGGGACTGGTTCATGATCTCGTCTCATGTTCTAAACATAATATCTACTCTAAGAAGATTTGCTATTGACTACAGCCCTTTCATCAATTAAGCAGAGGGAAACATAGGATCTCCGCTTGCTATTGTGACTCTTCTCCTGGTTAGAGGACACAAGTCCAAAGTCTTCCAAGGGAGATAATAGGCATGCCATTGTCATCATTATCCTTCTCCCAAGAACTTGACTAAGAATTTTATGATGCAGGACTGTAATCATTATAAGGAGGATAAGATGTTAACCTCATCTAGCAAAATATTTGAAGTTTTGAAATATCCGTGTATTAGTTTTTTCTCAGAACTGTGCAAGAAAGCCAGGCCTCTGGCAGCCCCGACTGCAATCTTGACTCGTACATCCCATGGAAGATGAGCAGCGGAGCCCTCTGTGCCAGAGTAAAGGACAGTGTAAAATGTAAGTAATGCTTAAACACAAGTACATGCTTAAACTAACTTGAATTTTGAAATAAAGCACATTAGTCAACTGACTGTCAACCGACCAAGAAGATATGCTAAACAATTGGCATCCTTAAGGAGACTTTACAGAAATTCACAAAGCAATTAGGCCACTTCTGAATAGGTGTTCGTCCAAGATGCCCTTTGGCATGAACTCATAAACAAGAGCTAAATTTTCATCCTTTCGACAATATCCCAGGAGTTTGGCAAGGCTAGGGTGAGATAGCCTTCCAAGAGACTGTATCTTCGTCTGGACAACAATTAGAATTTAAGAAAATAAAGCCTATCGTACATGTA
This sequence comes from Eucalyptus polyanthemos subsp. polyanthemos, assembly GCA_017140185.1. Lineage (NCBI taxonomy): Eukaryota > Viridiplantae > Streptophyta > Magnoliopsida > Myrtales > Myrtaceae > Eucalyptus > Eucalyptus polyanthemos. Next base: position 53,869,572 of record CM029464.1, read on the forward strand.
TAAAATACATGAAAGAAATGGAAGTCCCCACACTAGATCAAGGTAGAAAAAATCTCTTCTTAGGCTTTGGTCAACAGGAATGAAACAATCACATTACAATAGTTGTCATCAAAAAAAAAAAAAAAAAAAAAAAAGGCAAAGAATGGGAACTGAGACCTAACTTGCAATGAAATGTTCAGATTAACTAGTAGTTCGACTGAAGACTCATGGTCATTGGGCGTCTTGGAATATAAAATGCATATCAACATGGGTGAAATGTACTTCAGATCATACTAGTTTTGTAGAATATATCTAGCTCGTATGCAACCAAGAGTTGCTACGCAGAATCATTGAAATTCGAAACTGAAACTATTCTGGTAACTTTATCTTGCAGTGGTGTATACACCCTATGTCATTTGATTGGCTTTGCAATTTGTTTCAGTTATTGAACACAGAAGCAGAATTCGCTTGAAAGATGAAGAAAACAAGTTCACTATGAAAAGAACCCCATTTCATTAGTCAAAGAAGGTTGAATGACTCCGTCCATTGAGGCCGATGAGTGAGACCAAGTCACCTATGGGCTATGATCCCATCGGAAAAGGTTGATGATTACATGGATGGAAGACTGTTAACTTCGATTTGCGCAATTTTCTTCATTCCTTGCAATCAAATCACACTTAGTAGGCTCTTCCAATAGTTGCCATCATACAAGCCATGGGTCACACACTCCCATGGCATCGGTTAATCTAGTCCAGTACAAAATAAAAAGAAATGCAAAAGGAAAGTCCATTGCTGTTTACTGAATGGAGGCTTATAGTCTATTCTGCTGAGAATCTTAGAGATGAAAAGTCTCAAGAACAAACCTTACAGTGTGTTTCAACTATAACTAAATTTTTTATTTTTCCTTTCTATGGAAGATTGAAGCCACATCGTTTCTTAAATTCTTCTTTTACTTCATCTAAATTTAAAATATGCCCACTGTGTACACTAACATGGGGTAATATCACCAAACAATTGATACTACTCAGTCAGGAACCAGCAATACAGTTGTCTGCTTACTGCCATCATTTTGCACCCTAACAAAGTTGATGAGGCAATCAATGAACCATCAGAAATATCTGATCTCTCAAACCAAAATCAGAGGCGATTCCGCAAGGACCCTTTCAGAAACAAAATTGCAAGGCAAGGCCACCGCTTATGGAAAATCCTGGGATAATCAACTTCAAGTACATTTTGGATTTGCATTTATATAGCCATCATGATTGAAGATGTCTGGTGTTCCTACTCCTGCTATTTTCACAACGAGTTGGGTGTCTATTGACACAATTGAGTTTAGCATGACAAGTTCCCATGAGTACCATCATGCATTTGGGTTGCTTCGTTTCAGTAATTGAAAAGGCAAAGTACTTATTCTTCGAGATAGGAAAATGAAGACGACAGTTCTCACCAGCCACTCTCCATATCCTTGTACTGAATGCTGTTTTAATCTTTTCACAGCTATTACAGTCTTCGTCCTTCCAGACCGTTGCCTCCCATGAAGCATACCTTTATAGACATAACCAAATCCTCCCTCTCCAAGCAACAAATCAGCTCGAAAGTTTTTGATCGCCTTTTTCAACTCCACGAAACTGAAGACGGTCAAGTTGGGTTCTGCCAAATTTTCGCCATCTCTGAAGGCCTGATTGCTTGTGGGCACCCACCAAGTCATGGCTATTGCCGGCTGCAGAAGATGATGAACTACTGATTGTCGACTTCATCCCTGCAGTTTCGAGGGGAAAAAGAACAGAGAAAATTGCTTCAGATGATGACAAGAAGAAGATTAAACACTCCAAACTGAAGCACAAATATTCATGTTAAAGAGACGAGATATATTTAGACAAAGAAAACTCTCGCAAAAACTTTAAGAGTACCTGATTTGAGATAACTAGTAAAGCTAGGAGTAGGGAAGACGGGAGTACCACAACACACCCCCATCTCTCTCTCTCTCTCTCTCTCTCTCTCTCTCTCTCTCTCTCTCTCTCAACAGAAACTGCTGTCTTCCCTCTTCCTTGTCTCTCCAGAATCTTATTTCCTCAGGAGAAGAGGACATTGACTTGTTCTTACAGATAGACAAATGAAAGCACCCAAAAGCTCCTCGATCATGCAACAGTAACAACAGTTAATTAACTTATGCCGAATATTCCTAATTTCTTATACTTTTTTGGACTTATTCACCTCAATTCATGAATATCAACATATTATATCTTGTCATATTCAGATATTCTCCTTATATGTTGTATTTAATCTCAAGTAATGTCCTCCATTACGCGGGTTGAATAATATCTTCTTCGGCAAGGAAGTCCTCAGTCATAATAAGTGTAGTGGCTAGGTACACAGACAATTTAGGTGAAATGACCAAGTTGTCACCGTCAATATATCTGTCATCTACGTGATCCTGATGATTAACAAAGGCGCTCTCTCCCTCTTCAAGCCCGGCAATTTGCGATGCACTATTTTAGGACATTCGCCTTCACTAAATAATATATTAAGGCGGTGAAGGAAACATAGGCTGCTCTTTCCCCAGTATTAATTAAACATGAATCTAAAGATAATCACAAAGTCGCATTAACTAAGCAAAAAACTCGTTCGTCCTCTTGAAAATCATTTCCAACTCAAAATTCTGCCGAGGTGTGTATCTTCTCTACCAAAATTCTATCTTAGTAGAAAGATGTGCTAGATTATTCAGTACTTATAAGGCATCTCTCGGCCATATCTTGCGAGTCGATGTGGCTGATTTACCAAAGCAGAAGCAGGTTCAATCATAGCAACAATCAGGTAAATAATCACGAGACAGCTGGCCATGACATAAGGTACGGTTCCTAGCACGGTAGTTTGCAATTTGGACAATGCCACATCCGGACCCGGGCAGGGTATGAACAGAGCGGTCCAGCTTCGTTCTTATGGACCCAAGAAGCACCCTACACATGCTCATTCTTGAGATAGAAATAGGATAGATAAAATTGAGAGAATTACAGTGACTATCTAATAAAGGCATGTAATCTTGTGCGATTCGAGGATAATTCAATTTTGGATAGACCAGTGTATAATATAATTTTAAGAGCCAAAAATTTGTGAATACTTTATATTTAAGCAACAGCACTGAGCATAGGCACCGGATGATATACTTCACCATAGTCAGAATGTGAATAAGTTTACATTAGTTTTGTATTGTTGAGATTTCGAGTTTCCAAGTCCCTGCAGATTTTCATTTACCATAAATTTGTGTTTTGGCCATGTATGGTTATTTCCATGTTGAATAAAATATATCCAGATTGAGCCTAGATTATTGTGCTTAAGTTGTAAACCTGACCTGCCTCCAATTTACTGTTATCTATGTTCAGGTAGAACAAGAAAAGATAACAAATAACAATTGTGTAGCAACTACTACCCATCAAGAGGATATTCATCACAATAAAGAAAAAGAAAATATTCTACTCCTTGAAATGTCTCTTATTCAACAACAGAACAATTGGACACGTCTTAGTTGCAACATGGTAGCACCAATGACATGTCTTGTTCATTCTGAATGGACAATCCAGCAGCTCTGTGCTTAAATGACTCCATCAATCGTCCAACCATGTCTCAGAGCTCAAAATCACTATGCGAATGGATGGAACCACATAACACTTCCTGGAGATTGATCACTTACCGAGTACCACATGAATATATTTATGACAGCAACGAAAATGAGCTTCTGCTGATGCACAAAGTAGAAACATGAAAAAAAAAAAAAAAAAAAAAAAAAACTTAAGAGGTCGGGCTAAGAGCTGCAGAGTTCTTTTGTAAACCTTAGGTTCCTCTCTAAAAGAAAGTACAATCGCAACATCTCAATTCACAAGCCAATGTACATATTGATTTACGTGTCATGAATATTCTGAAGAACTGACAAGAGAGTAAAACACCCAGTAATTGCTGAGTACAATGGAGATGAACATTCACGGCCCAAGATTAATCCTGGTAAATTGGAAAAATGTGGAGCAACAGACTTTGACCACATTACAACAAAACAAGTATTATCAAGAATCCCATGGTATTTAGTTAGCACTGGCAGCTTCTATTGATTCCAGTGTAGAATATTATTCTCATAAACAATTAATCAATTAAGAACAAACGGATCCATACATGATTGTAAAACACCGAGATTAATAAATACAGCGGAATTAAAGCGTACCTGTTTGAGCCATCACTTCAGAATAAAACTAGATCACTCTGATAATCAGGGATCTATCGGAATACCAGATCTTCCTCTCTATGACCTATTTCGATATAGCAGCTTTCAATGGGATTAAAGCAACTGATAGGTATAACCTACCCTTTTATAGGCTAGAGAGGGGACCTAGCAAACCCTAATCAATAGCGTGTCAACTGGGCCCTTCCCATTACGGGCTTCAGTCAAACACAATTGCCTACACTTTGCTGCTCAACTAGGCCCGTTAACAATAGATGCCAATACCCAATTCAATCAGATCACTTTAGGGTTCAACAAGTATTGGAATATCCATTAACCCGATTATTTAAAATAGAAAATCAATTAATTAATGTAAGCCCATATTATAGGAAATTTCCAACATTCTCCCACTTGGGCTACATTAATTAACTTATTTTATTTTGAAAAAGATTTTATATTGAAAACGACACTATCGGGTTAATAACTAAAATTTTGTTTTATGTGGCCACAACTTTTAAAAATAATATTCCAATAATGGCATCTCAATACCAATCCAATCCTATATAACCTCAATATAGGACTATGGAGATCAATGTGTTAAGAAAATACCACAACACAAGACCTTCCATAATCACATATAATAAGCATTATATTTTCATGGATCATGGGCCTAGTAGTGTAGTAAGAAATAGTGCCAACATGTGATCAAGATATACACTATTTCTTATCGGTCCTCAATGCAATTTCTCAACAACATGAAACGCATTAGCGCAATTTCTAAACAACATGAAATTGCCTCGGTGCGATTTCTAAACAACATGAAATTGCACAATTATGTCACAATCCAACATGAGATCTCATAATCGGTGACATCCAAATCATCTTTAAACTAAAATTAGTTTAAGGATACTGTTTTTATACTTCCATTTCTCAGTCAACAAGAGAAATGATAACAATAGAATCAATAACAACAATCATTGAAAATAAATGCTTTAATAGACATAATAAAAGCATTATCAGTCTGCATATAACTATAATATCCAGAAATACAAATTGTTAACTCCCACTAACAAAAAAAATCAAAAGATTCTAAAACACCCATATTCTTTACATGTTCTTTAAAATAAATGGGTCGTAAGCCTTTTGTTAGAGGATCAGCCAACATGGACTCAGTTCTGATATTTTCAATTACAACGTCTCCATTTTTGACTAAGTCCTTAACAGTATAATATTTGATCTCCATGTGTTTGGATGCATTACTAATTTTGTCATGCTTGGAATAAAACACAGCTGCAGTATTGTCACAGTAGATCACCATAGGTCTAGCAATAGAGTCCACAACACGCAATTCTGAGATCAAATTTCTGAGCCAAACTGCTTGAACCGACACGCCGTAGCACGCTACAAACTCAGCATACATTGTAGAGTTCGTAATCAAGGTTTGCTTTGTGCTCTTCCAAGAAATAGCACCTCCAGCCATCATAAAAATATATCCAGAAGTTGATTTTCTATCATCTGAACAACTAGCAAAATCAGCATCTGAATATCCAATCACTTTTAAGTCCTCAGCTTTGCTATACACGAGCATAAAGTCTTTTGTTCGTTGTAGATATCTCATCACCTTCTTAGCTGCAACCCAATGTTCTTGACCTGGATTCGATAGATATCTTCCAAGAGTATTCACAGCAAAAGCAATATCAGGTCTGGTACATACTTGTGCATACATAAGACTGCCAACTGCACTAGCATATGGAACATTTTTCATAACTTCCTTTTCAACATCATTCTTGGGGCATTGATCTATGCTCAATTTATCTCCTTTCACAACAAATGAGCTTCACGACTTACAAATCTCGCATATTGAATCTTTTCAAAACACGATCTATATAACTTTTCCGAGATAACCCCCGGAACCTTCTTAGATCTGTTACGATGAATCTCAATGCCTAAAACAAAATAGGCTTCCCCAAGATCTTTCATATCAAACTTTGTAGATAGAAAATTTTTGGTGTCATTCAATAGATCAACATCACTGCTAGCAAGTAAAATGTCATCTACATAAAGTACTAAGAAAATATATTTACTCCCACTTACTTTCATGTAGATGCATTGATCAAACTTATTTTCTTCAAAGCCAAATGATCTCACAACTTTGTGAAATTTTAAGTACCATTGACGTGATGCTTGTTTGAGACCATATATGGACCTTTGAAGTTTGCACACCATATGCTCCTTTCCAGCTTCTTTAAACCCTTCAGGTTGCTGCATATATACTTCTTCATCCAGATCTCCATTTAGAAAAGCTGTCTTGACATCCATTTGGTGAAGCTCTAAATCAAAATGAGCCACCAAAGCCATGATTATCCGAAAAGAGTCTTTAGTAGATACTGGGGAAAAGACTTCATTATAATCAATACCTTCTCTTTGTGTGTACCCTTTTGCGACTGACCTTGCCTTGAATCTCTCGATGTTGCCTTTATTGTCTTTCTTAGTTTTGAATACCCATTTGCAGCCGATTGGTTTATGCCCATCAGGTAAATCAACTAGTTTCCACACTTGATTAGTTGACATGGACATCATCTCGTCATTCATTGCTCCTAACCATTTATCTGCCTGATCACTATTAAGAGCTTCTTTGAACGTCGTCGGATCAACTACTCTTCTAATGTCAAAATCAGCTTCTCCAAGATAGACATGATAATCATTTAAAAGTGTTGGTCTTCTTTGTCGCTGTGATCTTCGCATAGGCATTTCTGGAGCTGCATCATTCATCTGGGGAATTTCTTTTGTAATGGGAGGATCTACCGTCATATTTTCGGTATTTGCTTCTTGCTGAATTTCCACTCTGCTGGGATCTCGCATAGAATCATCATGCAAGATGGGCAATGGAATAGAAACCATTTTGTTTGGTTCTTCCCTTTCAAAAAATTGAGAAGAACTCTTTTCAGCAACATCTAATTCCAGGAATTTGGCAGTTTGAGATTCAATGATTCTAGTGCCTCGAGTAGGACAATAGAATCTATATCCTTTAGAATGATTAGGATATCCAATAAAGTAACATCTAGTAGTCCTGGATTCCGTCTTCTTCTGAGAAGGATCATAAATTTTCACCTCTATAGGACAACCCCAAACTCGTAAATGATTCAAGCTTGGTTTCCTCCCTGTCCACAATTCAAAAGGTGTTTTCAGCACCGATTTACTAGGTACACGATTCAATATATAAGTTGCCGTTTTAATCGCATCACCCCATAAGTATTCAGGCAAATTAGAACTGCCCATCATACTTCGTTTCATCTCCATGAGTGTGCGATTACGCCGTTCAGCTACACCATTCTGCTCAGGACTCCTAGGCATTGTATATTGAGCAACAATACCACAGTCCTGCAAATATTTTGCAAATGGTCCCTTTTGTTGTCCAGCCTCAGTATATCGCCCATAATACTCACCACCGCGATCAGATCTGACAATCTTGATAATTTTTCCCAATTGTTTCTCAACTTCAGTACGAAACACTTTGAACATTTCAAGTGCATCAGTCTTCTCCTTAATTAGATAAAGATAACAATAACGGGAGAAATCATCAATGAACGTGATGAAGTATTTATTTCCACACAAGGTGGTTGAGTATGGCCCACTAATATCAGTATGAATTATCTCTAATAGACTTTGACTGTGAGTAGCACCTTTCTTCTTTGTTTTAGTTAATTTTCCCCTCACACAATCAATACAAGTCTCAACATCATCTGAGTCAAGAGGAGGGAGAATATCAGCCACAACAAGTCGTTTTACCCGTTCTTTGGAGATATGCCCCAATCGCTTATGCCATAGCATTGAAGATCTATCTTTGATTAAAGATCTCTTAGCAACAACATTCTCGACATTGAAAGAGCAATATGGTCTATCGGGAGATAAGGATAATCGATATAATCCATCAGACAAAACACAATTCCCAATAATTCTGGAATCATAACTCAAATCCACTCTTTTATTCGCAAAATGAAGACAATATCCAACTTTGTCAAGCGAAGAAAGAGATACTAAGTTTCTCCTAAAATTAGGAACATAAAAGACATTGTTCAAGACAAGCTGAAAACCAAAATCTAAATTCAAAACAACTGTCCCTATGCGCTCCACATCAACTCCAGTATTGTTTCCAACTTTAAGCTTTGACTCCCTCAGACTTGGACTCCTTAGATTTGTGAGACCCTGTAAGGTAGTAGTCACATGAACAGTAGCACCAGAATCAAGCCACCAAGAATCCAAAGGAACATCAACCAAATTTGATTCAAAGCAAACCAACAACTCACCTTGGTGACTTTCTTTTCTTGTTTTTAGCCAAGCTCGAAATTTGTAGCAATTGGCTCTCTTGTGACCCTGCTTCTTGCAGTGAAAACATTTAAAATCCTTATCTCCATTCCTCCCATAGTTCTCATTTTTCCTAAAGTCTTGCCATTTCTTTGGACCATGAGCATTTGACCCCTTAGGCTTCCATTTTCCTCTATACGAACTCAACTTGGCATTGGTAGTTAAGTGGGCAGACTCATACTTTTCCTTCTTTAATTTCCCTTCCTCAGTCACACACTTAGTAATCAAAGCATTAACACTCCATGTCTCATTCTGAGCATTATAAGCGAGTCTTAATCGACTAAATTCAGCTGGCAAAACATTCAAGGCTTGATGCACAATATAATTTTCAGAAAGAACAATTTCATGGGCCTTAAGTTTGGACTGAATGTGGACCATCTTTAGTATAAATTCTCTAACACCCATAGCAGCATCATACCTCATGTTCGTTAACTCACTCAGCAAGTTCCCAGCTTCAGCCTTATCTGAGACTCTATATCTTTCTCCCACTGCTTCAAGGAACTGTCTGGCATTCGTATCTTCCGGCAAACCACTAATCAGATGCTCAGCAATAGACCTCTTCATAGCAATGAGGCTCAGTCGATTAGATTTTTCCCATCGAGCATAATGGGCCTTTTGATCTGCAGTACTTTGATCATTGGGCCTGGCAGGTTCATCCTCACGTAGAGCCAAGTCCATATCAACGATGCCCAAAGCAAACTCTATATCTTGCTTCCATCTTTTAAAGTTTGATCCAGTTAACATTTCCACCGTGGCATTGTTGTTATTTACAGCAAAGGTAACTGTTTAACACACATAATGCAATAAGATCAATTATGGGTAATAAGCAATTCAACAAAAATAATAAATACATCATAAACTCCCCTTTGGGCAGAGTGTATAATGCACCATTATTTTTCCCAGCATGAAATTTATAAAGCAACAACAAGGAGAATTACATATAATTGTCAAGGATCCATCCCCTTTGGGCAGACAAATCCTTTAAATCATACATCTCCATAATATCAACATAGAGGGGAATTACATATAATTTTCAAAACATTTATCCCCTTTGGGCAGATAAATATTTTTCAATTATACATCCCCATCTTTTAAATATGGGAATAAACTTCATGCTATTTTTCCAAACTAATATACACAATAACTCCCTTTGGGCGAGTAATTATATATATTAATCTTTTATCAATAGGGAACTCCAAAACTTATGCCCAAAATTTATCAAACAATATGAAACACTACACAACATGTGTTTCCAATGATCATATTGCATTTTTCAAAACAACAATTTTTGCCACAAGTTTTTTTTTTTAAATATTTTATTATTTTATTATTATATATATTTTATAATATTATTTAAATATTACGGACTCCCGCGGGCCCAGGACCCGCGAGCAGCCCTAATCGGACCGCGGGCCAAAACCGCTAATCCTTAAACCTTCACGTGGCCCACCTTTTTTTTTTAAATAGAAAATTGGCCCACGAATTTTTAAAAGTCCAAATATTGGGCTATAGGCCCATGCGCAATTTTTTTAATATGCTTCTGATTCTGGTCGAGAACCCAGAACTCTCTTTTATATTAAAAAATGGGCTTATCCCCATTATATGCTCAGCTTGGCTTTCTTCTCGCGTGGGCTCATCTGCCTTTTAATTTAAAATTTTGCCCATATTTAGGCCTAGGCCCGGCTGGAGGTCTTCTTCAACCTCCAGCCGGGTCACGAATTTGCAGCAAACCGGGTCGCACGACCCGGTTTCAATCCGAAGCTCCAAAACCCCAAATTAACATGGTTTTTGATGAAATTTTCTCATGGGTTTTGCTTATAACATCAATATAATTAACTATAATCAATCAAACGACGAAAAACCAAGTTAATCTCTCACAAGTAAGCTTCAAAGTTTCGGAACCAAGCCTCCCATGACCGAAAATTAGGTTTTCTTAAATTTAAGCCCTAAAAACTCAATTTAATACAACAAAAGGATAGTAAAACAAATATATAACAATACCCATACAACAATTTGCATCAAACATCAATCAATTGCAAATAATTCGAAAATTTTAGAACTTTTTCATGCATAAACCCTAGAATTTCAAATTCAAAATTCTCTCTCAATTCTCAACGAAATTATGCAAATTATATATGGTTGGGAAGATCTTGACGTGTAGAACAAAAGCCCTATGGTTACGGGATTAATCAAGCAAAAAATCTACACGAAAAAATAATGCCTATATTCGGCTCAAAAAAGAGGATTTCGAATTTGTTCATAAAAAAAATTTTTGGGTTCTACAATCATATACGATCGGCTCTGATACCACATGTAGAATATTATTCTCATAAACAATTAATCAATTAAGAACAAACGGATCCATACATGATTGTAAAACACCGAGATTAATAAATACAGCGGAATTAAAGCGTACCTGTTTGAGCCATCACTTTAGAAGAAAACTAGATCACTCTGATAATCAGGGATCTATCGGAATACCAGATCTTCCTCTCTATGACCTATTTCGATATAGCAGCTTTCAATGGGATTAAAGCAACTGATAGGTATAACCTACCCTTTTATAGGCTAGAGAGGGGACCTAGCAAACCCTAATCAATAGCGTGTCAACCGGGCCCTTCCCATTACGGGCTTCGATCAAACACAATTGCCTACACTTTGCTTTGCTCAACTAGGCCGTTAACAATAGATGCCAATACCCAATTCAATTAGATCACTTTAGGGTTCAACAAGTATTGGAATATCCATTAACCCGATTATTTAAAATAGAAAATCAATTAATTAATGTAAGCCCATATTATAGGAAATTTCCAACATCCAGTTCTTCCACAACTTCAGTCATGGAAGGCCGCTTCTAAGGAGTCCCTTGTAGGCATTTTAAAGCTAGCTGTGCTATTTGGAATGCAGAATCCATAGAATAATCGTCCTCCAATCTAGAGTCCATTATAGTCTTCAGTTTTCTTTTACTGGATAAGAGTGGTCTAGCCAAGCTGTCGCGACCTCTTTTTTTTTTTTTTTTTTGGCGCCCGCAATCGGGTACGGGCGCTTAAGGAGGCTAATGGCTCGGCTGAAATTAATTATGCCCGGACTCTCCCAAGTCCACCAATTCACAACTTAATGGTTCAAGTTTTTAACTTGTAAGTTGATTTTTAAAATGGAGTCGCCACTAATCAATTTGGGGTGGGTTGATTAGAAACCCAAGTGAAGTATCGGGAGAAATACTCACTCCTGCGCAACTAGAGAAATTAGGATCGGGGACTTGATTACACTAGTTAATCACTAATGCCCTTTCGGTACCTAATCTTGTTTAAACCCGAGGTTTTTGGATGTTCGAGGATTTTCCATGCATTTTTGGGAGGAAAAACATTTTTTGAGTCATTTTCTAATTTTTTTGGACACAAAAGGGATTTTTGGTATTTTTTGGAAAAATACAAGTCTTTTTGGTTTTTTTTTGGATTTTTGGCATTTTTTTTGGAAAATATGATTTTTTTTTATTTTTTTGATTTTTCGGAAAATAAAATATTTTTCAACATTTTTTTTAAATATTTTTCGATTTTCTGGAAATTAAAACATTTCTTAATATTTCTTATTTATTTATTAAAATATTATTTAAAATAAAACTTTAAAAAAGGAAAAGCCGACTCGGGTTGGATCCGCGGGTTGGGTCCGACCCGGTCGGTAACCCGAGCGAACGGGCCCGCGTTGCGGCCCGACTCAGATTTTTTGGTATTTTTTCTTTTTTCTTTTTAATAAACGCAATCCACACTGGAATTGGGCCTATTTTGAATAAAAAGAGGATACCCAGCCCAAGCTCAGAAACCGGCCCGACGAGTGCAGGTCCGACCCAGGGAAACCCTACCCGGAGACAGGGAAACCGGGTCGGACGGACTCGCGAATTGACCCGGTCTCCAGCCTCCTTTCCCTTTCGTTCGTTCGCTGCGCTGGTGAAGAGACCGGGGCGACAGCTCGCGTCGTCAACGACGGCTACGCGGAGGACGGCAGTGGTCGGTCGTTAGTCGGACTGAAGAGCACGACTCAACAATGGTGGCCGATGATGGGTGGAGATGCAGAGGGGAAGGGCATACAGAGCGCGACCGAGGACTGGATCCCACGGTGGCTCGAGGCGACGAGGACGGATGGCGAGCGTCAGTTGGCGAGTGTCGTTACCTATTCACGGTGAGTTGCGCGAGTCTACCTCTCGGTTCCAGTCGGCATAGCGCGGCGGTGATGTGGGTAGCAGGTGTCGGGACGTCTCTGTTGAGGGGATTTTCGAGAGTACCGGTGGCGATCCGGTGTAGCGGCGACGTCGGGGCGTCGAAAACAGCGGCGATCCGGTGCAGCGACGGCATCGGGGTGGTCGGGATCGTTTGGCTCGGCGTAGGGATGGCGTCGGGGTAGTGTCGACTCCATTACTTTCTCCTCGAATCGGACCTTCCCTCCTTCGACTTCTCTCATTCAGCCCTCTCACACTCAGATCTGGCCCTTCACGCTCGGATCCGCCTCAAGCACTCCGGTTTCCCTCTCACTCAGCCTCCACTCACTCGGATCTCTCCCTCTCAAGCTCACCTGCTCGCGGATCTAGGTTCGCTTGCCGCCGGCCTCCCTCGATGTCTCTCGGTGGGAGGTCGTTTAGCTTGTGACCCGATCCTTCGCTCGCTCTTTGATTTCCCCCTTGAAGTCTCTCAAGGGGAAGCTCTCGGAGTTCGCTGCCCTGGTGTCGACAGAGGTGCTTCGCTATTTATAGGCGAGGAGGTCCGGTCGACAGAGGAGCTTGGCCGCCAGTTTTTGGCTTGCCGATCGGACTCCCGCGGCCCAACCGGCATCTCATCTCAGCATTAAAGTCGCGCATTGAAGGCGCATGTGCGTCGTCCTCTCCTTCGGCGGCTTACCTCCGTTCCTCTTTATGATAGGCTCCCCTTGAGCGTGTCGCCGGCCGTCGTGCGTGATGCACAGAGGCACAGAGAAGAAGAAGGAAGGAGAAGGAAGAAGAAGAATAAAGAAGAAGAAGGAGAGAGTGGGGGGGGGGGGGGGGTAGGCCGTGCGAAAGAAAGGGGCTGGCTGCTTTTTTTTCTTTTTGCTTTTCTTGTTTTTATTTGTTTTTTTTCTTGTTTTCTTTTTGTTTTTATTGAATTTATCTGAAAAAGAGGCAAAATACAAAAATAAAGAAACTTAAGCCTAATTAAAAACCTAATCAAAATTTTAGGTGTCAATAGCTGCCCCTCTTTGAAGGTGAGTTCGCAGAGGTTGCATTCAAAGACAAACTGATACCTAAATTTTGTCTACTCATATGCAATAGATTATATCTTATTTTGGACCTAGTGTCCTATGCAGAAAATGAGTAATATAACATTACACATAGTAAGACAGATAAGAAGATACCTGGACATTCACAAGCATATCAAAGAGTACCTGGATAATCACAAGTACTAACCTAGAGGATATTTGGGCCTTTGCAAGCATCAAAATGGATATTTTGGCTGACCATAGGCATTGAAGGGGTACTTGGATGACACAAGTATGAATTCTTGGGGGATACTTGGACATTCACAAGTATCGAAGGGGTACTTGATAATTGGAAATATTGAGAACATACCTTGGACATTTGTGAATGTGTCCTACCTCCTAGCAATTGGGAAATATCGAGGGCGTACCTGGGACATTTGTGAAGGTCTCTCACCTCTCGGTAGTTGGAATATCGAGGATGTACCTTGGATATTCATGAAGGTCTCTCACCTCCTGGTAATTGGGAATATCGAGGATGTACCTAAGATATTCATGAAGGTCTCTCACCTCCTGGTAATTGGGAATATCGAGGGCGTACCTGGGACATTTGTGAAGGTCTCTCACCTCCTGGTAGTTGGAATATCGAGGACGTACCTTGGATATTCATGAAGGTCTCTCACCTCCTGGTAATTGGGAATATCGAGGTCGTACCTGAGATATTCGTGAAGGTCTCTCACCTCCTGGTAGTTGGGAATATCGAGGGCGTACCTGGGATATTCATGAAGGTCTCTTACCTCCTGGTAGTTGGGAATATCGAGGACGTGCCTCGTATATTCATGAAGGTCTCTCACCTCCTGGTAATTGGGAATATCGAGGACGTGCCTCGCATATTCGTGAATGTCTCTCACCTCTTGGTATTATAAACTTGAATATGGTATGAGGCTTACCTGGATTGCCGTAGGCACTTAAAAGGGGTGGAACACCTGGATAGCCACAAATGTACAAAGCACTGGAATACTTGGATGAACATAAGTGTTTAATGATATGATCAGGGACCACTCAGGCTGGTCCAAGCGCTAGAAAACATACCTGGACGGTGGTGCTAAGTAAAGCAATGGAATGCTTGAACAACTGCTATATTATTTGGGGACAACTCGAGCAAGTTGAGTGTCATGAAAAGGAAGTACCTGGACAACGGTGGGTACTTGACGATATGGGGATACCTAAATAGCAGTAGGTATTCAATAATAAAGGGATACTCGGTTAATCATAAGCATTAATACTCTAAGGACAACTCGAACAGGTCGAGTGTCAAGAAAAGGGAGCATCCGAACGATGGCTGGTATTCAAAGACAAGAGGGATACCTAGACAACAACAGGTATTCAATGATAAACAGATACTTGGTCAGTCACAAGTATCAATACTCTGGGGACAACTCGAACAGGTCGAGTGTGAGGAAAAGGGAGTATCCGAACAGTGGCCGGTACTCAAAGACAAGAGGGATACCTAGACAGCAACAGGTATTCAATGATAAACAGATACTTGGTTAGTCACAAGTATCAATACTCTGGGGACAACTCGAACGAGGCGAGTGTCGATAAGAGGGAGCACTCGGCAAGTGGTGGGTACTTAAAGACAAGGGGATACTTAGACAGTTGCAAGCACCCAAACTCAAGGGACGAGTCGAATAGGTCGAGTGTCAAGAAGAGAGTATGCTATTTGCACAATATGCACACATGATTGTATACGCTATGAGCTCAAATGCGATTCATGCATGATAATTTTGTCGGTTTTGCATCTTTTGATTTCCATTGGGGAAGATTTTGAAAGACAACATTCATTTAGAATGTAGATGTCTTGAGCATGACAAATGAGGGACTTTCAGTCTGAAAGGGCTTTTCACTCACTCTCATGGAAAAGGCTATCCTGACCATTGATGCAGGATTTATAAGGACCACACTATCTCACTGTCATCATGTCAACAGGGGTCCGAGTATTCTCGCAAACAGTACGACTTTACCAATGTGAAAGGTCTTTGTTGAAACTATAATGAAGTCTTGGTTAGCAGCTCATCAAAGGGGACCATCAAGGTCAAGGCTTATGAACAGGGTGTCGCACAATCGTCTCCGGGTTTGCAAGTCAAGAATCCTGCGAAAAGAGATAGAGTAATCTTGCCCGTACTTCTTCGAACGAGGTTTATAGACATATGAAATCTTACGTTAATTGAAGTGTCCCTAGTTTGAAGAGACTTTTACAATGGGATGCAACGTAGATTTGGCTCATGTGTAAAAGGGTGAGAGCTGGTGATTGCCTTGGCATTTGTCATCGGTCTTTCTTCTCACGGTCCGATGAAGGTTCTATGGACCACAACAACAATTTCTCTTGGGAATACAAATGACTGTGTTTTTGTTTGGGGCATCGGCCTTGCTTTTACCAGGCACACTGCTATTTCATGCCCCTACTCCTCTCTTCAATTTTTCATTCATGGGCATTGACCTTGCTTTTACCAGGTACACAGCTTTTTATGCCCATGTTTTTTCTTGTTGCTTGAGGAGCTGGTCTTGACAAGTTCAAGCAAATGCCTTTGTTAGACTATGGAGTCTTCATCTTTTGTTGGCACTTCCGATTATGCTACTCAAACAACAGTGGCTTCTGCTTTGCCTCCATGTGAGGGTAAATTTACAGATTCGATTGAGTTGTACAATGGATACAAGTGCGTTAAATAAAGAATTGCTCTTCACGACTCTAGGGCACTTAAATTAACGTGAGTGTTCATATGCAATAAAGACACTCGAAGATTGATGCAAGTGCAAGCAAGAAAATTTCTATCCCCTTTCTCACCTTGTGATGTTGATTTGCTTTCGACTTGCCCCAGTGTGGGGTGGTTCTTTGTCGGGAGTATAGCAGAAATTTGTCAGTGTATGGGGCTCAAAGTGAGCGATGGAATGCCTCTCACTGCTTTGATCATCGTACTATTCGCGAGAGAACTCTTTACCCTGTAGTCATGGAATTTTCTGCACTCATCTCACAAGTGTATAGATGGGGGAATGTGTGTAGGATATGGCTTGCCTTTCATCATTCTGACGCGCCTCATCTAGCATGCTCAATTAATCTTGTATTCTTCACTTAGTTGTCTATTATAATAATCCTCAGTGGAATCAGTGACTTAGACAGACAAAATCATCATGCAGAATTCATCTGGAAATGACATGCAACATTTTGATGAAGCTTGAACTCTACAAAACAAGTGAACGGCTTTGACTCAAAAAAGACACTATTGACAACTTTAGGAGTTAACATTATGGTGTTTCCAAATATGTTAAATTTTGAACATCAAAAGGGTTATTCGCAAATGGGTGTCGATAGTTATCCCTATTGATTAGGGATATGACACATGAAAGATCAGCCAAGGATTGGGAATCTAATCATTGATTTGATGGGCCTTTTTTGGCCCCTGCAGAAGAGAAGATGTACAAGTAGATCAATTAGTCCGGCCAAAATCAAATGTGAGTTGAGGCTTGAGGATTTTCTATCATTTGCTTTGGCGATACTTGAGATGCCATTTTTCTTGGGAGAGTCTATCATGCCTCTCATTGATTTGTTATCTTTGCTTTTGACAGTCAAGTGATCCTACCACGAACAAGAGGGAATGTGTTAGTCATGAACTCTTTCAAGAGTCGAATAACTGGAATCGATACAACTTTACCCTTCACTGGTTTGTAGATGATTGGGTGAACCTGAAGTACAAGGAGGACATGAAGTCTCGTGTCTTCCCCTTCATCAGGTCAATTATTCTCCTTAATTAGCTTATGGATGGCATGTCCCTTTACACGAAGTCAAGTGAATTCGATGCAAGCCATTTCTGTATACTAGCTTGGCCAGTATTGATTTGTCAAATCTAATCATTGAGTTTGGTTCTTGAGTTGTGATGCTCCTTGTCAAATAGGGAAAATATGTCAAAAGTGGGTTCAGATAGTGGGAGTATTGGAAACGATACCAAATTACCCTTCCCCAGAGTTTGTCTGTGCTAGCTCCTAAAGATATTTGAATGTCGATGATGGCTTCTTTATCTTAGCATAGTGCGATGTTTCCTTCAATTGGCCTCCCTCATTTATGACCATTTATGCATGATTGTTGGTCGTTGATTGATCTTCAGCGCCTTCCTTCTGTGGAATTTCTCCTTCTGTCTTTGACTATATGACCATTAGCAGCATTGAGTAAAGTCATGTACTTCAAGCTTCTATGGAATCTGAGATGGACAATCAAAACCTCCAATTCTCTCATGGCAATTACTTCTTACGAGAATATGCATCTGGAGTGAAGCTTCTAAATTCCAAAGTCATTGTCTAGGGTGTGGGGCTATAGATCGCCTTGACTGTCTAGATTTTCTCCCTGTTGAAAATAATCACTTAAAAGGAAGAGGAGGAACTCATTCCTTATGCTGAAGTTGATACTGTAACATCTAGCCGTTTGGGCGCGTCGTGCGACAAGATAGTCATTTGGCTTATGATGGAGCTGGGCAGGAGTGAGGCATGTCATGGATGCTTTGATCTCAACTCTATGCCTGTACCCTCTTTTGGTGTAGGATGATTCTTTCTATTTGCCCCTGTTTTCTTTGCAGGGTGTCTTTGAATTTGGTGAGTTCGCCTGATGCGCTTGCTTCAAATGCCCCATGTCACATTAAGTCAAAGGGGATGTGAATGATCTTCTGAGACATGAAGTGAATGAGTCCGAAAGACAAACATGGTTTAATAATCTTGTTTTGACAAAAGCTTTTGGCAATAAAACATTTTTTGTTTTCAAAAGTATATATCTTTGGGGGGGGAAGAAAGCATGAGGAAGCCCAGCCCTCAGTATTCTTCTTGGATGATAATTTTTTCATGGTTGGATAGCATCACCGGGCTGGTTTGGGATACCACCTCATGCTCTCAAAATATTTTCAACTTTATTTAATAGGTGGATTTACATTTTGGGAAAAGTGTTTTCAAAAGTTAGTTCCTCAAGTGGAATTGATGTTGAAAATAAAAACAAGCCAGACTTAAGAAAGATATACAAGTTCCCACGTAGGGGAGTACGCAAGGAAATTAAAAAGGGTTCTATTTGAGCAGGCCTGCACCCATTTCCCCTGATGGTCCTTCGTTGATGGCGCCCATGAAAAGGTCTCCAAACATGGTGGTCATGTTATCTGGCCCTTCTTTCTTTGTTGCTGAGGGTGGCACTTCATTGCCTGAATAATAACCGGCCTCTACCAGCCCTTGATAGATGTCAGCGGCATGTGTTTCGACATTTCTGCTCTGACTGTCTTCAGAACTGAATACCGCGTTTACTTTGTCGGTGTGATCAGGGAGCGGATTGCTCTGGAATGAGAAAGCTTTAGTGTCTAACAAGTTCTGGATTCGACTCTTGAGAGCGAAGCACTCATCAGTCGAATGCCCCACTTCTTCCATGTGATAGTTGCATATTTTTGACGGGTCATAGTTGGAAAAACTTTCAGCGTTGGGTCGTTTTGGCTTAATCGAAAGGAGGTTCTTCTTCCGGAGGATTGCCAGTACTTGTGACGGAGATCTAGGAAGAGGAGTAAATTGTCTCTTGTTGTTGTAACGCTGGGATGGTTGACGGCTGGTGGTCTGTTGCTATCTTGCGCTTGTCTGAATTGTTGGAGAATGATTGTAGGTTGCATTGACATCTACCAGGGGTTCTTTATCTTTCTTCATGCTGAATCTGCCCGTGGATGTAGGTTCAGTGAACCAACCATCCCTCAACCCTATCTCGATTTGCTCCCCCACTGGAATGAGTTGATTAAATGATTCGGCGATCGTGGTTACCATTCGATTGCGGTACTCGTAAGGGAGAGTTTTGATAAACATCTTTCTCAGCTCGAAATCGGTTGGTTCAGGATTGATTTGGGCGGCCAGATTCCTCCATCGGATAGTATATTCTTTGAATGATTCGTGTTTTTTCTTTTCGGTTCGCTCAAGATCCTCACAAGAAGGGGTAATGTCCATTATGAACTTATACTGCTTGAGGAATGCCTCACTCACTTCGCTCCATGTTTCGAGGAGATTCATGTTTTTTGCAATGTACCACCTCAGGGTAGGGCCTATTAGACTTGATTGGAACAACTGGATCATTAATGGTGCATTATTAACGTATTGGGTCATTCAAACCAAGTATATTTGCAAATGAGCCCCAGGGCAAGTTGTGCCATCGTACTTCTCAAACTCAGGCATTTTGAATTTTTCCGGCATTTTGACATTGGAATAAATGGAGAGATCCGTCAAAATAGGATCTTGGAGACCTTGCAGTTGTTTCAGCCTCTCCTCAAGCTTTTCGAGGCGTTTGTCATGCTCAGTTTTAGACAAACTGTCTGGCTTCGCTTTCTCAATCGCGGTTTGGTGTGGATCATCCTCCAATTCGGGCATGATATCGTCGGTATCTCCACCTTGATCACCCCTAGTAGATGATTGTGGCAACAATACCTCGATTGAGGCCGGGGCGGGAGTGAGTTTGCCCTGGATGGAGTCTATCTGCTTTGAAAGTTGTTGAAGTACATTAAAGACTTGCTTCATTTCACTTTCCATGACCGCAATACGGCTTGGTACATTTTCTTCGGCCATTCTTGCTCTTGCTTTTGAATGAGTCTGGATCGGCGAACGTTGACGTTCCGTGATTACCTAGTCATGAGTAAACAAGCGTGTGTGAATACAAGGCGTAAATAGGGAGTCAGTCCATGATGACAACCTAGTCCTACTATTTTTGTTTATTCATGAAAAGGTAGAGGATTTCCTAAACATTGATTGAAAAAGGGCACGTGACATGTTAACTTGAGCTAAAAGATATTCAATTTGAAAGGCGAAGAAAGCATGAGTTGCAACAAATTTTGAAAAAGGTTTCTATCCCCTTTTTTGAGGCAAATGAAAATTCTTGCGGAAAAGAATTTTGTAACATGCTTGAGAATAAAAACATCAACTGAAAGTAATTTTTTGCAATTTTTTTTAAAACTTTAAAAAAAACTTTATGACAATTACTTTCAAATTTAGATGACCGCGATATTAAATCCTACACTAATCATGGACTACTCAATATATACAGGAAGGTAAGTAAATTGTAAAGTACACGAAATAAAAACTTACTTCACACGAGAAAATTGATGGCAATCACATAGACATGCGTATGATATGTGTGGCTCGATTTCTAACTGAGAAGGTTTGTTGAAATTAAAAGGATATCCGCCCATCGCAGTCTCGCGTTAGCAGCATACCCTCCTAACCTCGGCTAAGAAATTCGGGGAAAAGAAAGGCAACCTCTACATCGCAGTCTCGCGTTTGAGGTCGTATCTTTCTTAACACCATCCTATAAATCCTATGGCGGCCCAGGTTCGGCGGCCGGGTTGTGTGTGCCATGTGTAGTGCTAAAACATTTAAGGATGCACAACAGTTTATAATCACAAAACATTTTATTTTAACAGAATAAAAAAACACTAAACTATTATCCTGTACAAAAGAAAAAAAAAACCCAAGTTAGCAAAGCATTTAAACAAAGATAAAATGGCCTAAGTCCTCAAAAATCGTCCCCAGCGGAGTCGCCAAGCTGTTGCAACCTCTTTTTTTTTTTTTTTTTTCGGCGCCCGCAATCGGGTACGGGTGCCTAAAGGAGGCTAATAGCTCGGCTGAAATTAATTATGCCCGGACTCTCCCAAGTCCACCAATTCACGACTTAATGGTTCAAGTTTTTAACCTGTAAGTTGATTTTTAAAATGGAGTCGCCACTAATCAATTTGGGGTGGGTTGATTAGAAACCCAAGTGAAGTATCGGGAGAAATACTCACTTCTGCACAACCAGAGAAATTAGGATCGGGGACTTGATTACACTAATTAATCACTAATGCCCTTTTGGTACCTAATCTTATTTAAACCCTGAGGTTTTTGAATGTTCGAGGGATTTTCCATGCATTTTTGGGAGGAAAAACATTTTTGAGTCATTTTCTAGTTTTTTTGGACACAAAAGAGATTTTTGGTATTTTTTGGAAAAATACAAGTCTTTTTGGCTTTTTCTGATTTTTTTGGCTTTTTCATGAATTTTTGGCTTTTTTTTTTTTGGATTTTTGGCATTTTTTGGAAAATATGAATTTTTTTTGATTTTTCGGAAAATAAAATATTTTTCAACATTTTTTAAAATATTTTTCGATTTTCTGAAATTAAAAAATTTCTTAATATTTTTTGAAAATAAATTATTTATTATTTATTTATTAAAATATTATTTAAAATAAAACTTTAAAAAGGAAAAGCCGACCGGCCGGATCCGCGTTGCGGGCCCGACTCAGATTTTTTGGTCTTTTTTCTTTTTAATAAACGCAGCCCACACTGGAATTGGGCCTATTTTGAATAAAAAGAGGATACCCAGCCCAAGCTCAGAAACTGACTCGACGAGTGCAGGTCCGACCCGGGGAAACCCTACCCGGAGACGGGGAAACCGAGTCGGAAGGACCCGCGAATCGACCCGGTCTCCAGCCTCCTTTCCCTTTCGTTCGTTCGCGGCGCTGGTGAAGAGACCGGAGCGGCAGCTCGCATCGTCGACGACGGCTACGCGGAGGACGGTGGTGGTCGGTCGTTCGTCGGACTGAAGAGCACGACTCAACAACGGTGGCCGATGACGAGTGGAGATGCAGAGGGGAACGGCATACAGAGCGCGATCGAGGACTGGATCCCACGGTGGCTCGAGGTGACGAGGACGGATGGCGAGCGTTAGTCGGCGAGTGTCGTTACCTGTTCACGGCGAGTTGCGCGAGTCTACCTCTCGGTTCCAGTCGGCATAGCGCGGCAGTGATGTGGGTAGCAGGTGTCGGGACGTCTCTGTTGAGGGGATTTTCGAGAGTACCGGGGGCGATCCGGTGCAGCGGCGACGTCGAGGCGTCGAAAGCAGCGACGGCGTCGGGGTGGTCGGGATCGTTCGGCTCGGCGCAGGGATGGCGTCGGGGCAGCGTCGACTCCACTACTTTCTCCTCGAATCAGACCTTCCCTCCTTCGACTTCTCTCATTCAGCCCTCTCACACTTAGATCTAGCCCTTCATGCTCGGATCCGCCTCAAGCACTCCGGTTTCCCTCTCACTCAGCCTCCACTCACTCGGATCTCTCCCTCTCAAGCTCACCTGCTCGCGGATTTGGGTTCGCTTGCCGCTGGCCTCCCCAGATGTCTCTCGGTGGGAGGTCGTTTAGCTTTCGACCCGATCCTTCGCTCGCTCTTTGATTTCCCCCTTGAAGTCTCTCAAGGGGAAGCTCTCGGAGTTCGCTGCCCTGGTGTCGACGGAGGTGCTCCGCTATTTATAAGCAAGGAGGTCCGGTCGACGGAGGAGCTTGGCTGCCGGTTTTTGGCTTGCCGACCGGACTCCCGCGGCCTAACCGGCGTCTCATCTCAGCATTAAAGTCGCGCATTGAAGGCGCATGTGCGTCGTCCTCTCCTTCGGCGGCCTACCTCCGTTCCTCTTTACCATAGGCTACCCTTGAGCGCGTTGCCGGCCGTCGCGCGTGATGCACAGAGGCACAGAGAAGAAGAAGGAAGGAGAAGGAAGAAGAAGAAGAAAGAAGAAGAAGGAGAGAGGGGGGGGGGGGGCCAAAGCCGTGCGAAAGAAAGGGGCTGGCTGCTTTTTTTTTTTTGCTTTTTGCTTTTCTTGTTTTTATTTGTTTTTATTTTTTTGTTGTTTTTATTATTTGTTTTTATTGAATTTATCTGAAAAAGAGGCAAAATACAAAAATAAAGAAACTTAAGCCTAATTAAAAACCTAATCAAAATTTTAGGTGTCAACATACTGGATAAGAGTGGTCTGGCCAACTCCACTAAAAGACGTTTTGCTTTCGGACGGTTCACATCATGTGCCCTTAAGCCTGTTAGTATCTCAAGCAACACAACGCCGAAACTGTAAACATCGCTCTTTACATATAGATGCCCTGTAAAATCCAAGAGTCTTATGTAATGTTGCAGCAAGCCTCAAAATAAACTTCCTGAGATGCTTCCTAGTATTGTCGAAATTCAAGACCAAATATCCTTCAGCATGAAGTCACCAAAAAGCACTTTACAAAGGAAAACGCTTTGTTGGATTACCAGTTGCTATGTATTCAGGGGCAGCATAGCCATAGGTACCGACGACACGTGTTGAAACATGTGACTCACCCTCTAGGGGACCAGACTTCATCAATCCAAAATCCGTGAGTCTCGCCGTGTAAGACTGCAGAAGAACCCTGCAGTGGATTAGACTTGGCTTCCAGCGTACATATAAATTGCAAACTTTTATGAATCGAGCAAAAAACAACATGGAGAAATCTAAAAAAAAAAAACTGGGCACTGGTTCACGGTCTCCTTTGGGGTTCTGAACTTAATACCAAATCGAAGAAGAATAGAGTTGCAATCAACCATCCCCCTTTCATCAATTAAGCAGAGGGAAACATAGGATCTTCACTTGCTATTATAACTCTTTTCTCCAGGTTAGAGGACACAATTCCAACTCGTCAAAGTGAGATATTGGACATGTCATCATCATCATTATCGTTTTCTCAAGACTTTGACTAGATTGATGATAGAGCTCATAGGAATTTTATGATACAGGACCATAATCATTATAAGGAGGATAAAATATTACCCCATCTAGTAAAATATTTGACGTGTTGAAATCCCTGTGTATCATTTTGCAGGAATTGTGTAAGAAAGCCAGGCCTCTGGCAGCCCCAACCACAATCTTGAGGCGTACATCCCATGGAAGATGAGCAGTGGAGCCCTCTGTACCATAGCATCGGACAGTGGAAAATGTAAGTAATGCCTAAATGCAAGTACAAGTTCAAACTAGCTTGAATTTTGAAATATGCACATGCATCAACTATGACTATCAACTGATCAAGAAGATATGCTAAACAATTGACATTCTTAAGGAGACTTTTCAGAAATTCACAGAGCGATTAGATTACTTACTTCTGAATAGGTGGTTATTCAAGCTGCCCTTTGGCGTGAACTCATAGACAAGAGCTAACTTTCCATCCTCTTTAGAATATCCCAGAAGCTTGACAAGGTTAGGGTGAGACATCCTTCCAAGAAGCTGTATCTCCGTCTGCACAACAATTAGAAAATAAGCAAAGAGAGTCTCGCAAATGGTCAGTCTAAAAGATATGAAAGAAATGGAAGCCTCTATACAAGACCCGGTAGGATTTTTTCTCCTTAGGCTTCAATTGGTCAATAGGAATGAAACAATCACAATACAATAGTTGATATCGAAACAAAAGATACAGAATGGGAACCGAGACCTAATTCCTAATGAATGTTCGGTTTAACTGGTAGTTTGACTGAAGACTCATGGTCATTGTGCGTCTTGTAATATAAAATGCTTATCAATTTTGGTAAATTGTACTTTAGATTGTACTGGCTCTTTATTAAATAACTAGCTCACATTAAATTAGGAGTAGCTATGCAGAATCATTGAAATTTGAAACTATAACAAATCATAATATGCACTCATACAGGTAAGTTCATCTTGAGGTGGTGTATCGACCCTATATCGTTTGATTGGCCGTGCAATTGTTTCAGTTCTTGAATATAGAAGCAGAATTTGCTCAGAGGATGAAGAAAACAAGCTCACCGTGGGAAGAACCACACGTCATTAGTCAAAGAAAATTGAATGATCCCGTCCATCGAGAGACCGATGAGTGACACCAAGTCTCTTAGGGCAATGATTACATAGAAAAGATTGATTATTCAATGGAATGGAGACTGTTAAACTTAAATCTGTGCAATTTCTTTATTCCTTGCAATCGAATTACACTAGTAAGCTCTTTCAATAGTAAGCATCATACAAGCGCACGGCCACACACACTCTCACGGCATGGGTTTTTTAGTCCATTAGAAAATAAGAGAAATGCAAAAGGAAAGTTCTTCACCGTTAGCTAAATGAAGCCCTGTAATCAGAACTGCTGAGGACCTAAGTGACTGCACGCTATCAAGAACAGTGGTAATTGAATCTTCTATATTTCTTTTCAATCGGAATGATTGAAGCAAAAAGCCTTCTTAGATTCTTCTTGTACTTAATTTGAATTCAAAATTTGCACATTATGTTCACTAATGTTGTGTTGGTTAGATAACTGAAAACTTCGCGTGTAGGAAATAGCACCAAACAATATACTACTCAGTCGGGCACCATCTATACTGTTGTCTGCTGCTACTGCCATATCTTTGCACCCCAACAAAGCCAATGAGGCCATCAATGAATCCTCAGAAATATCAGATCTCTCTATAACCAAAATCAGATGCAACTCCACAAGGGCCCTTTCAAACAAAATTGCGAGGCCAGACCACCACTTATGGAAAACCTTGGGACTATCAACTTAAAGTACATTTGAATTTGCGTCTACATAGCCATCGTAATTCAGGTTGTTTAGTATTTCTCTTGCTATTTTCACAATGAGGGTGTGTATTGACACATATGAGTTTGGCATGACAAGCTCCCATCAGAACCATGATGCATTTGGGTTGCTTCGTTTTTAGTAATTGACAAAGCAAAGTATTTATTTTCCAAGAAAAGGAAAATAAAGACAATGTAGTTCTTACCTCCCACTCTCTATGCCCTTGAAAACCATGCGGGTTTAATGTTTTGACGGCTATTATAGTCTTTGTCCTTCCAGACCGTTGCTTCCCCTGAAGCATCCCTTTATAGACGTAACCAAATCCTCCCTCTCCAACCAGCGCATCGGCTCGAAAGTTTTCAGTTGCCTCTTTCAACTCTGCGAAACGGAAGACGGTCAAGTTGGGTTCTGCCAAAATTTCTCCATCTCCGAAGGCCTGATTGATGCGGGCAGCCACCAAGCCATGGCTATTGCTGGCATCAGAAGATGATGAACTACTACTGATTGTCAACTTCATCCCTGCAGTTTCACAAACGGAAAGAGAGACAGAGAAAACAGAGAAAACAGAGAAAATTGCTTCAGACGATGACAAGAAGAAGATTAAACACTCCAAACTGAAGCACAAAGATCCATTTTATACAGACAAAATAGATGTGCAGATAAAAGAAACCTCTCGCAAAAACTTCAAAGAGTACCTGATTTGAGTTGACCAGTAAAGCTAGGAGTAGGGAAGTCAGGAGTACCATAACACACCCCCATCTCTCGCCTCGCCTCTCCCAAAGCTTGTTTCCTCGATCATGCAACGGAAACAACAGTCGATTAACTCGAGCTGAATTCCTAATTCCGTACGTCTTTTTTCGTCTCTTTTCTGGTCCACCGAACACTCCCGGCGGAAAGCAACCTGACTCGCACGCACATTAGTTGACTTTCTTATCTCTACCATAGCAGATCCCACAAAATTCCAAGGCAATTATTGTTCGAACTCGCGGTGGGCTCATTACAGAAGGGAAACAATAAATGAGAGAGAAGATGAAAGTCATTCAGTGGGGGACAAAAAATTAGATGTTTCTAGATTGAAAATCTCTCCTCTAGCCATGGGAGTGCATTTATTAATTAAAAACTAATATTGCAAAAAATCTCAAATTAGTACGTGTGATAAATTTATTTCAAACTAATTTTTCTATCACCAATAACCCCAACCTATTATATCTGTGGAAAATTTACTCAAAACTAATATTTTTACTGTAAAAAATTCCAAACTGATTCATTTGTAACAAATTTACGCTCTGTCAATTTGCATTAAATTAGACTAATACCACTAAAAACCACAAACCGATACACCTATGACAAACGGAAGGTAAAACCTTAAATTGTTATACTTGTCAACTACCACATATCATTCAACTCAGCAATTTGACAATATGATACAATAGAAATTAACAAAAGGTAAAATTGTCACGTGTGTACCAGTTTGTTTTTTAATTAGTTTTTGGTAAATATATCTTGGGTGTAACAATTTGGGATTTTTCGTAATATTAACCCTATTAATAAGTACATTCAATAGAATTTTTTTCTTAGATATCAAATTACACATCGCAGAAAAAAAAAAGTTCATGAAAAATCTCAAGCTTACTTTAGATAATTTCTAATGGTTTATTAACAACTGCAAGCACTTTTTAACACTATCACTTGGAAGATTAACAAGAGCATGCAAAAGATGGGGTTTACATCTCTCCTTTACGTTAACCATGAGCATAACATGATCGGATATATATGGAGACGACCTATGAAGACGGTATGCCAATTTGCCAAATATACCAGGTTAGTATTTAATATGTAAAGTTGGTATCCTAAATAAGTTAGCAAACTGTATTGCAATTAAGCTTTAGTGGGCAAGATAAATTTTTCATTTTGATAATAGAGGAGCACAACCATAAATCGACAAGATATTGTTCGTCCATTTCCAAATGAAGGGGAAAAAAACCCACTGGGGTTGCCACCCTTCCAACATGGAAATGGGAGGTGGGAGTTTGAATTCTTACCTTCTCAAAGGAGTTGGGATAGGGATGATTTAATTTCAAGTGTAAGTTTCGACTCCCATGCTTTGCAAGAAGAGACAGGACAAAAGTCTAAGAGTAAGAGTTAAAGTAGGAGTAGAGTAAAACTGACAAAACAAAATGAAGGAAAAAAAAAAAAAAACAAACCCACACCTGCTAACTAGACTTGTCAAAATGGGTTATAAACCCATATATGATGAGTTAATTCTTTATATAGATCAATTATATTGAGTAAATGAGTCATAAATGAGTTTAAACCTTCTATAAGTGATAAGTGAGTAGTAAATGGGTCGTAATTTGGTCATAAATAGGTTTACAATATTTTTAGACCTAACTCACTTCTCTTACTCTCACTTGATCTAGCACTCACTCATTTTTTGTACTATCACTTTAGTTTGTATACGAGTTTTCCTACATTGGGTTAAATAATGAAGTGTTTTAGCAATGAAGGTCGAGTTAGATCAGGTATGGATCAATAGATTTGTATTACAAATAAATTGATCATAAATAGGTTAATGGGTCGATTTAGGTTGGACCATTTATGACTCGACCCACTTGTTTGATGGGCCTATTACTAACAAGCATTAAATAGTCTTTATAGATAAATAAAAAAATCTTGGATTATGTTCAAGATTTTTACTAGGTACATATTTTTCCTAGAAATTATGTCCCTTGTGGGTGTAAAGAATCTTCTACTCATTTGCCAGTGGACAGGGCAACACGTATCAAAACTCTAAGCCAATAATGGACTTGATATTTAGGAAAAATTCTAAATAATGGCCTAAAGTGCCATCATTTTCTCAAATAATGACATAAAGTGAACATTGTTCCAAATAAGAAATAAGGACTTAAAATGCCATTATTTTCTCAAATAAGGGACTCAAGTGGATTTTGTTTTAGATAAAAGCCTAAAGTGGCTATGTCAGTTTTTAAAAAAAGGCTTGACTTTACGGTAAGTTAAGGGCATTTTCCTCCTTTATCTTTGTTTGAATTTTTCTTCATTTTTTCCTCTTTTTTTTTTTCTTTTCGTGAGTTTTCCCTTTATTCTTCATCGATGGCTAGGCGATGCCCGGAGAGGGCTAGGCAAGGGTTGCCCTCAACTAATCTGGTGAGGGTTACCCTCGTCAACCATAGGCAAAGGACGACCTCGCATGGCCCTCACCATATCTGAATAAGGGTCGCCTCGCTTGCAATTGGTGAGGGCCTAGGCAAGGGTCGTGGCCCTCGCTAGCGGCCGATAAGGGTTATCAGGCCCTCGCCGAAAGGGGAAAAAAATAATTTAAAATTTAAATTGTCTTTTGGCAAAAATACACTTGGCTGACTAGAACATTTAACTAGCCAACGACCGATAGGGTCAAACCCTTATTTGAAATACCCATGGTCACTTTAGGCCCTTATTTAACGATCATTTCATACACTAATGTAATTAATTTGAAAAAATTATGGCACTTTAAGTTATTTGGAATTTTCCCTCATATTTATTCATGTATTTTCATACAAATGTCCCAAAGAATCGAGAGAGCATTGATATGTGAATATCTTCCCCACATTTAATAGCCACTACACTAGAAGAACACTTTTTACGACATTTACAACATCCATGTTAGAATGCCCTTCATTTCAAACGCTCAGACTGTTGGGAGTGAGTCGATCTTGTATTTTCAAACATATTCCATAAGTATGCCACGACAAAAATGTTTCAATCTCATAGCAAATGCCTTCTTCTTTTCCCTGTTCATATCCGCTATTTCAATCGGATTATTCTCGTTTCTCGCCTCAATTTCTTTCTAATATTCTTTTACCTCAGAATTCTAGCTAAATCATCAAAACTCAATTCCATTCATCCAATGAAATGCCCGATCCAAATGGGAGTGTAACAAAGTCCAACCACAGGAAGCAGTAAAACCGATCGCAAAAGTTCCTAGTTGCTAACTCATATCCAACAAAAACGACTAATTATCAAACTTTAAACCATGGAATCACAATTAGAAGTCCACAATTTTCATAAGGGGAAAACAAAAACCTGCATTCTCAGGACGAGACCAGCTGGAGATCACATCCTAAAAGCGCACGAGCCAATGTGAAAAAGACACCAAATGAAAACAAAATAAGAAGGCAAGAAAGAATTGCAGAGAAACCAAAGGAATTACCAGGTTTAAGATGACCTGTGAAGCTAGGAGTTGGATAGTTAGGAACTCCCCAGAAATTTCCATCGGATGATTTATCTTCCCTCCTCCTCAAAACAGTCTCTAGAGCTTCAACGAAGAAGAAGAAGAAGATGACGACGATGGGTAAGTGTGAAAGCAGAAGAAGGGCTTTTTCCTCTGAAGCTGATCATGGTTCATGGACTACTATCCCCCGGAATCGTTTTCATCAAATCTTATAGACAATTCGATTCATGGGTATCTTACTTCTTCTCTCTCTTTCTTTTCTTTCTGGGCGATGACAGAATAAGAGAAAAGGGAGGATAATATTCTCTGACTTGTATTGCTCGGATTACACTGGTCCTAAGTCGCTGACTTCGAGTCCGCGTGGAAAAGCTGGGAAGAGGAGCGAAATGGGCAGAACCGAAATTGCAAGGGCGAGGGAAACAAACGAGACGAAAACGAATCTTAACCGTCTGAACTTCAGTATAGGATCTTGATGTCGGGAAATTCCATGGTAAGGGAGGAAAAATTAACGACGGATGGTGTTAGAGAAAATAATGAATATTAAATTTTTAAAGAAAAATGACCATGAAATTGTCGATTTTAGTATTTGTTAAGGGAAATTACGATATATTGAGATGATTACTAAATAATAGGGCCCCTTAAATCTACAAATTAGTTACTGGGAATATGAAAATAATTTTTTTTTTTTTGGTAAAAGGTAATAATATAAAGAGGAAATGTCAAGAGTACAAAAAAATACGGCACGAAAAACTTACACTCAAGATGATAAACATAATGAGTGGAAGTATGCCATGATGTAAAAACACAAGGCAATGCCTATAAGAAGGCAAACAACAAACTAGAAAGGCACGGTATGAACAACCGGCAAAGAAACAAACACCTCAGCGCAGGAGGAGAGACGTCGGCTCTAGAGCACTAGAGCACTAGAGCACTAGCATTTCCTTGAAGAGTTGATTGAAACCAGGGTCGATTACGGGTCTCCCAAGAAGATAATGGGATCGATGCCCCAACTCCTTTGCAACCTTTGGTTTCTGAAGCCATCCTCAACGTTTCTGAAGGTGCTAGCTCTATCCTTAATCATCTTAAGAAGATGGTTCTTCATAGCCAGGATGGTAAAGGGTTGTTCTTTGAATAGGATGCTATTCCTATGTTTCCAAATAATGTGACAAAGAGCCCCAAGGGAAAAGCAAGCAATGCATTTAGAGAAGTCCTTACCCTTCAAGAAAGAGGTGGCCCACCGGAGATTCTCTCCCCAAGACCTGTTCTGCCAAGGTAGATTGCATCTCGCCGCCCAAAAGAAAGCAACACCGGTCGTGACAGAGCAATAAAAAAACAAATGATTTATGGAATCAGGCAATCCATTGCAGAACACGTAGGATCCCCTCTTTATTCTACCATGAGCCAATAACAGAGATTGTGTGGGCAATCTGCGTTTGGCCATAAGCTAAAGGTTAAGCTGATACCTTGGCGTGATTACATTATCCCAGATGAAATCATGCCAAAAAACGATGTTCCGCTTGCTCCTGATGGTTTCCCAAGCATTTTCTACCGTGAACCGGCCCGACGGGTTCTCCCGCCAACAACAACAATCTACTACTTGAGTAAGAGTTGGAAGAGGATAATCCCACGATTCAAGGATTGTTTTGAGAGGCGGCTAGCATTAAAGAAAAGATCTGCAACTGAGGCCTGTCTAGATAATCCTGAGCTATAGATAAGCGAGTCTGAGAAGATTAAATTTAGCGGTCCCCTAGGGTGCCAGTTGTCAAACCAAAGAGAGACCGAGCGGCCATCCCCAATCCTCCAAAAGAAGGCGTTTTGAAATTCGCTCCTGAGACTTAGCTTCTTCCAGGCCCAGGAACATCGGGTTGGCTTCCTAGCGACCCAAAAGTTTTTGTCCTTTTAAAATGTGGAGTGAACCCACTTGCACCACAAAGCTTCTTTATCTGAGAATAAGAGCCATATATGTTTCAACATGGCAGCCTTGTTGCAATTTTTAAGCCTCCTGATACCAAGCCCTCGTTCCTTCTTTGGAAGTCATATATCCTCCCATGCAACCATGGCACCCTCTCTACCTAGCTCCGGGCCTTTCCAAAGGAATTGTCTAAGGATTTTCTCAATCTAATCTAGAACAGCTACATGTAGAATAAAAACACTCACCCAATAGGCTTGGATAGCTTGAAGAACTGACTTGATGAGTTGTAATCGCCCAGCCAGAGAAAGGAAGCAATGAGTCCAAAATTGAACCCTCACTTTGATGCGGTTGACGAGAGTGCAACAGTCAGCCTTGGTGAGCCTTGATGTAATGATAGGAACCCCCAAATAGCGAGTCGGCAAGTTACATTCGTGAAAACCCAACTTAGAGATAATCTAGTTTCTTAAGGACGGTGTGCCTCTAGCAAGGAAGATTTCACTTTTATTTAGATTTGGGAACAATCCACTCCAAGTAGAGAAGGTTTGAAGGCCTTCTTTAAGAATAGTTATAGTGGGCAATTCCGCCTCCGAAAACAAGAAGACGTCATCCGCAAAGAAAAGATGCGAAAGGCTCGTGGGCTTGCATCTCCAGAAGAACTTAAACTCTGGCTTCAAGGAGCATTTATATAAGATCCTTGATAGGACTTCCATCACTAAGGTAAATAAATAGGGAGAAATAGGATCACATTGACGAAGTCCACAACCACTCACGAAGAATCCATGAAGCTCCATATTCAAGGCAATCGAGAACTTAGGAGTGCGAACACACGTCATAATCAGCCGAGTGATAAACTTAGGGAAACCAAAAGCCAAGAGAGCTCTCTTAAGGAACTCCCAATTGACCGTGTCATAAGCTTTTCTAAAGGCCACCTTGATTGCACACTTAGGTAGGTATGGTTGAAGATGGAAGCCGAAAAAAAGCTCATGGACTAGCAATATATTATCTCTAATCCTCCTACCCTTCACAAATGCGTTCTGAAAAGGGCTAATGACGTCATTCAAGACTGCTGCTACCTGGTTGGCCAACACTTTGGTAATATACTTGTAGATAGTGTTGCAACAGGCAATGGGCCTATAATCCTCAATTGAAGACGCATTCAGCACTTTCGGCACCAACACCAAAATTGTGTTATTGATCTCTCTTAGGAGCCTCCTGATGGAGAAAAAGTCCAACACTGCTGCAGTAACTAGGTGCCCTAGTGTCTCCCAGTTTTCTTTAAAAAATTCAACTATGAAGCCATCCAGTCTCGGTGCCTTACCCCTAGCTAGAGAGAATAAAGTATCATGGATCTCAACTCCGTAACTGGACGAGCTAGGAAACTAACTTGATCAACCGAGAGAGGATGCTGGATTATTTCGCGAATCTCCTCTACCAAAGGTCTATTCAGCTGAGCTTACGGCGCTAGGAGGTCTTGAAAGTATTGAAGAAAGCATTGCTGAACCCACTGCGAATCAGAGATAAGGTTCCCCTCGGAGTCCTGGATAGAAATGACTCCATTTCTCAATTGTCTCTTTTTGACATACTGATGAAAGAATTTAGTATTGCGGTCTCCCTTTTTGAGCCACCTGACTCTTGACTTCTGCCTGAAGAAAGACTCCTCCATGGACCTTAGCCTAGCAAAGACACATCGCTGTTCCTTTTCCAACTCAGCCAGATGAGTAGAAGCAGGCTCTTGCAGCAACTCCGCCTACATGGTCTCTAAGGCCGTTCTCGCCTCTAACATTCTGACTGAGACGTCAGGGAAAGAAACTCTATTTAGAGTCTTAAGTCGTTGTTTGAGAGCCTTCAGCTTACATACAAGTCTAAACATAGGAACTCCTTCCATAGGGGTCTCCCAAACTTGAGAAACAATAGTATTGAACTCCATATGCTTCATCCAGAAGTCATAAAACTTGAACAGCTTCCTCCGAGGAATCGGGTCAAGTATCTTGACCACCATAGGAGTGTGATCAAATATACCCGGCGACAGGAAGGAAGCTTCAGAGTACGAGAATTCATAGCTCCATTTGCAATTCACTAGAACCCTATCGATCTTTCTTGCTTTTCTGGTAAAGCCCATTGAAGTTGTCCAAGTGTATATGAATCCTGCATACTTGAGATCTTCGAGTTCTGCCTATGCTAAGCACTGTCCAAACTCGTTGAAACATGGTATCCAAGCATCGGATTCGCTGACCCGGTCATATGGGTTTTTAATTGCATTAAAGTCTCCCATCACAAGCCAGGCCGAGTTTTGCAAAGCAATACTTCTAAGAACCAGATCCTCCCACAGAGTTCTCCTGAGCATGAACATGTGCTCGCCATAAACCACTGACATGCAACAAGCCACTCCAGAGTCCAACCATTTAAGGTTCCCATACACCGCTTGAGCTGAAATAGAGAGAGCTTCAAAGCTAACCCGAGCTAGGTCCCATCTAACCCAAATCCTACCCCTAGAGGAGAACTCATAGTTTGAGATCCAATACCAATCTCTCAACAAGATCCCAGAGATGGAATTGAAGTCATTTTGTGGAACCTTCATTTCCAATACACCGATCAAACACAACTGGTTTGAGATAGCCAAGTTTCGAATCTCAGCCTGTCTGGTGGGGTTAACAAGACCCCTCACATTCCAACAACCTATATACATATATACAAAGAGAGAGAAACATGATTACCTCCTCGTCGGTAGCTTGCGCCGACTGAAAGGCGGAGCAGGCAAAAAGGAGTGAGGTGGCGGATCAGGAGCTAGATCTAGCAACTTGTCTTGGATAGACTTCACACCCATAGCACCAGGAGGAGCTTTTGGAGATGGGTAGGGGGTAGCGGGTCATCTGAGCTAGCAACCCGATTTGCCAAACCATCCGACTCCTCTCCAGGGCTCACCAGCTCTATCGAATCTTCACCGGGACTGATCGGCTCCTCTTTAGCTGAGAGGGCATGTGCTTTCATCCTTGTAATAATTTTTAATCCTCTCTGGGCATTGCGAGTTGAAGTAGAAGGTAGACTCCTATGTACTGCAGTTGTGTTCTCCTTGTTTGTGTGATCCTCATCCCCCGAGCTAACCAGAAGTGTCGAGGCGATTTCCCTATGATGAGGGTCATTCTTTTTCTTCCCTTTAACAAGATTCCACCCCGTCTTAGCCTGTCGAGGTCCATTCTCTAACCCAGAATCATCAGTAGGTAGACATGACGTAGCAAGAGGGGCGAAATTAGTTTGCTCTTGTTGAGCCTGCCTTTGTTGGCCTTCAACTTCTGCAGGGGCTTTCAAAACAGGAGGAGAGAGGGCCAGAGGCGTACCTTGGGGAACAGGGGGAGCAACGACTGGAGCCTACTGAGCAGAAGGACAAGCAGGGATGGGGGCACATTTGTGGCCGAAGATGTCACACCCTGAATATGCAGTAGGTACACTCCACTTCCACTTAGCATGATTCACCCTTGTGAACAACTTCTATAGTATCATAATTGGGCTGCTTCGCTGTAATTTCAACACAGACCCTGGCAAAAGCCAGTATCTTCATCTGCTCAGTGCGCAAGTCCACATACAGCGGCTTGCCAGTTGTACTAGCCACCTTGCTGATCCCTTGCAAAGACCAGAAGGCAAGAGGAAGGTTCCTCAGCCTAATCCACACAGGCACAATCAAATGACTATTTTTCTTTAGCTCCGATGCAGGTTGCCATTGTTGCAAAACTAAGGGCACCCTAGCAATCGTGATAGGCCCCCCTCTAGGACCTTTCTACGAAAATCTCCATCAGGCACATGGAAAAAAAAGAAGCCTTGTCCATTAGACATTACCTCTACCAGATTCGGTCCTCGCATGTTTTTGAGGGCCAATTTAGTTACTTTGAACGGTAATATCTTGCCAATAAAGTAACCCACAAGGCACTCTTGCAACTTAGGATATGCAACCTCAAGTATATCATCAGATAACTCAACCACCGGTTTGTTGTTGACATATGAAGGAGGAAAATACTCCAGATCATAGCCTTTTGCAGCAACCTTGGCTACGCTGGCCCAAGTACGAGCATTCGGGTTCTTGGACTCCTTTCTAGGCTGAGGGCACTTAGAGCTAGACCTACCTCAGCTTCTACCTCGAGCCCAACAAGAGCAAGAGGAGATCGAGCCACATGAGGCTTATTGCTCAAAATAGCCAGAGACGAAGTAGCACGTCTTGAATCCTCCTATGATGTACCAACTTGAGGCGAATGGCCATGAACGGGAGGATACGGGCTATGAGCACTAGGCCCTTCCCCAGCGTTGTGGGCCAAACCCGACTTGGATGCCATTGCAATAGATAAATCGCAACCACAGCAGCAACATATGAAGAAAATCCCTACCCGAGCTCACACATTATGGTCCAACCTACTAGCGCAGTGCGCTAGTGAGAGAGGAGAAGGAGGAGTCTGACGACGACGGCGGAGGATGGTCGGCACGGCGGCAGAGGCATCGTCCTGTTGTGGGGCTAGTGCTGATGTGAGTGGGGTGTCCGACGACGGCGGTAGGGGTTGCATGAGGTTCCCTAGAGTGGTTCGGGTGAGGGCAAAGCCCTAGGGAAGGCTTGACGGTGGAACTCGGCAATGGAGCCCAATGGTTGAGGGTGAACCCTAGGGACTGCTCGGCATTGAGAGGAGTGCTTGGCGATGGGAGTTCGCTCGGCGGCCGAGGGTGAACCTTAGGGAATGCTCGGCGACGGTGCTCGGGGCGGAGATCAGCGACAGAGAAATGCTCGTGGGCACTCGGCGACGGGAGGAGTGCGCTGGGGAGAAGCTCGACCCACCAGCGCTAGCTCGACCTGCCAGTGCGGCCGAGGGCGAGGCCCTAGGGCGAGCTCGGCGGCGGCGCTCAGCAATCGACCGCGAGCTACTCGGGAGTGCACTCAAGAGAAGAGGGTTTTGTTAGATGAGATCTAACCATGGTTTTTTCATTGTGCAAGGTTTAAAACAAAATTTGTTGTTTGCAATATTTTATGGAAAGTTAGAAAATGTTAGGAAATTCCGCCTTACTATACTTTAAGATAAATTAAAATATTTGAGGGATGATTTGCCAACTTGTCAATCATAATGACTTAATTGCTGAGTGCTAATATCTTCATTTCATGTTACCATTGCAAACTCCATAGTCAAG
The DNA here is from genome assembly GCA_017140185.1 of Eucalyptus polyanthemos subsp. polyanthemos. Taxonomy (NCBI): domain Eukaryota; kingdom Viridiplantae; phylum Streptophyta; class Magnoliopsida; order Myrtales; family Myrtaceae; genus Eucalyptus; species Eucalyptus polyanthemos. Next base: position 53,907,027 of record CM029464.1, read on the forward strand.
CTACCATTTATAAATTTAAGTTACTAGTTGTGAATAAAAATGACTTACGATGATTAGAAACAAATTATGATCCATGAAGTTGAATTAAGGTCTTATATGGGACATGTCCCAATTCTTTCCTGCGGACCCAAGGGGCAACTTTTTTTTATTTTTAGTCCTGCATTTGCTAATTCTTGAGATAGTAACGGGATAGATAAAATTTAGAGAGAATTTAAACCGACTTTATCTAATATTGGCATGTGATAAGAAATGTCTCTTATCAGCAACAAAATAATTAGATATGTCTTAGCTGTAACATGATAGCGCCGAATGACATATCTTGTTCATTTTAGATGGACAACTCCGCAGATTTTCGCTTTAAAATGACTCCATCAATTTACCCAACCATGTCTCATAGCTCAAAAATCACTAAGAGAATGGACCGAACCATATAACACTTCCTGGGAATTGATTGCGGACTGAGTACAACATAAATAATTTCATGACAGTCTACTGATGTTCAAAGTCTTAAGAATGTGTATGATAACTTTTCTTTTTCTGGTCAGAATTATTTTTCTGTTTCTTGAAATAGGTTTGGAACAAAAATTCATTTATTTGTTAATGCAATTTCATTTTTCAATTTATGGGATAATTTTTTTTTCCAGAAATAGGCTTAGAACATAAATAAGAAGTAAATTTTTTCTACTTCTCCATTTCTAGAACATAATTAAAAATAAAAACTCTTCTCATTGAGCGCCCTTGCTACTAGTCTCTTGCCATTGCCCCCTACTGCCTGTAGTCCTCAGCCAACCACCTTCCATCATCGCCCACCAGCCACCTTTGTTCGCATCCTCTGCTGCCCCATGTCGTCCTCTGCCAGTCACCCAAGAGAGAGAAATTTTTAATCGTTATTAAACATGTATTTTTTCTCAAAAACTCATTCAGGAAATAAAAGTAGAAAAAAATATTTTTGGCAAGAAATTTTGTTTAGAAATAGAATGGTGGTCATTCACCCCCTAAGCATGAAAGAAAGCAAAAGAGCTTGGACTCTTGAAGAACCATGGACTTCTATTGTGAACCTCAGATTGTTGACAAAAACGAGGATTAGCCTTAGAAAAACAGTTCCTCCCTTAAACAAAAGTACATTCACAACATCTCAATTCACAAGGCGATGAACATTCACGGAGAAGACAACACCTAGTAATTGCCGGTACAATGGAAATGAACATTCAAAGCCAAAGATTAATTTTAGGAAAAATGGAAAAGTGTGGATGTTGACACCTAAATTTTGGCGATCCAGTCATTTGTTTTTAGAAAATTAGGGATTAATTTTTAAGCTCTAAAAAAAGGGAAAAAAATAAAAAAATAAAAAATAAATAAAATTTGCATAGCATATAATTTTTGGTCATCGAGCAAATAAAATGAAAAATAAGGGAGGATCAATTTGATCGATTATGAATGGAAGGTGGAAATTATGATTAGCCACCATTGCTTTGACAAATATTCAAATCTTAGTAAATGTGGAAGCAAATTCTCAAGTCAACGATCAAGAGCTAAGAAAGAAAGCAGGAAATTTGATAAAAAGGATGGAATCAAAGCATTCAAGGAAAAATCAAGCAAATCGCGAGATCACACTCCAATTTATAGACCATGATTTAAGGCAACAAAGAAAGGAAGCTTGAAAATTGCCATGGAAGGGGGTGCTCGGAACCACTATAAAAGGGGTTGACTCGCACGGATGATGGAGGCGAAATTCATGAAAAAGGGAGGAAAGCATGAGAGAATTCGTGAAAGGACAAAAAAAAAGCATGAGAGAAAGAGAAGAAAAAAATGCAAGCATAAGAGAAAGTGCTGGAAAAGAGAACAGAAGGAAAGGGAACTTTTCTCTCGTCCATTTGGGGAAAAGTTCAAAAGAAAAGAAGCTTTTCTTTTCTCTGAGAGGAAAGAAAAGAAGTCAGCAGCATAGTGCATAAGAGAAAGGGAGTGAATGTGAGGGCGAAAAGAAAGGAAGAAAAAAGAAGAAAAAGATCTTCTTTGGCATCCTCCTCAGCAGCTGCCCGAGCTTCGCCCGTCCATTCATCCCGGCTTCCTTCCACCCGAGCGCTGCTCACCGCTGTGCCACTGTGCTGCCGACGCAATAACCCTTTGCCATTGTTGTGTTGCTCGCTCACGCCTCCACCTCCCTTTGCATTTATCTTTGCCTGAGCGCTAGCGCCACCTCTGCTGGACGCTGTGCCTCTGCGATCCATCCATCACTGATGCTTGCTACCGCCGAACGCTCGTGAGCACCACCCACGAGCGCCACTCCATCCCCCCTCTGCAGCTGCCATCGCTGCGCCCCCTGCTATTGCTGTCGCTCGCCCACGCCTCCCTCTGCCTTAGCACCGCCGGCCTTCCGCCACTACTGCTGCCTTTCGCAACTTTTAGCACTCGTTGCCGTGCCCTGCCCATCACTGCACTTGTCACCACTCTGCCTCTTCGCTCTACAACCCCCTTTGTTGTTATCGCTCGCCTACGCCTCCCTCTATCCGACGCCCGTGCGCCCGTCCCATGCAACTCCGAATGCCCGTGAGCACCACCCCGATCTGCGAACGTTGATGCTAGCAACCCGCCACCGCCTCTACCTGAACGTTGCTCGCCTCTGCTGCTGTTGACACTCACACCATCGCTTGTCACCGCTCCAACACTGCTGCTGACGCCGTGAGCACCCGCCACCGTGCCTCAGCCCGCTTGTCGTCGTGCCACCACTGCTGCCAACGCCTGCAACCACCCACTGCTGCCGTCGCCGTACCACCGCAACACCTTTGTCTTCATTGGCTTGAGTTTTGTGCTGCTGTTCCTTCCTTGCAGGTGCCAGCAACGACGAGCCAAGCCAAACACCACTAGCTATGACCCCTGATGGTTTTAGGCGATAGGCCTAAGTTGGCCCGTTTGCTCATGTTGGGCCTGAAAGCCCGGCCCACAGGATTAGGGCCCATGGATGAAGGGGTACGTTCCTTTCTGTTAGAGAGACGTATAAAAGGAGAAAGAGAGAGGGAGGAACACAACCGTTGGCATAACGTACGTTCCTCTCCCTCTCTTCCTCTAAAAGAAAAACGAGCGCAAACGGCGACGTCATCTTCCCTTCAAGGCCAATCGACGTCATCGGATCGAACATGATCGTTTTTTTCTTTCTCTTATTGGCATTGGTGTTTAATCTGTGGCTAACAAGGTACGCTCGATTCCGTGGTGTGCTTTAGGATCGGTGATACATGTATTTCCTGGGCTTATCTTCTGCATTCGTTTTAGGGGTTCGATTTAGTGTCGAATCCGTTTTCGGGGATCCGAAATTCCCAACATTGGTATCAGAGCCCTACTTCATGTTTTTCCGACCCCTTTGATGTTTTTTGATTGATTTTTAGCGAAAATAATTGGCTGACACGGATCGGGGCGAGAAATCCCGACACCCGAGCACTGTTAATCCATTTTTTCGAGTTTCCGTAAGTCGAAATCAATTTCTGAAAGCATAGGGTGAAAGAGCTTATTGAGACGAGTCCATCGACATGTCGTGCGCTGCCGGGAGATGCCGGATGCGCCCACACGCGCGGCCAGAAACCGCTGTGCGTGGGCGTCCCGCACCTAAAACGCTGGCTCGGCCAGCGCGTGTGCCACACGCGCCGGTCAGCGAATCGGCATGTGCGTGCCGTCGGCCGGCGAGCCAGCACGCGCCGGTAAGTGAACCAGCGCGTGCTGATGTCATCGTGACGTCATCCCGCACACGCGTGCGGCATGTGCCGGTCGGTTCCTCCGACCCGGCCCGATCGGTCGGACCGCCCCGACCGGTCCGACGACCGACCCGACCCGTTGACCCGTCGACCCGACCGCTGACCGTTGACCGTTGACTAACGACCGTTGACCGCTGACCTCTGACTTTGACCGTTGACCTGAAAAAAAAAAGGGAAAATAATTTGTTTCTTTTTTAATTATGTTTATGTGGGTTATAAGTAATCCATTGTTTATATTCTGCATTTGTTGCATGAATCATGGAAAATTATGTATTTTCCCTTATGTTCATTATGGATTATAAGTGATCCATTTTTAGTTCTGCATTTGTTGCAAGAACTATGATGCATTATGCATGGATACTTGCAATACCAAGAACAGATGAGGGAAGTGCAAGACTTAAAAGGCTGATGACAGAGTTAGCTGATTATCGGTGGCATGACGGTGATTTAGTATCACATGTGGTCAGGGTCAATCAGATGATATAGGAAATCATCTTGAATTGTTATCTTATGCCGGATTTTGAGAAAGTGCCGACTTTGATGAATACTTTTCCACCTGAATGGCAAGCAGTATTAGATCGGCTATGGGAGGTCAACGTGGTCCCGGGTTATAGGAGGCTAGTGGTAGCTTTTGTTAGAGAGTACTATATGATTGAGTTAACCAAAACTTCAACCCTTAGATTGAGTGCCACATGGCACAGAGTGAATGTGCCTTGGAGGCGACATGAGAGCTCTCTAAAAGTTTTTCCATGGTTGGCAAATGTGCCTTCAAATTTCTCAGATATTTTAACTAATAGATTAGAAGGAACATTCCCTATTTATTTCTTAAATTAGTTTGAGAATTTTTTGGCTGTGAATATCTCTTTCTATGTTGATATTTTCCTTTGCATATATTGCTTAGTGTAATAGATAGTTGTATTATGTGAAAGCATTGTTATTCTATTGGATGTTAGATATTATTTGTTTTCTATTATTGTTTATTGTTGTGGGTAGTTCATAGAAGTTTTTGTAACTTCATAGAATTTATTTTGCATAAGACAATTATATTAATAATAATTTTGAGTTAGGATTTTTAGAGGATGATTGGAAACGTAGTGACCTTTTTTATTCTAAAACCTTACTTGAAATTATTCATTGATATGATGGGTCTGTGCAAAGTGGATGCATAAATGATAGGCATTAATTATTTGTGCATGTATGTCTGATGTGTTTAGATTGATAGTTTAAACAATTAAGAATGTAATTGCTTATATGAACGGTAACAATTGTGAAATATTGAATATGAATATTCAATATGTGCTAGAAAAGCAAGAAGCACTAGAAGCTCTTGACTATATTATGGAAGTTCTTGAGAATGATGTGCGCCACCTTGAGCTAGTAGAGGACTGCCTATAAGCATTTGAGCTGAAAATAGATATTTGCAATGCTGGTTTTAGCTCAGAAAGGGCTTTGAGCTCTAAGCGCAAGTGTATTGATTCGTTCAATATTTGGGAATGCAAATGATCAAGTCCTTATCGCAAGAAATCAAGAGTTAACCAACACAAGAGAGGAAAACGTCCTCAAGTGAATAAATGTCAAGGGTGAGGTGTTACAATTGTGACAAGAAGGGTCACTATGCTCGCAATTGTTGTGAGTCGAAAAAGGTAAACACCTCTTGTACATTTGAGAACTTTGCTTGTGTGTCAAGTTCTATATTATTGGCTGAATCCAATCCTTTGTGGACTGTAGATTCATGAGTGATAAACCATGTAGCGAAGGATAGAGAATTCTTCGTGTAATTCGGACGATACCAACTAGAACTAAGTGTATCTATGAGGGAAATAACTCCAGAGCTGAAGTGAAAGGAATTGGCACCTGCCAACTGAACATGCGTGGTGAACGCACTTTGTTCCTACATGATATTCTATATGCTCCGGAAATTTGTCGAAATTTAAGTGTCTGTTTTGATGTTGGTTAAGCTTGGTTTTAGTGTGAACTTTTGTAATAGCTATGTAGATTTGTATTTGGATACAAACTACTATAGTTGTGGTCACTTTCTGGATGATTTTATTGTACTAGATGTTGACTGTGATGATGTCAATATTTGTTATTCCCTTGTTTCACGTCTTCTACTTAATATGATAATGATGTGATTATGTGGCATGCTAGACTTGGTCATATTGGCCAACAACATATGAATAGACTAGCCAAAAAGGGCTTGTTGGGCAACATTGAAAAAGTCGATTTGCCCATATGTGAGCATTGCCTAGTAGGGAAAATGATAAGGAAACCATTTGGAAAAGGTAAAAGAGCTGAATTTCCTTTGCATTTAATCTATTCTGACGTCCGTGGTCTAATGAATGTGAAAAGAAGGCATGGGACTGTTTATTTCATCACTTTTAATAGATGATTATACTCGATTCGGATATGTCTATTTGATTTCTCATAAATCTGAAGCATTAAGTTGTTTCAAAAGGTTTATGAACTTGGTAGAAAATCAATTAGACAAGAAAATAAAAGCATTGAGATCCGATCAAGGTTAAGAATATTTATCTGATGAGTTCAGAAAATTATGTGATGAAAAATGAATAGAAAGACAGTTGTCTATTCCATATACTCCTCAACAAAATGGTGTTGTGGAAAGAAGGAACAGAACCCCACTGGAAATGGTTAGGTCCATGATGGCGCATGCTAACTTACCTATTACTTTTTGGAGTGATGCGTTGTTAACTGCTGCCTATATACTTAACCGGGTACCTTCCAAATCAGTTACTTCCACTCCATATAAGTTATGGACAGGTAGAAAACCGGATTTAAGTTTTCTTAAGCCATGGGGTTGTGCTTCCTATACACATGAGTCCTCTCACAAGTTTGGGAAATTAGGTCCCAGAGGAAAGAAGAGCATTTTCATAAGATACTCCGAACACTCGAAAGGGGATGTGTTCATAGGTGAGCAGGAAAGTGGGAGTATAACTGAATTTGAATCATGGGATGTCACATTCTTAGAGGATGAATTTCCTAAGAAGGGCGAAATAGGTGAGGATTACTCCCTATTTGAAACCTTGGATCAAGATAATGATATTAGTAGAATTCGTCCAAGTGGGAGTAATATGAGAAATGATGAATTGAATTCAACTCATTCTCAATTACAACCACATGATGAGACAACATCATCATTGTCTAATCCAAGTGGGAGCATAATGGGAAATGATGTGCAAAGTGTACAATCTCCCATACGGCGAACAAGTCGTCAGAGTATTCATCGTCGACGTTTTGACGTTGAAGGGGAAACTTTTATGGTTGCTCCACAAGATGAGGATGAGCCAAAAAATATTAATGAGGCTCTGAATTGCCCTAGTAAGGAAAAATGAATTCATGCAATCGAAGAGGAAATTGAGTCAATGAAATCAAACCAAGTCTGGGAACTGGTTGATCTTCCAAAAGGACACAGAGCTATTGGGAACAAGTGGGTTCTCAAAATAAAGCGAAAGGTTGATGGCTCGATAGAAAGGCATAAGGCTCGCCTTGTAGCAAATGGGTATAATCAACATGAATGAATTGATTATGAAGATACATTTTCTCCTGTAATGAGATTTACATCGATTCGCATTATTCTGGCAATAGAGGCTAGTATGGATCTTGAATTACATCAAATGGCTGTAAAGACTTCTTTTCTCAATGGAGAATTAGAGGAAGAAATATATATGGAACAACCTGCTGGTTTCATATTGAAAGGCCAAGAAGAAAAGGTATGTCAATTTTTGAGGTCGATATATGGCCTTAAGCAGTCATCGAGACAATGGTATATACGTTTTCATAATGCCATAATGGCATATGACTTTACAATGATAGATGATGATCATTGTGTATATATCAAAAGATCCAAGGATCAATTTGTGATCATATCATTATATGTTGATGATATACTAATTGCCGGAAGCAATATGGAGCTTGTTAATATTGTCAAGAGTCGGTTGTCTTCCAACTTTGAGATGAAAGATATGGATGAGGCTGCATACATTCTTGGAGTTAAGATTTCAAGAGATCGTTCGAAGAGATCGTTATCTCTTTCGCAAGAAACATATATAAACAAGGTTCTTGAACGATTTAATATGCAAGATTGTAAACCCATAGACACTCCTATTGCAAAAAGTGAGGGATTGAGCCACAGATTGTGTCCAAGGACTCCACAAGAGAAGGAACAAATGAAACATGTTTATTATGCTAGTGCTATTGGGAGCTTGATGTACGCTATGATAAGTACAAGACCTGACATATGTTTTGCAGTTGGAATGGTGAGTAGATACCAATCTAACCCAGGTCTAGCACATTAGAAGACCGTTAAGAGAATACTGAGGTATCTAAAGGGAACTGCTGATTATACGCTGAGTTATTAAGGAAATGATCTGCAACTCAAAGGCTATTCAGATGCTGATTGGAGATGAAATTTAGATGAAAGTAAATCTATCTCTGGATTTGTTTTCTTACTAAATAATGGCGCTATATGTTGGAGCAGTAAGAAACAAATGTGTATAGCCTTGTCCACGATGGAAGTTGAGTTCATGGTATTATCAGCAGCAGTATAAGAAGATGTTTGGCTTAAGAGATTTTTTGAATCATTTAGGTGTTATTGGAAGTGCTGCAAATTCATTGTTAGTTAATTGTGGTAGCCAAGCAGCAAAAGTGTACACCAAAGATCCAAAATATCATGGCAAGACCAAACATATAGATACCAAGTATAATTTTATCAAGAATATGGTTGCACGAAAATATGTGAACTTAGAGTACATACTACGCATAAAATAGTAGCATATCCTATGACAAAGCCAATACCTAGATATGTGTTTTGTGGCCATATGAAATCTCTAGGATTGCGGAGAGGCTGATGTACTGAATATTGTAATTTCCTTAAGTGTTCACATTTGATGAATTTGGGTTTTTATTATTAATGCCTATGAATCTTTGTTTGATCTTTATGCATCTTAATGCTTAATGCATTACTTTAGGTTGAGAAAGTATGTCGGACAGATATAAGATTAACTCACTCACACGGGTAATCGCCTCTATTTACTGTGTGATAAATAGAGATGAGATTGTTTTTAAGCTTATTATCTAGGTGATAATCGAGAGCTCAAGCTTAAAATACATATATCGCCTTAACTGAGTGTTAAGATGATGACATACTACTTACTATGTCCGAAAGTAAAATACCTAACATATTTTACTTTATCTGTCTATGATGCCAGATGTGAGTTCTGATGAATTTTGTGAATGAGTAGATACGTGAACTCAAGTTAAACATTTGGTATATCTGAACTATTATCTATACGGTATTGAAGGTGTAAACATACGCTCCATGGGAAATGAATTAATACCGTAATATGTATTTCATACTACGTATGCATGAGACGATCAATAAAAGAGACAAAAGTTTGATCTCAACTTTTATGTCGTGTGATTTAGTCCCCTCATGACTCTTACTTATTCTCAAGATTTCTATTTAGTATTTGCTGTCTTAGGATGTTGCTAATGGTCATGAGTTGATTCGATCTAATGGGGCATTTCTAGAAAAGCAAGCTAAACTGAAATTGAGAGTTTGAAGGAAAGAGGAAGATCGAATTTGGAGAATCACATTGTAGTTTTGTATTCACTGATTAACCAATTATGACTATCTTTAGGATAATCATAATTGTGAATACAATATGTATATATATATATATATATATATATATATCATTGTTTAAAAGAGATCAAGAGAGATATAAATATGATCGTTCGATCTAGGGAACTGCATACTAAATCTACTGAGGATGTGATGCCCACTATGAGCTGCTATATATTCCTAACAGATGCATGGCAACGAACTCTCAAAGTATGCTAGTCGCACGGATTATTCACCGGTATGAATGTTGAGGAGAGGTAAAGAGAATTATGTTCAGCCTGTCATGTGCGAGTGGGAGATGATGGTTTTAGGCGATGGGCCCAAGTTGGCCCGTCCGCCCATGTTAGGCCTGAAAGCCCGGCCCACAGAATTAGGGCCCATGGATGAACGGGTACATTCCTTTATGTTAGAGGGACGTATAAAATGAGAAAGAGAGAGGGAGGAACACAACCGTTGGCATAACGTACGTTCCTCGCCCTCTCTCCCTCCAAAAGAAAAACGAGCGCAAACGGCGACGCCATCTTCCCTTCAAGGCCAATCGACGTCATCGGATCGAACATGATCGTTTTTCTCTTCCTCTTATCGGCATTGGTGTTTAATCTGTGGCTAACAAGGTACGCTCGATTCCGTGGTGTGTTTTAGGATCGGTGATACATGTATTTCCCGGGCTTATCTTCCGAATTCGTTTTAGGGGTTCGATTTAGTATCAAATCCATTTTCGAGGATCCGAAATTCCCAACAACCCCCCCGCCGTCTTGAGCTCGACCTAACACCGGCCTGCTGTTGGTCCGCACGCCACTGCCCAACCCTGGCACAAATCGTTGTTCGCAAATCTCAGGCGCCGGTCCCATTTATAAAAACCCAGTCAAGGTAGTTTTTTTTTTTTTTTTTAAATCAAGTTTGTTATTATTTGCTTGAATTGGAACATTGGGTGTCGATGTTGAATATTTAGGCATTACCAATAGGGTATTTATTGCCCAAAAATCATTATAATTATTAATTTGATTCGTAAGACGTTGGGTTATTTTTTTAATTATATTGATTTTTTTGGCACTTTGATAGTATTTTTACTCTTTGTTAAAAAAAATTATTTTTACTCTTAAATCATTATAATTATTAATTTGATCTGTAAGATTTCGAATTAAAATTTTAATTATTTTGAATTTTTTTATATGTTTTGATGTTTATGGTTAAAATAATTGTTAATTTAATCAGTGAGACAATGGATTATTTTTTCAATTATTATAATCCTTTATTTGATGAATATCCTGAGTGGCTTGGACATAATGTCTAGGGATAAGTGGTGCAAAAGTCCTAAAACTTGTCACGAAAATGCAATTGAGTCCTAAAACTTGCAAAAGTGCAATTAAGTCCTAAAACTTGTCAAATTGTTTCCATTGGGTCCTAAAGTTAACGCCGTTAGCTTTTTCCGTTAAAAATGCTGACGTGACATTTTATACAATTTTTTATTTTCCACGTGGAATTTTTAATTATTTTTTATTCATTTAAAAAATAGATTTAAAAACTAAAAAGAAAAGTTAAAATTTATTTTTAAAAATTGTTAAAAAATAATAAAATAAAATTAGCGGCTCCTCCCCCACCTCTGCCACCCATCATCGGAGGGGCCGGCCACGGTCGCTCGTTGCCGGCCCTGGGCGAGGCCACGTTGGCCCTCGCTTGGGGGCGGCGAGGCTCACCAAATCTCGGCAAGCCTTGCCCAGATCTGGCGAGCCTCGGTGACCCCGAGCGAGGGCCAATGAGGCCTCACAGGTGGCCAGGGACCGTCGCCCGCCCTGGGCGAGGCCATGTCGGCCCCTCGCGAGGGCTGACGAGGCCTCACCCAGGGCGGACGACGGTCATCAGCCCCTCGCGAGGGCCGGCGTGCCCAGATCTAGGCACCCTCGCCCCACCGGCCCCTCTGGCGATGGGCAGCGATTGCCAATTTTTTTTCTTTTTTTTGAACTGTTTTATTTTTTAAATAAATTTTGACTTTTATTTTCTAATTTTTAAATCTAATTTAAATAATAATAATAATAATAATTAAAAAAATCCACGTGGAAATTGAAAATTTAATTTTAAATGCAACGTCAAAATTTTTAACGGAAAAGGCTAACGGCGTTAATTTTAGAACTCGATTGAAACAATTTGATAATTTTTAGGACTTAATTGCATTTTTTTTGCAAGTTTTAGAACTCAATTGCATTTATGTGACAAGTTTTAGTACTTCTAGCACTTATCCCTAATGTCTATCTAGTAATTGCTTGTTTGGAAAACACTAAAAAAAATCAAATCTTTTATCAGAGTTTGGTGGTTTCATAAGTTAGGACTGCATTTTTAGATTGCATGTTAGGATATGTAGGACTTTATTATCTAGCTTGAATAGATAGATAATGTTTGCACACTTTAATAATCTCATTTTTTTAAAATAGTTTTTTAAGATAGGATAGGGTTTAAGTCAAATTAATCCCTAAAATAAATAAATAATTTTCTTTTTTTACGAATTTTAACAAAAAAAATACAAAAATTTAGGTGCATGTCAAATAGTTTGCATGTTAGGTTCATTTAATTAGAAATTGCTTGTTAATAAGGTTAGGTCATGTAGATGAAGTGCTTATTATATAGTAAAGTTCTAATTCTAAGATAAGAGGAAAACCCAAAAAAGAAAAATAATAATTGTTTGCTTTATGTGTTTAATTCTTTTAGTACAATTTATTTAATTGTTGAGCATCCACATGATCACCCCATTGCATGATAGTGATTTAGGCTAAAACCAATTCAAATTGCCTGTGAAGATATTTTTGAAAAAAAAAAAGAAACGATACCGAAGGGGCATTGGAAAAATATAATGTAATCAAGTCTTCGTAGGAGTACAATAATTCTTCTATTATTTTATTTAGGTGTCAATCGACCTACCATAAACTGATTAGTGGTAACTCCTAGCTAATAATCTTTTGCATGCTAAAAATTTGAACCAAAGTCGCAAATTGGTATAAGTTGGAGAGCTCGAGCTAAGTTTAGACTTAATAGTCCATTAATCAAACCATAGTAGTCCATTAGCCAAACATTAGCCAAACCTGGAGGACCAGACCTCATCAATCCAAAGTCCGTGAGTCTGGCCATGTAAGACTGCAGAAGAACCCAACAATGGATTAGACTTAGTTTCCAGCCTAAGTATCGATTGCAAACTTTCATGAATCTAGCCAAAAACAATACGGAGATATCTAAAAGCAACTAGGGACCGGTTCATGGTGTCGTATTATTTAATATCAACTGCAAGAGGATTTGCAATCGACTATGGCCCTTTCATCAATTAAGCAGACGGAAACATAGGATCTCCACTTGCTACAACTCTTTTCTCCTATTTAGAGGACACAATTCCAAGTCTTTAAAGTGAGATGCTAGGCACGTCATTGTCAGCACTATCCTTCTTTCAAGAATTTGATTATAATAATCATAGATTCACATGGATTTTGTGATCATGACCATAATCATTATAAGGAGGGTAAAAAAAACAACCCCGTCTAGCAAAAAAATTGAAGTTTTGAAATCCCTTTCTATTAAGTTACAGGAGCTGTGCAAGAAAGCCAGCCCTCTGGCAGCCCTGACCGCAATCTTGAGGCGTACATCCCATTGAAGATGAGCAGTGGAGTCCTCTGTGCCAGAGTAATGGACAGCGTAAGATGCAAGTCATGCTTGAATTCAAGTACAAGTTTAAACTAGCTTGAATTTGGAAATGAGCACATGCATCAACTATGACTATCAGCTGATCAAGAAAATATGCTAAACAATTTGGCATCCTTAAGGAGTTTTTCAGAAATTCACGGAGCGATTAGGCCATTCACTTCTGAATAGGTGGTTGTTCAAGCTGCCCTTTGGCATGAATTCGTAAACAAGAGCTAAATTTTCATCCTGTCGACAATATCCCAGGAGCCTGGTAAGGTTAGGGTGGGATAACTTCCCAAGAAACTCTATCTCTGTCTGCGCGACAAATAGAAAATAAGCAAAAGAGAGTCGTGCACATGATCGTTATCAAAAGATATCAAAGCAGCGGAAGCCCCCACACTAGACCGTGTAGGATGTTTTCTCTTTAGGCTTCAGTTGCTCAACAGGAATGAAACAGTCACAAGAGAATAGTTGATAGCGAAACAAAAGGTACAAAATGGGAAATGAGACCTTATTCCCATTGAAATGTTTAATTTAACTAATAGTTTAACAGAAGAGGTCATTGTGCGTTATCGGTCAAATGTACTTCAGATCATACTAGCTCTGTAGAACATATCTAGCTTGTCCAGTATTAGCTACGCAGAATCATTGAAATTTGAAACTGAAACCCATTGAAATTTGCGATCATACTGGTAACTTGATCTACCCTCTATCTTTGATTGGCCTTGCAATTTGTTGCAGTTCTTGAATATAAAAGCAGAATCCGCTTGAAGGAAGAAGAAATCAAGATCACTGTGAAAAGAACCACCTTTCATTGGTCAATGAAGGTTGAATGACTCCGTCCACTGTGGCCAACGAGCGAGAGCAAGTCTCCTAGGGGCTATGATCACATCGAAAAGGTTGACAATTACATGGATGGAAGACTGAACTTAGATTTGGGCAATTTCTTCATTCCTTGCAATTGAATCACACTTGGTAGGTTCTTCCAATAGTTAGCATCATACAAGCCACGCACGCGCTCATGTTTATGTATTCCATTACAAAATTAAAAAATAATACAAAAAGAAAGTTCATCAGCCTAAACTAAATGGAGCCCTGTAATCTGATCTGCTGAGGACCCTAGTGACTGAATAACCTGAAGAACAGACTAAAAGCGTAGTTTCAACTGTAACTGAATCTTCGGTTTTTCCTTTCTATCGAAATGATTGAAGCAAAATAGCTGCTTAGATTCTTCTTTTACTTAATTTAAATTGAAAAGATTCACATTGTGTACACTAATGTTGGGTTAGTTAGGTAACTGAAAACTTCGTGAGGATTGTGAACATACATGTAGGCAATATCACCAAACAATTAATTCTACTCAGTCAGGCACCAGCAATATTGTCGTATGGTGCCTACTGCCATCATTTTGCACCCCTATAACCAAAATCAGATGCTTTTCCACAACGGCCCTTTCAAAAACAGAATTTTAAGGCCAGGCCACCACTTATGCAAAAACCAAGGAGAATTAACTTACAGTACATTTGGATTTGCATTACATAGCCATCAGGTCTAGGATTTCTGCTGCTGCCTTTTAACAATGAAGGTGTTTATTGCTGCATTTGAGTATGGCATGACAAGCTTACTAGAGATTGGGAACAGATGGACTTTCTAAACAACCTATTTTACTGACGGGAATTATCGCTGCTTTAGCTACTTTAGTGGCTTGGCCAGTTACTTGAGATGCATTTGGGTTGCTTCGATTTAGTATGTGACAAAGCAAAGTCTTTATTTCCAAGAAAGGAAAATGAAGATGACTTCGTTCTTACCTGCCACTCTCTATGCCCTTTATGACCATGCTGGCTTAATCTTTTCACGGAAATTATAGTCTTTGTCCTTCCAGACTGTTGCTTCGCCTGAAGCATCCCTTTATCGACACAACGAAATCGTCCCTCTCCAACCAGCGCATTGGCTCGAAAATTTTTGGTTGCCTCTTTCAAGTCTGCAAAACTGAAGACAGTCAAGTTGGGGTCTGCCAAAATCTCTCCATCTCTGAAGGCCTGATGGTGGCTGCTGCAGAGGATGATGAACTGCTGATTGTCAACTTCATCCCCGCAGTTTAATAAAAAAATAAAAATAAATAAATAGAGAGAGAGAGAGAGAGAGAGAGAGAGAGAGAGAGAGAGAAAATTGCTTCACATGATCACGAGAAGAAGATTAAAGACGCCAGACTGAAGCATAAAAATTCTTTTTATAGAGCCAAGATAGATGTACAGATGAAAAGCCCTCTAGCAAAAACTTTTAATAGTAGCTGATTTGAGATAACCGGCAAAGCTAGAAGTAGGGAAGTCAGGAGTACCATAACACACCCCCATCTCTCTCTCTCTCTAACACGAACTACTTTCTTCCCTCTTCCTTGCCTTTCCCAAAACTTATTTCCTCAGGAGAAGAGGACATCGACTTGTTCTTACAGATAGACAAATCAAACCACCCAAAAGCCAAGCGAGAAAATATTGGCTGGGTCTTACCCTCCACGTAGGTGAAGGGTAAGACCATTCAGAAATCGACACGTGGCTCCAAGTAGGCGACGTGTCAAAGGTTCAAAATTTGTGCGATGTGCTCCTAGGGCCCACCACGCTCTCTCTCCTCTGCTCGAACTGCTCTCCTCTGCGACCTGTCGACTCGTCCTCTCTCTCCTCTCTCTCTCTCCCCATTCTCCGTTCCGTTGCGGGGGGAGAACAAAAATCGTGTGCTTCCATATGCTCTTCCCCCTCCTTTGCTCTCTCTCCTTCGCTGGTTGCCCGCGATGCCGATGCCAATGCCCTTTCCAATGAACCGTGACGCTGATGCCCCTCCGCTGGTTGCCTCCGTCGCCCTCGACTCCGACGCCAACGCAGCCTCGCCTCCGCCCCTGAACCCGACTTGGACGCCGACGCCCCTCCGCTGGTTGCCTCCGTCGCCCTCAACTCCAATGCCCCTCAAGCTGGTTGCCTCAGTTGTCCCCGACTCCGACGTGGACGCCCATCCGCCTCCTCCTCTACCCCCAACGCTGTCACCGACGCCCTTTCGCCTCCCTCTCACGACCTCTGCTCCGCTCTCTCCCTCTTTCATCTGCGAAGCGCCCTTGCTGGCCAACCCCAACACCAACAAACCCCTGCTCGCATTTTGGCCTCTCTCCTCACGAACGAAGGTTGCTCTCTCTCTCTCTCTTTCCTTGGTGAAGCGCCCCCTGCTCCAAAACGCGGACGTCGCCGACACCGTCACCTCCCGCCGTCGCCTTCCCAAGCCCCACCAATAGGCACCCCATTGGCGACTCCCGTCCGTCCAAAGGTTCATTTTTTTTTTTTTTTGGATTCCACTTAGTAGAATTCATGTTAAGGTTTATAGTCGGATAAGGATGGAGCACATTTGCATTAGGATTTTCTACACCTCCATGGTAAACATGCTCTTGTAGATAGATGGTTCTTTGAAAGCAAGTTTCCACTATAATGTAGATTGTGAAGGAAGATTTTATTTGTTTTGTATCATTTTGATAAACCTCTTTGCTTTATATTGTTATAACCTAAGATTCACCTTGCCTTGTGATTTGTTGCAATTCATTTGCTTATTATACATTTCTCTGATTTCTCTTTGCCTGATGTAGCATGAGTAATAGGTAGAGATAGTTGGTGACAAAGCTGGAGGCATTTGTTCATCTAGTTTTATTCAGTGACTGTTTGTTTTTCACGTGGAATTTAGTCCCAACGTCTCTCATTATTAGCCCATGCATATTAGTAGTAGGATTATGCCATTTTACTCATAAATGATAATGATTGGGATATTTTATTCCCTTAGAATATATAGTTAATTAATGTAGGTGTCAAACAAGATGGGCTAAATATTGTAAGTTTTCTTAGAACTTTTTAATAAATTGGATATTCCATCTTGACAATCACATTTGACAATTTCATAGGAGAAAAAAATCTCATATACTTATGTTTGCTAAAGTGCTATTATAATAAAGCTGTCTTCATGTATAATGATGTCTTAAGTCTAATTAAATGCATCATGTAATTGCAGAGCTACAAAGATATTAATTGCTTCACTCTCTCTCTCTCTCTCGGTCCAAATGTGCACACATGCACGAAAAGTTTGTTTGAAGCTAGAGATGCTTAACATTTTAGTCAGTTTGGTGCTTGAATGGATATTTGTCAATATTGCCTGAATATATTAATACTCACAATTGGTTACTTCACTTGAGAGGTTCACATATTGCATTTTTCTTACCTTTTTGTGATCATGTTATTTTTTTCTATTTGGGCAATAATCCAACAGTAGACCATCATTGTAAGTTTGCAATGCTGGTTTATTGTCGTATTTGATCAACAACTTGAGTTTTGCAAGGTCTGCCGCTTGTTCTGCCGAAATTACATTTTGTGTTATTGGTGGTGGTGGTGGTGGTAGTAGTGGTTGGTGTTCTTATTTATTTATTTTTTTAGGGGGGTGGTCTGTGATTTAATAGAGATTTGTACTGATTATTTCATTGTTCTCCCGATTCTATTTGATATGCACACCGAGAAAATATTCGTAATGTTCTAGTGAAGATTTATGCATCTGAAGGGATGCTTTGGGAAGTTATTATTAATGAAAGAGATAAAAATAGTACAAGAAAAGATATCGAGAGGGCATTTGGAATGTAGAGACAGTTTAGAATAGGTTGGCATAATGAATCAATTTTATCTAACAACAAAAATGTCAACTTAGTGTATGAATTATTGGGTTTACAAATTGATGCGTGCCCTTGCTAATTTTATTACGTGGTCACTTATTTCGAGCATCTTGTTCACCCTTTAAATAAACAGGTATTCTGATTTGTATTCTTAATCGTGGATGCTTTTACATGGTGACTCTCTCAGCAATTGTAGAGCATCTCTTCCATCGGATTGATTCTTAAGCTGTAAGGATTTGAAATACATTAACTGCAAATCTCTGGATTCTGTTTCTGATGCCAGTTGTAACTTTGCAGGGAGCTTGAGCATGGATGCTTTTGGTGGAAAAGGTACTTCATTTATCTAATCATTGTTCGTTGAGACTAATATGCTTGAGCATAATTGCAAGGAATATTGGTACCTTCATCCTCTCTGAATTTTGCTGCTTTTGTCTCAAGTTGTGGAATAAAAGGAAAATTAATTGTGATTGTACATTATCTGGTTGGAGTCTTTTCTTGCGGTCAGCATTTTGTCTTTCTGGACTTCCATGGAAAGAATATTTGGAAGACTTGGTTGTCTTGTCTCTCCGCTAAGGTAACAATGGTATCTCATATTTGATTAGTTTTGTGTTGCTTAGTTAAGGAAGGTGAGAATAAATTCCCATCTCCAACAGCTCAGCTTCAATGAGGCTTGTTTTCTCCCGTCAAGATAACTTGGTTTGACCAAGTCAGTCATACCAAGTAATGCTATTTCCCATTTTATAGCGTGATGTTGATCAGTGATGGATATACTATTGAGGTAGATGTTAGTATATCGTCAAGCTAAAATGTTGCACTAAACTCTCCCTTGGGATATTAGATTGATGTTTTAAGTATGGAGGTTTCTATGCTTTTCTTTTGGTACTTTTATTCTTCAATCATGAGATCATGCAATTTAAGCAGGTCCCCATGCCAGGGCTGGACTCTTTTTTTTTTTTTAAATATAAATATGAGGGGGGCCTACTTCTTTCATTTGCATCCGAGTCAGTTTTTTAACATGTAAGAATATTAGTCTCTGTCCTATGAATGTACTGAATGGTGCTATTAATTTGCAGGTGGATGACAGCGATGCTAATTGACTTCTACATCAACGTCGTTGCTCTTTCTGTATGTCTCTAATGCTTCTGCTGACTAACTTTGGTGCATGCAATTTTTTTGACTCATCTAATAGAATAGAGGACATGCATAAGAAGGACTATGTGTCTGTTAGAAATGGATAGGACGATTGTGAAGCAATATCATATGGTTTCATCAACTTCAGAGTTTATCTTTCATAAGCTTATGGAACCATTGCCTGCAATCATGCCTATTAGATTTGAGAGCAGCACCTTTGGTTTTAGACGCCCACAATTAGGAGTTCTTGTTTGATGGCTACAGTTTGGGGATGTGACATTTGTCTTGTTTACCCTGTGTAACTCATTTCTATTTCGATCTCATGGTCTTTTAGGTTTGGGTTGCTTATAAAGAATCAAGTTGGCTTAGTGCATTTGTGTGGATCCTTCTCTTGATATGCTTTGGCAGGTAATATATCCATATTTACCAAGTTTATGTTACTACTATGAGTATTGTCTGGAGCATTGAAATGACCAATTAACAAGCATTAGAGAGAACTTTAAAATTGTTGGATGATTATTGATCATATTATGCGGTGGCACTCAATTGTCTTTTTTTATCGTTTATATGCCGATGATCAATGACAAAGATCACCTACCTACATTTTCCAGATTTCTATTATAGCCCAGTGATGTTGTATATGTACCTAAGCTTCAATATACTGGATTCATAGCCAACCATTTGGTATTGCCGGTAGGTAGGTATAACCTTGCAGCATGTATGCAATAGACTACGTATATTTGGCTTTTTTCTTAGTAAGGATAGACAAAGGAGCATTTGAGATGGAGATTAATTGGTTTTTCATGATTTTGATGGCAAAAGACTTGTGATGGCAAGTCTTGATTGGCTTTAATTTGATGCAGGAATTTCGGTTGATCAACAAAGAGGAGCTTGCGCCGCTTAATGAACTTGTCAAATCTATTCTTCAATTGTAGCGGTGGGGGGTTTTGTTTATCCTTTGTTTTCTTGTTTCCCTTTTCCCCCTTCTTTTGGATATCTAGATTGAGATTTTTTGGTGAACTTCTTTTCGTCGTTTGTGAATGAGATATTTTGATTCAATTCATTGCCTTGTCTTCAGTGTGTTTATATATGTTGATTTGGTGTAAATTCTGTACATCAAACAAGAAAACTCTTGGTCTCCCAATGTCATTTAGTGCAGTTTTAGAGTATGCAGTGAATTTTGTGATCCTTTTGTAGAAAGAAGTTCGTCCATTCAAGACGTTTGAGGGACTTGCAAGAGAAGCCCTTGCTTGTTTGTTGATAGAAAATGCTTGAAATAGCATGTTAGTTCGCAATTCTCTGTAGCATAATAAGAATTGATTTCTACAGAGATTCAAGTTCCTCCTTTTTTGGGCACTCCCGTACTTTGAAAATCTTCCATCTGAATCATCTCTCAAAACTTGTAATGTTCGGTAACATAATCATGAGTTGGCATTGAATATGAAAAGTATTTGCCGACCGCAATCTCATTATGAGACTAGAATTCCCCGGGATTTGATGCTAGTGGTCATTGACATTGTAGCAGAGACATAAAACTGTTAGTCTAGTAAGAAACTACTCCAGCTATTCAAGTCATTTCTCGCGCCCTGTAGATCTATGCTTGAAAGTATGCACAGCATTCGCTTGTTCCGTGCCGACTTCATATATATATAACCTGAAACCTAATATTGTTGATAAGCATGGTACAGGAACTATGAGTGAAATAACAACTTTGCATTCAAATATGGGATGTAACTAAACCAGATTTTGACAACCCAAAGTGAAAAAATACAGAAAAAGATAAAGAAGGGACATCTTTCATTCTGGGTAATTTGAAGTATTACAAGGTATTCTGTGCCACACAATCGAATTCACTATAATTTAACTTCATGGGATTTCTCCAATCCCCTAAACAGAAAAGTCTCTTATCATTTTGTTTCTTTTTTTGGCACCATGGGCTCATAATCTTCTTTCAATGGTATTCTATAAATTTTCTTCCGAATAAATTATTCACCGGAATCCCTTGAGCGGCCTTAAATTCAGTAGCTCAGTGACGCTAATGTAATACCGGCCAGCTTGAGCACTAGGCCAAGGAACTTTCTGATTTAGTTGTGGCATCTTCGGCTGACAAGATTTATTGAACCTTGACAGCATGCGTTCATCTCTCTTATGCACCCAAAATTGCATCACGGAGAAAGGAGACACTTCTCCTTTTTGCCTTACTTCATTCTCTTTGTTGATTCGCAAATGCACCCAGGGAGCGGATTTGCATAAAAACTTTCCTCTAGTTTTGGGAATTGCCCAGACTCCCTCAAATACGGAGCTCCTGTTCGATCCCTGTGAAGTTTCTTCACTTTGGAACTGAATTTCTTCCAAGAAATCTTCCCCTCATCTAGTTCATCAACCAGTTTAACAAAATTCATCCTGCATGCACAAAGAGGAGATGAAGATGAGATGCCTGTCGATGATCCATATCGGGACGAAACAAAACCAAATATCAAAATGGGGAGAAAAATAAAACAAATCGACAAACCGAAAAGAGTAGGAACGGGATAACAGTTACTTGTCTGGATTAATTGTCTTCTTGAAATTCTCGAACCACCTATGGCCTTGAACTGCTTTCACCATATTTCCATCATAAGTATAAAGAAACACATTGCTCTGAAGAGTGACAATGTAATCTATACCAGCAAGCATGTTTTGATGATTCTTGAAAGGAGCAAGCTCTTCTTCTGTTGCCAGAGTAGAATGTGAATATATGTTGGGGTACTCGTCCCTCAGATATTGCATACTTCCTTTTCCATAAGCATCACCAGCTACCAAATAAATGCGGGTAGTAGATGGGAATCCAAGAGCCTTTAGCCGAAGTGAAGTCTCCCTAGGAGTCAATGGACAGCCGCCAAGTAACCTCCTCTCTGTTCCATTAATCTCTTTCTCCTTCCAATGACTTACTTCATATCTCATCAACCGTAGTTCCTCGTCCTCCTCGGCTGTCAAATTGTGATCGCAGCCGCAAAGAATGCCAACATATCTTTCTCATACCTGTGAGGAATCAATAAAAGATGAGTTGTGATGCCTCAAGGACAATGGTACGTCTCCACAATAAAGATGCAACATTTTCATATAGTAATCTTATCATGGAAGTGCAAGCTATTATGAAAAAAATAAGCTATTATGAAATTATGTATATCTCTTTCAACAGTCAAACATACCATGAGAAGATTCCCAATGTTCTCCTCTGAACTGGTCCATGGTTGAACTGCAAATGGTCTCTTTAATCGCACAGACTGAGGAGGAAAGGCACTCAACGAATCTAAAGCATAAAACTTACATTAAAGTTGCATGGACAATAGAAAAAAAACAATAGCATCTAGAGTTGGAATGCCCAAAGAAAGCCAGGCAGACAGGAACACACATGTCTTGGGCGCAAACCCTTTCTTTGAATTTATTTTAACTAGAATGGCATAATATCCTAGGCTGAAGTGACGTTGGAAATGAAATGAAAGCGTGCACGCATACACATGGAGGCATGCGCCTACTTATGTACATACGCATGTGTACTCAATTACCAAAATAGCACCATACAACAAACCAGAAACTCTTTTTTTTTCCCCGTGTAACTACAGAAACAAGAAACACTAACAAGAAATACATGTCTCTAGAGGTTGGGACACCTGGAGTGCCATAACTTGGTACGGAGGGACACTTAAGTACCATAACTTTGAAATGGTACACTTAAGTGCCAATATCGGAGTAAAATAGAACACTTAAGTGCCAATATCGGAGTAAAATGGAACACTTAAGTGCCAATCCGGCCAAAAATGGGCCAAAATGCAAACGTGGCATTTTTCGACGACATGCTTAACCAACATGGCAATTTATTTAAAAAAAAAAAAAAACACACATGGAGGAGGAAAACAACGTCGCCCCATCCACTGTGCATTTGGCCGAACTAAACGACATCGTTTTTCCTTAGTGCTAAACGACGTCATTTTGCTTATTTGGATGTTAACCGTTCATCCATCGGTTTACACCAGATCTGACGTCCTCTCCATCGCCGTTCACAGCTCGCCATTCGTAGGTCGCCGTTCGCAGGTCATCGCTCGCCATCATCGCTTGCCATCGTCGCTCGCCATCATCGCTCGCTGTTGTCACTCGTCGTCATCGATTTGCTCAAGTTTTCTCTTTTCTTCCTCTCCCCTGTGGTGAAATTAGGGCTCCGACTTGTTTATTAGGGGTCGGACTTGAAATTTAGGGGTTGGCTGGGAAAGCTCAGGCTTGGATGGTATTGATGTGAGATTTATGGCTCATATGTGGTGCTACAATCCTATTGGGGGGTTCGAATTGACAGTTTAGGATCGACCTCGAAATATAGGCTCAGTGTAGGGCTCAGCGGGGGGAAAATTAGGGCTCGGTGTAGGGCTTGACGTCGCCTCATCCACCGTGATGTGTGATTCATTCAGGGTGTTGAATTGTGATGTGCGAAAGTAATTTGTAGTGGTCGGATGTGAAATGTGCGATGGTGATTGGTGATTGTTAAGGTTAAGAGTATTGGACCTTGGACATGTTCGAATCGAATCTCTTGTTGTCGTGGGGATGAGGACTTTTGGGTATTTTTTTAATAAATTGTATTGTTGAGGACCCATGCTGAGGGATCTCTCCATAATTTAAAGGAATGCGGCGACATAATCAAAGTAGTTGTCAGGTCTCATCTCTATTTGTCCTTGTCATGAGGCCTTTTTTCAAGCTGTAGCTGTTGTCTGACCTATGCATTTTCCCTCTTTCTTTCTTATTTTCTTCAATAAAGAGTGTAGGGACCTCCGCTTGCAATTGTCTATCCTTTGTGAATGTAGTCTCAAAAGTTAATTGTATATTTGTCCTCTTTTGTTGCAGAAATGGCTCATGATAAAGACTATGTTGCTGTCATCGTTTACTACGGTGGGGATTTTGTGATTAGGGAGAATGAGTGAGAGTATGAGGGGGGAATGAGGGTACTATCTTTGTAGATATAAAGAAGGCATCTTATATTGGATTTGTTAGGGATATAGTGACATTTTTGCCTTGCAAAGTACAAAAGTTACTCTACTGTGTTCCTATGAAAGGTTTGAGAGATGGTTTGAGAGTTTTGGAAGATGATAATGGTTTTAAGGATGTCTTATATCATTATCTTCATGGAGAAGAGACGAAAGTATTTGTTGAAAACAATAGTGATAGTGAGGACGAAGATGATGACGGAGATAGCACCCAAGTAGGAGAAGGAGGAGATGGTATTCAAGCTAGTACTAAGGTTATGGATGAAGCAAGGCATGATGGACAGGACAGGGAGGAGAGGGGCGCAGATGCTGTTCACCAGAGCGATTGTGACATAGGTGATGTCACAATCACTGAATTAGATTGGGAAGTAGCTGAATCCAGTGATGGTGATGATGACGATGACGATGAAGGGTTGGCTGTTGAAGCTGAAAATTTATTAATCTTAAGTGACGACAACGATGAGGAGCTTACACAGTCAAGGAAAAAACAAATGGACTTTTTGTTAGATAGATTTGTAACTTTGCAGGTAGTTAATGAAGTTCCAAACAGAGATGAAGGCCCTGCAGATGTTGGTGTTGCTGGCCAGGAGACAGATTATGAAGAAAGCATCGACACCGCTACTTCCCAAGACGAACTTAAAGAAGATCAACAAGCTGTGCATAGAAGGAAAAGTAAGTTTCCTTCCTATGATCCATCCGTTGCCTCTCCTACTTTGTCAGTAGGTATGAAATTCCATGATGTGATACAATTTAGGGAAGCTATACTGAAGAACTCCATTGCTGCACAAAGAAATATTGATTTCATTAGAAATACCAAGAAATTTGTAAAAGCTAGGTGTTCGCAGCAAAACTGTCCATGGAAGATTTACGACGCGTTTGTTAAGAAGAGTGGGTCTTTCCAGATTAGAGCCTACCAAGAGGAACACACTTGTTCCATTAACTTTCAAAACGAAAGGGTAACAAGTGCATGATTGTCCAAGCACTTCTTCGATCTGATCAAGCTGATGCCCGAGATGAAAATTACTAACTTTAGGATGCTGGTGAAGGAGCGTGTAGGCATCAATGTATCTAGGAATCAGTGCAAAAGAGCAAAACAAAAGGTGATAAAGATACTTATTGGTCAGTATGCTAAGGAATATGGGCAGGTGTGGGAGTATGCTTGGGAGTGTAGGCTGCAAAACCCTACAAGTAGGGTGTATGTAGAGGTGGTTGAGAGACCGCTTCCTGATCATGGGATCAAGTTTGATAAGTTCTATGTGTACTTTGATGCGTGCAGACGAGGATTTTTAGCTGGTTGTAGACAGATTATAGGATTAGACGGTTGTTTCTTGAAGGGCTTGTGCAAGGGAGAATTGTTGTCGACGATTAAAAGAGATGCAAATAACCAAATGTTCCCACTAGCTTAGGCTATTGTAAATATTGAGAACAAGGACAATTGGTCCTAGTTCTTGAAAAATCATATGGCTGACTTGGAGATAACAAATGGGGAAGGGTGGGCATTCATGAGCAGCCAACAAAAGGTAATGCTTGCTTTTTGAAAAATTTAGTCAATAGTTTGCTTTGTAGTATGAACATGTAATTTGCTCTAGTATTTCTTACTTTGAATTATTGCAGGGATTGGTTCCGGCAGTAGCCAAGTTGTTGCCCCATGCTGAACATCGAATGTGTGTGCGACACATATATAAAAGTTGGGCAAAGACCTACAAAGGGGATAAGTTGCAATTGCAATTTTGGCAATTAGCAAAGAGTGCAAACATGGCTGACTTTAGGATAGCCAAAGAAGGACTGCTTCAGTTGACAAAGGAAGGTTATGCTAACTTATTTCAACTAGAATCAAAGCATTGGTGAAGGGCATTCTTCAATGAGGAGTTCAAGTGCGATAACATCGACAGCAACATTTGTGAAGTATTTAATTCGAAGATAATAGATGCCAGATGCAAACCAGTTATGTCAATGCTTGAAGATATACAAGTTGCAGTTATGACTCGACTGCAGAAATAAAGAGATGAGGCTGCAAAGTGGACAAGACAATATGGTCCTAGGATTGCCAAGAAATTGAATGAGAACTTGGCTGCAAGTAGGCATTATCATCCCATTTGGAATGGAGATTACAGATATAAGATAATGAAGGGTGCTGATAAGTATGTTGTCAATCTAGGAAGTAGGAAGTGTTCATGTAGAGCATGGCAAGTAAGTGGAATTCCATGTGCACATGCTATAGGTGCCATCCAGTTGAAGAGCGACAATACAGATGATTACATCGATGATTGATACCATAAATCAAAATACCTTACTTCCTATCAATTCATGATGCAGCCAATTAGAAGTAGCAAGTTTTGGGAGCCCACGGATCATGAAGCACCTCAACCTTTGCCACTAAAGAAGAAAATTGGAAGGACAAAACGAAGACAAAGAATGGCGGAGGGAGAAGTCTCGGGTCAGGAAAGAATGAGTAGGCAGGGTGCAAAGATAACGTGCTCTTATTGTCACCTAGCAGGCCACAATATTAAAGGTTGTCAATTGAGGAAGCAACAACAACCGTTGAGGTAAGGTGAAGGGCCTAGTGAAGAGACAGTTGGAGAAATGCAAACAGCAGAGCCAAGTGAGTCGATTGTTCTTCAGTCAACAACTAGAACCTCGGTAAGTCATGAAATTTATTTTATGTTTATGTTGCTTTGTCATTTATCATCAAAATGTACATAATATCCTATTTGGCCTTGTATGTAATGTGTTTGTTAGGTCACAAGAAGAACCCTAGTAAGTCATGAAACTGAACATCCTGTTCGAAGAAGGCAAGGTAGAAGACGGCTAGCTGAAGGATTGGCTCAAGCAGCATCACGACCAGTTGAATGATTGACCCAAGCAACATTACGGCCAGTTGAAGGATTAGCCTAAACAGCATCACGGCCAGTTCAGTCGACTGTTCTTCAGCAGCAAAAGAAATACCCAATGATAAATTCAACCATTTGTATTCAGTTTTTCATTTTCTTTACATTATTATATGTCCCGATATTATATTTATGGTGTCTTTTGCCTCTTTCTCAAGTTCGAAGAAAGCAAGTTGGAACTTAACTGTCAACTGAAGAGCCATCACAAGAGCCACCTCAAGAGTCATCACAGGGGCCACCAGAAGAATCACTATAAGGGGCACCACAAGCATCACCACCAGTAACACCAAAAGGCCCAACAGAAGGAGGTGTCACTAAAGTTGAAGGACTATACAAAAGGACAACTAGAAGCAGGTGAAGAGGCAGCTACACAAAGGCCATCTAGAAGACGCCCAGCTGAAGAATTGGTCGAAGAAGCCCCGGCTGTAGCTGAAGGGCTCAAGAAAGCAAGAAAAAGAGCCAACAAATCACAAGTTCCTGAAAGTGACACCCCTATTCAAACAAGATGGGCACTTGGGAAGAGGTTAAGACAATATGACTATGGCCTTTATACAAATGAGCTATCTAGAACAGTTATTCTTAATATAAGTTTTATTGGCTGCATTTAATTTAATTTATGATGTAGACTCTTGCTGACAATTTTTTTTTTCTAGCCTGGGAGAAGTTCAAAGGTTTTTTATCTTAGGCCCAACTCAAGAATCAATGGCTGCACCAACAAAAAAGAAAACATCAACTGTGCCAACAAGAAAGAAGAGAAAGAACCCAGTTGTAGCTCTAGCTCCAGCTTCTTTTGAATCAATTCGGCCTGGGGCATTTGCAGTTCCATCTGAGTCAGTGGATACTGAGAAGGTTGAAGAAGAAGTTGCACATCCAGTTAGAAAGAGTGCAAGAATTATGAATCAAGTGAAATGCTCATCAAAAGGAGCACGAACATGGGGTGTCGTGCATATTGATTGATGAGATGAGATGTGATAGGATTTGTGGAGCTTAGGAGTCAAAACAATTATGTAAATGTTAACGTTATAATAACACTTGCTATGGATGGTTGTCTTTTTTTTTTTCTTTCTTTTTCTTTAGTTTGTCATTCATTGATATTATGAGACTTAATTTCAATATCAATGAAATGATCTTGCGCTGCTTGTCAATTTTTGTTGTTTGTCATAGATTATGCTTTTACTTGCTACTGCTGCTGTTGGTGTTCTGTGGTGGTAGCTGGAGTGCTGGTGTGACTGGTGGTGGTGGATGGTGATATTTGGTGGTAATGAGTGTGTTGTTGGGGTGTTAATGTGGTGGCTGGGGTGTTGGTGTGGGTGGTGATGATGCCCGATGATTATGGGTTTGTGGTGGGAGTTATAAGCTTATGCTGGACCTACACCTGGTACAAGTGTGCAATTTGCACATCTTACATCATGTGTACTGGTGCAAGCTAGTGCAAGGCTCAACTTGCATTAGTACCTTGTGCAGCAACACCACCAGCATGGTGGTGGCTGGAGCGCCTAGAGTGTAGTGTGGTTAGTGGTGATGGTTGGTGGTGCAGCCGGTGGTGGTGGCTGGCACAATTTTTAGAAAAAAACCCACAAAAAATTGGCACTTAACTGGTCATATTTTAAAAAACTTGGCACTTAACTGTTCACTTTTAACCATAAGTGACACTTAACTGATCACTTTAATAATAACTTGACACTTAAGTGATCCTTTTTTTCATCGTGATTAGCACTTAAGTGATTACTAAATACAACTTATGGCACTTGAGTAATCACTCATGTTTGTCTTGTGTATATGTTGGTCTGCATCAAAACAGAGAAAATTATGGTAATTTAACTTATGGTAACTCCATATGACAGCACAAACAATAACAAAGCCACAATGATCTTGTAGAACAACACAAACTTCTTCACATCTTTCAAAAAGAAAAAGCCTACGTTTCCAGAACAACACCATTTTTAACTATGGCAGTCGGAGAAACTTTTTCTCATTTTCAAGTACTTTACATTTCATCATAAAGTACAATAGACAACAAAACAACACCATAATAAACGCTCAGTAACACTTTCGTTCAATTTTCATAATTGAAACTTCATTCTTGAAAGGTTTAGTTAAAGATGCTTGAGCGTGCATTAAGACTTCATTCTTGAAAAGTTTAACTGAAAATGCTTGAGCTTGCATTGAGTCAGCATCATCCAAGTCGTCCACGAACACAGATGGAGATTGTTGTCTTTTATGAAGTAGATCCAATATCACCTCTGTGACTCGGTCAGAGAACTTCGCATCGACCCATTTGAAGTATTTGCACTTCGACGTTTCTTTATATCGGGCGTATCCATAAAATCTTCTCCCAGGATTGATTCGAGTTCACGATATTCTTCTTGGACTCGGTAACCCACAAAAACAGAAACGCTGACCTTCTCCTTCGCTTCGGTGAGAGGAAATTGAGGTGCTACTGCGAGTCCTGCTCTCCATTTCCAAGATTCGACAAAGGAATTTTGGGCAAATGGAAATTAGGATTCGAGACTTGGATTCGAGCACTTCAATAGGGATTTTGGCTGATTTAGGGTTTTAGATTTGGGGCATTTGGGGAGACAACGTCGTTTTTGGAAGATTTGGGGCTTTTATTATGCATATGACATCATTTCTGGTGAGTTAGAGCCGACTCAACTCTCCGGCGAGCCATGTAGGCAATAAAAAATAATAAAATATTGCCACGTAAGATTTCCAGTAAGAGTCACTAGAGGTGGCACTTAAGTGTCCCACTAGAAAAAGAAAGTGGCACTTAAGTGTACCGTTTTGAAGTTATGGCACTTAAGTGTCCCCCCGTGCCAAGTTATGGCACTTGGACTGTTCTTTTGCCCATGTCTCTGCATCTATTGACTATAATTTCAAGATGTCAAAATCAGCTCCTTTACTACAAAATGATAGCATGAAGCAAATTCAAGTGCAAAGAAATATAAACCAGATCCTCACTTCTAAACGTTTCAGTAGAAACAAATCCCTCATTCTATAGGCCAATTCAATTTACTCGTTTGATCCTATAAATAAGTTACAAAAATTCACAGAAAAATACATCACTTATGATGTTAGATTATGTAAAGGATACCATTGTAGAAACATTCTAGAAATACGATTTAGATTAATTGGAGAAAGCTCTACCAAATATAGGCCTGAGTTGAAAAATTGCTGAGAGCAAGTAGGAAGTTTTCAACTTAACAGAGCAATGTTCACTTTACAATCAATCGAGTTGGCTAAGCGAAATAAAAATTGTTCAACTTTATTTGCGGGAGTACCCGATACATTTTCTTCAGAGCAAATATCTAGGGTTATTTTAAGAGAGCTTACGATAAGTATTTATATTGCTTTCCCTCCAAATTTTTGCTTTCCCGCTAAAAGAAAATAATTATTGTGAGCTTAGAATTATAAGAACATTTTTAAAAACACCATATGATAATATTTACACATTTTTTAAGGTTTTAAGAAATGAGTAAAGCAAAAATGGGAGAGAATGTCACCCAAAACACACCTAAGATTTACATAACGCAGAATGCCCCCAAAAGTCATTTATCTGACCCACAGAACGAAGTGAGAACTAAGTTAAAGCAAAGCTTGTAAGAGTTTTTCTAATGTGGACTACATTAATTGATATTGTAATTTACTATTTTTACGGCTATCGTAAAACAGGGTTGGTCAAAGGTGAGATAGAAGGTTTTTTAATTAGTCTAATATGAGGCTGGCTAGTGTGAACCGAGTTGAGCCTAGCCCGTAATGAGGGGGCCTAATTAGAAACTCTATAAATAGTGCTAAAATCTCTCCTCTAACCATACTTCTCACATATATTATCACCTAACGAGCGTTTACCTAATGCTAAACGTGAGGGGGTTGCCTCATTGAGTCAGTGATACGGAGGGCAATAGAGGAGAATGACTTGCGCGAGGAACATTGTGTTTCTACTTCCACTTCAAGAACAATAGATCCCAAAACATTTGTGTTAATCTTTCTACTTAATTATGCATGTTCTTGTTCTAGTTATGGAGATCTTGGGGTCGCGCAATTTATGTCCAACATGTGGTATCAGAGCCTCCATAACCCTAGAACACGAACGCAAAGGACTTTGCCATAATTTGAGTTTTTCGAGGTTTTTCGCAAAATAAAAATATAAGTAAATTATATATTTGGACTGGGCTCGATGAGACAAGCAAAACCATGGGTGGCACATTGCCGGGGGAGGCCCCACGCGCCGCTTGGGCATCGAGCAAGCGCCCCACCCGTGGTCACGCGCCCTCACGCACGGGGCGTGACTTGCGCGTGCGTAGCACGTGGGTGCTGACGTCACGATGACGTCATCAACCTAAATCTGATACGACCCGATTGGCGACCGACCCAACCCGACCCGTTGACCCGACCCGACCCAGTCAACCGATCGGACTGGTTTTTACTGGCCATTGATACCAGCGCATGAGCTCCATGCGTCTCGCACTCAGGCGGCACGTGCGGGCACGTGGAAGCTCAGATCGACGCGTGGCCGGTGGCGATGAACTCGTATGTTTATTCTCTATATTGTAGTATATTTATTTTACATGTTTGATAATTTTATGGATGTGAAAATACATGCAGAGCCCTGAATACATGTATTTTTAGTGTATTTTTTGCGTATTTTTCTTGTATTTTCTTTGTTTTTGGAAATACATGTGTTGGGTTACTGGTATGTTATCTCATAAACATTATAAAAGTGTGATTCATTAATAAAAATTAAAATTTATTATATTTTATTAATGAATAAGGCAGTGTAATTAACATGTCATATGATTTTAGTGATATGATGCTCCTATCACTAAAGTTAAAATCACATATATATGCTGTATGTGAGATGTAAAGATTATATTCCTAGTATGAAAGAGTTTCAATGATTCAATTGAGTTGTAACCGCCAAAGTAGCATACTTGATTGGGTTTGAGAAATTTCGATCTCATACATTAATTAGGATGTCTCCTGGTCTAATGTATAGTCATACTTCCAAAGGAAATGACTGTGTATTAGTTCATAGAGGGATATATGATAGTGTGGTGGATGAGTGACTGATCCTAATGGTTCATATGCCCAAAGGTGATGAATTCACGAAGATTGGAATATATTCTCATAACCTCTATCATGTGGGGAGTGTACAATTCCATATCATGTATTCTGCCCAAAGGTGATTATGTGATTTTGCATGTAACTCTCTGGATGTGTACTTGTGTGTTAAGTTACACAATACTCACATGATGCTAATTATAAATACACTACTTGTTTTTCAATCACATTTTCTGTAAACGATAACTCCGTCACTATTGAGGTTCTTGCTGGTTCAAACTTTAAGAAATTGAGAGAAGATTTTCTGTTTGCTATGGAGATGGTAGATGTTCATATGGCCCTTACTGTCGATCGGCCAGCAGATCTTACTGCCGAGATTACAGAAGCTCAGAAAGCTCATTTTACTGCATGGGAAAAGAGTAATAGAATTTGCTTACTATCGATGAAGCATTCCATTCAAGAACACTTGAAAAATGGTTTGCCTGTAGACTGCACTGCTAGGCAAATGATGGAAGCCTTGATGGCTAGAAACCGTGTGTCACCTAATGCTGAGATAGGAACACACCTGCAAACATTATTTACTATGAAGTATGATGGTTCTAATGGAGTAAGAGATCATGTTAT
Organism: Eucalyptus polyanthemos subsp. polyanthemos; assembly: GCA_017140185.1. Classification (NCBI taxonomy): domain Eukaryota; kingdom Viridiplantae; phylum Streptophyta; class Magnoliopsida; order Myrtales; family Myrtaceae; genus Eucalyptus; species Eucalyptus polyanthemos. The sequence continues at coordinate 53,939,477 of CM029464.1, forward strand.
TAGAATGGTAGATTTGCAGACAAAGCTTGAGACTCTCAATGTTGTTATTCCCACTACTTGCATTGTGCATCAAGCTCTAAATAATCTTCCTCCTGATTTTGGGATTATCAAGACTAATTATAGTTCCTAAGATGAAACCTGGTTAGTTAATAACCTCATTGCAAGGCTGGTGGCAGAGGAAGAAAAATTGAATAAAGATAAATGGCACATTGCACTTTATGCTTCTAATTCTGGCAGTGATAAAGGTAAGAAGGTGAGAAATTATACTCATAAGGGTAATTTTGAAGCTACTGGACCTTCCAACAATAAGGGAAATTTTGAAGGTGCTGGACCTTCGATCAATTTGGGTCCTAAGAAAGCATTCACCAAGAAGGATGGTGTTCTTTGCTACTTTTGTAGAGAGATAGGACATGTAAAGAAACGCTGCAACAAGTTTAAGGCTTGGTTGTCTAAGAGAACCAAGAGTGAGCCTAAAGATAAAATTCTTTGACATTTGTTTATGAATCCAATCTATCTGAAGTTCCGACCAATTCCTGGTGGCTAGATAGTGGTGCAACTAATCATGTTGCATTTACCATACAGGGGTTCATAAATTGAAGGACGCCAAATCATGATGAAACAAAGCTCATTGTTGGAAACAGTGTTGGAGTTGACGTTGAGTTCGTGGGAGATGTTATTTTGATTTTAGATTCTGTTTTTCGGATAGTGTTAAAAAACACTTTTTACATACCTTCTTTTAGGCGGAATTTAGTTTATGTGTCTTGTTTGGACATGTGTGGATACTCTTTTGAAATAAAGAGTAATACTATTTCCATGTGTTATGATTCAAATAAGATTGGGTGTTGCAATTTATCCAATAGATTATATCGATTGAGTTTATCTCCCAACGACATGTACGTTGCTTATTTAGTTGAAAAATGTGTTTCCAAAAGGCATCTACCTAAGGAACAGTCTTATGCTTTGTGGCATAAACGTCTTGGTCATATCTCTAAAGAAAGAGTAGAAAGGCTTATAAAGACTGACATCTTGCCTACTTTTAAAGGTGATCAAGAGACTTGTGTAGACTGTTGCAGAGGTAAGATGACTAAGATAAAGAAGAAATCTGCCGTACGAAGTTTAAACTTGTTGAAGGTTATTCACACTGATATTAGTGGACCATACATAGTTACTTTGTGCAGAAATTTTTATTTCATCATATTTATTGACAACTATTCCTGATATGGATACTTATATTTGATTAAAGAAAAGTCCGAGTTTCTTGACAAATTCAAGATTTTTCGAACTAAAGTGGAGAAACAGTTGGGAAAAGTTATAAAGATTATCAGATCTAATCGTGGTGGTGAGTATTTTGGTAGGCATGGTGATGCTGAACAACTTAAATGGCGGTTTGCTAAATACTTAAAGGATTCTAGGATAATAGGTCAGTTTACTATGCTCAGAAGCCTTGGACAAAATGGTGCAGCCTAAAGGTTTTGCAGCAGATGACTCAGGTAAGCTTGTTTGTAGATTGAAAAAGTCTATTTATGGCTTTAAGCAAGCTTCTCGACAGTGGTATTTAAAGTTTCATAGTGTTGTCACTTCATTCAGATTTATTGAGAACAAAGTATATCAGTGTATATACACCAAAGTCAGTGAGAGGAAATATATTTTTCTCATACTTTATGTAGATGATATCTTGCCTGCTAGTAGTGACATTGGTTTACTGCACGAGACAAAGCGGATGTTATCGAAATTTTTTGATATGAAAGACCTTGGTGAGGCATCTTTTGTTCTTGGCATTGAGATCCATAAGGATTGTTCACGCCGTTCATTAGGTTTGTCTCAGAGGGCATATATTGATTGCATTTTAGAAAGATTTAGTATGCAAGATTGCAAACCAGGAATTCCTCCCGTTGTTAAAGGTGATAAATTGAGTCTTTCACAATATCCTAATTCAAATTTTGATAAAGCTCAAATGATGAATGTACCTTATGCTAGTGTGCTTGGAAGTATCATGTATGCTCAAGTTTGCACTAGGCCAGATATTGCTTTTGCAACAGGGCTTCTAAGCATATATCAGTCTAATCCAGGACACGATCACTAGGTTTCTGCCAAGAAGGTTTTAAGGTACTTAAAGAGAACAAAAGATTATATGTTGATTTATAGACATGTTCTAGACTTGCAATTAGCAGGGTATTCATATGCAAATTTTGCTGGTTGTTAAGATGATAAGAAGTCAACAACAGGATACATATTTATGTTGGCAGAAGGTGTAGTATCATGGAAGAGCGAAAAATAGAAATCCATATCTTCTTCTACCATGCAAGCGGAGTTTGTAGCATGTTCTTCAGCTGCTACTCAAGCTATTTGGCTCTGGAACCTCATTAGAGAGTTATCTGTTTTTGATTTTGTGAATAGACCCATACAGTTATATTGTGATAATAACTCTGCAGTGTTGTTTATTAATAACAACAGAAGTCTCAAGGGGTCTAAACACGTAGAGGTCAAGTTTTTGACCATAAAGGAGTTAGTACAGAATGGTGACGTTGCAGTAGATTATGTTCCTGCAGATGATATGATTGCAAATCCACTAACTAAAGGCCTACGCTCGTGTGTTTTTAATCGACATGTCATTAGCATAGGCCTAGGAGTGTCTTGGGATGCTGTTATTTAGTGGGAGCTGTGTTTTATTTTTCTTTGAATAAAGTTTACATCTGTTTTGTTACAATTTAGTAACACTTTGATATATATATGTCAACTTTTGCATTCAATAAAATATTTTTGAATTGATTGTTATTATGTTGATATATATTATTAAAAGTCTCAAGGTATTGCTTAAACCTTGAGTGAAGGCTAAGGGCATTTGGTTATTAGCCTTGTGCATATGTCTTGTGATACATAAAGAAATGTTAACCGTAAAAACAAGATATATGTAGGTTCATTAGAACCATAAAGCATTCTCCAGTAACACAAATTTTTTTATGTCGCCTAAGATAAGAAAATGGTAACTGACAAATGGGATCTCTTTATGAGAGATGTTATCCATTTGCCACACTACCATATTGAATTCATATCAATAAAGTTGAGAGCACCCGTAACCATGGAAGGCTCTGTGTGTATATATGCAGTTATCGCCATGATTCGGTGTTTGAAACTTTATGGGATAGAATTGACTATTAAGAATTATCTCTAGACCAATTTGCGCACATACGGTATGATTTCAATTAATATAGTCCAAGTGGGAGAATATAAGAGTTTTCCTAATGTGAACTACATCAATTGATATTGTAATTTACTGTTTTTACGGTTACCGTAACACAGGGTTAGTCTAAGGTGAGATAGAAGGTTTCTTAATTAGTCTAATATGGGGCTGGCTAGTATGGGCCGAGTTGAGCTTGGCCCGTAATGAGGGGACCTGGCTAGAAACTCTATAAATAGTGCTCAAGTCTCTCCTCTAACCTTAATTCTCACATATATCCTCACCTAATGAGCGTTTATCTAACATTAAACGTGAGGGGGCCGCCTCATTGAGCCAATGATACGGAGGGCAATAAAGGAGAAGAACTTGCGCGCAGAACATTGTGTTTCCGCTTCCGCTTCAAGAACAATGGATCCCAAAACAGGTGCGTTAATCTTTCTACTTAATTATGCATGTTCTTGTTCTAGTTATAGAGATCTTAGGGCCGCGCAATTTGCGTCCAACAAAGCTTACTTTGACATAAATTAGTAGATGACTAATGTAGGTATACCAAGAATGTGTCAAAATGGGTACACTAAATTATGTGACATGAATTAAATTGGTGATGACGGGAGTAGATTCAAATCACAAGATGGTGACTTATTCATATATCCAATGTTAACATCATTTAGTATGATGGTAATTGTATAACTTTAGTATATCTAGAATTATTCTTGACAATAATGGAACACTAGTAAATTTTCTAGAAAGGATCGGGCCCTATTTCCTTTCTACTGAATTTAAGGTACATGATAAAAACAGAGCATAGGAATTTAAAAGCTTGTCTTAGCTACCATAGAATCCTAGTTAAAACAACAATATCACACAATCAATGAATCGATGGAGTGAAACTGGTCTTAACAGTAATCGCTATAAAAAAAAGCTACCTCTTAACAACTCAAGGTTCTGCATAGTGGCATGATCGAGATTAACAATTGAAGGCAACCCCTTGCTTGCAGCAGCCAATTCCATCAGCTCCAGCTGTTCATCCTCCATAAGCTCCATGGATTCCTTGGCAATTCTGCGAGCAGTGGTGTGGCATCCCAAAATTCAAAGCCAAGCCATAAGGTGTGTTAAAGTCTCTAATTAGGTGATAAATTCCCCATGACTTATGCTTTAGCTATTAGTCTTTTTAAATAGATGATTCGTGCTTGTGCTTGTGAGAATTTAAATTTAATAGATTATTAATCTATGCTTAGCCATGTACTTTATAAATTAAATTTCAATAAATAAAATGTTATAAGACTTTGGCCAAGATGAAAAATTGAAATTTCAAAATAATTATAGAAAGGAATTTCAAAAAAAAAAAAAGAAAGGAAAAGTCAATTTTTAGGATGGGCCTTAGGCCCATTGGCCTAAGCTTGTAATGGGCCAAGTTAGTCGGCCCAATTAGGCCCACAAGTGGGCTGTCGACCAGCCCAAGAGGAGGCCCAAGAAGTGGACGGATGGCCCAAAAGCCCAAGCCCAAGAAGCCCAAATCAAATTCAAAAATTCAATAAGACAAGTGGCAAAAAGGGAAGGCCATGCATTGGCTGGTTTGTAGGCAAGTAATCATGAGGATTTGGGGGTATAAGAAGGAATAGAGAGAGAAGGTGGCTGGATTTCCCTCATTCGGCCAAGAGAGAGAGAGAGAGAGAGAGAGAGAGAGAGAGAGAGAGAGAGAGAAAGGGAGAGTGGCCGAGAGAGAGAGGAGGCGGAGCCGAGGAGGAGCCGCCGTGTTCACCGCCGTACGCCATCGTTCGTCCGTCCTAGAGGCAAGTGGGAGTCCTCTAGCTTCTCTTGCATGCTTGTATGTTGTTTGCATGTTGAAATTTTGGTTGTTAGATGGGAAAAATCGAAGCATGGATGAGTTGTGTGTGAGTGGTGTGACTGTTCTTGCTCGGATCATGGGAGTCAGTAACTTGTTTGAGCTTTCATGTGTGTTTGGAGTCCGATTTTGGCTTTTATGTCTTCATTAAAGTTGTAGCTAACATCTTGTACTACAACATACTAAAATTTCGTGGACAATGATGGAGATTTAAGCGGTTAATGTCTCATCTTACGGAGACCTCAGATCTGGAGAGTTTTTACTGACCTTTCGCTGGATTCATGGTTGCCTGTTGGTTTTTTGTTGAGAATCTTACTTCTGTTTCTTCATGAAAGTTGTAGGGGACATCTTAAACTACAACATACTCATTTTGAAGTGAAAATAACAAGTATAGCTTGGTTAATCGACTAGATCTTGAAGACGATGATTCTGGTGATGTGTTCCGAGACACCCAAGACTTCAAGGACCTAAAGGATGACTATACTCTGGTTATTTGACCTAGATCTCTTCATGAAACTTGTAAAGGACATCTTGACACATAACATATCCGAATTTCAGAGAAAACGAAAGAGAATAGGCAGGTTAAAAATTCATATTTAGGAGATGGAGGCACTGGACGATGCGGTAACGGATCCAGAAGCTTCGTGAGGTTGAATAAAATAATCTATAAGTAATCTGGCTTGGAGTTCTTCATCAAAGTTGTACGAAAATGTCTTAGATATAATCCAGTAAAATTTTATAATTTTTGGAGGCCATATGGATATTTTAATTGAATTTATTTGGAAACCATGCATTCTGGTTTCATCCGAGAAGTATAGAATGTTTTGTGAAAATTGTGAGATTTTGTAAAAATTCAATTTGGCCATGAACTTTGCATGTAATCCTATTGGGTTGTAATTGCTTGAATTTTTATAATTTTGGAAATTTATAGATATTAAAAAATAATAATAATAAAATGATAAAATAATAATAATAATAATAATAAAATAGATTATTTTATTGGCCATAGATTTCATTTAATTTAATTATGTGGCACGTGTGATAAAGTCTTGATATATATGACATGGAATTGAGATGCATGTGTGAATTCAATGATGAGTATGATCTTGATTTGTCATCACCTCACATGCCATGATAAATTGAATCATAATGATGTGAATTGAGATAAATGAGGAAGCCGTCGGAGGTGAGCCGACGATGTCCCGGGAGTGTCGGAATGCCTGGCTAGAAGGGTACGGCCGGTTGCCCGATGGTCATGAATGGCCGAATACCGGAGGGTCCTCGGGAGACCGAGTGGTATCGAGATTCCCGGAGAGTGGGAGAGCCGGAAGCTCGGCATGGTAATTATGCTGAGGGATACCTCGCGATGCCGGATTGGGTGCGAGATGCCTGGCCTGAAGGGTGCGGCCGGTTGCCTGGTGGCCTTAAATGGCTAGATACCGAAGGGTCCTCGTGATGCCAATTGGGGTACGAGATGCCCGGAGAGTGGGGGAGCCGGATGATCTGTAATTGTATCTTGGATACATGTGGGACGCAAACATTGGTCCCGGGAATGAGAAATGTGGCGGTCCAAGATGAAATTGGAACTAAATCATGATGCATGATGATATATGCATGACATTATGCATGACAATATATGCATGGTAATGATGATGATGATGATGATGATGATGATGATGGTGAGGATGATATATGATGATATGCATGATGATGATAATGATATATGGTGATATGGTATGATAACATGTGTAATGTGATGATGTCATGATGATGATGACATGTATGATATGATGATGCATGATAGTATGCGCATGGCTTCAAGGTAAGTAATGCCTGCAATGCATGTATGATTTGCCTGATGCATTGAGTTGTTATTAGATTTCCCTATCTGCTGAGTGGTTGTACTCACCCCTTTTGGGGATAACATTTCAGATTAGCAGTATGCCGCTCCCTGCCGTCACGCGGGGTACATTTTACGGGATACCGTCCGATGTAGAGGTCGAGTGTGCTGAGATAGATTGTCCCTCTGTTCCCGGACTGACTTTTATTCAAGTACGCTGTTTAGTGATGTACGATGTGGGCCTGGCTGGGGGCCCTGTTATTCAGGAGTTTATATCCGTACATGTTCGTCGGGATGGAGCGATGCGAGGGATGTTGCCACCGCCACCGCCTGATGCACTGGGTTGGATATGAGACCGTGCGCGACGAGTAGGAGCTGGATCCTTTTTGGAGTTAGTTAGCCGACAAATATGATGGGGGATTGTACACGTGTGATGTAGAGGGTCGAGGATCTTTTTGAGGTTTTAGGCTGGACATGGTAGAGTCCTAGCTTTTCCTTGTTATGTATCAACCCGAAAAGAAGTCCCATCCTGAAAGAATATTTAAATAAAGTGTCGTCGCTTGTTTATAAAATCCTGATGTTTAGTGGTGTGTATTTGTATCATGGTTGGTAGGGGGAGAGACGTGATATTCAATTTGCTTCCACTAATGAGTCGTGCTGGGACCGTTTTGTTTATAAAAAAAAAAAAAAAATGTGTCTATGAATTACGATGCATCTTCTAAAGGAGAAAGGTAATAAGGAGTAACATTGGCGCTGATGACGACCTGCGAAGGGTTCGGGGTGTCACAAGTGGCCTTCTCCACTGTGGCTTTTCATCTCTCTGCTTCTTTTTCTCGACATGTTGACAAGTCGCAGAGGAGAGCAATTCAAGCAGAGGAGAGAGAGCGTCAAAGTGGTGGGCCCCAGGAGCGCGCCGCGCAAATTTTGAACCTCTAACCCTATCACCTATATGGAGCCACATGTCGATTTCTGAATGGTCTTACCCTTCACCTACATGGAGGGTAAGACCCAGCCAATATTTACTCCAACCAAATGGTCTTCAGCAGAAAAGCGACCTGGTTCCACGCATCCTTGTCCCACTAGTTGACTTACTTATCTTTACCATAGCTGATGGGAAACAATAGAAGGAGAGAGAGAAAAAGAATGTAATTTCATGAGGCACAAAAAGTTAGACCCCTCTAAATTGAAAATCTCCCTTTTAGTCAGATGAGTGCTTTGGGGTGCTTATTAAGCATATTTCACAGCAAATATTTTTTCAATATCAGATTACACATGACAGAAGAAAAATAATTTATGAAAAATCGCACACTTACTTTAAGTAGTGTTCGACAGTTTCTTTTCAGGTGTCGAACTTTTCTAACAAGATCATTCAGGAAATCAACGAGAGCATGCAAGAGATGGGGTTCACATCCCTGCTTTACCTTAGGCTGCTTTTCTAGATTATTAAACAAGAGAAATGATCGAACGGGTTGACAAAAGATAAGCTATTGCGTCCTCTATCTAAATGAAGCTATCGAGAAGCTGTCTGAAACTTTTTTTCTCAGAAGGGCAGAAGGAAGATTCTCTCTTTTATCTCGAACTATTTAAAAGAACCGAAAGAAAAACCGAAACAGAAGAATTTTAGTTATTATGTGTGAAATGTTTTTTTTCTTCATTCAGATAATCTGGCAGAATAGTTGTTCCGAAGGAAAAAGGCCCATTTTTCAGGATAAATTAAGCGGACAGTTACTTTTTTGAGCACAAAGCCAAATTTCACCTCACTCTGAACCCATTTTTCAGATTTAAGTATCACAACTGACGAAATGATCCGTGCTTATAAAATTTTGAACATAGAGTCGATGCTTATATGATCTGATAGGCCAAATGAGTTTCACCTGGGAAAGATACTGAAGAAAATGTCTGACTACCAACGATTCTGTTCGCAACTACAGATAGATCAAGTCCCTGTAAGGGAACAAATCACTAATATATAGTGTTCAGCTATTGAGCATACCTCCTTATGACCATGAAAAATGTCAAGGCAATCAAATGGTCCCTATTTGTGGCCAAACCGTCTGCCCTTTTGTCTCTTGCAACTACAAAGATGATGTTGTATTGTCTGTTAAGAAGAGCCAAAGGCAAAGCCGTGTTGCCATCCTTGTCTTGTTCGTATATACAGACCCTCCAGGTTGGGCATTTCTGGTTATGTACTCTTCCACCTAGAACAGCAGCATGAAGAGTTGTTTGGCCTTTGTTTTTTATTGCATCCCAAGCGTCAGGACGAAATCTGACCAGCTCGTCAACGATATTGGCGTGGCCTTGTAATGCTGCAATATGAAGAGGTTTTTTATTTATTTATTTATTGGTCTTAGAGTTATGCTGCAGAGTTATCATATCACCGGAAAAGCTGAACTGCTTCAACTCCACCCAAAGCAAGCAGCATAATGAAGAGGAACCCACCTAATCTCAACTCCTTCCCTTATCATTCCCAGCCTCCCCTCAACGATCATGTCCAAGAAACCTTCGCAAGTGCAACATTATGAGAGTCACGAGAAGAATTAAGACAGTTTTCAGCACCTTCAGACAAAATATCGATACTTAATATGCACTGTTCACTGAAGTTCTCCTTTTGCTTTTACCTGTACACGAGGGAGAATTGCGACATCCAGATTTTCACTTAAGCCTCGAATGCTTAACGGTTTACGCCACGTCAATGAGCCCGTCATCAGACTACGCCGTTAGCGTCCCCAATCGCACCACCTAGCACCACACCGCCTCACCCCACACGCCATCGTTCAGCACCATCCTGCCCCGACCCCAAACCCACGTACGCCTACCTCTGAAATGCCATGAACGGGGTTAATGTGGCGGCTAAATGTGACATGCCTTGGAGCTGAAAAGGAAGTAAATGAAAGCCACGCCTGCCTCTCTCTGTCAACATCCTAGGTTGCCACAAATTGAAGGATTGACCAAAGCAAATTTCAAAAGCGGTGGAAGATTAAAATAATTCAGCCACGTCCTCTCTTTCCCCGCTGATTTCTATAGATTTCCACGTGTCCTTGCAAGCTGTCAAGGAGGTAAATGAAGATTTACCACCACCATCCACGTCCACCTCTATCCGTCTCCTCATTGGGCTACCACAGATGAAGACCTTTGACCAAAAACCATACAAAATCGGTGGAGGAAGTGGATTTAAGAAGTTACCAGCGCTCACTTCCTCTCACCAACATCTTCACCGAAAATTTTTCATGTTCGTTAAACCCTTACTGTTTAGCTTTTGGCCCCAACACCATGACTCGACGCCGCCCTACCAACTCATTCCGCTCGCGCCACCCCACTGCCCTCAAGCCGCCCCATCGACTCGTCGTGGAGCGATGAACAACCAGCCAAAATCGGGCTTCCAAGACCTCGCCAAAACCATGTGGACACTTGCTTTGGACTAGAGGCAAGTGGATTACTACCCATTTATGCTACGTAGGTTAATTTCTGTACATCAATTTCCCAAGTTTTAGTTGCCTCTGTCAAATTCATGCTTGGTTATGTTCATCGGCGGTTTCGGGATATTTGTGTTGCAAGTAGTGTTAATAATTTAGTACCTTGAGTATAGTAATATAATGTTGAAATGCTAATCATTGAGATTTAAGTCCACTTGAGTTTGAATATCACGAATTATGGATGGAATTCGGGAACGCGATTATTTTGAAATTTGGTTTACTGTGTACAGTGGATGTTGCCAATTTATACTGATTTCTATGGCACAAATTTGATGATAATTTCTTCATGAAAGTTGTGTGTTTTGACTTGTTCTATGACATACTTAAATTTCATATTTTTCAGAACTTGTATGTGCAAAATATGTATTTCGAATAGTGTGTGAGTCCGAAACTGTTTTCATAAGTCGTTTCCAGACCTCTGTTCGGTTTCCATTTTCTACCAGATTTTCGACAAATAATTTGGACTGGTCCTTCATGAGAGTTTTATACTACATCTCAACATATACCGTGGAATTTTCTCATGATTTTTGGAGTTCATGTAGCCATCCAAAATGCGATTCCCTGACCCGACTAAAAGCTGGATTTGTGCTCTGTTCTGATTTGAACTTCCAAAAATTATTGGGACCTGTTCAAGCTAAGCCAGACCTCGAGTGTGACAGCCTAAATTTTTAAATTTTGTTTTCGATTAAATAAATTGGGCTTTTTTATTAACGCGTCTATAGTACTATTCTTTGAGCTGATCACTCATGAGATAACTAGATTATTTGGGGAAATCGTTAAGAGATTTTAACGCAATAAACTTGAGAATTCGACCAGGAATCGACTAGTCAACCGTGCTAATCTGCAAGAGTCATTACGGCACAATTGAAAATCTATCAAAGACCGGAAATAGTTCAATTCAACTGAGGTGTGTGATCAGAGTGTGGGTGATTTCACCAGATTGCAAAATTCTCGTCAATTGGCACTAGACTGGTTTTTCTGTTGTTTTTGTACCATGTGTCTATATTTGAAATCTCAAGATTTTCACGACAATTGAGAGCCGCCAATGGGTCGAAGATGTACGTTGTGACTCGAGATAAATCGATCACAGGTCAATTGCACCAAAAACTCTTGAAATCTATCCGGTAGGTTAGGTCACGCTAAAATTGTGTCACATTGAAATTAACCGCTAATTTGAGCCCGATTTCAGAAATTGAAAATTCTTTCATGTCACGATTTATTTTAGGAATATCGACTCATCCTCCGAAGATTTTTCGATGATTTCAGGATTTTTATGGAAAATCAATACGGACAATTCGGAAAACGAATGGAAATTCGGATTGGCCTAATTGAAGGGAGTTTTGACTTCCAAGAGAGCTATTTGGCGATGGGCACTTGCAAAAATGGTATGGCATTCTTCTTCGTCAAAATTTGGATATCAAATTTGGGGAATTTGGTGAAAAATTGAAGCTTAAATTGTGAAATTCGGATGCTTAGATGGAGGGCTGGAATTTTGACTTCAATTTGGTTATTTGTGGGATTAAAATGTTGAGAAAGTATTATGAGACCTAGTAGATAGGCTTGACGACTTTTGAGGCCAAAATCATGATGAATGTGAGATATTTATTTGTACTTTTTTGGCTTCCTCTCCCTCAAGCTTCTTCCATACGCCTCTCCCCCCCCCTCCCCTCCCCTTCGGTCTTCATCGTTTTCTTTTTACCTGGCCGATCCTCTCTCTCTCTCTCTCTCTGTTCATTTCCCCACTCCTGCAGCCACGCACACCCGCATCTCTCCACCGAATTCCCCTCCGCCTTGCTGCCACGCCGTCCACCATTTGCTGTCCCCTGCGAGTCAACCCTCATCCCTCAAAACTCCTTGTTGACTCTCCTCACGCCTGCTCTCCACCGAAGCCACAAAGCAGCCCAGCCCATCTCCACCGAAAGACATTTTCACAGTTCCATCATTGGCTGTCCGTCCACCGAGTCCATGTTCATCCGCGGCCCACCTCCTCCTTCGTCCAGCATCAACGACCGAATCGGCTGCCCCTTCGTCCGCGACAAATCTCCGAGAGCTGCAGCCCCGAAGCTAGCCCATTCGAACCCGCAAATTTTTCCACCCAACGTTGTGACCGATTTTGGCCCGGCCGAGTCTCCATTTGGCACCGCCGCTTTGGAGTTTATCACTCGCTGTCTCGTCACCGTCGCAGTGGACTCACTGGCTCGCAAATCCGGTGAGTTTACCAACTAAACTCTGCTTAGGGAGTTAATTATGCTTATGTGGTGTTTAGATTATGTTAAGTGTGTTTAGGTGATTAGATTAGTTTAATTAAATATTGATTAGATTATGTGTATGATTAGATTAGTGGATGGGTTAATTAGTCTAATTATGTAATTAGATTAGTGTAATCTTAATTGGACTTTTAATTAATTATTGCATTTAATTATTTAATTATTTAAATTATATATTATTTAATTATATAATTTTATATTTATATTAAATTAATTCTCGGAATTTATTTAATTATTAATTAATTAATATTTTCCGGAAATTATACTGGGAGAGCCATTTGTTAGAATTTCGCACAGATCGCAACAGTGTGGTTAGTTTGTTCAATTGATTGTTATGTTAGTGAAATTGAGTAATGGTTGTGAAATATTGGTATTTTAATTAGAAAATACCGAGTGTCGGGTGTTGACACCGAAAGTGGTCTTTAAGTACCAATCAACTTAGGTGAGCAATATAGATCTATAATAGCTTCGGGGAGTATTAACACCAATATAGGTCTATAACAGCTTCGGTGAGCAATAATACATTAGCAGCTTCGATGAGCACTATAGATATTAGCTTCGGCAAGCATCATAGTTCTCTAACAGCTTCAGTGAGCAAATGTCATCTAGCAACTTCGGCAAGCAAATATTATTTAGCAGCTTCGATTAGCAATAATTGATCTAGCAGCTTCGGTGAGCAAATTTAGACATCAACTTTGATAAGCTAGATCATCTATTTCAGCTTAGGAGAGCAGTATTCGAATCGATAGAGTTATGGATGGTATCAATGTTGTGGAGTCGAATGAGTCAACTGATGATGGTTGAATTGAATTAAAATTATTTGATGATATTATATGAATTGTACAAACTTGCAGGAAGGATCTGAGGCAAAGGTAAGTCCTTTGACCTGTGCTTGTGTTTAGGTAGCCCTTATGGTGTATTTCCTTCCTAATCAGAGTTTAGAGGGTGAACTTGCTAAAACATTGTCTCACTGGTTATTGTATAACCATTTTCAGGTCCTTAAATGACTGTCATGGAGGACCCGAAGCCTAGAGTCTAGGGAGGTGGAGATTGAAGGCTTGGCAAACGTGTCCATCTAGTTGGTCGTAAGATAGTTCCCCTTTTGTTGAGTTGGTCTTTTGTAAACAGCCTTGTTTTGTATATAAACCTTGTGTATTTATAAAAAGGCTTGTTTTTTTTATGTAAGTGATTTCCTACTTTCCTATCCCAAGCTTTTGATTGTCAGGGGATTTGTTTCACTTCCGCATACGTATTAAAAATGAATGTCTCGGCAACGCATCTTAAGACGTCGCATATTTGTCGACTACCGAGGGATGGGCATGCGCTCGAAGGTCGGGTCGTGACATCAAGTCCTTCAAGAAAAATGTTCCACAGAGTTTCATCCATGTCATGTTAAAGTTCCATGTTTTTCAAATGAATTTTGTTAAATTTATGACTCGAGTTTGAGCACAATTCCCTAGACTCCTTAAAACTGCACAAAGGAAGAAATAATTAAAAGAGGGATTTTCCCTTTTGGAGTGAAGTTGCCGAAATCTTCTTTTCTTTGTGAAAGACGCCGCTGCAAGTTTAACGGAAAGAAAGAAGCCGCTGAAGCCCTGCACATGAAGAATCAAAGTTGGTGGGACCCAAGGTCAAACTTTTGACCTTGGGCACACCCACGTATAAAAGCATAACTTTGCAGGTCTTCTTTCGGGCTTCTGAAAATTGCCGCCAAACCCTATGTACATAGCCGCACGTTCAACAATCAGCAAAGCCACATCTTGAAGCGCCGCGTGAGTGCTTGGTGTTCCGCCGTTGTTGATGCAAGCAACCTTGAAGCACCAAATATCGAGTGCTTGAAAGTGGGCTTGTTGTTTTTTGTTCGTGCAATTACATATGAGAAGAATTAGTGTTTGTAACCGATTAAATCTTGAGATAAGATTTGCATGTAACTCCTTCGTGAGATCGAGAGATTATTTTAGAGGAATTTTGGGGCTAAACACTGTGTGCGTTATTGGGTGTAATTGGGGCTTGGGAAACACCGAGAAAGTGTTTGAGTGACTTGAGTGTGTAATCTCCTTGTATCACTTGATCTATAGTGAAATTCGCTGCTGCTCTCCCTGTGGACGTAGGTCTTTACGACTGAACCACATAAATCTAGTGTTCGATTTATTTTTCTTCTTTTGTCTATATTATTATTCGATCGCTCGCCCTATCGCAACAAGTGGTATCAGAGCTAGGTTTGGATAAGTTAAAGCAAATCGATGGCGATAGAAGAAGTAAAAGTGAGAATCGACAGATTTGATGGGAAGGATTTTAGCTTTTGGAAGATACAGATTGAAGATTTTCTTTACCAAATGAATATGCACTTGCCTTTATTTGGGGAAAAACCAAAGACGATGAAGCAAGCTGATTGGGATTTGCTAGATAGACGAGCTATGGGTGTTATTTGGCTGACGTTGGCTCGTAACGTCGCGTTTAACATCCTGAAAGAGAAGACCACTACTGATTTGATGCAAGCCCTGTCGGATATGTACGAGAAGTCCTCTGCAATTAACAAGGTATGTTTGATGCTACGTCTATTTAATTTAAAGATGAGCGAAGGTGCGTCAGTTGTTGATCATATCAATGAATTTAATGTGATTGTTAGTCAATTGAGTTCAGTTGATATTGATTTTGAAGATGAGGTACGTGCTTTGATTATATTATCCTCATTGCCTGATAGTTGGAATACTACCATTACTACTGTTAGTAATTCCTCTGGGTCAACAATTTTGACGTTTGATGGGGTTCGAGATTTGATTCTAAGCGAGGACATTCATAGAAGATAATCTGGTGAATCTGTATTTACTGCTTTAGTAGGTGAAAATAGAGGAAGATCTAGAACACATGTGGGTAAGAGTAGTACTAATATGAACAGACGCAGTCAATCTAGGACTTGTAATGTTGTCTGTTGGAGCTATGGCAAGAGGAGGCATTTTAGAAGGAATTGCCTTAAGTTGAAGAATGATAAGGGTAAGGAAATTATGATTGATTCTACAGATAATGTTGCAACTGTAGCAAATAATGCCGATTATGTCTTGTCTGTCACTAATGATTCATCGCCTGATGGATGGGTTATGGATTCTGATTGTTCTTTTCATGTCACACCAAATAGAAACTAGTTTATCACTTATCAGTATACGGGTAGTGATAAAGTCCAATTAAGGAACAACGCTGAGTGCGATGTTGTGGGTGTTAGTGATGTTAAAATGAGAATGCATGATGATATTGTGAGGACATTGACTGGAGTGGGGCATGTTTCAGAATTGAAGAAGAACTTAATTTCCTTGGGTGCCCTAGATTCAGCTGGTTGCAGGTATTCTTCAAAATGTGGAGTTCTGAAGGTTGTTCAAATAAAAGGAATCAAGCACAATGGCAAGTATAAACTTCAAGGTGAGACATGGATTCATCTGTTCGAGAGTCTTTTGACTGCTCAAATAAGACCTGGAGGTTTGTGCTAATGCACAAGTTTGAAGCTGGTGTTAGGATCTCGCAGTCAAGAGCTTTGATCGAGATGGAGACTGATAAGTCGATCAAGCATGTGCAGACTGACAATAGTATGGAGTTTTGCTCAAAGCTAGCAAATAAATTATGCATGAAAGAGGGCATAGTGAAACACTGCACCAGTGCCAGTAAATCACAACAATTTGCAGAATTGATGAGCAGAACATTACTAGAGACGACCCAAAAAGTTATCTATAATGCTAGTATTGCTAGGAAAATCTTAGCTGATGTGCTAAGTACGGTAAGTTACCTGGTGAATAGATCCCCATCAACTGCTATTGAATGGCAAACTCCTGAAGAAGTGTGGTCAGGTAACGTTTCTAGTTATTTTATTATTAGAATGTTTTGTTGACAATGTTATTTTCAAGTGAGTGATGGTAAGCTTGATTGGAGGGCAATATGCATATTCCATAGCTATGCACAAGGTGAGCGGGGCAATCGGTTGTGGTGCCCAAATATAAATTCAACTGTTGATAGCAGAGAAGTTACCATTGACAAGTTTCCAATAGTTCAAGCTAGGAGTGTTTGTGGCAGTGTTAATACGGATCTGAATAGTGTTCAGCTTAAGGTGGAGTTGCGACCAGAATCTCCTGAGGTAGCGAGTACGAGTACTAGCAAAGTAATTGACACAAACGGTGCTCATAGCGAGGTGGAGCCTATAGAGCCAATGGTTGCTGTAACTGCTAAAATTAACAAGGTACGTATTCGATCTCCTGATAGATATTGATGCAATAATGGTTTTGCTTTACCTACGGTTAAGGAGGTTGTGTCGGAAAATCCTTGCAGAGCAGTTAAAGGTACATGTGGAATCGGTATTCTGATGAGATCTTTGACTATGGCGAAATTCAAGTGAGGCTTGGACTTGGATAATATCTGTGGTGGTTGAGCCCATCGAGGGCTATGGGAAAGTAGTAGTAGAGTTTGAATTTTTTGCGAAGCGATTGTGATTTGGCTCAAACATCGAGCCAAGGTGGAGATTGTTAAATTTATGACTCGAGTTTGAGCATAATTCCCTGGACTCCTTAAAACTACACAAATGAGGAAATAATTAAAAGAGGGATTTTCCATTTTGGAGTGAAGTTGCCGAAATCTTCTTTTCTTTGTGAAAGACGCCGCTGCAAGTTTAACGGAAAGAAAGAAGCCACTAAAGCCCTGCACGTGAAGAATCAAAGTTGGTGGGACCCAAGGTCAAACTTTTGACCTTGGGCACACCCACGTATAAAAGCATAACTTTGCAAGTCTTCTTTTGGGCTTCTGAAAATTGCTGCCGAACCCTACGTACATAGCCGCACGTTCAACGATCAGCAAAGCCACATCTTGAAGTGCCGCGTGAGTGCTTGGTGTTCCACCGTTGTTGATGCAAGCAACCTTGAAGCACCAAATATCGAGTGCTTGAAAGTGGGCTTGTTGTTTTTCGTTCGTGCAATTACATATGAGAAGAATTAGTGTTTGTAGCCGATTAAATCTTGAGATAAGATCTGCATGTAATTCCTTCGTGAGATCAAGAGATTATTTTAGAGGAATTCAAGGCTAAACAATGCATGCGTTATTGGGTGTAATTGAGGCTTGGAAAACACCAAGAAAGTGTTTGAGTGACTTGAGTGTGTAATCTCCTTGTATCGCTTGATCTATAGTGAAATTCGTTGCTGCTTTTCCCGTTGACGTAGGTCTTTATGACTGAACCACGTAAATCTGGTATCCGATTTATTTTTCTTCTTCTGTCTATATTATTGTTCGATCACTCGTTCTATCGCAACAAATTTACTTAGTGAATCCACTGATTTCTGAGGATCGGCGAACTGCCCTTTTTATTGAAGCTTTTGGCCCCAACACCATGACTCGACACCGTCCTACCGACTCATTCCGCTCGCGTCACCCCGTTGCCCTTAAGCCGCCCCATCAACTCATCGCGAAGCGACACACGACCAGCCAAAACCAAGCATCCGAGACCTCGTCAGAACCGCGTGGACACTAGCTTTAGACTAGAGGCAAGTGGATTACTACCCATTTATGCTATGTAATTTAATTTCCACACGTCGAGGTTAATTTCCTCAAGTTTTAGTCACCTTGATCAAATTCGAGCTTGATTATGTTCATCGGTAGTTTCGGGATATTCGTGTTGCAAGTAGTGTTAATAATTTAGTGCTTTGAGTATATTAATATATTGTTGAATGCTGGTCATTGAGATTTAAGTGCACTTGAGTTTGAATATCATGAATTGTGGACAAAATCCGGGAACGCAATTATTTTGAAATTCGGTTTACTGTGTACAGTGGATTTTGCCAATTTATCCCGATTTCCATGGTACAAATTTGATGAGACTTTCTTCATGAAAGTCGTGCATTTTGGCTTGTTCTATGACTACTTGAATTTCATATTTTTCGGAACTTGTATGTGCAAAATATATTTCAAATACTATGCAGGTCTGAAACTATTTTCATAAGTCGTTTCCAGACCTCTGTTCGGTTTCCATTTTCTACTGGATTTTTGACAAATAATTTGGACTAGTGTCCTTCATGAAAGTTTTAGACTACATCTTAAAATATACCGTGGAATTTTCTCGTGATCTTTGGAGTTCATTTAGATGTCCAAAATGCAATTCCCTAACCCGACTGAAAGCTGGATTTGTGCTTTATTCTGATCTGAAACTCCGAAAATTTTTGGGACCAGTACAAGCTAAGCCAGACCTCGAGTCCTCCATAAAAAGCGTTCCTTGGAGTCTTGTCCATGTCATGTTAAATTTTCGTGATTTTTTTAACGAATTTACTTGGTGAATGCCACTGATTTCTGAGGATGGGCGAACTGCCCTTTTTATTGAAATTGGAACTTTGGAATTTCCCCTTTTGCACTTGTCTTTTGGCAAATATTGAAAACCAACCATCCTACATCATTTTTCGGGTTTTAAATGGACAAGGGATTGATGATTGTGAAATTGAGATGGTCTCTATGTTTTAACTCATTGGATGGCATGTTTAAATTGAATTATAGAATTGTTGCTCCATGGGATGAGTGTGTGGTTTGAGAATGCCATCGGTCCTTGGGATGACAATGCCCCAAGTTGTAGTAGGGATACCTAGAGGGGTAACTGAGTTCCTCCAAATGCTTGGTGGGTGTAACACGGTTCCCCCAAATGTCCTCATGATGCCAGATGAATGCGAGATACCCAGGGGGTAACGAGGTTCCCCGGAAGATGGTGGCAGTCAATTCACAATAAATAATCAATTTCACTTCTAGATTTCATTCAAACCTTAATGGGTTATTGTTATCAGAGAAAATGTTTTTTGTTTGCTATCCTGATTTTGAGAAAGGTTTTGAGGCAAGTTGATATCATAATGATCTTTTGTCTTTTATATTTAAACTTCCTCGTATGTACTGTTATTGACTTATGTGGTATAAACACGTCAGTAATTTGCTTGCTGAGCTTTGTGCTCACTCATGGTTGATCATTATTTTTCATATCAATAGCATTTTGGGAAGATTAGGCCAAGATTTTGGACGTACTATGGGGGGAGACAAATTACATAGTACATATGTAGATCCAGGTCGGGATGATGCAGCTACTAGAGCTTTTGGGTGTAGTATGGAGTAGTGTACCTTTTGCTCATCCCTCAATGTACCCTGACCCTGTCACCTAATATATATATATATATAAATGAAAGTGCTCGCTTCTATATTTCTACATGCGTTGCTTGAAATTAGTGTGTACTGGGTTGTTGTTACACATTTTTGCATTCTTAAAAAAATGGAAAGAATTGGATAGTAACATTAGTCGTGACATGCTGGGGGCATCACAAGAGGTGTGGTTCACACTCCCTTGACAAGATAGCACGGGGTCTTGCTCCTCATAAGTGGGCAGAGGTCCAAGGTGTTAGGATTCGGTGCACAATTACAAGGAAATAGAAAGTAAAGTAAGAAAGAAAATTCGAGAGACAATTGGTTCACCCTTAAATTAGGGCTACATCCATCAAAGAATTCCACAATAATTAGCACCTCGCACCTATATGTAACAACCCTCAATTACAAGAGAAATAGATTATTCATGAGCCTAAGCCCAAACTATCAATAAAATATGGGCTCAAACTATAGAAGTCTTTGGTAGCTTGAGGCAAATAATTTTCACGATCCTCATGAAGTTTTCAGTTACAAAACGAACCCAATATTAATGTACACAATATGAATCTTTTCAATTTAAATTAAGTAAAAGAAGAATATAAGCAGCTATTTTGCTTCAATCATTTCGATAGAAAGGAAAAACCGAAGATTCAGTTACTGTTGAAAATAAGCTCTTAGTTTGTTCTTCAGATTAGACATTCACTAAGGTCCTCAGCAGATCAGTATAAGGCTCCATTTAGTTTAGACCGACGAACTTTCTTCTTTTATTTTTTATTATTATTTTGTAATGGACTACATAAACATGAGCGTGTGTGTGGCTTGTATGATGCTAACTACTAGAAGAGCCTACTAAGTGTGATTCAATTGCAAGGAACGAAGAAATTGCGCAAATCTAAGTTCACAGTCTTGAATCTATGTGATGATCAACCTTTTTGATGTGATCATAGCCCATAGGAGACTTGGTCTCACTTGTTGGCCTCAGTGGACGGAGTCATTCAACTTTCTTTGACCAATGGAAAGGTGGTTCTTTTCATAGTGATCTTGTTTTGTTCTTCCTTCAAGCGGATTCCGCTTCCATAATCAAGAACTGCAACAAATTGCAAGGCCAATCAAAGATAGAGGGTAAATACACCACTGAGAGATCAAGTTACCAGGATGATCGCAAATTACAATTGGTTTCAGTTTCAAATTTCAATGATTCTGCGTAGCTAATACTGGACAAGCTAGATATGTTCTACAGAGCTAGTACGATCTGAGGTACATTTTACCAATATTGATATCCATTTTATATTACAAGACACACAATGACCATGAGTCTTCTGTCAAACTACTAGTTAAGCTAAACATTTCGATGGGAATAAGGTCTCAGTTCCCATTTTGTACCTTTTGTTTCGCCATCTACCATTCTCTTGTGACTGTTCCATTCCTGTTGACCAATTGAAGCCTAAGGAGAAAACATCCTACATGGTCTAGTGCGGGGGCTTCCATATCTTTCATAGCTTTTGATACTGACCATGTGCGAAACTCTATTTTGTTATTTTCTATTTGTCGTGCAAACGGAAATAGAGTTTCTTGGGAACTATCTCACCCTAACCTCGCCAAGCTCCTGGGATATTATCAACAGGACGAAAATCTAGCTCTTGTTTACGAATTCATGCCCAAGGGCAGCTTGAACAAACACCTATTCAGAAGTAAGTGGCCTAACCGCTCCGTGAATCTCTGAAAAACACCTTAAGGATGCCAATTGTTTAGCATATCTTCTTGATCAGCTGATGGTCATAGTTGATGCATGTGCTTATTTCAAAATTCAAGCTAGTTTGAACTTGTATTTGAATTTAAGCATGACTTACAGTTTATACTGTCCATTACTCTGGTACAGAGGACTCCAGTGCTCATCTTCCATGGGATGTATGCCTCAAGATTGCGGTTGGGGCTGCCAAGGGCCTGGCTTTCTTGCACGGTTCCTATAACGTGATACATAGGGATTTCAACACTTCAAACATTTTGTTAGATGGGGTTGATATTTTATCTTCCTTACAATGATTGTGGTCCTGTATCATAAAATCCATACGAATTCTACGATTAATCTAGTCAAATTCTTGAAAGAAGGATAATGATGACAATGACGTGCCTAGCATCTCACTTAGACTTGGAATTGTGTCCTCTAACCAGGAGAAAAGTGCCATAATAGCAAGTGGAGATCCTATGTTTCCCTCTCCTTAATTGATGAGAGGGGGGCTAGCATCTCACTCAGTTGATTGCGCATCTTTTTACAGTTGATATAAAACAACGCGAGACCATGAACCAGTTCCCAGTTACTTTTAGATATCTCCATATGTTTTTTTGCTAGATTCATGAAAGTTTGCAATCTATATTTAGGCTGGAAACTGAGTAATCCACCATTGGGTTCTTCTACAGCCTTACACGGCCAGACTCACGGATTTTGGATTGATGAGGTATGGTCCTCCAGAGGCCGAGTCACGTGTTTCAACAGAATTTATAGGTACCATGGGCTATGGTGCCCCTGAATACGTAAATACAGGTAATCCAATATAACGTGTTATAGCGAAAAAGGTTTTTTGTTGACTCAGTGCTGAAGGACGTTCAGTCTTGAATTTTCACAATAATGGGAAGTGTATCAGGAAGCTAGTTTTTTTACTCTTTGCTGAGACATTACATAAAACCCTTTGATTTTACAGGGCGTCTATATCTGAAGAGTGATGTTAACAGTTTCGGAGTCATGTTGCTTGAGATACTAACAGTCTTAAGTGCATATGATCGAACTGTCCGGCATCAAAACGTTGTTCTCCAACGTGGGCCAGACCACTCTTGTCCTGTAAAAGAAAACTGAAGACTATAATGGACTCTGGATTGAAGGACAACTATTGTATAAATTCAGCATCCCAAATAGTACAGCTTGCTTTAAAATGCCTTCAGTGGACTCCTAAGGAGCGGTTTTCCATGACTGAAGTCGTGGAAGAACTGGAATCAATAGAAGCTGCCAATGCCAATAGAATAGCACGGGATGCTTGAATTCACTTATCATGTGGCTCGTACTTCATGTGATGTAAATCAAAGACTATTGCTCCACACTTTTCCATTTTTCCCAAGATTAATCTTGGGCTTTGAATGTTCATTACATTGTACATGCATCATCTTGTGAATTGAGATGTTGAGATTGATACTTTTGTTTAAGAGAGGAATGGTTTTTCTAAGGCTAATCCTTGATTTTCTCGGCAATCTGAGGTTCACAAAAAGAATCCGTAGCTCTTCAAGAGTCTGAGCTCTTTTGTTTCTGTTTTTTTTTTCTTTTTCCATGCTTAGGCTTTGAACATTTGCAGAAGCTCATTTTTATTGCTGTCAGGAATGTGTTCATGTGGTACTCGGTCCACAATCAATCTCCAGGAAGTGTGTCCATTCTCGTAGTGATTCTTGAGCTATGAGACATGGTTGGGTAAATTGGAGTCATTTAAAGTTAAGAGCTGCTCATTTGTCGGGAAAAGTACCAAAAAAGTCCTAAACATATTGCATTGGTACCAATTTAGTCATAAACTTTTCAATTGAACCAATTCAGTCCTAAACCTTTTAATATTGGTACCAATTCAGTCCATCCGGCCAATTTTAGCCGGCTGGCGCTAATGTGGACGTCGGCCGGACGCTAACGTGGCAATTTTTATGATTTTTTTTCGAATTTATTATTATTTATTATTAATTTTATTAATTTTTTTTTGTCTTCTTCCCGGAGGTGGCCGGCAAGCCTCCGGTGAGGCTCGCCGGCCACTAGGCGAGGGCTGCGAAGCCCTCGCCTTCCGCCAGCGAGGGTCGCGGCCCTCGCCCGGCCTCTCCCAAGGCCACCAGCGAGGCGGCTTCACCCGGATCTGGGTGAGGCTAGCCTCGCTCGCGGCTGGCGAGGCCATGGCGGCCATCGTTAGGGCGGAGGCGAGGGCTGCAAAGCCCTCGCCAACCGCCGGCAAGGGTCACGGCCCTCGCTCGGCCTCGCCCAGGGCCGCCTCGCCCCCGGCTTAGCCCAAGTCCCGACCTCAATTTCCTCTGCTTCGTCGCCACCGGCTTTTACTCTTCTTCTCCTTCCATGAGCAGAAAGCCGTGAGCAATCCCACCAGCTGCTCCGATGGCACAGGCTAGCCTCGCCCAAATCTGGGCTAAGCTGCGAGAGAGGCAGCCTTGGGCAAGGCCAAGCGAGGGCCGCGACCCTCACCGGCGGTTGGTGAGGGCTTTGTGGCCCTTGCCTCTGCCCTGGCGATGGCTGCCATGGCCTTGCCAGCCACAGGCGAGGCTGGCCTCACCCAAATCCGAGCGAAGCCGCCTCGCCAGCGGCCTTGGGAGAGGTCGGGCAAGGGCCACGACCCTCACCGGCGGCAGGTAAGGGCTTCGCAACCCTCGCCGCCACCTCCGGGAAGAAGATGAAAAGAAAAAAAAGAAAAAAAAAATTAATAAAATTAATACAAAAATTCGAAAAAAAAAAATCATAAAAATTGCAACGTTAGCGTCCGATCACCGGCCGACGCCCACATCAGCATCGGCCAGCCAAAATTGGCCGGATGGACTAAATTGGTACCAATATTAAAAGGTTTATGACTGAATTGGTCCAATTGAAAAGTTTAGGACTTTTTTGGTACTTTTCCCCTCATTTGTCCATTCAAAATGAACAAGTTATGTCATTTGGTGCTATCATGTTGCAGCTAAGACATGTCTAATTGTTTTGTCGCTGAATAAGAGACATATTTCTTATCACATGCCAGTATTAAAGTCGGATTGAAATTGTACCTATATTTTATCTATCCTGTTAGTATCTCAAGAATGATCAAATGTAGGATCAAAAGGGTGCTTCTTGGTCCATGGGAAAGAAATGGGACCAGTACCGTACAAGACCTTAATTTAACTTTATGGGTCATAATTTGTTTATAATCATTGTAAGTCGTTTTTACTTACAAATAATAAATAATTTTATAAATGTTAGCTTGACTATAGAGTCCGTAATGGTAACATGAAGATATTAACACTCAACAATCAAGTCGATGTGAACGACAAGTTAGGGCATGTTTGTTAATGTTCTTTATTTCTGTTTATGAACAAAATTTCTATTTTTTTGTTCCAGGGAAGAAAAAAAAGAACAGAAACGCGTTTGTTTGCGTTTTTATTCTAAATCTATTTTTTTGTTCCCAGGAATACATTTGGAACAGAAACAAGAAACAAGAAAAACATGTTTCTTGTTTCTGGAAGAATTTTTAAAAACAGATTTTCTCTCTCCTCTCCTTTTCTTCTCTTTTTTTTTTCTTCTTTTCATTTTCTTTTTCTTTAGCCGATTGCAGCCTCGGCCATGGCCGGCGACCGGCCGTCGAGGGCCGACGACCTCGCCGGAGCGTCGCTGGCCCTTGGCGAGGCTCGGCATCACCTTGGCTGGGCAAGCTCAGGCTCGCCAGATTTGGGTGAGCCCGAGCTCGCCCAGCCAAGGCGAGGCCGAGCCTCGTCGGCACGGGGCAAGGCTGGGCAAGCTCAAGCTTGCCGAATCTGGGTGAGCTCGAGCTCGCCCAACCAAGGCAAAGTCGCCAACCCTCGTCGGCCAGTCGCCGGCCATGGCCGAAGCCGGTGATCGGCCAAAGAAGAAAAAAAAAAAAAAAGAAAGAAAAATATAAAAATTAAATTAAAATTTAAAAAAATTAAAAGAAACAAAAAAAAAAGAACACAAATTTATCAAACGTGTTTCTGTTCATTTTTTATTCCCGGAACAAGTTTACCAAACGCATTTTTTTATTCAAAAATTGTTCCCGGAACAAAACACTTTTTTTCTATTTATGTTCCCTAAAACAATTTTTAAACAAAAATGTTACCAAAAAACGCCTTTAGCAAATCATCACTCAAATATTTTAATTTGTCTTAAAGTACTGTAAAGTGGAATATGCCAACATTGCATAACTTTTCATAAAATATCATAAACAACAAATTTTGTTTTCATATTCTCGATAACTTAGGCCGTTGATCATAATATTTTCTTTACAAACTTGTAGATTTAAGGGGCCCTATTATTTAGTAATTATCTCAATATATCGTAATTTTCCTTAATAAATATTGAAATTGATAATTTTATGATCATTTTTTTCCTTAAGGCTCCGTTTGTTTTTGCGGAAAATAATTTCCGAGAAAATGTTTTCCGGATTTTCTGGCATTCGTTTCACGAAAAATGAATTCCTTGAAGAAAATGTTTTCCATAAAAGGAAAAAAGTCTTCTAAATTAGAAGAAAATGTTTTCCACTTTTTGATCTCTTTTATCTCACACCACTACAAATTCTCACTTCATCCTCCCATTTTTTCTTATTCTTTTCTTTTTTTTATTCGAATTATTTTTTAATTTTATTTTTCTTTTTTAATTCAAATTATTTTTAATTTCCATTTTCTTTTTTTCTTTTCTTCTTTTTCTTTTCTTTGTTTCCCATCTTCTTCTTTCTTGGCTAGTACCTCAAGCTCGTCGATCTCAAACTTGCGCTCGTCGATCTGACGAGCCTCAAGCTTGACGCTCACACTCGCCAATCTGGTGAGCAGAAAATATTTTCCTTACCAAATACCGAAAAATATTTTATAAAACATTTTTAGGTTTTAGCCGAATACCAGAAAATATTGTCATTTTCCTAAAAAATAATTTCTGGGAAAATATTTTCTGGAAATAGCCCATTTTCCGCGAAACGAACGAACCCTAAAAGTTTATTAATTATTGTTTTTCTACAACCATCCGACATCAATTTTTCCTCCCTTACCATAGAATTTCCTGACATAAAGATACTGACTGTAGTTCAGACAGTTAGATTCTTTTTTATCTTGTTCGTTTCCCTCGCTTTTCTTCCCATTTTTGTTCTGCCATTTTGCCCCTCCTCCCTTCTTCCCCACACGGACTCGAAGTCAGCGACTTTGAACCAGTGGAATCCGAGCAATACGAGTCAAAGAATAGCATCCACCTTTTTCTCTTATTCTGTCATCGCACATCAAGAAAATAGAGAGAGAGAGAGAGAGAGAGAGAGAGAAGAAGAAGAAGAAAAAGTAAGACAGCCATGAATCGAATTGTTTATAAGATTCGATGAAAACGATTCCGGGTGATAATAGTTCATGAATCATGATCAGCTTAAGAGGAAAAGCCCTTTTTTGCTTTCACACTTATCCATCATCATCTTCTTCCTGTTCGCTAAAGCTCAACTGTAATATCCTGAAATTTAGCCATTATTTCAAAATATATGAAATGATTATTTCATCAATGCGCTTATGGTTACTTTACTCTGAACTGATCATTCACGAATTAACTAATTTATTGGGTAAGGCTATAAAGGGTTAGAATGTGAAAGATCAAAAAATTCAATCAAGAATCGACCGCTCAACCATAAGGATTGACGAGAGCCAATACTACGTTGTTATAAGTCAATTAGCGAATGGATATTAATCGATTCGACGGAAGTACATAGTCAATTTGCAGTTGATTTCGCACGATTATGATATTCGCGTCAAATGACGATAAACCAAATTTCTATTGATATTGTACACAGGGTATGTAATTGAACCATCGCGATTACATGACAATCGATGGTCGTCCACGATTCAAAGAGACACAAATGTGGATTGAAAATTATTGGCCATGGGTCAACTATGTGAAAACTCCTAAAAGCCACCTGATAATTTAAGTCGTACTCAAGTCACATTTAATCGATTTTTAACTATGAAATTTAATTTGATTTCGGATATCGAACCTTCGAGGGTTTCAAGAGTAATTTATTAGGCGTCGCCTCATTGTCTGTTGATTTGTCCGCAAGTATGAAATTTTGAGAAAAAAAATGATCGGGTGGAAATTGGAGATCAAAAAAGGAACTGGGGCCGGTGGCAAGGTTGTAATTTTTGGGCCGCAAAGCTTGTTTTTAAGAAATTGAGAAGACAAATTGCTAGGTTGAGAGGAATTTATGGAGAGTGGGTGAAGGGGAAATCATAAAAATTTTGGGGAAAAATCTTCGGAAACCCTTTTCTCTCTCTCTCTCTCTCTCTCTCTCTCTCTCTCTCTCTCTCTCTCTCTCTCTCTCTCTCTCTCTCTCCTCCCCCACCCCCCAGCCCCGAACAGCCCCCTCCATTCCCCTCCTCCTCTTCTTCTTCTTCTTCTTTTCTTCCTTGCCTTGTTCCTTGGCTGCCCCCTCACTTACCAATATCTACCACCATCATCATCCCCATCTCACCACCCTCATCATTTACCATCTCGCCACCATCATCATCCTCATCTCACCACCTTCATCATTGCCACCTTGCCACCGATGTGCCACCCATCTGCTCGCTTCCCTCGCACTATCTGCCATAGCCGTTGCACCGCCGAGCCACCACTTCCATCTCCACTGCCAACTCACCACCACCAAACCCTCTCTTTGTGGCCGTGAGCCTTGAGAGGCTTCGCCACTGCCATTCGAGTTCCCATTCAAGCCAGGAACGTCATATTCTCAACACCATCACGCTACTGTCGTCGCCAAAAAACAATGAGTTAACTTCCTAATTGTGGATTAGGGTGTTAATTACACTTAAAAGGTAAGTTTAAGGATAATGACCATTAGTTTGGTCTAGCCTTAATTATGTTTAAAGATGGTTTAGATTAAAGTTAAGTGTGATTAGTTTAAGCAATCACGATTAGATTAATTAATCATGGTTAGATTAATTAATTCAGTTTAGTTTAATTAATCGGTATTAGCTTAATTAATTACAATTATACTAATTCATCGTAATTTGCTTAATTAATCATAATTATTTTAATTATCTATTATTAATTTTTAACTAATTATAGTTAGATTAATCAATTGATTTTAGTTTAATTAATAGTAATTATCCTAATTAATCGTGATTAATCAAGCTAATCACGATTAATTAGGATAATTACTATTAATTAGTGGAAATTAATGATGGATTAGCTGTTAATTAGAATTTTATGCCCCTTTTTTTTTTCTGGATGAGATTGTGTGTAATTCCAATCATTTGAGCTTGTGATGCTATGTTATTGATTGCTCAATTTACTATTTCCAAATAAGGTTTTATAGGCAATAAAATAGAAAATTTTGAGGTGTGGGGTTTGTACGCTAAATAAAACAATGGGGTTTTAAAATAAAAGTATGCAAACTTTGACAGATTGATTTTAAATACCTGACCATGTACGAATATTTTAATGGAATTTTAAGTATGAAAATTTGCCAAAGTTTGGTATTTAAACGCAAATTCTTTTGTACTAGGTTAATTACTGGCAAATAAAAATTGGCTTGGTTGATGGTGTACTTGAGTGGTCATTTAATTGAACCCATCACCCAACGGAAGTTTAGGGATGATGCCCGATTTTTATCAGATGCCTGGCGGGGGTTTGGATGCCAAATTGTGGTTGAAACCGGATTAATGCTCCTTTATGAAATGATGTCTAGGCAGGGGTTCTAGACTATGGTTCTAGACTATGCCATGCCTGATGGGGCGACACGATGTCTAGTCATTCCGAAAACCCGTCAACTCTTGTATTGGCTGTGGCTTGAGGGGTTGTCATAATTAGAATACGTACGTTTGACAGTTTATTGTGGATTGTGTTTTGATTATTATTTATGCTTGTTGCATTGATATTGCAATATTTGAGGTACTAATGTGTAGGGGTGTGCCAATGCGAGGTAAGTTTGTATATCGTGCGTATTTAGGCTGCCTTTAAGATGAATCCGCGTCCTAATCGAGACGTAGGTTGTTAACTCGCTGAAATTTTATCTTACCCCATTGTTGATGAGTCTTTTCATATCCTTAGTATGTGAGAGTGCTAGTATGAACACTTAGAGGGGGGTAAATAGGTGTTTAAAATAAATCTTGGCAAATATATGTGGAATAAAATAAACTTCAAACAAAGGAGTTAGGGAAGAGAATAAGAACACAAGATTTATAGTAGTTCGGCTTAATCCAAACCTACGTCCACTCTCCCATGCTAACAGCCTTCTTGGCTGGATTCCACTATGCAATCAACAAGAGATTACAACTTTGAGTGCAAACACTTAGTAGATCACACTATCTCACTAAGTCACTCCTTTGGTATTTCTCTCACGATCACAAATGTTTAAGCTCTCCAAAAACAAGTGTATGATCGAAGGTCGCTCAGACTTTGGAATTATAAATTCTACGCTCTATCTCTTACTTGTTCATCGGTCCATGATCTCCTTAAATACTCCTCCACTTCCAAACTACCCGTTGGACAGTATCCCAGAGAATCGTCTTCCAATATACCCATTGGGTATCTAGAAGATTTGGTAGTCGTTGAGTGACAAAGGTAGAATCCCAAATTGATTCCGATCGCCCATACAAACGAAATATTGGTTTCCATAAGTAAAGCTTCTTCATATAAAAAGTTCTTGTCTTCAAGATCTAATCGTCAATCAATTAGATTGAATCAATCAAATCAATCTTGATGTGGAATCCAAACCAGATCACTAGCCGTTATATGATTGGGCTTGAGTTACGATATGTCGAGTTCTGGATGTAAAGTCTAAGAGCAATAGACTTTACAATCTGAGTCTGAGTGCGATAGATTTTGCAATCTGAGTCTGAACATATTCTGCTTCTGAACAAATTTGGCTTTAAGGTTTGTACCCAGTTCAGCTTCAGTATAGAGTCTGTCTTCTGGTTCATCATTCACGTTCAGTCTGGAATTTGTCAGAGTGAGCAGACTGAACAAACTTTGACACTAAAGTCTTGCAGTCTTCAGATTTTGACACGGAAGTCTGGAAATCTTCATAATATACTTTGGACATATGTTACGTTCAGTCTTCTGGCCATCTTCAGACTTTGACAGTATCATTTACATGTTCTATTATCTGCATGGTCTATTACTTAACCATTAAACATATTAGTAGTCTTTGATTTATTTTGTCATCTTCAAAACATCATAAGGGATTTTCCTAACAATCTCCGCCTTTTTTATTATGACAAAACAATCTCTGAATATGCAGATTTGTAAACATACTTTTAAAGATATTATTTTAAATCAAAGGATATCAGAAGATAGCAAATAGATTGAGCATAACAATATATAGAAAAATAATCATAGCTCAGTATTATGCATTAAATAATATCAACCAATCAACACATATGCATATTCATATCTTCTCCCCCTTTTTGTCATAATCAAAAAGCGATAACAATAGATTCATGTAGAGAATATAAAATGACATATAATTTCCAAAAATATCAGCTTTTATAAAACAAGTCGAATATTAAAGATATGCAATATAGCTCACTTCGATCATATATATCAGCAAATATCCAATAAAAATCATAGATGCATCATGAAATTCACATACCCTTTTTGTCATAATAAAATGATAATATCAGTAAGAGATTTGTTAATGACAAAAGGTAATAAAAGATACACTAACCGGATTTTTTGAACAAATTCTAACACATTTACTTTTCATTCCATCCATAATAAGATCACAATCAATTCAAAAAGATTTTTCCAAAATTGATCAAAGCTCCCCCTCAATTTGTTGCCTTTTTGAAATGATCACGATTCTTTTCCTTTTCTTTTGGATTTGATTTCTCCCCCTGTCATCATGACGATATTTGCGAATAGAAACAATTGTTACTTGTGCACATTGAACAGAATATTTTTCCAGTATTTCCTTTGTAGCAACAACATCTGCAACGATCACTTGCATTTTAAAATTCGAGGCAAAAATTTATTTTCTTCAATCAAGCTCTTCTCGAATTCAACATGCATAAACTTAACAAACTTTTTGCACAAATAAGCTGTAATAATATCCACGTGATATATAATACCCTTTCTTCAAATAGATAAATTGAATAGAACATATATAATTATCAAATATTAAAATTCAGAACTATTCAACCTTTTGTATGATGCATAAGGGATTTCCTCAATAAGCAAAAATTTTGCACAAGGAATAGAAATTTTGAACTTCCAAAAGATAGTATAGAATTTCCATGATTTTCAAATTTAGCTTTCCAAAATCAAAATGCAAGATTCTTTTCTCACCTGCAAATTCAGATAATAATCCTTGCAAAAATATCACATAATATATTTCTTTGATTTGAGGATCAAATTTGCTAGATATAATATATCTTCTAAGAATATAGCAAGAATATCCATGAATATGCAAAATATCTTTCGAAATCAAAGAGATTTTCTTGAGCATAAATTTCAGATATGCATTTTGCAAAAGGAAAATAGATATTTCTGTCACGTGCCAAATCAAGTAAAAAATATTGCAATGCCTTATATTTATAAGAAGATATTTGCAATATAATAAACAATCATCCAAAATCATGATAAATGCATGTAGAAATTTGTAAGGCGGGATGAAAAAAAAATATTCTCTTACCCATGATATATATTTGCAATATACCATTGAAAAAGAAAAATCATTACCAATCTTCGCCTGAGATTCTTTTCTTATTGCACAAAAATCCGTGTAGATTTGCAATCATTCTTGCCTTATTGAATTTCCTGCAATCAACTCATTTCCCTTTTTGGTATCCATCAATTTGGATTCTTCCATAACGTTAGAGCAAAATATATAATCACCAAATATTCTTTCTTAATTCATCATAACATAGTACTCAAAGAAAGAATATTATGCACAATGATATTTTGAAAAATAAATTCTCACTTAGTCATAGTAAAATAAAATTAGAGAGAATAAAATCATTGAGTATCTAAAAATATCTTGCATCATAAATTAATATCACATAAAACAGATTTTTATTTGGCAAAATATGATAAAATCTGAGAGTATAAAATCAAACCAAATAAATTCTTTTGTCTTTAAGCATGATATAAAAAATGATAACACGTATCAATTTAAATCCTGAATCACAAAAAAAAATCATGCGATTCTTTCTTCAATAAAAAAAATCAAGGAATATGATCATTATAAAATCTCAATCAACCAAAGATATATCGAATATCAAGTATAATGAGAATTACTGCCCAAATCAAATTGAGAATAAAAAAATTCCTTACCAAATCCTCTTTCTTCTTTCTTCTTTATATCCTGCAAAAATAACTCATCTTTTCTTTGGTACCCATTTTTTCTTAGGTCCATGAGAGTTAGCAGAATATGCTGCTTTTATCCAATTTTTCTTAAAAGGTCTCCAGACTTTAGGACAATCTTTCTCAAAATGTTCCAAATCTCCACAATTTGAACACTTAAGGGCATTTAGACCAACAGGTTTTGTAAAGTTCTTTTGAAAATGATTCTTGTATGCAAGTCTAGGAAGTCTTTGTTTAAGTCTCTCCTTTACTTTAGAAAAATCAATTAGAGAATCACTTTCCTTATTAAAACCAGGTCCCAACTTATTATAGTAAGGAACTCGTATAGAAATGATATGCTCTAATGTTTTTGATCCATTTGAAAATCTTGTTGAAATATTTGAAAATTCTTTCTTCAAAGAATCATTTTCTTTGACAAGTAAATCTCGACTTTCTTTTAATTGTAGAAAATCTTTTTGCAAAATTTCAAAATTTTCTTTTTGAGAAAGATCATGTTGCCTAAGCCGAAAATTTTCCTTTTTAAGTTTGGAGATCATTTTAAGAGAAGATTTGAGATTTGAGCAAAGCTTCTTTATAAACTTTGAAACTTTGAGAGGAATTTTTGAATGACTTACCTCGATTTCCTCATCGGATTCTGAGTTTGTGTCTAAGTCAGACTCTGATTCAGAGTCTGTGTTTGAGTCAGACTCAGATTCTGAATGTACCATCAGGCATAAATTTCCTTGCTCATTATCTTTTTTTATTGTTCTTTTCTAGCCATTCTGCTTGTATTTTCTTTCATCGAATTTCCTTCATTTTCTACTCAGCTTTTTGAATTTCTTGACCATAAAGGCAAGTTCTTCATCGTCCATGTCATTTTCTAAGTCTGTTTCATCAAAAACAGCATTAGATATTAAAGCAATGGACTTCTTACCTTCGGGATCTTCATCGTTGATTTGTTCCACTTCATAGGATTGAAGAGTGCCGATCAATTCATCAACGGTGAGTGGCATAATCCTTTGAGTCTCCCGGATTGAGGTCTTGACATGGTTCCAATCTTTTGAGAGA
The DNA here is from genome assembly GCA_017140185.1 of Eucalyptus polyanthemos subsp. polyanthemos. Taxonomy (NCBI): domain Eukaryota; kingdom Viridiplantae; phylum Streptophyta; class Magnoliopsida; order Myrtales; family Myrtaceae; genus Eucalyptus; species Eucalyptus polyanthemos. The sequence continues at coordinate 53,973,319 of CM029464.1, forward strand.
CCTCGCAAGAGTTTGTTGACCTTCATTGGGGAAGAAATTGGATGACCTTGATATGCCAAACCGTTTACAATTTCCGTAAAACGATTAAACATATCTCCAATCGACTCTCCTTGCTTCATCTTAAAGGATTCATATTTGCCGAGCAAGAAGTTTACTTTTGTCTCTTTTACACGATCGGTCCCTTCATATGTAACATGAAGTCTATTACAAACTTCTTTTGCCGTTTCACATGAAGAGATTCTGTTATATTCAGCAAGAGACAAAGCGCAATATAAAGAATAAATGGCTTTTGCATCAAGCGCTTCTCTTTTGGACATCTCCATCCGAGACATAGGAGCGGGGGGTTTGGTTTCTTTGTCTTTGCCATTCTTATTTGATGTGGACACAGCAATGGGGTTGATTTCTCTTTCCACAACATCCCATTGCAAGGGATCTCTGGATCTTAGTGATATTGCTAGTACAAGTACCTAGAGGGGGGTGAATAGGTATACAGAGATTTTTCTTGATAATTTCTGTATACTTGCGCAATACTTTAGACAGTTGAAGGATTTGCGAAGAGTAATAATCAACGTAAGACTAAGTAAGGAAAGAGAGAATTAAACACGCGGTTTATAGTGGTTCGGCTTGATTCAAGCCTACGTCCACTCTTCTGCACTGACAGCCAATTTGGCTGGATTCCACTATGAACAAAGAGATGTTACAGTGTTGATCTTCCTTGATTTCTTGGTGTAGATGATCTACCACACTCGCTCAAGGTATCACCAAGTATAGACACTCTCTGTCTATACAATTTCGCTCAGACTGTATCGACTAATAATCAATGTGCTTCAGACTCTGGAATTTTTCTATCAATCACGTACTCAAACAACTAGAACGTCTTCCTTTTTATACTCCTTTATGCCATCATACCGTTGGCACTTACCAAAGAAATTCTTCCAATCTACCCGTTGGACAGAATCAATCAAGAAGATCATTCGAGCTATAAAAGGAACCTGACGATAGCCCATCAATCATGTTCGCCCATACAATCAGGATCTTGGTTTCCAAGAATAGAACATTCCAAGAATACTTCGTCGACCATCAGATCTTCAATTGATCTAGATACGAACAAAAGAATCCGTTATATTTATCCAACCAAAAAAGATCTTCTCCAGACGATAGGATTAACTCCTCAACCATATATTTCGGCTCTAGATTTCCTTCGTCACTGGATCAGAAAGACTGTCAATGAGAATAGTCTTGAGTCTTAAGTCTTAAGTCTCGAATCTTGAGTCTTGAATCTTGAGTCTGGTAGTCAGAAAGTCTTCAGACTTTAAACTAGACGATCTGCAGATACCCAGACTAGACTGAAGGAAATGTTTTGTCAGCTTCAAAATATTCTGGAACGATTTCTCCAACAATCTCCCCATTTTTGATGGTGACAAAACTTTCCTGTAGATTTGAACCACTTTGACCTGCAAAAACATTTCTCAAGCAATATGGCTATCTCATAAAATTTAACAAAACAACCAGACTCTGCATCCACAGAAAATTGGTTAGTCTTTCATGAGTAATACCATATAACAATACTTGAAATAAATGCAAACAAAGCATCTAAATCCACAAAATTCATCAAGTTCAAGTTTACACCCAAGTTTACTCAAGTCATAAACAAACATATTCAACAAAAAATAAAGAAAGTTGGTTGGTTGGTTGGTTCAAATTGCTTCTCCCCCTTTTTGTCATCATTAAAAAAAGGTGAGAAAGGAGTCATGTCTGCTTGGGAATGCGCACGATCTGGAAATCTCCCATGGACTGAACTACTCCTTCTAGCCTCTTCAAGTCATCCCTTAGTTGTGTTACCTCCTCTCCTTTGGCATTGGCTTGAAGTTGTAGAGCGAGGTATTTCATTTTATCCTCCAGGGTAACTGAAGATGCTTGTCCAGCAGTCTTCATGGCTTGAATTTCACAGTCCAGAGCATAGATTTGGCCACGCATTTCCAGAAGAATATCCATAATACGACGAAAATCTGCAGAATTATCCGTCTGTATGCTAGCATTTGCTTTCTCATATGGAGTGAATGCAGACGATGGCGCTTCTGTAAAGTCTTGCAGATTTGGTTCTGACGTATCGTGACCTTCTTCAGGCAATTGAGAAGCCTGAAATTCTTCTGGGGCTGCTGGAGATTGTCTTAGACTTTCACTATTGGCAGCATGAGGTGAGGACCTTTCTTACTCGCCAACTCCCCCTGTCTCTAGGACATCAAGAGGGGAAGAGTGATGATCATGCTCTTCTGTATCCTTCTCTCCAGATTCAGCTGCAGACTTTTCTTGCTCTTCTTCTCCTTCTTCTTTAGCTTCTTTCTCCTTCTCTCTCTGTTCTTCTTCTTCTCTGTTCTTGTCTTTTTCTTCTTCTTCTCTCTGTTTCTTCTGTTGTTCTGTTGATTGGGGAACAGAACGTCTTGTCCTTGTCAAGGAAGTGATTGTGAGATCTTCCTCCTCATCTTCATCCTCCAAGATGAGAGTTCTCTTCTTTTTGGATGGGGCACCAATGGCTTCCTTTCCCTTTCTTTTTGAAGCAGACGGAACTAGAGTCTTCACTCTGAATTTCTCCATTGCCTTAGAAAGTTCTTTCAGACGCATCTTTGTCAACATCTTTAATCCTACCACCATCTTATCGCACGGTCGAACACAAAGAGTGTGTGGATGTTCAATATTCATGTGTCTCAAGATCTTGGTCACCGAGACCCGGATAAGGCAATTGTCCCTTGTCTTTCGACATTGCTCTGTACATGTGAAAGAGAATAGTGTGAGGGAGAGAGAACTTCTTCCCTGAGTTGATTGCGTACATCAATTTTGCTTCGGAATTAGACACATCAGTCTTTGATGTAGACTTCGGCCTAATGCAATTGATAACAATTTTGTGCAATACAATGTTGATGGCACGCATCCTTGAATAGATGATTTTTCCCTCAATATTTCTATCTTCGACAAGGTCCATTGTGGCACGAGCAACTGAGACTTTGATCGGTTGATAACGTCCTCGTTCAACTCCAATTATGTCCGCCAACATGTCCACATCCAACACATAATTCTGATCTCGAACACTGAAAGATATTCTATTCGCATCGATAAAGCTAAGATTTGAATAGAAATATGCAGTCGCTTTGTGCATATCCGTCCGTGGTGTCGACAAAAACGTTCCAATTGAAGCGCATCAACTTCTCTCTCAAGTTCACATTCACAAGATCCAAGAAATCGAAATCGACACTCCTAGGGTTTATCACCCCTCGTTTCAGCAGTTTGAAAAACAAATTTTCCTGTTCCTTCGATTTAAATAACTCCATCCTCTTTCCCTTTACCTTCGCAGCAACACCCATTCTCGGTTGAAAATCAGTGAACATTTTGTCATCGTCATTCCTATCAGTCAAATTTGGTCCCGACATACGAGGATCACTGGGAATATTCGCAAGTGCTTCCTCTGCTTTACCTTTGGGAGCAATTCCCAAATCCTCCATTTTCTTTAGAAAGATATACTCATTCCCATAGTTCTTTTCTTTAAGAAAATCATCCACATATTTCATCGGAGTCACAGTACTATTCAACACACAGTAAAGTTTTTAAGTAAACGAGGGTTTTTGGACTCTTACTGGGTCTGCGTCCTCAATTATCTCTTCCTCCAGATGTTGACCCGCACCTTGTGGGGTAGAAGGCGTTGAATGACGTGGTGGAGAATGAGTTGGGTTCTGATGCTGACTCGATAGTTCTTCCTCTTCTGTGAGATCGAAGTGGGTAGGTCCCTCCTTCATCCTCTGTGGTCCCCTTGTCGCGATTCTTGAAGACTTCCTCGAAGAAGACATCCTTCTTGTCGCTGAGAGATTCCTTTGCTTGCTTTCCCAAGAAAAGATGACAACTTTCTCGAGGATGAATTCGAAGTAGAAACCAGTTTGAGAGGAGAATGTTTTTAGGGTTTTGAAGATCGAAAGAGAAAACTGTGTATATATAACTCAGTTTTGAAAAGGGGAAGTTCAATCGGTACAGGGAAAGTGTACGAATACCTCTTTTTGAAATCAATAACTGCCAAAATTAATCTTTTTGAAAAGACAAGTTTTTCGATTTTCACGGAGACTACAAAATAACTGAACGAAAGATCATACCTTTTCGAGTTTAGATAAAGTAACAACTTACAGTCTATAGACATCAACGTCTGAGTCTGAGAGATTTGAGTCTGACGGTTATCAACTTTCTGAGTCTTGAGAGTCTCTAGACTTTAACTTCTTCAAGCTTTAAAATGTTGAGTCTGGAGCGGATAAAATCAAATTGATTTTTCTCCAAAGGCTTTGTGAATATATCCGCTAGTTGACTTTTTGAATCAACAAATTGAATCGAGATTTCTCCACTTTGAATATGATCTCTAATAAAGTGATGTCGAATTTCTATATGCTTTGCTCTTGAATGAAGAATTGGATTTTTGGTGAGATTGATTGCGCTGGTGTTGTCAGATTTGATTTATGTGCATAAGTCTTCAATCCCAAAGTCTTGTAGCTGTTGTTTTATCCATAGAATTTGTGAACAGCAGCTTCCAAGGGCAACATACTCTGCTTCTGTTGTTGAGAGAGCTACAGTGCTTTGTTTTCTTGAAAACCAAGACATTGTCTTGCTTCCAAGCAACTGGCAAGTTCCTGAAGTACTATTTCTATCTACTCTGCAGCTGGCCAGATCTGCGTCTGAATATCCCAGAAGATTAAAGTCTCCCTTCTTAGGATACCAAAGACCAATGCTTGAAGATGAAGTTTGCAGCACTGAGATGGAATTCTCTAGGATCTGATTGAAACCTAGCACAGATGCAAACACTCAACAAAATGTCAGGTCTAGAAGCAGTAAGATAAAGAAGTGAACCGATGATACTCCTGTACAGCTTTTGATCAACTTTCTTCCCATCCTCATCTTTGTCTATCTTCAAAGAACTTGACATTGGTATATCAGTCTTCTTGCAATTTTCCAATCCAAATCTTTTGACAAGATCATTAGCATATTTTTCTTGGTAAATGAAAGTTCCTTCCTTCAATTGCTTTATTTGAAGGCCAAGAAAGAATGTTAATTCTCCCATCATACTCATTTCAAACTCATCCTGCATAGACTTAGAAAATTTCTTGCATAGACTTTCATTAGAGGATCCAAAAATAATGTCATCCACATATATTTGAACGAGTAAAAAGCTTTTGTTTTCCTTTTTGATGAATAGAGTAGTATCTACTTTACCTTTAACAAAGCCGTTCTGTAATAAGAACTTACTTAGTCTGTCGTACCAAGCTCGAGGTGCTTGCTTTAGACCATACAGGGCCTTTTTCAGTCTGAAGACTGAGTCTGGCTTCTTTGGGTCTTCAAATCCAGGCGGTTGTTCCACATAAACTTCCTCTTGGATAAATCCATTTAGGAAAGCACTTTTGACGTCCATTTGGAATAACCTGAAATTTTTGTAACAAGCAAACGCAAGTAGTAGACGAATAGCTTCTAACCTTGCTACAAGAGCGTAAGTCTCATCATAGTCTATTCCTTCTTCTTGCATGTATCCCTTGGCCACAAGTCTTGCTTTATTCCGTACGACTTTTCCCTTTTCGTTCATCTTGTTTCTGAACACCCATTTGGCTCCAATAACAGTTTTACCTTTTGGTTTAGATGTCAATTCCCAGACATCGTTAATGTTGAACTGTCTCGAGCTCTTCTTGCATAGCTTCGATCCAGCTTTCATCGATAAAGCTTCTTCTATGCTTTTTGGTTCAATTTCAGAGATGAGAGCCACAAAGACTAGACTCTTCACGTCTTTTGGATCTGGTGCGAATTCCTTCATTAATTTCGCCTATAATGAGATCTTTAGGATGACCGGACTTGTGCTTCCGCCATCGGTTGATTTGTCTCGGATGATGATCTCTTTCTTTATTTGAATCTTCATGAGCATCTTGATGCTTTGGTCTTCCGTAGTCTCGAGATACTTTTTGAGTTGTAAGCTTAGGAAGGTCTGAGCAAGTTCGACTCTTCATATTGAGTCTCGACGATTCATCTTGCTTAGAGTCTTGAAATTTGACATTCATTGACTCTTCCACCGTCTGGCTCTTCTTGTTATAGACTCTGTAGGCTTTGCTTGATGTAGAATATCCAAGGAAGATGCCTTCATCTGATCTTTCTTCAAACTTACCAACTCGATCTTTTGCTTTTTTCAATATAAAGCATTTGCAACCGAACACATGAAAGTATGAAACAATAGGCTTTTTACCTTTGAATAATTCATAAGGGGTTTTCTCAAGAATAGGTCTTAGGAAGACTCTATTGATGATATAGCAAGCTGTTGAAATAGCTTCAGCCCAAAATCGTGAAGAAATTTTACTTTCAATTAAAAGAGTTCTAGCCATTTCTTGAAGAGATCTATTCTTTCTTTCCACAACTCCATTTTGCTGAGGAGTGTATGGAGAGGAGAACACATGCTTAAATCCGCATTCATCGCACAATTTTGTGAAATCTTGATTTTCAAATTCTCCTCCATGATCTCGTTCTTATACTTGAGATAACACATCCTTTTTCATTTTGAACCTTTTTAGAAAAATTTTCAAAATACGAAAAGGTTTCTGATTTACTTGCAAGGAAATATACCCAAGTAAAGCGGGAGTAATCATCCACAATTACTAGGCAGTATTTCTTACCTCCAATACTCTGGGTTCTGGTTGGTCCGAAGAAATCCATATGCAGCAATTGTAGTACATGATTAGTAGAGACATGATTTATTGGCTTAAATGAGTTTCTTACCTGTTTTCCCAGAATACAAGGTGTGCATGGATCGGACTTTTGATATGGTAATTTGGGTAGACCTCGAACAAGCTGCTTTGATGAGATTTTGGCTAATTGCTTCATATTGACATGGCCAAGCTTTCCGTGCCATAAGCTTGCTTCATCTTGGATTGAAATTAGGCATTGAGATTCATTCAATTTCATGTCTAAGAGGTAGATGTTTCCATGTCTTCGACCCATGAAAGATTGAGTAGAGTCTTTACTAATTCCATAGCAAATTCCTTCTTGAAAGGAGATCTTGAAATCAGTATCACACAGTTGGCTAATGCTGAGGAGGTTATAGTTGAGTCCTTCCACTAGAGAAACATTGCTTATTGTGAGATTTCCAATTTTCACAGTTCCAAATCCCACAATGCATCCTTTGCCGTTTCCTCCAAATGAAACATTTCCACCGTTTACTTGAACAAGCTTTACGAAGCACTTTGAGTCTCCCGTCATGTGTCTTGAACATCCGCTTGTCGATACCATTTTATCTTTTTCTTGACGGAGACCTGCATTTAAAAAAGAGTCTCAAGTTTTCTTTGGTACCCAAATTTTCTTGGGTCCTTTGATGTTAGTAGGATAAACATTATTAGGTCATACTTTCTTAACAGGCTTCCAAACCATAGGACACTCTTTTTCAAAGTGATCCTTACTGTTACACTTTGAACACTTTAGAGCATTTCGACCAACAAACTTTACAAAAACTTTCTTGAAATGATTTTTGTAAGCCTCTCTCGACGATCTTTTCTTTATTCTTTCTTTAACTTTAGGAAAATCAATCAAGGGAATTGTTTCCACTGTCATGCCTAGACCAGACTTATTGAAGTAAGGTCTTTGAACTGAAAGAACTTTTTCAAGCTTCTCGAATCCTATCGAAAACTTCTTTGAAATATTTGATAAGTCCGTTTTTAAGAAAACATTTTCTTTCAAAAGATCATCTTCTTTTTCTTTAAGAGCAGAAACATTTAGGTCTAGACTTTTAACTCTTTCTTCTAAAATGACTTCCTTTTGTTTTAGAGCTGAGTTTTCCTTTTTAAGTTCGGAAATCCTTTTGAGAGAAGTCTTAAGACTGAAACACAGTTCATCAATATATTTAGAGACTTTGATAGGAATTTTAAAATCACTTACCTCAAATTCACTGTCTGAGTCTGATCCAGACCAGTCCGAGTCCGAATGTGCCATCAAACATATGTTGGCATATTCATTATCACTTTCTTCACATTATGTATCACTCCGTGTTTCGGCTTTGAGAGCTTTTCGAAACTTCTCGCCTTTTCCTCTTTTCTTCTTCGAAGAGGACAGTTGGGTCCGATGTGTCCCTTCTTCTTACATTCGAAGCAAACTACATCTTTGTTTGGTTCCTCATCATCACCGACTTGGTCTCGCTGTCTCTGGAAACTTTGTTTCTTTGAGTTGAACCTTCCGCCTTTTCTATTCAGTTTTCTGAATCTTCTTATCATGAGGGCGAGCTCCTCATCGTCCATATCATCTTCGAATCTGCATCATCGTAGTCATCATTTGATTTTAATGCAATAGATTTCTTACCTCTTGGATCTTCTTCTTCATTAATTCGTTCCACTTCATATGATTAAAGAGTTCCAATCAGCTCGTCGACGATAGAGGCATAATTCTTTGCGTTTCTCTTATTGAAGTCTTTATATGATTCCACTCCTTGGAGAGTCCACGCAGAGCTTGTTCACCTTCATGGGATCAGAAATTTTTTGTCCTTGGTTCTCAAGACCATTGACAATATTTGTAAAACGACTAAACATGTCAGTTATAGATTCTCCTGGTTTCATTTTAAAGGCTTCATATTGACCAAGGAGAATGTTAATTCTGGTCTCCTTCACTCGATCCGTCCCTTCATAGGTGATGTGTAATCTATCCCATACTTCTTTTGCTGTAATACAAGAAGATATTCTGTTATATTCAGTTGGAGATAAGGCACAATATAAAGAATAAATTGCTTTTGCATCAAGTGCTTCTCTCTTGTTTATCTCTTCCTGAGTCATTCCGCTGGCATCAACAGTTTCTTTTCCTCTTTTAGAGATTGATGCAACAGTAGGAGTAATTCCTCTTTCCACAACGTCCCATTCCAGAGGATCCTTGGATCGTAGGAAAGCTTTCATCTTGTTCTTCCAGATGTTGTAATCATTTCCGTCAAAGTAAGGTGGTCTGGTATTGCTTTGCCCTTCCATCAGCCCTGGTGCTAGCATACTAGCCATGGATCTTTTACTCCGAAGTAAAACACTTCAAACAAAGTAAGAACACGGGCTCTGATACCAATTGATATTACTAGTACGAGTACCTAGAGGAGGGTGAATAGGTATACAAAGATTTTTTTTGATAATTTCTGTATACTTGTGCAATACTTTAGACAGTTGAAGGATTTGCGAAGAGTAATAATCAACGTAAGACTAAGTAAGGAAAGAGAGAATTAGACACGCGGTTTATAGTGGTTCGGCTTGATTCAAGCCTACGTCCACTCTTCTGCACTGACAGCCAATTTGGCTGGATTCCACTATGAACAAAGAGATGTTACAGTGTTGATCTTCCTTGATTTCTCGGTGTAGATGATCTACCACACTCGCTCAAGGTATCACCAAGTATAGACACTCTCTCGTGTATACAATTTCGCTCGATCGTATCGACTAATAATCAATGTGCTTCGACTGGAATTTTTCTATCAATCACGTACTCAAACAACTAGAACGTCTTCCTTTTTATACTCCTTTATGCCATCATACCGTTGGCACTTACCAAAGAAATTCTTCCAATCTACCCGTTGGACAGAATCAATCAAGAAGATCATTCGAGCTATAAAAGGAACCTGACGATAGCCCATCAATCATGTTCGCCCATACAATCAGGATCTTGGTTTCCAAGAATAGAACATTCCAAGAATACTTCGTCGACCATCGGATCTTCAATTGATCTAGATACGAACAAAAGAATCCGTTATATTTATCCAACCAAAAAAGATCTTCTCCAGACGATAGGATTAACTCCTCAACCATATGCTTCGGCTCTGGATTTCCTTCGTCACTGGATCAGAAAGACTGTCAATGAGAATAGTCTTGAGTCTTGAGTCTTAAGTCTCGAATCTTGAGTCTTGAATCTTGAGTCTGGTAGTCAGAAAGTCTTCAGACTTTAAACTAGACGATCTGCAGATACCCAGACTAGACTGAAGGAAACGTTTTGTCAGCTTCAAAATATTCTGGAACGATTTCTCCAACACTTAGGAATGCTTTCGTTTTGTTCTTCCACACGTCGTATTCATTTCCATCAAAATATAGTGGCCTTGTGTTGCTTTTCCCTTCCATAAGTCCTGGTGCCAACATGCTAGCCATAAAGAATCTTTAGCTCAAAAGTAAAAACACTTTTATAAACCGAGCACTTGGCTCTGATATAAATTGAGAGTGCTAGTATGAACACCTAGAGGGGGTGAATAGGTGATTAAAATAAATCTTGGCAAATATATGCGGAATAAAATAAACTTCAAACAAATGAGTTAGGAAAGTGAATAAGAACACAAGATTTATAGTGGTTCGGCTTAATCCAAGCCTACGTCCACTCTCCCACGCTAACAGCCTTCTTGGCTGGATTCAACTATGGAATCAACAAGAGATTACAATTTTGAGTGCAAACACTTAGTAGATCACATTGAGAGTGCTAGTATGAACACCTAGAGGGGGGTGAATAGGTGTATAAAATAAACCTTGGCAAATATATGCAGAATAAAATAAACTTCGAGTAAAACAAAGGAGCTAAGGAAGAGAATAATAACACAAGATTTATAGTGATTCGGCTTAATCCAAGCCTACGTCCACTCTCCCACGCTAACAGCCTTCTTGGCTGGATTCCACTATGCAATCAACAAGAGATTACAACTTCGAGTGCAAACACTTAGTAAATCACGCTATCTCACTAAGTCACTCTTTTGGTGTTTCTTTCACGATCACAAACGTTTAAGCTCTCCAAAGAAAAGTGTATGATCGAAGGTCGCTCAGACTTTGGAATTATAAATTCTACGCTCCGTCTCTTACTTGCTCATCGATCCATGATCTCCTTAAATACTCCTCCACTTCCAAACTACCCGTTGGACAATATCCCGGAGAATCGTCTTCCAATATACCCATTGGACAGCTCTGTATCTAGAAGATTTGGTAGCCGTTGAGTGACAAAGGTAGAATCCCAAATTGATTCCGATCGCCCATACAAACGAAATCTTGGTTTCCATAAATAAAGCTTCTTCGTATAGAAAGTTATTGTCTTCAAGATCCAATCGTCAATCAAATAGATTGAGTCAATCAAATCAATCTTGATGTGGAATCCAAATCAGATCACTTGCCGTTATATGATTGGGCTTGAGTTACGTTCTATCGAATCTATATGTAAAATCTTAGAGTAATAGACTTTACAATCTGAGTCTGAGTGCGATAGACTTTGCAATCTGAGTCTGAACATATTTTGCTTCTGAACAGATTTAGCTTTAAAGTCTGTACCCAGTTCAGCTTCAGCATAGAGTCTGTCTTCTAGTTCATCATTCACGTTCAGTCTGGAATTTGTCAGAGTGAGCAGACTTCTGATGTAGAACAGACTTTGACACTAAAGTCTGGCAGTCTTCAGACTTTAACACAGAAGTCTGGAAATCTTCAGAATATACTTTGGGCATATGTTGCGTTCAGTCTTCTGGCAGTCTTCTGACTTTGACAATATCATTTACATGTTCTATCATCTGCATGGTCTTTTACTTAACCATTAAACATGTTAGTAGCCTTTGATTTATAAGGGATTTCCCTAACAATCTCCACATTTTTTATGATGACAAAACAATCTCTTAATATGCAGATTTGTAAACATGCTTTTAAATCGAAGGATATCATAAGATAAATAGATTGAGCATAACTATTTATAGAAAAATAATCGCAGCTCAATATTATGCAATAAATAATATTAACCAATCAACACATATGTATATTCATATATTCTCCCCCTTTTTGTCATAATCAAAAAGCGATAACAATAAATTCACGTAGAGAATATAAAATGACATATAATTTCCAAAAAGATCAGCTTTTATAAAAACAAGTTGAATATTAAAGATATGCAATGTAGCTCACTTCGATCATATATATATATCAGGAAATATCCAATGAAAATCACGGATGCATCATAACTTGCACGTACCATTTTTATCATAATAAAATGATAATATCAATACAAGATTTATTAATGACCAAAGGTAATAAAAGATGCACTAACCGGATTTTTTAGACAAATTCTGACACATTTACCTTTCATTTCATTCATAATAAGATCACGATCAATCCAAAAAGATTTTTCCAAAATTGATCAAAGCTCCCCCTCAATTTGTTGCATTTTTGAGATGATCACGATTCTTTTCCTTTTCTTTTGGATTTGCTTTCTCCCCCTGTGATCATGACAATATTTGCGGATAGAAACAATTGTTGTTTGTGCACATTGAGCAGAATATTTTTCCATTATTTCCTTCATAGCGACAACATTCGCAACGATCACTTGTATTTTGAAATTCGAGGCAAAAATTTATTTTCTTCAATCAAGCTTTTCTCAAATTCAACCTGCATCAACTTAACAAACTTTTTCCACCAATAATATCCACGTAATATATAATACCATTTTCTTCAAATAGATAAATTGAATAGCATATATAAAATTATCAAATATTAAAATTCAGAACTATTTAACCTTTTGTACATAAGGGATTTCCTCAATAAACAAAAATTTTGCACAAGGAAGAGAATTTTTTGAACCTCAAAACGATAGTATAGAATCTCCATAATTTTCTGATTGAGTTTTCCAAAATCCATATGGAAGATTCTTTTGTTACCTGCAAATTCTTGTATAATGGATAACCATCTTTGCAAAAATGTCACGTAATATCTTCCTTTGATTTGCGGATAAAACTTGCTAGATATAATATATTTTCTAAGAATATAACAAGAATATCCATGAATATGCAGTAATATCTTTCGAGATCAAAGAGATTTCCTTGAGCATAAATTTCAGATATGCATTTTGCAAAAGAAAAATAGATATTTCTGTCACGTGCCAAAATTGCAATACCTTATAATTATAACAAAAGATATTCGCAATAAACAATCATCATGATAAATGCACGTAGAAATTTGCAAGGCAGGAAAAAAATTTCTCTTACCCAGGTATATGTTTCAAATATACCATTGATTAAAAAAAATATAACCAATCTTCGCCTGAGATTCTTTTCTTATTGCTCCAAAATCTGCGTAGATTTGTAATCATTCGTGCCTTATTGAATTTCCTGCAATCAACTCATTTCCCTTTTTGGTATCCATCAATTTGGATCATTCCTTGACGTTAGAGTAAAATAGAAAATCTCCATAATCAAATATTCTTTCTTAATTCATCGTAACAAAGTATTCAAAGAAAGAATATTATGCACAATGATATTTTGAAAAATAAATTCTCACTTAGTCAAAGCACAATAAAATCAGGGAGAATGAAATCTTTGAATATCTAAGAATATCTTGCATCATCACGTAAAATAGATTTTCACTTTGCAAAATATGATTATATCTGAGAGTATAAAATTAGACAAAATAATCTGAATTATCTCAAATAATCACACGTACTAAATCAAATCTCAACTCACAAATCACAAAAACAAATCATACGATTCTTTCTTTCATAAAGCAAAATATGATCATTATAAAATCTCAATCAACCAAGGATATATCGAATATCAAGCATAATGAGAATTATTGCCCAAATCAAATTGAGAATAAAAAATTCCTTACCAAATCCTCTTTCTTCTTTCTTCTTTATATCCTACAAAAATAACTTATCTTTTCTTTAGTACCCATTTTTTCTTGGGTCCATGAGAGTTAGCAGAATATGCTGCTTTTATCCAATTTTTCTTAATAGGTTTCCAGACTTTAGGACAATCTTTCTCAAAATGTTCCAAATCTCCACAATTTGAACACTTGACGTCATTTCCACCAACGGGTTTTACAAATACTTTTTGAAAATGATTTTGTAAAATGCCTTTGGAGGTCTTTGTCTAAGTCTCTCCTTGACTTTAGGAATATCAATTAAAAAATCACTTTCCTTATTGAAACCAAGTCCTGACTTATTATAATAAGGAACTTGTATAGAGAAGATATGCTCTAATGTTTTTGATCCATTTGAAAATCTTTTCAAAATATTTGAAAATTATTTCTTCAAAGAATCATTTTCTTTGACAAGTAAATCTCGACTTTCTTTTGTTTGTAAAAAATCTTTTTGCAAAATTTCAAAATTTTCTTTTTGAGAAATATCCCGTTGCCTAAGTCAAGAATTCTCCTTTTTAAGTTCGAAAATCCTTTTAAGAGAAGATTTGAGATTTAAACAAAGCTCATTTATATACTTTGAAACTTTGAGAGGAATTTTTGAATTGCCTACCTTGATTTTCTTATCGGATTCTAAGTCTGTATCCGAATCAGACTTTGATTCTGAGTATGTGTCCGAGTTAGACTTTGATTCTGAGTATGTGTCCGAGTTAGACTTTGATTCTGAGTCTATGTCTGAGTCAGACTCAGATTTTGAATGTGCCATCAAGCATAGATTTCCTTGCTTATCATCTTCTTTTATTGTTCTTTTCTGGCGATTCTGCTTGTATTTTTTTCTTCAACTAAATTTGCTTCCTTTTCTACTCAACTTTTTGATTTTCTCAATCATAAAAGCAAGTTCTTCGTCGTCCATGTCATTTTCTGAGTTTGTTTCATCAAAAACAGCATTAGATATTAAAGCAATGGACTTTTTACCTTCGGGATCTTCATCGTTGAGTTGTTCCACTTCATAGGATTGAAGAGTGCCAATCAATTCATCAACGGAGAGTGGCATAATCCTCTGAGTCTCCCGGATTGAGGTCTTGACATGATTCCAATCTTTTGAGAGACCTCGCAAGAGTTTGTTGACCTTCATCGGGGTAGAAATTTGCTGACCTTGATATGATAAACCATTTACAATTTCTGTAAAACGGCTTAACATATCTCCAATTGACTCTCATTGCTTCATCTTGAATGATTCATATTGGCCAAGCAAGAAGTTTACTTTTGTCTCTTTTACACGATCGGTCCCTTCATATGTAACATGAAGTCTATCCCAAACTTCTTTTGATGTTTCACATGAAGAGATTCTATTATATTCAGCAAGAGACAAGGCACAATATAAAGAATAAATAGCTTTTGCATCAAGCGCTTCTCTTTTGGACAACTCCGTCCGAAACATAAGAGCGGGGGGTTTGGTTTCTTTGTATTTGCCATTCTTATTTGATGTAGACACAGCAATGGGGTTGATTCCTCTTTCCACAACATCCCATTGCAAGGGATCTCTGGATCTTAGGAATGCTTTCGTTTTGTTCTTCCACACGTCGTATTCATTTCCATCAAAATATGGTGGCATTGTGTTGCTTTGCCCTTCCATAAGTCTTGGTGCCAACATACTAGCCATAAAGAATATTTAGCTCAAAAGTAAAAAAACTTTTATAAACCGAGCACTTGGCTCTGATACCAATTGAGAGTGCTAGTATGAACACCTAGAAGGGGGTGAATAGATGTATAAAATCCTTGGCAAATATATGCGGAATAAAATAAACTTCGAGTAAAACAAAGGAGCTAAGGAAGAGAATAAGAACACAAAATTTATAGTGGTTCGGTTTAATCCAAGCCTACGTCCACTCTCCCACGCTAACAGCCTTCTTGGCTGGATTCCACTATGCAATCAACAAGAGATTACAACTTCGAGTGCAAACACTTAGTAGATCACGCTATCTCACTAAGTCACTATTTTGGTATTTCTCTCACAATCACAAACGTTTAAGCTCTCCAAAGACAAGTGTATGATCGAAGGTCGCTCAGACTTTGGAATTATAAATTCTACGCTCCGTCGATTACTTGCTCATCGGTCCATGATTTCCTTAAATACTCCTCCACTTCCAAACTACCTGTTGGACAGTATCCCGGAGAATCATCTTCCAATATACCTATTGGACAGCTCTATATCTAGAAGATTTGGTAGCCGTTGAGTGACAAAGGTAGAATCCAAAATTGATTCCGATCGCCCATACAAACGAAATCTTGGTTTCCATAAGTAAAGCTTCTTCATATAGAAAGTTCTTGTCTTCAAGATCCAATCGTCAATCAAATAGATTGAGTCAATCAAATCAATATTGATGTGGAATCCAAACCAAATCACTAGCCATTATATGAGTGGGCTTGAGTTACGTTCTGTCGAATCTATATGTAAAATCTGAGAGCAATAGACTTAACAATCTGAGTCTGAGTGCGATAGACTTTGCAATCTGAGTATGAACATATTCTGCTTCTGAACAGATTTAGCTTTAAGGTCTGTACCCAGTTCAGCTTCAGCATAGTGTCTGTCTTCTAGTTCATCATTCACGTTCAGTCTGAAATTTGTCAGAGTGAGCAGACTTCTGATGTAGAACAGACTTTGACACTAAAGTCTGGCAATCTTCAGACTTTGACACAGAAGTCTGGAAATCTTCAGAATATACTTTGGGCATATGCTGCGTTCAGTCTTCTGGCAGTCTTCTAACTTTGACAATATCCTTTACATGTTCTATCATCTGCATGGTCTTTTACTTAACCATTAAACATGTTAGTAGCATTTGATTTATAAGGGATTTCCCTAACACACACTATCTCACCAAGTCACTCATTTGGTATTTCTCTCACGATCACAAATGTTTAAGCTCTCCAAAGACAAGTGTATGATCGAAGGTCGCTCAGACTTTGGAATTATAAATTCTATGCTCTATCTCTTACTTGCTAATCGGTCCATGATCTCCTTAAATACTCCTCCACTTCCAAACTACCCGTTGGACAGTATCCCAGAGAATCGTCTTCCAATATACCTATTGAACAGCTCTGTATCTAGAAGATTTGGTAGCCGTTGAGTGACAAAGGTAGAATCCCAAATTGATTCCGATCGTCCATACAAACGAAATATTGGTTTCCATATGTAAAGCTTCTTCATATAAAAAGTTCTTGTCTTCAAGATCCAATCGTCAATCAATTAGATTGAATCAGTCAAATCAATCTTGATGTGGAATCCAAACCAGATCACTAGCCGTTATATGATTGGGCTTGAGTTACGATCTGTCGAATTCTGGATGTAAAGTCTGAGAGCAATAGACTTTACAATCTAAGTCTAAGTGCGATAAACTTTGCAATCTGAGTCTGAACATATTCTGCTTCTGAACAGATTTGGCTTTAAGGTCTATACCCAGTTCAGCTTCAGTATAGAGTCTGTCTTCTGGTTCATCATTCACGATCAGTCTGGAATTTGTCAGAGTGAGCAGACTTCTGATGTAGAACAGACTTTAACACTAAATTCTGGCAGTCTTCAGACTTTGACACGGAAGTCTATAAATCTTCAAAATATACTTTGAACATATGTTACGTTCAGTCTTCTGGCCGTCTTCAAACTTTGACAATATCTTTTACATGTTCTATTATCTGCATGGTCTATTACTTAACCATTAAACATATTAGTAGCCTTTGATTTATTTTTTCATCTTCAAAACATCATAAGGGATTTCTCTAACAGTATGGAGCGCCGCCCGTACATTTTGGGGTCCCTATGGACTAGGATACCCATGCGACTACGTTTCCTATTCCGAAGACTGACCGTATCCACGAGCCAGTGGTCATGACTTTGTGAATAAACGAGAGGCTGGCTATTTGGGTGCCCCATAGGTTCAAGGTGTGGTACATTAGGGAGGTGAATGGCGATCTTCCCGATCCACTTCATGGCTTTGAAGGACCACCTTACAGGAGTGTAGGAAGGCAAGACTAGGATCCCATGGACATTGACATCCCATATGACACTCTTGACCGCGTGTGGGGCCACGGCAATGACGTTGTACTCCTAAGGGGTGGAGAGTGTGACAGCCCAGACGACGGTGCGTCCGGACCTCAGTCCCCGGATGTGTATAGGGAGGGGCACGTCTCTTGTCCCGCATCATCTATGGAGGGAGTTTTGAACTAGCTTATAAGGTAATGGGCCATTTTAATTATATATACCCAATTTTTTATGATAGTATGGTCTACCTTGAGAAGAACAAAATCATGAGAACTTCGTGTCCAAAGCAGACAATATGTGTACAGTGGAGACTCAGGGCGTTACATCGACAAACTTTGTTTTGAGGAGGGAAGATAAATCATCCGATGGGAAGCTAGGAGTTGGGTAGTCAGGAACTCCTCAGCAATGAACAATTACTGGGCAGACTTTTCTAGAGCAATTAGTTACTGAATTACTGACAATTTCCTTGAGGACCCAAATTGCACGAGAGACAATTGTATGGACAGGAACTCAATCCGGACTCTACACGGTTAAAAGTGCCTATAATAAAGAAAGAAGTGCTGATACCGAGAACATTAGACCTCAATCATCATCTTCATTTCAGCCACCAATGAGCTATGGAATAGAATTTGGCAAACGAAAACCCCCCTCCGCTGAATTCGTAGTTTCGTACATCGTTTTTCTTCTTTTTTTTCTCGCCCAACGAACACTCGCTCGGTGGAAAAGCAACCTGACTTGCGCGCACATCCTTTTATTTTTCTTTTGCAAAAAAAAAAAAAAAAATTAGTGAGAATCCTACTAATAAAAAATTACAAGTAAAAAATGAACGGTCAAAGTGATAATTTCTTATATTTGTGCACATAAGACTCAAGGCCATCTCATAAAACCCTTCAAAATTCCAACACAACCCAAACATTGTTAATTACAAGTAAAAAATGTTATCACCTACTAAAAAGAAATCGTCAACGTCATTATATAGATCTATTAAATTTAAAAGATGAAAGCCACTTGAAATGTCGGCTTCCTCAACCGATTTCATTTTACCCTATTTTTCTTCTCTTTTTTTCCAAGATTTGTATAATTCTTTATTGCAAGCTCAAATTGAGAAACAAATCAAAGTAATAATATCCGCACAATAAGAAACAAATCCTACAATACTATTCAAATAATAAGAAATATATGAAGAATACAGGTTGCAACTTTTAAAATAGTAGACATTATTCTCTAGCCAAAGAAAAAGAATATGTAGATATTGTTCCCAAACATAATAAAAAAATCATAATAACTCAAAAAAATAGGAATGTAATTATTCTTTATTGCAACTTCGATTGTAGTACAATTTTGTGGAGAAAAGTTCGTTAATCTTTACTTTTCTTATTGCAAGAAAGTAATAATATTCATTATTGTTGAATTTTAGTTTGTACCTATATATTTTAGACATATAATTCTTAATTTTTTGTTGACATCTTGTTCAAATGGATGGAGTTCATATTAAAAGCAACTTTGCCAATAAAAATAATGGTGGTGATGAAGACAAGATGAACAATGCAACCGAAGATGCTAATCATGAAAGCGTTATGATCTCGGAGAATGAGAAAATCGAGTCTTGCATAGGTATGGAGTTTAATTCTTATGATGAGGCTTATGCATTTTATAACAATTATGCTAAAGAAGTGAAATTTGGCATTAGAGTGTTAAACTCGTACAAAGGAAAAGGCAGCAAGGAAAAACGTGGTGTAGTACTTTGTTGCAGCCATCAAGGGTACAAGATCGAAAAGGAGTTGGTTAAGTCAAGACCAAGAAAAATATACGATTGTCTAGCAATGGTTAGAGTACATCTAGGTGAACGTCATAAGTGGGAAATAACAAAAGTTGTACTTGATCATAATCATTTTACAACTCCTCAAAGTGCTAGATTCTTTACATTGCACAGGAGTATTGACTCTAGAACAAATAGAAAAATCGAGTTGCACTGTGATGCGGGGATTAGAACAAATAAATTGTTTCAAGTGCTGGTTGTTGAAGAAGCAGGATATGAGAACTTAAATGTTGAAGAAAAAGATGTTAGGAATCATGTTACAAAGCACAGAAGGTTAGAATTGCAAGAAGGAGATGGGCAAGCACTTTTCAATTATTTTTCAACCTTGCAGTTGAAAATTTTCAATTTTTATTATGTTCTTGATTTGGATGATGAGTAGAGACTACATAATGTTTTTTGGGTGGATGCACGATCGGGATATGCATATAGATATTTTGGAGATGTGGTCACATTTGATACCACTTATTTGACAAATAATATGACATGTCTTTTGCTCCATTTACTGGTGTCAACCATCCTGGTCAATTATTTTTTTTCATATGTGGTTTGCTTGCAGATGAGACAACAAACTCTTTCATTTGGTTGTTTAAGGGTTAGCTCAATTGCATGTCAGGGAACGCCCCCCAAGCTATTATTACTGACTAGTGCAAAGCAATGTAGAATGCAATTTCTGAAGTTTTTCAATTTGCTTGTCATCGCCTTTGTTTATGATATATAATGCAAAAATTGCCACAAAAATTAGGGGGTCATCTTCAATATAAGGGTATAAAGTTAGCAATAAAAAGAGCAGTTTATGACTCACTATATGTGAGTGATTTTGAGATTACTTGGAAGGAGCTAATCGATGCACATGGACTCCACGATAATGACTAGCTTCAAACATTGTATGAGGAGCGGGAAAAATGGGTGCCAGTATATTTGAAAAGTACCTTTTTTTGTAGGCATTTCAACTACTCAAATAAGTGAGACTATGAATGCTTTTTTTTATGAATATATACATAGACAAACATGTTTGAGTGATTTTGTCTCTAAATATGAGCTTGCACTCAAGGATAAGTATCAAAAAGAAGCTCGTGCTGATTTTGATTCCCAACAATCAGAACTTTGGTTGAAAACGAAGTGTTATTATGCGAAGCAACTCTCCCCCATGTATACCCATAGCATCTTTAAAAACTTTCAAGTTGAAGTTGAGATGATATTGTAGTGCTTTAACGTTACTCAAGTGCACACAAATGGAGTAGCATCAACTTTCAGTGTAAAAGAGCGTCAAGGTAATCATGATAATGGCAATTCCAAAATTGTTGAATTTGAGGTTTTGTATTGTAGCATGGGAATTGAAGTTCACTGCATTCGCAGGATGTTTGTTTTCAAGGGTTATCTTTGCAAACACGCACTATGTGTTCTTCATCACATTGGAGTAAATGACATATTGAGCAATTACATATTGTCTCAATGGAAAAAGGATTTCAAGTGTTCATCTCTTTTGAACTCCACATCTAACAGTGTCGATTTTGACAATCCAAACGAATGGTATGATTACTCATTGTATTATATTATCCAAATCGTACAAGAAGGTTCAAAATCCAGAGAGCATTTTAAATTTGTTTTGCAAGTATTGGAGGAAGCAAATAAAAAGTTTCAAATTGCATACCTCGATCAGTCTGAAGATCACCCGAACAATTTCTATCAGAATGACACTCAAAGCATTCAAATAAAGGATCAATCCAAAGAAAGAGACCTGGTCATCCAAGAGAAAATCGATTCAAGAATCCAATTGAGAAACACAAACGAAAAGCATCTACAACAGTAGATTTATCTATTTTGCATTCAAGATACATTGTTATTATTATCTGTATTAAACTATATACTTTAAAGCTTAAGAACTTTTTCACTAATAGTTCTAGTTAACACGATGTAATTTTCTCATATATTTGTTATCAGTTTGATAGTACTTTGCTAAACTAAAGCACATGAACTTTCTTGTAGAAGAAAACAACCCCAATCGCTTGACGCACATTGACTCTCCTGTGAATTTGCATCACACAGTATGGTGTTTCCAAAAAAAATTTCAATAATTATGTAGTATTAACTTGGAAATTTATATCATAGCGTCTACCAGTTGAATTAATGTATATAATCTACCAGGATGAGGGTGCAAGGAATTTTATTAATTTTCACACAATTGATAATTCGGATGAGATAAGTCATCGAAACTATTCTCAAAATTTGATTTGCAATCATGATAGAATTGGGGGTTTTCAATCGTTGCTAGTACGTGTTATTATTTTGTTTTTAATTAAAATATCTTATTATAAATTGACTTTTTATCTATATAAAATGAGATAGGGTCAAAAATCTCGTGGTCGTGTGAATCTTCTCAATGAACCAAAAGTTGAAGCTATATTAGGTAAAAATCTATATTCAAATTGATCAAAAATCATTTTTTGGCTTAATTTTGACTCTTGTGATCTTAAGATTGATTTTGTAATGTTTTAGGTCCCAACACATCTTCGTCTACAAGATTTGGATCAATGAGATAAATTGTCTTCTCTTCTAATTCATTATTCTTATTTTGTTCTTTTCTTTACTTCATTTGCTTTATGCGTAATCAATATCACTCGTCCTAATTTTAGATCACTGGAGAGTCCTTCTAGAGCAATTTGATTTTGGCGAAAAGACTAAGAAACCAATTCATTACATGATAATTTTGTTATTAGTTACAAAACCAACGTTTCGAGTGTTTTTCATCTTTGAAATTGAATAGATCTATATAATGACATTAACTATTTCTTTTTAGGAGGTGAAAATATTTTTTTACTTGTAATTAATGATGTTTAGGTTTTGTTGGAATTTTGGAGGGTTTTACAAGGATGGCCTTGAGCCTTATGTGCACAAACATAAGAATTCATCACTTTGATTGTTCATTTTTTACTTGTAATTTTTTATTAGTAGGATTCTCACTAATTCTTTTTTGGAAAAGAAACATAGCTGACCGTTCCTATGTCGCTTGACTGAGGGATAGTCAGCTAAGCAATGCCCTATATCTATTAGAAATGAACCAGTTTGGGGTACTAGTTGGAATTTTTTGTGATATCAACCATTAAACAATAAGCCTTGCGAAGCACTCCCATGGCTGAAGGGGAGAATTTCAATATAGAAACATATAAATTTTCATGCCTCACTAGATGACTATCATCTTCTCTCTCATTTATTGTTTCTCGTCTGTAAAAAGTCCACCATGAGTTCGAACAATAATTGCATTGGAATTTTTTTGGATTTGTTATGGTAGAGAATACGACACTACTTAGATGACCATCTCTCAGTCAAGTGACAGAGGAACGGTCAGCTAATGACCACCTAACTAGCACCGACACGCAACACAAACACGTCGACGCGTCTTTTCTAAAAAATAGATAATTTCGACATGTTGCGACATGTATATTAAATAAATATTTTTATTTTTAATTAATTTGATTCAAATTCATAAATAATTAATTAATTAAAAAAGCCTATAATGAATTTACACTAATAATTTTAATAAATCAATTCATTAGAAATTCGAAAGATATATTCATAGTTAATGCGAAACATGTTTTTAACTTTAACAAAAGTTATTGATAAAACTAATAATAAATAAGAAATTAGAACCAATTTATTTAAATAAATCCATGATTTTTTACAATGACCAAAATTTATCATTATTCAAAATTCAGTACTTTTATTTTTCGTTTTTAATTTCATTTATTGAATTTTCCAATTAAAAAAAAAAAATCCCCAGAGGTCCACCCCTTCTTTCCTTCATCCATTTCCCTCCACGGCTCCACCCCAAATTTATTTTTCCCTCCCCGACACTTGACAGCTTGTCTGTCAGGTCACTTTCCCTCCCCCCAAACTCAAAAGTCACGCCATCGTCCCCCTTTTTATTTTTTATTACTTTCCCTTATCAAAAACCCTAGCCACCCTCACTTTCCTCCTCCTTCTCACCGCTCACCACACGACCTCATTCTCTCTTCTTCCTCTTGATCCTTCTCCTCCTCCTCCTCATGACCGATCCATCGCAACAATGGCAGCCCTCGCCTCAGTTTCTGCTCTCTCTCTGGCCATCTCTCGCCATCGTGGTGGTCCGTTGCGTGGCTTCATCTCGCCGGCAAGAGTTTGCTTTCTCTCTCTTCTTTCTCTCTATCCGTCTCTTTCTCTAGCCGTCGCTCGTGGCCTCTGCTCCCTCGCCCTCCCTTGCCTCCACCCTCCATTGTCTTCCGAACACGCGTGTTGAAACGTGTCAAAAAAGTTGACCGCGTATCAGAAAATCTGACATGCGTTGACCACATGTCTGACCGTGTCCGAACGTGTCAACGTGTCCAACACACTCCGACACGTGTCGGACACGACACGGAAGCGCGGGCAACGTGTCCGTGCTTCATAGATGACCACATGTTGTCAACCAGTTTCCATCCTTTTTTTTTTCTTTTTTGAATTTTATCTTTTCCAAAAATGAATTAGTGAGAATCCTACTAATAAAAAATTACAAGTAAAAAATGAAAAATTGAAGTGATAATTTCTTATATTTGTGCACATAAAAGTCAAGGCCATCCTCGTAAGACCCTCCAAAATTCCAACACAACCCAAACATCACTAATTACAAGTAAAAAATGGTATCATATACTAAAAAGAAATAGTTAATGTTATTATATAGATCTATTAAATTTAAAAGATGAAAAACAATCGAAACGTTGGTTTTGCAATTAATAAAAAAATCATTGTACAATGAATTGACTTCTCAATCCTTTCACCAAAATAAAATTGCTCTAGAAGGACTCTCCGGTGACCTAAAATTAAGACGTGTGATATCGATTAGGCATAAAGCAAATGAAGTAAAGAAAAGAATATAATAAGAATAATGAATTAGAAGAGAAGAAAATTTACCACATTGATCCAAATCTTATAGACAAAGATATGTTGGGACCTAAAACATTACAAAATAAATCTTAAGATCACATGAGTCAAAACTAAACCAAAAAATGATTTTTAATCAATTTGAATACAGATTTTAGCTAATATAGCTTCAACATTTGGTTTATTGAGAACATTCACATGACCACGAGATATTTGACCCTATGTCATTTTATATAGATAAAAAGTCAATTTATAGTAAGGTATTTTAGTTCAAAATAAAATGATAACACATACCAGCAACAATTGAAAACCCTCGATTCTTTCATGATTGCAAATCAAATTTCAAGAATAGCTACGGTGACTTATCTCATCCGAATTACAAGTTGTGTGAAAAATCAATGAAATTCCTTGTACCCTCATTCTGGCATATTGTATACGTTAATTCAATTGGTAGACGTTATGTTGTAAATTTCCAAATAATTCTACATAATTATTGAAAAAAAAAAATGGAAATACCATATCGTGCGATCCAAATTCACAGGAGAGCCAATGTACTTTAAGTGATCGGGGGTTTGTTTTCTTCTATAAGAAAGTTCATGTGCATTAGTTTAGCAAAGTACTATAAAGCTGATAATAATTATATGAGAAAATTACGTCATGTTAACTAGAACTATTAGTGAAAAAGTTCTTAAGCTTTAAAGTATAGAGTTTAATACAGATAATAATAACAGTGTTCTTGAATGAAAAATAGAAAAATCTACCTTTGTAGATGCTTTTCATTTGTGTTTCTCAATTGGATTCTTGAATCGATTTTCTCTTGGATGACCTAGTCGCTTTCGTTGGATTGGATCCTTTATTTGAATGCTCTGAGTGTCATTCTGATAGAAATTGTTCAGGTGATCTTCAGCTTGATCGAGGTATGCAATCTAAATCTTTTTATTTGCTTCCTCCAATACTTGCAAAACAAATTTAAAATGCTCTCTGAATTTTGAACCTTCTTGTATGATCTGGATAGCATAATTAAATAAGTAATCATGCCATCCATTTGGATTGTCAAAATTGAAACCATTAGATATGGAGTTCAAAAGGTACGAATGCTTGAAATCCTTTTTCCATTGAGGCAATATGTAATTGCTCGATATGTCATTTACTCCAATGTGATGAAGAACACGTAGTGCATGCTTGCAAAGATAACCCTTGAAAGCAAGCATCCCGTAGATGCAATGAACTTCAATTGCCATGCTACAATACAAAACCTCAAATTTGACAATTGTGGAATTATCATTATCATGATTACCTTGACGCTCTTTTACTCTGAAAGTTGATGCTACTCCATTTGTGTGCACTTGAGTAATGTTAAAGCACTGCAGCATCATCTCAACTTCAACTTGAAACTTTTTAAAGATGCTATGGGTATACATGGGAGAGAGTTGCTTCTCATAATAACACTTCATTTTCAACAACGGTTCTGATTGTCGGGAATCAAAATCAGCACAAGCTTCTTTTTGGATACTTGTCCTTGAGTGCAAGCTCATATTTAGAGACAAAATCACTCAAACATGTTGGTGTATGTATATATTCATAAAAAAAATAAATAAAAAAAAAAGCATCCATTGTCTCACTTATTTGAGTAGCTAACATCCCTGCAAAAATGGTATTTTTCAAATATAGTGGCACCCATTTTCCCGGCTCCTCTTACAATGTTTGAAGCCAGTCATTATCATGGAGTCCATGTGCATCAATCAGCTCCTTCCAAGCAATCTCAAAATCATTCACATATGGTGAGTCATAAATTGCTCTTTCTATTGCTAACTTTATTCCCTTATATTGAAGATGACCCCCTAATTTTTGTGGCAATTTTTGCATTATATGCCATAAACAAAGGCGATGACGAGGAAATGGAAATACTTAAGAAATTGCATTATGCATTGCTTTACACTAGTCGATAATAATAGCTTGAGGGGCATTCCCTGACATACAATCAAGATAAACCTTCAACAACCAAATGAAAATGTTTGTTGTCTCATCTACAAGCAAACCACATCCTAACAAAACTGAATAGCCATGTTGGTTGACACCAACAAATGGAGCAAAAAGGCATGTCATATTTATATTTCAAATAAGTGGTATCAAATGTGACCACATCTCCAAAATATCTATATGCATCTCTTGATCATGTGTCTGCCTTAAAAACATTATGTAGTCTCTGCTCATCATCCAAATCAAGCACATAATAAAAATTGGAATTTTACTGCATGGTTGAAAAATAATTGAAAAGTGTTTGCCCATCTCCTTCTTGCAATTTCAACATTTTGTACTTTGTAACATGATTCCTAACATCTTTTCCTTCAATATTTAAGTTCTCATGTCCTCCTTCTTCAACAACCAGTGCTTGAAACGATTTATTTGTTCTAATCCTCGCATCACAGTGCAACTTGATTTTTCTTTTCGTTCTAGAGTCAATAATCCTATGAGATGTAAAGAATCTAGCGTTGAGGAGTTGTAAAAATGATTATGATCGAGTACAACTTTTGTTATTTCCCACTTCTGATGCCCAACTAGAAGTACTCTAACCATTGCTGGACAACCGCATCTTTTTCCTGGTCTTGACTTAACCGATTCATTTTCGATCTTGTACCCTTGATGGCTGCAACAAAGTACCGCACCACATTTTTCCCCGCTACCTTTTCTTTTGTATGAGTTTAACACTCTAATGCCTAATTCCACTTCTTTAGCATAATTGTTATAAAATGCATAAGCCTCATCATAAGAATTAAACTCCATACCTATGCAAGGTTCAATTTTCACATTCTCTGGGATCTTGACGCTTTCATGATTAGCATCTTCGGTTGCATTGTTCATCCCGTCTTCATCGCCACCATTATTTTCATTGGCGAAGTTGCTTTCAATATGAACTCCATCCATCTTAACCAAATGTCAAGAGAAAATTAAGAATTATATGTCTAAAATATGTAGATACAAACTAAAATTCAACAATAATGAATACATCTTACTTTCTTGTGATAGAAAAGTAAAGATTAATGAACTTTTCTCCACAAAATCATACAACAATTGGAGTTGCAATAAAGAATAATTACATTCCTATTTTTTGTGTTATTAAGATTTTTTTTATTTGGGAAAAATATTTACATAATCTTTTTCTTTGGCCAGAGAATAACACCCTCTATTTTAAAAGTTACAACTGTATTCTTCATATATTTCTTATTATTTGAATAGTATTGTAGGATTTGTTTCTTATTGTGTGAATATTCTTACTTTGATTTATTTCTCAATTTGAGCTTGCAATAAAGAATTATACAAATCTCCAAAAAAAGAAAAAAGAAAAATGGGGTAAAAATGAAATCAGTTGAGGAAGCCGACATTTCAAGTGGTTTTTCATTTTTTAAATTTAATAGATCTATGTAATGATATTAATGATTTCTTTTTCATAGGTGATAATATTTTTTACTTGTAATTTTTTATATTTTTGACTTGTAATTAACAATGTCCGGGTTGTGTTGGAATTTTGGAGGGTTTTACAAGGATGGCCTTGAGTCTTATATGCATAAATATAAGAAATTATCACTTTGATCATTCATTTTTTACTTGTAATTTTTAATAGTAGGATTCTCACTAATTCTCACTAATTCTCACTAATTCTCTTTTGCCAAAAAAAAAAAAAGTAAAGGACCATTGGAAACATGTGGTAGATAGCTGTCCGTCACTTCATGGAGGACAGTTAGATAAGATTTTTTCTAAGAAATCTACTAATCAGGACGAGGATGTACGTGCAGGTCAGGTTGCTTTTCCACAAGGAATGTTTGGTGGACGAGAAAAAAAGAAGAAAAGCGATGTATGAAGCTACGAATTCAGCGTGAGTAAATTGACTGTGGTTTCCGTTGCATGATCCAGGAAACAAGATCTGGGAGTGGCAAGTGGACAGATGGGGGTGTGTTATGGTACTCCTGACTTCCCTACTCCTAGCTCTACTGGTTCTCTCAAATCAGGTACTCTTTGAAGTTTTTGCGAGAGGTTTCTTTTATCTGCACATCTATCTTGTCTCTTTAAAATGAATCTTTGTGATTCAGTTTAAAGTGTTTGATCTTCTTCTTGTCATCGTGTGAAGCATTTTTCTCTATTTTCTCTCTCTTTTTTCGTTTGTGAAATTGCAGGGATGAAGATGACAATCAGTAGTAGTTCATCATCTTTTGAAGCTGGCAATAGCCATGACTTGGTTGCTGCATGCGACAATCAGGCCTTCCGAGATGGACATGTTTCGGCAGAACCCAACTTGACCGTCTTCAGTTTCGCAGAGTTGAAAGAGGCAACAAAAAACTTTCAGTTTAATGCGCTGGTTGGAGAGGGAGGATTTGATTGTGTCTATAAAGGGATGCTTCAGGGGAAGCAACAGTCTGGAAGGACAAAGACTATAATAGCCGTGAAGACATTAAACCTGCATGGTTCTCAAGGGCAAAGAGAGTGGTTGGTAAGAACTTGGTCGTCTTCATTTTCCTTTGTTGGAAAATAAATACTTTGCTTAGGTAATTACAAATACGAAGCATTGCAAATGCATGGTTGTACTGATGAGTGATGGGAGCTTGTCATGCCAAACTCAAATGTGTTAATAAACACCCTCATTGTGAAAATAGCAGGAGCGGAAATACTAGACAACTTGAAGTTGATTATCCCAGGATTTTCCATAAGTGGTGGTCTTGCCTTGCAATTTTGTTCTTGAAAAGGCCCTTGTGGAATTGCCGCTGATTTTGTTATAGAGAGATGAGATATTTCTTACAGTTCATTGATCGCCTCATCAGCTTTTTAGGGTGCAAAATGATGGCAGTAGGCAGCTGAAAAATTATTGCTGGTGCTTGGTGCCATTGGCCACATGTATCTTCACGATTCTCGTGAAGTTTTCAGTTATCTAACCAACCCAACATTAACGTACACAATATGTATATTTTGAATTTAAATAAAGTAAAGGATGAACCTAAGAAGCTACTTTGCTTCAATCATCCCGATGGAAAGGAAAAATCGAAGATTTAGTTATGGTTGGAAAATACTCTTTAAGGCTTGTTCTTGATGTTATTCCGTCACTAAGGTCCTCAGCAGATTATGTTATAAGGCTCCCGTTAGTTAACGGTGATGAACTTTCTTTTTGCGTTTCTTTTATTTTGTAATTGACTAAGTAAACCCCATACCATGACAGTGTGTGCGGTCATTGGCTTGTATGATGCTAACTATTAGAAAAGCCTACTAACAGTGATTCGATTGCAAGGAATGAATAAATGGCGCAGATCTAAATTCAGAGTCTTCCCCAGCTAAAAAAAAAATTCAGAGTCTTCCATCCATGTAGTGATCAACCTTTGGCTAATGAAATGCGGTTCTTTTCATAATGAACTTGCTAGTTTATCCTTCGAGCGAATTCTGCTTCTAGATTGAAGAATTGAAACAAATTGCAATGCCAATCAAACGATTTAGGGTGGATACACCACTCTAAGGCTTCGTTCGTTCCATGGAAATTAACTCCCAGGAAAACATTTTCTGGATTTTCCAACCTTCATTTCATAGAGTATGAACTAGTTAAGGAAAACTTTTTCCGCTATTGGAAAAAATACCTTCAAAAGTGGATAACTTCTTCCACCTCACTTTCTTTCACCAGACACATTTTCCCTTTATTCTTATATTTTTTTTCTTTTTTTCTTTTTTAAATTGAGTATTTATTTTTTTTCATTTTCTTTTTCTTCTTCCTTGGCCGGTCACCGACCACGACGGTGGCTGGCAATCAACCACAAGCCAGCTCGAGCCTTACTATCAGCCAACGAGGTGGGTGAGGCTTTGCCTCGCCTAATCCGGCAAGCTCGAGCTCACCTAGATGTGGCAAGCCATGAACTCAGGCTTGCCTGGTTTGGCAGAGCTCGGGCTCGCCTGGAACGGTTGAGCCTCAAGCTCACCGATTCGCATATTGGTCAATTGCCGGCCAACTAACCATCATTGAGGCACAGGGCAAAAGAGGAAGGAAAAGAAAAAGAAAGAAAAAAGATAAATTAAAAATAATAAAATTTAGATTTTTTTTTAAAATAAAAGATAATTAAAAATTCAATTTAAATATATATATAAGTTAAAATTCGATTTGTAGTAATTTTCCCCTGAAAATCAACTTAGATGCCGAATAGTGAAAATTTTCATTTTCAGGTTTTAGCTTAACACTGGAAAATATCGTCATTTTCTTGAAAAATGGCTTCTTGGAAAACATTTTCTGAAAACATGATATTTTCTGCGAAACGGATGGAGCTTAAGATAACGTTTCTAACTGGTTTCAATTTCAGATTTCAATGGTTATGCGTAGATACTACTAGTTTCATGCGAGCTATATATCTTCTACAGAACCAGTATGATCTGAAGTACATTTTACAAATAGTGATATGCATTTTATATTATTATTAGGCGCACAATGACAATGAGTCTTCAGTCAAACTACTGGTTAAACTGAACGTTTCTTTTGGAATTAGGTCTCAGTTCCCATAGTGTACTTTTTGTTTCGATATCAACTATAATGAAATACCTGTTGACCAATTGAAAGCCTAAGGAGAAAAACATCTTACCTGGTCGACGGTGGGGGCTTCCATTTCATTCTTATTTCTTTAAAACTGACCATAGGCGAGACTGCTTATTTTCTGATTATTGTGCAGGCGGAGATAAAGTTTCTTGGAAGACTATCTCATCCCAACCTTGTAAAGCTCCTGGGATTCTGTCATAACAATTTAGATTTAGCTCTTGTTTATGAGTTCACGCCAAAGGGCAGCTTGGACAAACAACTGTTCGGAAGTACGTGGCTTAATCGCTCTGTGAATGCCTGAAAAGTCTCCATAAGGATGCCAACTGTTTAGCATATTGGCTTGATCAGTTAATATTCATAGTGGACGCAACGCATGTGCTTATTTCAGAATTTAAGCCAGTTTGAACATGTGCTTGCATTTAAGCATGGCTTACATTTTACCCTGTCCATTACTCTGGTACAGGGGGCTCCACTGCTAACCTTTCCTGGGATGTACGCCTCAAGATTGTGGTCGGCGCTGCCAGAGGCTTGGCATTCTTGCACAGTTCTGAGAGGAAAATAATATACGGGGATTTCAAAACTTCATATATTTTGCTCGATGAGGTTAACATTTTATCCTCCTGTTAATGATTATCGTACCATATTACAAAATTCATATGATCATTGTTAGAATATTTAAATATTAAATAATGTATTCATCTTTAAGAACAGTTAGCAGTGATTCCATAAAATCTAACTCGGTATCAGAAGAAGAGGCCCCAAGTTCAAATTTTCCATTTCCCTATTGGTCTCATCAATTACATATTCCTACACTTTAGGCTTAGGCCAAAGTCCAACTTATGCTTAAGGGGGAGTATTTAGAAAATTTGTCTATTAAATCTTTCGCCTTCTTCTACGCGAAAGGGCTACAGTTGATTGCGAATCCATTCTTCTTAGATTTGAAGTTAAGTTCAAAACATGAGTGGAGACCATAAGCCGGTCCCGGTTGCTTTTAGATATATCCATATTGTTTTTTGCTTGATTCCTAAAATTTTGCAATCGATATTTAGCCTGGAAACCGAGTGTAATACACTGGTGGGTTCTTCTGCAGTCTTCCACGGCCAAACTCACGAACTTCGGATTGGCGAGATCGGGTCCTCAGAGGAACTGGACACAAGCTACCACACGGGTTATGGGCACCTATGGCTATGCTGCCCCCGAATACATTATAACTGGTAATCCAATAAAACGTTTTCCATTGGGTAAAGTGTTTTTTAGTGACTTAATGCTGAAGGATGTTTGGTCTTGAATTTTGATAATGATAGGAAGTGTATCAGGAAGTTACTTTGATGCTTAGCTGGCACATTATATAAAACAACTCATGTATTTTACAGGTCATCTCTATGTAAAGAGTGACGTTCATAGTTTCGGAGTCATATTGCTTGAGACACTAACAGGCTTAAGGGCATATGATGTGAACCGTCCGAAAGCAAAATGCCTTTTGGTGGATTTGGCCAGACCACTCTTATCCAGTGAAAGAAAACTGAAGACTATAATGGACTCTAGATTGAAGGACGACTCTTGTACAGATTCTAAATTCCAAATAGCACAGGTTGCCTTAAAATGCATCCAAAGGACTCATTACAAGCGGCCCTCCATGACTGAAGTCGTGAAAGAACTGGAATCAATAGAAGCTGCCAATGCATATAGAATAGCACGGGATGCATGAATTCACTTATCATGCTGTTCGTACTTCAGGTGATGTAAATCAAAGTCTATTGCTCCACACTTTTCCATTTTTCCCAGGATCAGTCTTGGGCTTTGAATGTTCATTTCCATCGTACCCAGCAGTGACTAGGTGTTGTCTTATCTTGTAAGTTCTTTGGAATATCCATGACGTGTATATCAATACATGCATCGGCTTGGGAATTAAGATGCTGTGATTGTACTTTTGTTTAAGGGATTAAAAGTTTTTCTTAGGCTAATCCTCAATTTTGTTAGCAATCGGAGGTTCCCAAAAGAAGTCCGTAGCTCTTCGAAGTCCGAGCTCGTTTGTTTTCTTTTCCATGCTCAGGCTTCGAACATCAACAGAAGCTCATTTGTATTGCTATCAAGAATTTGTCCGTATGGTACTCGGTCCAAATTCAATCTCCAAAAAGTGTCATGTGGTTCTATGACATCCTCATTCCGATCCAATTTTCAAAATGAATTTATATCGGCAATCAATCGTATTGCTATACAAAGGGGTTTTCTTTTTCATGCTTAGTCCGAGC
Source organism: Eucalyptus polyanthemos subsp. polyanthemos (assembly GCA_017140185.1). Taxonomy (NCBI): domain Eukaryota; kingdom Viridiplantae; phylum Streptophyta; class Magnoliopsida; order Myrtales; family Myrtaceae; genus Eucalyptus; species Eucalyptus polyanthemos. The sequence continues at coordinate 54,006,527 of CM029464.1, forward strand.
TCGTTTGTTTTCTTTTCCATGCTTAGGCTTTGAACATCAACAGAAGCTCATTTGTATTGCCATCAAGAATTTTTCTGTATGGTACTCGGTCCAAATTCAATCTCCAAGAAGTGTCATGTGGTTCTATGACATCCTCGTTCCGATCCGATTTTAAAAATGTATTTATATTGGCAATCAATTGTTAGACAGAATTACCTTGAGGATCGATAAACCGCAAAAGCATCGGAAATGCCACTTTGAGGTGAAAACTCGATTTTTCATCAATGGGATGTAAAAATTTGGAAAGGAGGACACGGGCCACCGGCAACGGCCCAAGTGGGCCCGAGCTCGCGTAGGGCTGCCTAATGGACCAAAGCCCATCATGGATGGCCCAAATGGGCCCAAGCCCAAGTGGGTGGCTCAAGGCCCACACGCCCAAGGAGTGGGCAGCCAAGGGAGGGCCATGGGCCCTTGAAGCCCATCAAGCTATCACTTCACAAATCTTGGCATTCAATGCATCCAAGTACAAGAATAGTGCAATCTTGGTGAAATGACCGAAATGCCCTTCCATTAGACTAAAGACAAAGAGGCAAAGTTGGAAAATGGCAAGGGATGGGGTGGCGATTTGGAGGACAGTTGGAAGCCATCTAGCCTACCTAGCTAGTCTAGACCTAAACCTATGTACTCAAGCGTAAAATCCCTCATTAATGCTTAGATTTTGCTTCTTCAAGAAACCATCTTTGATGGGAATGACCCTAAGAGATTTGATGGGCATTAATGAGACTTGACCTTTCACTCTCTCTGCTCTCTTCCTCTCTCCACCACCGGCCACCTTCTCCCCCTCACTCTCACCTTTTTCTCTCATTTCCTCACTCGCAACTCTCAAACACACTCTCTCCCCTCACTACCAGCCAAACCCCCACCCCCATTGTTCTCTCTTTTGCAAGCTTGTTTCTTCCATTTTCCTCTTGTTTTTCCTTTACCGACGACCATCTTTTGCACCCCGACGCCGCACTGCCCTCCGTACGTCGTTTCCGTCGCCATAGGCCGAGCTTTGAAGTTGAGGAGACCGCTGTCCAGCCATCATAGCAGCTCTCTCACCCTTATGTCTTCATCATTTTGGTCCCCCAAGAAGCCCGGAGGCTACCACCGTCGTTGTGCCACTGCTGGAGCGCTGACCAGCCCCGACCAGCCACCACCCAGCTCTCTCGCGCACTGTAGACGTGCGACCAGCAGCCCTCAGCTGCTGTCCGGCCTTGCCGCTCCTCCGTCAACACCTGTGGAAGCTCAAACATGGGTGTGAGTGGCTTTCTAGCCTTTGATTAGGGCTATCGTTGTACTTAAGGAGTAGTTTAGGGCTTGATTATGGTTAAATGGTGATTTGTTAGTGTGATAAGTGATTGTTGGGCTTAGATAGACTACTGAACGTTTACCAATAAGTTATTGAGGTTAAAGTGATAGGTTATCGGACTTTTGGTGATCGGTTATTGGATTTTTAATGATGAGTTATCGGGTTTTGATAATAGGTTATCACGGTTAGATAAATAAGTTATCGGGTTATGTTAAGTGGAGTGATATGTGGTTTTATTATGCCAGAATAGGATGATAGACTATTATGTGATATATGTGTTATATGGGGTACGGATTATATATTAAATGTGTTATATGGGTTATGAGTTGTACTTATTTGATGTATTATACGTGACATGTACGTTATATTAATTGAAGGATGAATTATGTGATGGGGTATGATGGTACATGATAAATGATGTGGACATATTACGGGTTATGATAGCACGTGGTAAAATCATTTTTAAAACATTATGATGACTTTATTCTATTTTGACAAGTGGTTTATATGCCATGGGTTTATGAATTGAATGGTGCAATTATATATATGATATAATATGATGCACATATGTAATATGATGGCATTTGGCAAGTGATGTTGCATATCGCATGGGTATCACATGGATTAATGAAAAAGATTTTAAAGGACTTGTGTGATAATATGCTTGTGTGATCACTTAAAGACCCTGATGCATTTTACGCAGGGTGTGAACCCGTTTGATACATTTTACGTGGGACGATGCTCGATTCAATTCAGATGCCCCCAAGTCAACGAGATGCCATTTGTAGATGGATTTCGAAACAAAGCTTTTTACAGGAATGCCGTCTTGATGCGTTCACGTGGGACGTTGTCATACTTGATGGGGCAAGACGATGCCCGGTTATACCAAATGACTACTAACCTTCAAGTTGGCCTTGGGTCCTAAATGGTCGTAACAATCTAGGCATATTTGTATGGAAAGGACATGAGATTCTTATGTGTTCAGGTCCAAATTATTGCATGGCAAATGCACGTGATTTAGCTATATTGCGCATTCGTATGTTTGGCTCCGGAGCATGGAAGATGCGGTGGAATTTGTCTATGTGTTTATATCGATGGCCTTGAGTAATAGATTTGTTTTTATGTGAATAGTTAGGGTAAAGCGAGAGGAGTTTTGCTATGTTTTGCTACCAATAGATAATTGCATGCTTAGGGTGTTTTTGAGGTGAAAGACTTCCTTATGTGAGGTCTAGAAAATTCACTCATTAAGTTTATCTCATGGTTGTTTGTTGAATGTTTGCAAGCCCTAAGAATAGCTTAACCGTTCCACCAAATCCGATTTGGCCTCCCTGTAGAGCACACAGGAGGTGACAAAGTATCTGATAGGGGAGACCGGCACACATTACACACACTATGTCACAACCATCTGGGTAGACGAAGGTCTACCTAACTATGTGGCTCATCAATTCATGGCCTGGTACTTCTGGGTGGGAAATAAGAGCCACAATCCCATTTGTGGCTTCAATGGTCCACTAGGTGTCAGAGGTTGATAACTCTATAAAAAATAGAGTTATTTTACCTATTTTAGGCAGTAATTAATGCATTATCTGTGAGAAAATATTTGAATTTCCTTCTGATTATTTGAATTTTCCTTGTTTATGCAGAATAATGAAATATGGAGAAGATAAGGAAAAGAAGGGCAATTATTAGGAATTCAAATAAAAGCAGCGATGGAAGATGGATATCAAATCAGGAAATTCTTGATTTTGTTCCCTAATGTTATCTACAAGTAGATATTTTAGATTTCCTATAAATAGGAAGAGAGAGCAGCTAGGGTTTTTTTAGCTAGATCGTTTTCCATTGTTCTGAGAGTTTTTCAAGTATTTTGAAGAGAAGACAAAAGTGGTGACAGAATTCTTGTTCTTTGATTCAAGATGCTGGGTTTGATTTATATTTATATTTTTATTTCTTATTCTACTATGTTCTAATTTTCTTTTGTTAGAGCTACGATGTAGCCTAACCATGATGATGTGAATTTCATGATTTTTATGTTCTATAATTGATTTCATTCATGTGAGTTATTTATTATTGCGTTTAATGCTTTTGAGTGATTGGCCACCACTTGAATGATCGATGTGCATGTTTGAGACTGAGAGGTGATAATATGCAATTGCTCATTATAATATATAACCATGAATTAAACGTGGATAGAAATATACTGCGTTATTTGTGTAGCTTTCGGTGATAAGGTGATCCAAAAGACTCATTGTAAACCGGGAATATTCATAGTTTTTAATGCACTCATGTTTATTTTAATTCACATAGAGATATAGTGGATCAATAAGCTGAGTAGGTTTGCTATACCTAGAGATAGGATAGTAAATAGATTAGGAAATTCCGCTATCACGTGTTTGATATCGTTCTTGTATTCATAACAATATGAAATTCATATCTAGTGGTTATGGTGAAATCGGATGCTCTAACATATTTATCTGATCGATTTACTGCATTTAGTCTACAAATTTCGTTTTTAATTCATTCTTAATTATATTTTGATTTGTTAGATAAATTTTAGAATTAGTCTATTTTAGTATTTAATTGGTTTATTAATCATCGATCTCCGTGGGACGATACTTTATCTCATCATTATATTACTTGTTCGATACGTGCACTTGCGTTTAGAATTTTACGAACAAGTTTTTGGCGCCGTTGCCGGGGATCGTTTGTTTAATACTAATTAATATTGATACCAGATAATTCTAAATTTAATCTAGCTTTCGTTTTGTTTTTATTTTTCAGGGTGTACATTGGTTTATGACACGTAGCCAACAAGGGGAACTTGTTGAGCTTGATCCAGAAATCGAGCGTACATTCAAAAGGCGACTAAGAGAACAGAAAAATCACGTTAAGATGGCAGACGGTGAGAATGAAAATCCACGTAGACTTTTAAGAGATTATGTTGCGCCAACAGTTCAAGGCACCACATCAAGTATCAGAAGACCTGCAATTCAAGCAAACAACTTTGAGATTAAGCCATCACTTATTCAGATGCTTCAACAATCAGTGCAATTCAGTGGGCTACCAAGCGATGATCCAAATGCTCACATCGATGCTTTTCTTGAAATCTGTGACACCATTAAATATAATGGAGTTACAGATGATGCTATTAGATTGAGATTATTTCCATTCTCTCTTAGAGACAAAGCTAAGAATTGGCTTTCTTCTCTTCTGCGGATCAATTACTACATGGAATGATATGGCTCAAAAATTTCTTGGTAAGTTCTTTCCACCTGCAAAGTCTGCGAAGATGCGTAACGATATTACTAATTTTATGCAGATGGATAATGAATCATTATATGAAGCATGGGAAAGATTCAAAGAATTTCTTAGGAGATGCCCACATCACGGACTACCCGTATGGATGCAGGTACAAACTTTTTATAATGGCTCTAGTGCAAATCTTCGTTCTATGATTGATGCAGCTGCGGGGACTTTAAATAATAAAACACCAGAAGAAGCCTACAATTTATTAGAAGAGATGGCATCCAATAGTTATCAGTGGCCTACTGAGAGATTACCAATGCGAAAAGTTAGCGGAGTTCATGAAGTGGATGCTTTTGCTGCAATTGCTGCACAATTTGAAACAATCAACAAAAAGCTTGATAATATGAGTGTTTCAGCCATGAAAATTCACAATTTGACATGTGATTTTTGTGGTGGAGGACATGTTAGCACAGAGTGTCAGGTCGCAGAATAATCCCTACTCCAACACATACAATCCGGGATGGCGCAATCATCCAAATTTTTCATGGAACAATAAGAATGTGACGAGACCACAAGGATTCAAACAATCAGAATAGACAAAGTCAAATTTAGAAGATATAGTCACCAAACTTGCTAATACAACTCATGACTTCATCAAAAGCACATATGTGAGATTTCAAAACCAAGAGGCTTCAATAAGAAATCTGAAGATGCAAGTGGGTCAATTAACAAGCATGATGTTAGGGAGACAACAGGGTTCTTTGCCGAGCAACACAGAGAAAAATCCAATTGAAAACATAAAGGCTATGACCCTGAGAAGTGGTAGTGGGAGAAGAATATGTCAAAGAGGAGATTTTCAGAGACAATGAAGATGTGATCAATAAACAATCAAAGGAGACAAGCAAGAGCAAACTTTTTCCTGATAATCCCAAGCCATATGTGCCACCAATTCCATTCCCTTAGCAACTCTAGCAGCACAAAATAGATAAGCAATTTTCTAAATTTCTTGATGTATTTAAAAAATTGCACATTAACATTCCTTTTGCAGATGCTTTAGCGCAAATGCCTAGTTATGCAAAATTTTTGAAGGAGATTTTGGCAAACAAAAGGAAACTGGAGGATTATGAGACAAAAGTTAAACGAGGAGTGTTCAGCTATCCTACAAAACAAATTGCCTCCAAAATTAAAAGATCCAGGGAGTTTTACAATTCCTTGCACTATTGGAGATTCTTACTTTGAAAAAGTATTATGTGATTTAGGTGCAAGTATTAATCTGATGCCTTATTCTGTTTTCAAGAAATTAGGATTGGGCGAGGTAAAAACAACCACAGTATCACTTCAACTGGCTGATCGATCAATTAAATATCCAAGAGGTATTGTGGAAGATGTTTTGGTAAAAGTTGACAAATTTATCTTTCATGCAGATTTCATAGTCTTGACATGGATGAATATTTTGAGGTATCACTTATCTTGGGTCGACCTTTTCTAGCAACAGGAAGAGCTCTTATTGATGTACAACAAGGGAAGTTGATTCTTAGAGTTCAATATGATATTGTTTCATTTAATGTTTTTAAAGCAATGAAATATCCATCTGATGATAATTCTTATTTTAGAGTTGAGACAGCTTGACAAGTTGGTGAATAAGGTTTTTCAGGAAAATATTTTTGAAGATCCACTTGAAGCATGTCTCGATTCAACCAATGGACAAAGATATTCATAATGAGGAGATAAAGGAGTACGCAAATTTCATGGAGGCAATTCCACCATATTCAAGGCAAAAGGCAATTAAATTTGAGGAGTTGGGACAACACATTACAAAGCCTAAACCATCAATTGAAGAGCCTCCAATTCTTGAACTCAAACCCTTACCTTCTCATTTGAAATATGCTTATTTAGATGGAGTTTCTTCTTTACCGGTAATTATATCTTCTTCATTGACAGATTTGATGGAGGAGAAATTGCTCAGAGTATTAAGAGAGCATAAATGTGCAATTGGATGGAAAATAGCTGATATCAAGGGAATTAGTCCTTCAATTTGCATGCACAAAATTTTGATGGAGGAGCAATATAAACCCACTATCCAACCTCGGGCGTTTGAACCCGAAGATGCAAGAAGTAGTGAAAGCTGAGGTAATTAAGCTACTTGATGCGGTATCATCTATCCTATCTCGATAGTTCTTGGGTAAGTCCCGTACAAGTTGTGCCAAAGAAAGGTGGTATGACCGTTCAGAAAAACGACAACAATGAATTGATTCCAACTAGAACAGATTCTTGGGTGGCGTGTGTGTATGGATTACAGAAAATTGAATGACGCCACTAGAAAAGATCACTTTCCTTTACCATTTATTGATCGATGTTAGAAAGACTTGCAGGGCATGAATTTTATTCCTTTTTGGATGGATATTCGGGGTATAATCAGATTCCTATTGCACCCGGAAGATCAAGAGAAAACTACTTTCACTTGTCCCTATGGTACTTTTGCTTTTAGAAGAATGCCCTTTGGTCTTTGTAATGCACCAGCTACTTTTCAAAGATGCATGATGGCTATTTTCTCGATATGGTTGAAAAATATATTGAGATTTTCATGGATGATTTTTCCGTTTTTGGCCTATCATTTGATTCTTGTTTAAATAATTTGGCTTTGGTCTTACAAAGATGTGAGGAGACTAACCTTGTTTTGAATTGGGAGAAGTGTCACTTTATGGTGCAAGAAGGAATAGTGCTCGGGCATAAAATTTCTCAAAACGGAATAGAAGTCGATCGAGCCAAAGTGGAAGTCATTGCAAAATTACCTCCGCCAACATCTGTGAAACTTGTCAGAGGATTTTTGGGGCATGCAGGATTTTACAGGCGATTTATAAAAGATTTTTCAAAAATTGCTAAACCTCTTTCTAATCTTTTGGAAAAAGATGCTCCTTTTAATTTTTCTGTTGAATGCATGCAGGCTTTTAACACTTTAAAGGAGAAGTTAATATCATCACCAATCATGGCAGCACCAAATTGGGATTTACCTTTTGAGCTGATGTGTGATGCTAGCAATTATGCAAAGAGGAGCTATTTTGGGACAAAAGAAGAATAAAATTTTTCGAACCATATATTATGCCGCCGAACCTTGTCAGTGCACAATTGAATTATTCAACAACAGAAAAGGAACTTTTGGCGGTAGTATTTGCTTTTGATAAATTTCGTTCTTATTTAATTGGCTCAAAAGTTATAGTTTATTCTGACCACTCTGCTCTTAAGTATCTGCTTGAAAAGAAAGAATCAAAACCCAGGTTGATCAGGTGGATTCTATTGCTGCAAGAATTTGATTTGGAAATCAAAGATAAGAAGGGGACTGAAAATCTTATTGCAGACCATTTATCAAGAATTCCAAATTCAAAGGAAGAGGTAAGACCAATTTTGGAAGAATTCCCTGATGAGAAAATTTTTTCCATCATGTCCACAAAAATTCCTTGGTACGCCGACTTTGTAAATTATTTGGTTAGTAATGTTCTTCCTCCTGAATTATCATATCAACAGAAGAAAAAATTCTTTTTTGATGTTAAAAATTATTTTTGGGAAGAACCTTTCTTGTTTAAAGTATGTGCAGATCAAATCATAAGGAGATGTGTTCCAGATGAAGAGAAGGCAAACATTCTACATCATTGTCATGATGGAGAGACAGGTGGCCATTTTGGTGCCACAAAAACTGCAGCTAAGATTTTACAATCTGGATTTTATTGGCCTACACTTTTTAAAGATGCATACTCCTATGTAGCTTCATGTGATAGGTGTCGAGAACTGGAAATATTTCAAGAAAAAATGAGATGCCTTTAAACAACATTATTGTGTGTGAATTATTTGATGTTTGGGGTATTGATTTCATGGGACCCTTTACACCTTCATATGGAAATTTATACATTTTAGTGGCTGTGGAGTATGTGTCTAAGTGGGTAGAAGCTGTAGCATTATCAACAAATAATGCTAAAGTTGTGGTGAAATTTTTGAAGAAAAATATTTTTACCCGATTTGGCACTCCTAAGGCAATCATAAGTGATAGGGGGACACATTTTTACAACAAGCAATTTGCAGCACTTTTGACTAAGTATGGAGTCACACATAAGGTTGCAACCCCTTATCATCCTCGAGACTAGTGGTCAAGTAGAGATTTCAAATAGGGAAATCAAGAGAATTTTAGAAAAAACAGTGAATGCCTCTAGGAAAGATTGGTCAATAAAACTTGATGATGCACTTTGGGCCTATAGGACAGCGTTCAAAACTCCAATTGGGATGTCTCCTTTTAGGCTAGTGTTTGGAAAGGCTTGTCACTTACCAGTGGAATTAGAGCATAAAGCATATTGGGCATTGAAATTTCTGAATTTTGATATGCGGTCTGCGGTGAAGAAAGATTATTGCAACCGAATGAACTTGGAGGAATTTCGCAATGAGGCCTATGAAAATTCTAAGTTGTACAAGGAGCGTACAAAAAGATGGCATGACAAGCACATATTTAGAAGAGAGTTTAAAATTGGTCAAAAAGTCTTACTCTATAACTCTCGTCTTAAACTTTTTCCAGGAAAGTTGCGGTCTAGATGGTCTGGTCCTTTTACAGTTACACAGGTATTCCCATATGGAACAGTTGAAGTTGCGCATGACATTGAGGGCACATTCAAAGTGAACGGTCAACGTTTGAAGCCCTACTTTGAAGGTGGTTACAATAAGCGAAGACCACCATTGAACTTCATCCTTCGAATAGCAACAACCGAGATAGTTTGGCTGAAAACTATAAAGCAAGCGCTTCTTGGGAGGCAACCCAAGCATTTTAATTATGTTTTTATTTATTTTTAAGTTTATGTTTTGCAAAAAAAAAAAAAAAAAAAAGATTAACTTTTCTCTATTTTATTCAGGTTAATTTTTAGGGAGCATCTTTCAAGAGTTTAATCATCAAGATCATCTATGGACTTATCCTACAACCAGGGAAGTTTTCTTCTTCCTATTCTATTTTTCGCATTGAGGACACTGCTTCATTCAAGTTTGGGGGGAAGACAAATTTTTAGATAATTTTTTTTTTATCATTATTGCTTTCCTGGTTGTGAATTTTTGCGATTCTTAGGAAAATTTAAATTTTATTTAAACTTGCAATTGAGGTGTGAGTTAATCTTAATTCTAATTATGTTGATCCACTTATTGAGCACTAAAAGTCCTTACTTTTTGAATTATGTGTAAATCTAGAGAACATTTATGTGAAATATGTGATTTTCTTAGATTTCACCCAAATCTTAGAATTTGTTTGATTTTCTCTTGAGGCGAAATCCTAAGCTAAATCTAATTGAGAAAATGATATAGGCAGTTTTTGGATCGATTGAGCCTTTCAAGCCAACCCTATTTATTTATCCCTAGTCACCCCGTTGAGCCTTAATTATTACCCAATCTTTCATTGGCACCCATATATGTTTAGCCTAGCCGTGATCAAATTATATCCTTATCCCATGCCCTATGAACACGTTGATTTTCTTTTGGGATAAAAAAAAAATTATTTGAGCTTGATAGAAATTTGGGAGGAATGATGGAGTAAAAAGAAGAAAAAAAAGTGATTGCAATGGTTGTTTGGGGTGTATTGTCAAAAAAAAAAAAAAATTGCTCTTATGGTTCCCTATCCAACTTTCAATTGAGTGAGCCTTTTGGATACTCAATGGGTTGGAAATTTTTATGTTATATTTGGAGGGACTTTGGGAGAAACTCCACCATAAAGCAATTCAACAAAAAAAAAAAAAAAAAAAAAAAGAGAAAGAGAAAGAGAAAAAAAGAAAAAAAAAGAATGATGATATATGGCGGCAGAAAAATTATCTTGAAGGAGTGAAATTGGACAGTGACATTGGCTCTAATTAGATCCTCGAAATCAACGTGTTGATGGGTTATTTGAGCTTAAAAATTCCCTTTATCTCACCTTTAGCCCAGCCTTACATTACAACCCGAGAAAAGTCCTATTGATTTTTGGTTGGATAATTAGCTTACATTAGTGGAGAGAGGAATGAAAAGCAAACCTATGAGATTTGGTCATAATTATTGAGAATTTTTTAGAGGTTGCATATTAATGTGAATTTATTTGGATTGCATATAATTTGAAAAAGATGAGGACTCTCACACACACACTTGGATCATATAGTTAGAATTGGTCTTAACTTATAAATTGATTTCAATGTTTGGATGGAATTTATGTTTTTCTTTGAATTGTGAATTTGAGCAATTATGGAAAGATGTCATGGAGAAGGTTGTTAGGTTGAGTATGTGTTATGTCTTACCTTTGCTCGAGGACTAGCAAAATGTTAAGTTTGGGGGTTTGATAACTCTATAAAAAATAGAGTTATTTTACCTATTTTAGGCAGTAATTAATGCATTATCTGTGAGAAAATATTTGAATTTCCTTCTGATTATTTGAATTTTCCTTGTTTATGCAGAATAATGAAATATGGAGAAGATAAGGAAAAGAAGGGCAATTATTAGGAATTCAAATAAAAGCAGCGATGGAAGATGGATATCAAATCAGGAAATTCTTGATTTTGTTCCCTAATGTTATCTACAAGTAGATATTTTAGATTTCCTATAAATAGTAAGAGAGAGCAGCTAGGGTTTTTTTTAGCTAGATCGTTTTCCATTGTTCTGAGAGTTTTTCAAGTATTTTGAAGAGAAGACAAAAGTGGTGACAGAATTCTTGTTCTTTGATTCAAGATGCTGGGTTTGATTTATATTTATATTTTTATTTCTTATTCTACTATGTTCTAATTTTCTTTTGTTAGAGCTACGATGTAGCCTAACCATGATGATGTGAATTTCATGATTTTTATGTTCTATAATTGATTTCATTCATGTGAGTTATTTATTATTGCGTTTAATGCTTTTGAGTGATTGGCCACCACTTGAATGATCTGATGTGCATGTTTGAGACTGAGAGGTGATAATATGCAATTGCTCATTATAATATATAACCATGAATTAAACGTGGATAGAAATATACTGCGTTATTTGTGTAGCTTTCGGTGATAAGGTGATCCAAAAGACTCATTGTAAACCGGGAATATTCATAGTTTTTAATGCACTCATGTTTATTTTAATTCACATAGAGATATAGTGGATCAATAAGCTGAGTAGGTTTGCTATACCTAGAGATAGGATAGTAAATAGATTAGGAAATTCCGCTATCACATGTTTTGATATCGTTCTTGTATTCATAACAATATGAAATTCATATCTAGTGGTTATGGTGAAATCGGATGCTCTAACATATTTATCTGATCGATTTACTGCATTTAGTCTACAAATTTCGTTTTTAATTCATTCTTAATTATATTTTGATTTGTTAGATAAATTTTAGAATTAGTCTATTTTAGTATTTAATTGGTTTATTAATCATCGATCTCCGTGGGACGATACTTTATCTCATCATTATATTACTTGTTCGATACGTGCACTTGCGTTTAGAATTTTACGAACAGAGGTTCAAAGGGGGGCATTAGCTAGGATGCCAAGGACAAGGACATTCCCAATGGGAAAGTGTCCAACCCTAAGCTCAACCCCAAGTTGATTGCCGAACCGAAGCCATGGATTCCAAAGCCCATAGAGGGTTAGATAGTAGTGGGGTTGATAATACTTTTTGAACTACCCTTGTAGTATTAAAGGTGTTAGGTGTACCCCAAGCCCCTTTTATCGAAGGTCGTGGCAATGCGGTCGAGCGTATCGGATGTAGCAAAGCTTGTTAGGATGAGTTAATTAACTTATGAACATGACATGTATGCAATATTAACTTATGATGTATAAATCTGAGTATGTTTTTAACTATCCCTATTTGTTGAACGGTTAGAGATTTGTTTGTGCTTCTGCTTGTGCAATTTATCGTTATTGCAAATTGGATCGACAATGCCTCATGGGACATTGCAAGCAAATGGCCAAAGGATAGGTAAAGATTAACAAGCGAGGGACGTCGCACAGCCATAGAGGGTTGGGGCGTGATCAGTTCGATCCGTTTCATAGTGATTTTTGACCTCTAAGACATGATTGGGTAAATTGATCGAGTCATCTAAAGCAAAGAGCTACTTAGTTGTCCATTGAGAATGAACAAGATATGTCATTTGGTGCAACTAAGACATGTCTAATTATTTTGTTGCTGAATAAGAGACATAATTCTTATTACATGCCATTATTAGATCAAGTTTAGTTCTCTCTAAATTTCATCTATGTAGTAGTTGTTGTGGAAACTTGTTTGTTGAAAAAGATAGAGAAGTAGTAATGGATCTTGATATTTTGATGTGTGACGACGATCACTATGCTTAAAATATTATTTGCCACCACTATCATTACCGCTAGATTTAAAACAAGTATACCTCCAGGATATATATTAATGTGACATCCCGAAATTTGGCCCCTGATTTGGATATATGAAATGATTATTTCGTCGACGCGCTTATGGTTATTTTACTCGGAGCTAACCACTCACAAATTAACTAATTTATTAGGTGAGTCGTTAAAGGATATAAACGCAACAGACTAGAGAATTCGATAAGAAATCAACAGCTCGACCATAATAATCGGCAATGGTCAATATGACACCATTATAAATTGATTAGTGAACGGATATAGGTCAATTCGATGGAATCACGTAGTCGAATTATAGGTGGTTCCGCACGATTGCGATATTCACATCAAATGGCAGTAACCCGATTTTCTATTGAAATTATATTCATGACACGTAATTGAAACCCTCGCAATTTTATGACAACCGAGGGTCATCTATGATTCGGAGATGCACAAACGTGGATGAAAAATTATTGGCCACGGGTCAAACGCGCTAAAACCCCTAAAAGCTACTCGATAGGTTAGGTCATACTAGAGTCACATTCGGTCAATTTAAACCACGAAATTAAATTTGGCTTCAAGAATTGGACGTTCGTGTTGGAGAAAACTTTCGTATTTGTTTTGAAGCTGACAAAACGTTTCCATCAGTTTAATCTGAAGACTTGCAAACCGCCAAACGAGCAGACTCAAGATTCAAAGTCTACCATCATTGATAGCTTCTAGATCGTCGAAGAAGACTTATTCAGAATTAAGTATTTCTTTAAAGATTTGATTCTATCGACTAAAGAAGATCTCTCGACTGAATATAGCATCTTGGAATCTATTATTTGTTTTGATTCGGGTAATTTAGATCCATTGAATGGCGAAGCATACTTAGAAGGTTTTACTTATGGAAACCTAGATCCTGATTGTATGGACGAACATGATTGGTATACAATCAGGATTGTGGGCTATCATCATATTCCTTAAATAACTCGAGATCTCCCTAATTGATTATGTGCCATCGATTATAAAGGCATGGAGGAGTATATAAGGAAGACGCTTTAGTTATTCGAGCGTGTGCGCAATAGATAAATTCCAAAATCCGAAACGCCTTATTCTTTGCCAATTCAATTGTTGAGCATAAACTTGTACTCAAAAGAGAGTTTATACATTTGTAAGACCTTGAGGAAGTGTAGCAGAGTCTCTACACTATGGAATCAAGGACGTGATATTATAACGACTCTTTTGATTCATAGTGAAATACAGCCGGTGGGCTGTCAGTGCGCGAGAGTGGACATAGGCTTAGATTAAGCCGAACCACTATAAACCTTATGTTCTTATTATCTTCCCTATACTCTTTTACTTTACTCATAACTTTATTTAATTGTTAGAGTCTTATTTATATTATAAAGTCTACTGTTAAACAAACTCAGGTTAAAAGTAAAGTTTTACACTATACTTCTCAAAAGTTTGTTTTCGCACCTATTCACCCCCTCTAGGTGCTCGTACTAGCATTCACAGTTCGAGCATGTCACGATTTATTTATTGGATGTCATCTCATCTTTCGGCGAATTTTCATCAAGTCTAAAATTTTGTAGAAAAACGATTTTCGGACAAAAAGAAAAGGGAAAATGAAATTCGGAATTAGAGGAAAAAGGGGAATTTGCTGCCCAAAAAGGCTTTTTTTGTGAGAAATAAGAGCTAATTTCTAATTGGATGACCACAAGACTTTAGGGCATGAAGACTTTGGAGGCAATAGTGATGATGGGCTTGATATTTTGGCTAGGTTTCCCATTGGTCATTCCCTTGACTTCTTGGCTCTCTCTCTCTCTCTCTCTCTCTCATTTCTCTTTCTCCCATGCATACGTTCAGCCCTTCAGCTGCCCATCTTCCCCTTTTGCTTCTTCTTCTTACTTCTTCCTTCACGTTCATTTCCCCTCTCCATCTCATCTTCATCTTCTCTTCATCGCCGCTGCCCCATCTTCCATCATCCACCACCGTTTCATCACCCACCATCCCTCTCCATTCCACGCCCGCATCCCATCTTCTCCATCACTTCCATCAACGCCAGCCTCCATCCATCTCATGCCATCATCGCCAACACTACAGCCGCAGCCCTCACCGCGCGTCCAGTCTAGCTCCTCCGTGCCGTCTAGCTGTTTAGCACCGTCCCGCAGCCACCGCAGCCGCCAGCTTCACGCACACATCCACCAAGCAGCACCACCTCATCCCAACCACAACAACTTCATTATCACCTCAGCAACCACCAAGACCACCAAGCTGAGCCAAACCTCCTTGGCTGAGCACTTGTAGGGCCGACACCGCCGCCGTCGAACCTCCTTGCAAGCCGCGGTTGTTTCGTGTTTTCGTCACCGTTGCGTTGCCGTTGCTGTGAGCTCACTACCTTCAAAACTATGAGTTAACTCCCTAATATTTGATTATGCCGTTAATTGCGCTTAAGGGGGTTTAGATTAGTGCTAATCATGGTTAGATTAGTGCTAAAATGAATTAGTGTTAATCAACCTTGGTTATGTTAGTTTACCTTGGTCAGGTTAAGTAATCATGGTTAGGTTAATTAATCATGGATAGGTTAATGCTCAAAGGAGCTGAGTCTAGATTTCTCTTCAAATCTGTTTACTGGACACTTGCTATTTGCTATTTTTGTGGGTTAAAATGTGCTATGATTTTGAGATTGCTTCATTCTTGAAAAATGTTCTAAACATCTTCATTTATGACATATATTTTACTCAAAATTTTCTAGATTTAAAAAAATAAGATTTCAACTTCATTGCATGCAAGGTAAAATCTCATTTCGTCTTTGGAACCCATGACCTTTTGGTATTTAAAGGATTTTTATCAACTCTTAGGGTTTGCTTTTTGAAAGAGTTTATTCACAAAAGTTTTTCATCACATCTTGAAGTTTAACATAGTCAAATTTTAGAGCAAACAGACTTTGGACCATGAACCAAGCTAGTTTTGGAAAACATGATTTCTAGACATGAACACAGTTTTGGTAACGATTTGAGCAATTTACTGCTCCTATTCTAGAAAGATATGGGTCAAGATTTCTTCATAAAAAGTGTTCATTTAAGTGTCATTTATAACATATTTAAATTTGAGGATTTTCTGAACTTGTTTGGTTATATTTCTGAAATTAGTCTTAGAGACGTGCGAGTGGACTCGATTTCTACCAGTGAGGGCCAATTTTGGTCTTGTGGTTGTTCTTTTTCTTTTTTTCTTTTTTCTTTTTTCTTCTTTTTTTTTTTTGGTAAAGGTCTTGTGGTTGTTATTGGTGTCTTGCTTGTTGGAAAATGTACATTTTGTGATTGGCATGCTAAGAACTTATGCGTGATTTTGATGACTTATATGTACTATGATATGCAATTGATTGCTTGATGGTAGATATTGACTTTTAATACAAAACTTGGTTTTATGGGCATTTAATAGAAAAATGCAAGGTGTCGGGTTTGAACATCAACTTTTATATACTAGATAAAACCGTGGAGTTTTAAAATGGGAGTGTACTAAGCTTGACGGTTCAATTTCAAATACGTGACCATGCACGACTATTTTACCGATATTTTTAATAAGAAAAAAAATTGGCTAAGTTCATTATTTGAAAACGAGGCATTTGAACGCAAAGTATTGTGTTCTTGGCTAAATATGTGCTCGTATGGTCACTTAATGGAACCCCTCTTGATGTGTTTACGTGGGGCGATGCCCAATTAACTTCATATGGCCCCAAGTCAACAGGATGCCGCTCACGGATGGATTTTGGAATAATCTCTTTTGTGGAATGCCATTTAGGTGGAGGATGCTAGATGTTGCCGTTCACGAATGGATTTCAGAACAAAGCTCCTTTGTTAAAATGTTGTTTAGGCGGAGGATGCTAGACGTTGCCATGCTCGACAGGGCAGGACGATGCCTAGTTACGCCGAATGACCACCGACTTTTGAGTTGGCCGTGGTCGAAGGGTCATAATAATCGAAACATGCCTAACCGGTTGTGATGCTTCGCGCCTGATTATGGGGCAAAATTATTAGGCATGGTACGAGACGTGCCATAGCAATTTTACCTTATAATCAAGACCTATGTGAATGTTTGGAGAGTGGGAACTTTGTGTTCCAGTTATTAATTATGCTTGTTGTACTTATAATGGCATATGTGATGTGCTAATATACAGGGACGTGCTGAGGCGCTGAGGCGAGGTGAATTTTGTGTGGTGCATGTTTAAGCTGCCTCCGAGACGAATTTGCGTCCTAATCGGGGTTTAGGCTGTTGACTTGCTGAGATTTTATCTCACCCTGTCGTGGTTAACTATTTTCAAGTCCTTAGTATGGAGATGCGTCCGATACGTTTTGGGGTTCCATGGGATATGGAGGTAAATAATACATTCTACGCTATCCCTGGGACCAACCGATTCCGTGAGTTGGTTGTGACTATGGTGTGGGTCGACGAGGGTTTGGGCTACGACGTGCCCCACCGTTTCCAGGCTTGGTATATTACAAAACTGAACAGTGATCGGGAGGGTCCCATGCACAATTTTGATGGGCCACGCGTAGAAAGTGGGGTTGAGCAAGACACCGACCCCATGGATATAGACATCCCAAAAGGTGTCGTGGTAAATCCAGATATTGAGCCAGTAGGGCCCGAGGAGCCGTGTTCACTTGGTGACTTTCCCGACATCTTGCTTTGAGCTAGGTTTGGATATTAGGGTGGAGGTTGTAGGAGTTTGTGAGAGTTGTACAGTTGGATGTTAGCCCGACCTCGACCCTTTTGGTTAGTAAGTTGTACAGGAGTTCACTTTTAGCAAACTTGTGTATATGAACTCATAGGGTTAACTTGGTATATGTATATAAAGCGTAGTTTGTGAAAAATCACTAGCATGTTTTTACTATCCCTAAATTTGTTTATTGGCCGGGTGTTGCATTTAATTCTCTTCCGCTTGTGCTTAATTAAAAGATTAAAAAAAACAGGTCGGCGACATGTCCTGGGACGTCACACTTCTAATCAACCACCGAGGGATGTGCGCGTACCCGAGGTTCGAGACGTAACAATTAAAGCCGCAGAGAAATGAGTTTAGCAATTACTCAATTTCTCTCTTGGAATCTCATATTGAATGTGTTAAAATTGCATGTATGAAAAGAGAAAAAGAAAGAGTTTTGAAGAAAAAGCATTTATAGACAGTTGTGGTTATTATAAATAATATGTGAATTGCTATTCATAGATAACCAATCAATGCATCTCTTGGGCATAGGTACTTTTTTTTTTTGGTAACGTGGGCATAGGTACTTTATCTCCAACCATCACCACTTTTCATGTCAAGAATAACTTCATTTCATAACTATCGTTAACCTCCCTATAGGACCAAGAGTCATGTCTTCTCTTAATCAAGAGACACCTCTTTTATGATTAAAAATAAACTATTTCAACAGGTACTATCTCAAAAATGAGCAAATGTAGGACTACACATCAAAAAGGTTCTTTTTGGGTCCGTAGGAAAGAAAAGGGACCGGTCTCATGTAAGACTTTAATTCAACTTTATGGATCATAATTTGTTTCTAATCATAGTAAGTCGTTTTCACTTATAACTAATAACTAAATTTATAAATGGTAGCTCGACTGTAGCGTCCGTAATGGTAACCTGTAGATAGCAACATTGAGCAATTACGCCATCGTCAATGACAGGTTAGCAAATCGTACCTTAAATATTTCAATATATTTTAAAGTATTGTAAGGTGGAATTTCCTAACATTGTAGAACTTCCCATAAAATATAAACAACCAATTTTGTCTTCATATTCTCAGTGGCGAATGATCACAATATTTTCTTTACAGTTTGTAGATTTAAGGGGCCCTGTTATCTAGTAATCATCTCAATATATCGAAACTTTCCTTAATATATACTGAAATCGACAATTTTAAGGTCATCTTTTTCCTTAAAAGTTCATTAATTATTATTTTTCTACAACCAACCGAAGTTAATTTTGCCTCCCTTACCATAGAATTTCCCGACATCAAGAATCTATACTGAAGTTCAGACAGTTAAGATTCGTTTTCATCTCGTTTGTTTCCCTCGCTTTCTTCCAATTTTGGTTCTACCCCGTGTTACCCCTCTTCCCTGCTTCCCCTCGCGGACACGCGGACTCGAAGTCAGCGACTTTGAACCAGTGGAATCCGAGCAATACTCGTCAAAGAATATCATCCTCCCTTTTCTCTCATTCTGTCATTGCACAAAAAGAAAATAAAGAGAGAGAGGAGTAAGACACCCATGAATCAAATTGCTATAAGACTTGATGAAAACGATCTTCTTCTTCTTCTTCTTTAGACCAGGTAATTCCCTTGTTTCCTCTGCGATTCTTTCTTGCTTTTTTTTTTTTTTTTTTTTTTTTTTTTTTTTCATTTGGGGTCTTTTTCACCATGGCTCGTGCGTTTTTAGGATGTGATCCCCAGCTCGGTCTTGTCCTGGGAATGTAGGTTCTTTTGTCCCCTTATAATAATTGTGGACTTCTAATTGTGATTCCATGGGTTTACCAACTAGGAACTTTTGCGTTTGATTTTACTCCCTCCTGTGTTTGGACTTTGTTACCCTTCACATTTGAATCGGGCATTTCATTAGATGATTAGAATTGAGTTTCGATGCTTTAGCTAGAATTTCGAGGTAAAAGAAAATTGGAAAGAAATTGAGGCGAGAAACGAGAATAATCTGATTGAAAGAGCGGATAGGGACAAGGAAAAGAAGGCATTTGCTATGAGAATAAACAAATTGGTCACGGCATACTTATGGAAAATGTTTGAAAATACAAGATGGACTCAATCAAACAGTTTGAGCGTTTGAGGATGAATGGCACTTTAACTCGGATGTTGTAAATGTCGTAAAAAGTGTTCTTTTAGGAAGTGGCTATTAAATGTGGTGAAAATATTAGCCTTAGTTTGAATGTTTGGTAATGGCTTGCCAAAACCATGTTCTCTTTTGCAGCTCCTCTTTTTTTTTTTTCTTTTCTTTTTTTGCCAAACATAGAGTTCGCATATCAATGCTCTCTTGATTCTGCGGGACATTTGTACGAAAATACATGGATAGATATCAAGTCCATTATCTGCTTAAGAATTTTTATACGTGTTGCCTTATCCGCCAGCAAATGAGTAGAAGATTCTTCGCACCCACAATGGACATAGTTTTTAGGGAAAATACGGACCTAGTAAAAATCTTGAACATAATCCAAGATTTTTTTATAAGGACCATCTAATGCTTGTTAGCGTTAGCATTTGTATGTTTTTTTTCCCTTCAATTGGAAATGGATGAACAATATCTGGCCGATTTATGGCCGTGCCCTTGTATTATCAAAACGAAATTCATCTTGCCAACTAAAAATTAATTGCAATACATACCAACTTTACATATTAAGTGTACATTTTGAAACTTTTGACACTAAAGTGTATCTCGTGCCAGGTTTTGGCACTCCAAATGTCCGCACCACGATAATAATCAACTTGCATCTTCCTAGAAATCAAAATAATTCCCATCAAATCTATCAATTCTCACTTTTCCTTATGTCGTCATCATCAATTCACTTTAACTCAACCAAGCCTAGCTCCGATATCAATTGTTGCAAAAGCAAGTGATTGAAAAATAAAATAGACAAAATAAAAAAAAAATAGATTAGACACTATATTCGTGACATCCTAAATTTCAGATTTTGTTTTCGATTGGATAAATTGGGCTTTTCATAAACGCACCTATAGTTCTTTTCTTAGAGTTGACCACTCATGAGATAACTAACCTATCAAGTGAAGCCATTTAGGAATATAAATACAATAGTCTTGAAAATTCGATTAAGAATTGACTGCTCGACCGTGCTAGTCTACAAGAGTCATTACGACATAGTTAAAAATCAATCAAAGATCAAAGATAGGTCAGTTCGACTGAGATGTGTGAACAAGTGTAAGTAATTCCACCTAATTGCAAAATTCTCGTCGATCGGCACTAGACTAATTTTTCTGTTGTTTTAGTGACCTGTGTCCATATTTGAAACTTTGAAATTTTCACGACAACCGAGAATCGACAATGTGTCAAAGATGTACATTATGGCTCGAAAATAACCGATCACTGATCAATTGCACTAAAAATTTCTAAAAGCTACCTAATAGGTTAGGTCACGCTAAAATCGCGTCAATTGAATCTTTCAAGCCCCCTTTCAATGTATCTCTCTGAGATAGCCAAAGTTTCTTCTTCTTCCTATCATAAGTAACTCTCATCCCCAGGATTTCCTTAGTCGGGCCTAGATCCTTCATTACAAAAGTTTGACTCAACTCATTTTTCAAACTCTTGATTTTCTTAAAATCATACCCAACAATCAACATATCATCCACATACAGTAAAATAATAAGAAAATCATTATCCAAGAACTTTTTCATAAAGACACAAGAATTGGAATTGGTCTTACCGTATTTGTGATCTTCCATGAATAATTCAAACTTCATGTACCATTGTCAATTGATTTACAACATCTTGAAATTCACTTAAGTGTTCCGACATGCTACTTCCCTCCTTGTATCTCAAATTCACAAATCGTTTAGCTAGAAGAGCTTTATTTTGTGGAGTTCCTCACTCATAGAGATCTTGTAATTTCTTCCACAAAGTATCCGTCTTCGTTTTTTGAGCAACATAATGAAACACACTATCATCAATCCATTGCCAGATAAGCCCAACCATTTTTCGATTCATTCACTCCCATTATTTATCTTCCTTATCACCTTTAGCTTCATCACCCTCTACCAGATCAAACAAGTCTTTGCAATATAACATGTCTTTTATCCAAGGCGTCTAAATAGAATAATTCAAGGCATTTAACTTAAAGATTGTGCCGCTAGTTTCCTCCATTAATAACTAGAATCTTAACTCTAGCTCTGATACCACTTTGTTAGGGAAAACTTAGGACAACAATTCACCACAAGCCAAACAAGATCTAGGATCAATTTCTCCCCCGAAACTAAAGCGACCAAAATCAACTTAGCCCCAACAACAACCAGCCAATATAACCTCGGAATAAGCAATATAACACCAAATCGATAAGGAAATAAAACCAACAATAACATCAATGATTTAACGTATAACCCAATGTGGGAAAAATCACGGACCGCCCAAAAACTTTCACTAATCACTAAAAATAGAAGGATATACAAAGTAGTATTCTCTTGTCACACACTAAAAGCTCAACACCAATAATACAAGCTCAGTTTTTCACCGCAAATGTGGATAAATATAAATGGAGCAAGAAATCCTAATTGTGGTCAGAAAATTCGGAGATGGTTCTCGATGAAAAAAAGCTATCAACTCATAGCCATCGGTCCCACAAACAACATACTCAAACTTGAGCCAGTTTCATCAACATTTGACCTTCAGATAGGGATCACAAAGTTTCGGCTCTTTCTTTGGTTTTCTTCTCCTGTTTTTGGTGCTCTCGGGCGGGGCATACTTTTTGCGCTTCTCTATCCTTTCTTGGGCACACCACTTGCACGAAGCCTACCCTTTTCTTTTGTTTGCTTTTCTGAGTTTCACCTTGGAAAGATACTAAAGAAAATGTCCGACTACCGACGACTCTGTTCACGGCTGCAGATAGATCAAGTCCCTGTAAGGGAACAAATAACTAAGATATAGCGTTTAGGTACTGAGCATACCTCCTTATGACTATGGAAAATGTCGAGAGCAGTCAAATGGTCCTAATTTGTGGCCAAACCGTCCGCCCTTTTGTCTCCTTCAACCACGAAGATCACGTTGTATTGTCTGATGAGAGTAGCCAAAGGCAAAGCCGTGTTGCCATCCTTTCGTATATGAAGGCCCTCCAGGTTAGGCATTTCAAATTATGTAATTGACCGCATCTACTCTTCCACCTGGAACGGCAGCATGAAGAGTTCTTTGCCCTTTGTTTTTTATTGCATCCCAAGCGTCAGGACGAAATCTGACCAGCTCATCAACGGTATTGACGTGGCCTTGTAATGCTGCAGCATAATGGAGAGGAATCCACCCAGTCGCAACTTCTCTTAGCATTCCTAGCCTCCCCACAACGATCATGTCCATGCAACCTTCGCAAGTGCAATATTATAACAGTCACGAGAAGAATTAAGACCGTTCATTGAAGTTTTCCTTTTAATTTTACCTATACATGAGGGAGCAATTTTGTGAGGATGTGGTTCATACTCCCTGGACAAGATGGCACGAGGGTCCCACTCCCTAGTGAGCAGGCGAGGTCCATGGTGTTAGGATTCGGCGTACAATCATAAGAAAATAGAGAGTAGGAGTGAGAAAAAGAATTTGAGATACAAGGTTTTATCATGATTCACCCTTAAACTAGAACTACATCCAGATTCTATTATAATTAACACATCGCACCTCTCTATTACATCCCTCAATTACAAGAAAATTATTTTTGGGCTTAAGCCCACTTTGCCAATAATATATGAGCTCAAACTATAAAAACCATTTGACGACTTGAGGCGCTACCCTCATGACCCCTACACCCTCACCTAATGAACGAGGAGCAGAACCCTCTTGCTATATTGTCGATGATAAATATGAACCATACCCCAACATGGAGCCACCCAGGCAAGGTGGTGGTGCAATGCCCTCAAACTGCCAAAGGGTTTTTATAATTTGAGCTCATATTTTATTGGTAGTTTGGGATTAAGCCCATAAATAGATATAGGGTATGTACAATCTTTTTCTTTTGTAATTGAAGAATGTAATAGGGGAAAATTACCAAAAAAGTTCTAAATCAATTGCAATTGTATTAATTCAGTCTTAAACTTTTCTTCTTCTTTTTTTACAAATCCAGTCCTAAACAATTTGTAAATGTGACAATTCAATCTATCCAGCCAATTTTGGCCAGCCAGTGTTGGTTGTCCTACTGACACTAACTTGAATATTTTATTTGAATTTTTATTAAATTTTTCTTTTTCTTTTTCCTATTCTTTTTCCCTTTTTTTTTCTTTTTTCTTTTCTTCCTTCTTTGCTTCTTTTCCTCACAGTGGTTGGCGAGCCTCCAACAAGGGTCGTTGACCTCTAGGCGAGGGTCGTGAAGCCCTCGCTGTTTGCTGGCGAGAGTCATGGCCATCGCCTAGCCTCACCTAGATCTGGGCATGGCCTTAGGGCTATGGTCAAGGCTAGCCTCGCCATGGCCTCCCTAGCTGCAGGTTCACCAGCCTCTATGACGAAAAGAAGCAAAGAAGGAAGAAAAGAAAAAAATTTATAAAAAATTTGAATAAAATATTATTAAAAATTACTTACATCAAGATCGGTAAGATGGATTGAATTAACACAATTACAAAAAAAACTAATGACTAAATTAACCAAAAAAAAAAAGTTTGTAATTCTCCCAATGTAACAAAAAGGTACGAGGTGCTAACTATAATGAAATCGTCTTCTGAATGTAACCCTAGTTTAAGGGTGAACCAGAATAAAACCTTACATTTCGAATTTTCTTTCTCAGTTTTAGTCTTTATTTCATTGTGATTGTGCCAAATCCTAACAAATTTGGCAAGATAATCCTAAAGTTTCTCCACTAATCTTGCATAACACGCCACAGAATCAAACTAACTTCTATCCATTAAAATGTAGAAATCCACATGGTTGATTGAGAAGAAGCTCTCTCTTCTTTCCAGTAAGTCATGCCCCTTGCTAACGCCAGAATAAAAAGGTGGATGCTTTTTCATCAGAGTCCATCATTTTTAAAGATCATGTTGAATTCTATTATATAGAGATGTCGATGTCTATGGAGGGTTTCGCACCGTTCTCTTCTCTGAGGCGTCTTTCTTGCATTCCAACTGTCAGATAATCAGTATTACATGGAAGTCGTCCGTCGTTGGCTTGGCTGGCAATGGTCCTATAAAGCCAAGAGGAAAATCGATTCCATTATCTTCTTTTGTACGGTTAAGCCAGATTTTTGCTCTCTTACAGAACTTCCAGTCACAAACATTCCCAAAGCGCTATTACAAAATAATAATCATTGGACAAAAAATTAATTTCATTTACAGAGCACAATCGCGAATTTGTTTCAGTCGTTCCTTTCTCAAGCCTATAGATGGCAAGTGATGAAGGAAGATCAGCTCTCATCTTGGCATACGTTTGTTTCACGGAAAACTTAAAATTTAAAAAAAAAAAAAAGAAAAAATAATTAATTATGTTGCTTAGAAAAATTAGTGAATGGAAAATGTTTAGCTTTCCGGAAAAAAAAAAGATTAGTTATATTGCTTAGAAAAATTAGTCAATGAAAAATGTTTTCACTATCAACAATAATTAATGCCTACTATTTTCATGGATGATAAAAAAAATTTCATCCATTCCTTTTTGCAAGCGATATAACTAATCATTATTTGAAAAAATATTTTTCAAATTTTGAATTTCATGAAACTCGGGAAAAATGTTACATTTTTGTAATTTTCCTAAAAATAATAATATATTATGGTATTTAGCTGAAATCTGAAAAAAGACCCGAAAAAAAAAATATTTTTCATCGTTTGGTAAAATAGTTGTGCATTTTTTTCCAAAATAGACATGCATTATTCAGGCTTCAGTGATTTGGGTACCGGCAATCAAGAAAACACGTAGAAGGCCCAAGGTCCCCAACAGCCTGGGCCCTGGTTTATCGAGGCCGTGCCCATGCTTGTGTCCGGATTCCAGTGCTCACGTCACGATTACTGCTCATCGACCGCGACTCGTTCACTCCTTCGGTTAAGATTCCGGTGCTGTCCAGTTGAGTTTCCGATCGGGCTCCGTTCTGACTGCGAAGCTAGTCCTTTGATTCTTCACTCGTTTCTGTGTTCACCTTCTTCTCTAGTCCACGCTTTGCCCTCGATCCCTCGCTCCTCCTGACTCCGGACCACCGGGAAACCGCCCCCCTCCGCCTCTCCCATCACCATTCGTATTGAGACAATCAACGCCCCGCTGCTGCCGCCGCAATCCACCTCTCCGCCGTCCAAGATCTCCCCCTCCGCCTGCAGAAAATTCGCAAGCTCTTGCCCGGATTGTCCACTCTTTGGAGATGACTCGTGAGATGGAGAAGCCCTGGTTAGGTGAGAAAGATGGGGAGAGGAGCAACTCTTGTGGAGACGCACGAAGAAGCCCGTGGGAAATGATCCCCAGTTTTAGACGGGCATTTTCTGTTGAACGGAATAGAATTTCCTCACTCTAGTCCTGCATAAGATAGAAATAGGATAGATAACATTTTGAGAGAATTTCAATTTAACCCCATCTAATACTAGCATGTAATCTTGCACGATTCGAGGATATTGTAATTCTCGAAAAAAAAAAAAAACAAAGTGCAATTTTTTATAGAATTAAAAAAATGTTCACCTCGGACTCTTGAAGAGCCATAGACTTCTTTTGCTAAACCTTGGATTGCTAACAAAACTGAGGATTAGCCATCAAAAAAGCGTTCCCCTCTTAAAGAAAGTCTAATCACGACATCTCAATTCAGAAGTTGATGCACACATGATAGACAAGTACGAACATTCCAAAGAGCTTACAAGAAAACACAACACCTAGTAACTACTGGGTACCATGGAGAACATTCAAAGCCCAGGTTAATCCTGAGAAGCAACAGACTTCGATCCCATCACATGAAGTACAAACAACATAACAAATAAATTCAAGCATTCCATAGTATTCTATTAGCACTGGCAGCTTCTATTGATTCCAGTTCTTCCACGACTTTAGACATGGAAGGCCGCTGCTTAGGTTCCCGTTGGAGGCATACTAAAGCTAGCTGTGCTATTTGGAGTGCAGAGTCTGCATAATATTTGCCCTCCAATCTAGAGTCCATTATAGTCCTCAGTTCTTCTTTACTATATGAGTGTGGTCTGGCCCACTCCACTAAATTAGCCTTGGCTGCTGGACGCTTCGGATCATACGCCCTTAAACCTGTTAGTATCTCAAGCAACACCATGCCGAAACTGTAAACATCACTATTTACAGTAAGATGCCCTGTAAAATCCAAGAGTTTTATTTGATGTTCAGCGAAGCATCAGCAAATAACTTCCCCATATTATAGTCAAAATTCAAGACCGAGCGTCAGTCAGCACTAAGTCGCCAAAAAGCACTTTGCAACGGAAAAATTACCAGTTGCTCTGTATTCCGGGGCAGCATAGCCACAAGTACCCATATACTGTGTTGAAACATGTGACTTGTCCCCTGGAGGACCAGACCTCACCAATCCAAAGTCCGAGAGTTTGGCTGTGTAAGACTGCAGAAGAACCGGACATCGGATTAGACTCGGTTTCCAGCCTCAATATCAATTGCAAACTTTAGTGAATCTAGCAAAAAAAAAAATGGAGATATTTTGAACTTAACATCAAATCTAAGGACAGATTTGCAATCAACTATAACCCGTCCATAAGTTGAGCACAGGGAAACATAGGATCTCCTCTCGCTATCATGACTCTTTTCTCCTGGTTAGAGGACAAAATTCCAAGTCTTCAAAGTGAGATATTAGGCATGTCATCGTCATCATTATCCTTCTCCCAAGAATTTGACTAGAATGATGATGGTGTTCTTATGAATGTTGTGATACAAGACCATAATCATTACAAGGAGGATAATATAATCACCCCATCTAGCAATATATTTGCACTTTTGAAATCCCTGTGTATCATGTTATAGGAACCGTGCAAGAAGGCCAAGCCTCTGGCAGCCCCGACCGCAATCTTGAGGCGTACATCCCATGAAAGATGATCTACGGAGCCCTCTGTACCAGAGTAATGGACAGTGTAAAATGTAAGTAATTCTTAAAAGCAAATAGGTGTTCAAACCAGCCTAAATTTTGAAATTAGCACATGAATCGACTATGATTATCAACTGATCAAGTAGCTATGCTAAACAATTGGCATCCTTAAGGAGACTTTTCCAAAAGTTATAGAGTGATTAGACCACTTACTTCTGAATAGCTGGTTTTCCAAACTGCCAGTTGGCATGAACTCATAAACAAGAGCTAAATTTTCATCACTGTGACAAAATCCCAGGAGCTTGGCAAGGTTTGGGTGAGATATCCCTCCAATAAAGCCTATCTCCCTCTGCACGTAAATAAGCAAAAGAGTCTCACGCATGGTCAATAGATAAAATATATGAAAGAAATGGAAGCCCCCACACTAAACCAGGTAAATGTTTTTCTCCTTAAGCTTCAAATGGTCAAAGAAACGAAACAATCACAATGGAATAGTTGATATCGAAACAAAACGTACAAAATGGGAACTGAGACCTAATTTCCAATGAAATGTTCAGTTTAACTAGTAGTTTGACTGAAGACTCATGATCATTGTGCATCCTATAATATAAAATACATATCAATATTCGTAAAATGTACTTCAAGTCATACTAGCTCTATAGAAAATATCTAGCTCGCCATGAACCAATAGTAGCTATGTAGAATCATTGGAATTTGTGACTGGAACCATTTATAATTTGCGATCAAATTGATGACTTTATCTTGCAGTGGTGTGTCCACCCTACCGGTTCTTGAATATAGAAGGAGAATTCGCTCGAAGGAAGAAGAAAACAAGTTCACTATGAAAAGAACCGCATTGCATTAGTCAAAGAAGGTCGGAAAGACGAGTTACCTAAGGGCTATGATCACATCGAAAAGGTTGATCATTACATGGATGGAAGACTGAACTTATGTTTGCGCAATTTCTTCACTCCTTGCAATCGAATTATACTAAGACCGCGTTTGGCAACCGGCCAAACAGTGAAAATTTTTATTTTTTTATTATCGGGAGTAGATTTAGAATAAAAATCCATTTGATAACATTTTTATTTTCAAGAATAAATTTTTATTTTTTTGTTCTCGGAAGTAGATTTGGAACAAAATTGAGAAGTAACAAAAAAGTTAATTCTTTATTCCCGGGAACAATTTTAAAATCAAACCAACCTATTTTTTCTCATCTCTCTTCTTTCTTCTTGTTCTTCTTCCCTCTCTCTCTTCTTCTTCAACCATTGCCGTCACTGCTGCTCACCGCTGGTGGTCGCCGACGGCCGGTTGGGCAAGGTCCGACGAGCTCATCGGAGACTCACCAAGCCAGGGCGAGGTCCAATGAGCTTGCCGAAGGCTCGACCAGCCACCGGCGAGGCCAAGCCTCACCGGCCGAGCGAGGCTTGCCCAACCAGTGGCGAGGTTCAACCCAACCGCGAGCGGGACTCGACCTCGTGGTGGCCTAACGAGGTCGAGCCCCACCGGCTGCTGGGCAAGCTCAGCCTCGCTAGATCTGGGCGAGGCCGCTCACCCAATTGAGGCTCAGCCAACAAGGCGCAGCCTCACCGAGGGCTGATGAGGCCATCAATGAACTCTCAGAAATATTTGATCTCTCTATAACCAAAATCAGATGCAATTCCACAAGGGCCCTTTCACAAACAAAATTAAAAAGCCAGGCCACCACTTATAGAAATCCTGGGTTAATCAACTTCAAATACATTTGGATTTGCGTTTACATAGCCATCATGATTCAGGTCGTCAAGTATTTCTCCTGCCATTTTCACAGCGAGGGTGTTTATTGACACAGTTGAGTGGGCATGACAAGCTCCCATCAGTACCATCGTGCATTTGGGTTGCTTCGGTTTTGTAATTGACAAAGCAAAGTATTTGTATTACGAGAAAGGAATTGAAGACGACTCAGTTCTTACCCGCCACTCTATATACCCTTGAGTGCCATCCCGGTTTAATATTTTCACAGCTATTATAGTCTCTTTACTTCCAGACTGTTGCTTCCCATGAAGCATCCCTTTATAGACACGACCAAATCCTCCCTCCCCAAGCAGCGCATGGACTGGAAAATTTTTGGTCGCCTCTTTCAACTCTGCGAAACTGAAGACGGTCAAGCTGGGGTCTGCCACAATCTTTCCATCTCCGAAGGCCTTTCTGTCGCGGGCAGCCAGCAAGTCATGGCTATTGCTGGCTGCCTTGCTGGCTGCAGAAGATGATGAACTACTGCGGGCAGCCGGCAAGTTATGGCCATTGCTGGCTGCAGAAGAAGATGAAGTAGTGATTTTCCACTTCGCTCCTGTAGTTTCAAAAAAGAAAAACAAAGAACAGAGAAAATTGTTTCAGACCATAACAAGAAGAACATTAAAGACTCCAACACAAAGATTCACTTTAAAGAGACTACACGGATGTAAAGATAAAGAATTATCTAGGAAAAAATTCAAAGAGTACCGGACTTGAGATGACCAGTAAAGCTAGGAGAAGGGAAGTCAGGAGTACCAAAGCACACCCCCATCTCTCTCGTCTCTCTCAACAAAACTAATGTCTTTTCGCTACCTTCCCTCTACCAAACCCTATTTCCTCTCGAGAAGTGATGCCACCCAAAAAGGCTCTCGGTGCGGACATAACGGAGAGAGAGGAGGGAGACCGTCTGCAGAGGAGAGAGGAGAGAGAGCGTCGCAGAGGAGAGCAGAGGTGGGCCAGGTCTACAGGAGAGAGAGAGCAGAGGAGGAGGAAAGCAAATTTTTAAATCGTTTACACGCGACGACACGTTTCGATTTTTCAATGATTTTATTCTTTGCCTCACACGTTTCGATTTTTTAATAATTTTACTCTTTGCCTGCATGGAGTGGAGTATATAACTCACCTAATATTTTCTCCATTTTCCGCCGCCTAAAACCGCGGCAGAGAGCCAACCTGGCTTCGCACATCATTTTCCACAGTTGTAGATTTTCTTATGCCCAAAGCAGATCGCACAAATTTCCAATGAATCCATATATTGATTCCCGGTGGACTTTTCCCGTAACATTGGACTCAAAGGTGGTGGGACCCACTCCAAAAAAAAAATAATGATAAAGAAAACGGAGAATGAAGCAGAAATAGGGCACGCTCCGTTTTAAAATTAACTTCCACTCAGTAGAATGTAGAAATCCATAAAGTCGATCAAGACCAAGCTTCCTCTTACTTTTCAGCAAATTGTCTGCCCTGCTAACGCCGGAATAAAAGGTCGATGCTTTTTTCATCAGAGTCAATCAATTTGAAAAGATCATGTTCAATTCCATTTGAGGTATACATACCAGATTTAGAATATCTTTCTAGACCGAGTCATCGGCTTTTTAAGTGGAGACCTTGTCAATGAAAAAATCTTGATGACTTTATCATCAAGCATTGTGTCGTGACCATGGTAGAATATTGAGCAATAGATTAGTCAATGAATAAACTATTGATATGTGATATTTTATGGAGATTATTCAATGGACTTGACTATTGATACTTGATTTTTTATGGTGATTTAAATGAGTTTTTCATATTAGTATAAAGTTTTGATGATAAGAAATAACTCTTATATGATTCGATATGTATTTTATATATTAAGTTGGCGTTATGAAGTTTGGTATTGCTTTGTTTACGTGCATAGTAGTTACTAAATCTGCTTAGAAGATATGTACTACAATTGTTATTGCTCATTCCACTCGTTATTTAATTTTTTCAGGTTCCTCGATTATTGGTGAATATAACAAGAGCATCGTCGATGGGAAACTTTTGAGAGTTCTATTTTTGGGTACGGTTAAAGAAATGGTATACATAATTGTTGCTAGTGGTTAGGTTAGATGAGTTCTAATTATATATTTCTTTTTTGTGGATTATAAAAACTCTAATGTTGCAACTAATCTTTTTTATTTATCTTATATGTATATATATGGTGTGAGATATATATAAGTTGATATCA
Organism: Eucalyptus polyanthemos subsp. polyanthemos; assembly: GCA_017140185.1. NCBI lineage: Eukaryota > Viridiplantae > Streptophyta > Magnoliopsida > Myrtales > Myrtaceae > Eucalyptus > Eucalyptus polyanthemos. The sequence continues at coordinate 54,038,105 of CM029464.1, forward strand.
GGTTGTTGATTATGTTTGAGGTTGTGTTCTTCGTGTGGAAGGACGGTTGTGTCATCCCCATCCTTTGTAGTTTTGGAATGTGACAAGAAGCATCAGAAAATAACTTCTCGATGTTATTGTCAAAATTCAAGACCGGATGTCTTTTAACACTAAGTCACCAAAAAGCACTTTGCAATGAAAAAATTACCGATTGTTGCGTATTCAGGGGTAGCATCACCATAGGTACCCATAGCCTATGTCATAATGTGTGACATGCCGCTTTGAGGACCAGACTTCACCAATCCGAAGTCTGAGAGTTTGGCTGTGTAAGACTGTAGAAGAACCAGACAATGGATTAGACTCAAGTTCTAGTCTAAAAAACAATTGCAAACTCTTAACAAAAAACAATATGGAGATATCTAAAAGTAGCCAGGGACTTAACATCAAATCCAAGAAGGATGGATTTGCGATCAACTATAACCCTTTCATCAATTAAGCAGAGGGAAACATAGGATCTCTACTCGCTATTATGACTCTATTGACACATAAATTTTGGCGACTCGGTTATTTACTAAAAATAAAGAATTAATTTTATCCCTAAAAATAACAATAATATTAAAATGCATAGCATATAATTTTAGGTGTATTTATTTATTATTATTGCATTTTGCATTGGGCTAGGGTAGGTTTGAATTGGTAGTTCGGAACTTTAATTTGATGAATTAGACTAAGCCCACGAGAGGAGCAAAATTAACCCGAGCCCGTTATTTTTTTAATTAATTATCTCGTGAAAATTGAGGATTTGATATGATATTATAATGAATTTTTGGAATTTGAGAAAATCGCATTGCAATTTTATCTTTAGTAATAGACGATAAATTCAATAGAGAATATTTTGGAGATGAGAAAAGTAAAATGATTTTTGTGATCGGGAGGATACAGGCAATATTTATGTATATTAAAAAGAGATTACATTTGTTTTGCCAATAAAAAAGTGGTGTACGGAGGTCCAAGGGGTTTTTTTTTCCTCGGGGGTTTTCTAGGTCAAAGGTTTAAGCACGAAAGAAAAAAGTTTTTCTTTTCCTTTGGTTCTTTTGTTCTTTGTTGGGGGTGGGGTTTCAAAAGTCAAAAGGTCAGCAGAGAAAGACAGAGAAGAGACGTGAGGGGACGTGCGAACAGAGAGAGAGAGGGGAAAGCAGAGGAGAGAGGAAAAAAGGAAAAAAAGCAAATCTACTGTTTCTCTTCTTCGGTGAGCCCCTCACCGACCTTCGAGCAGCACCGGACCTCGCGCGACCACCGCCGTCCACTGCACCCGCGTAGCTGCTCTTGTTCCGCCCTGCGACGCCGCTGCCGCCCCTGATCTGACCGTGATCTGCCCAGCCCATCGTCCGCGAGCACCGCGCCGCCTCCGCCACTGACCGTTCCCCTACGCCGGCTACCGCAGCCCCTGTGACCAGCCCTGATTGCGACCCCGACGCCCAGTGAGCACCGCGCCACCGCACTGACCCGTGAAGCACCCCGCCATCCACTGCACCAGCACCGCCGCTCCTGTTCCGCCGTCGTCGCGCATCCGAGCCCCGCTCGCAGTCCCCGAGTGCCGACCGCGCGCCTGCTCTGCCGCGACTCCTCTGCTTCGGCGCCCAGCAGCTCTCGCCGGTCACTGCTGATCTGCCTGCAACGCCGCTGCCGCCCCTGTTCTGTCCGTCTGCAGCCCTTCGCTCGTGCCGCTCCGACCAGCGACCCGACGCCAGCAGGCCTGCGACCGCCGGTCACCGTCTCTGCACGCCGCTCGAGCTCCCCCTCCTAGCGACGCTCGCATCGGCAGCGTCCCTGCTCACTGCTGGTCCGCTCGCCGCCGGTCTGCCCGCCGCCGCCCCTCACCGGAACGCCGACGACCAGCCCTTCTTGGCTGCGCACCCACCACAAGCTGCCAAGCCCTATTTGGTAAAAAGAAAAAAAAAAGGAAAAAGGGAAAATCAAATTAGGTAACTTATTTATTTATTATTTTGTTTTTTTAATAGAATTATTCCTTAATGTATGATTGAATTCCGATATGAAGTAGCCTTTTAAATTAGGAATTAAAGTTTGATTTTCATGCTCGAAATCTAACTTGCAATTTTTTGGAAAATCGTTAATCCGATTTCACGCTCAAAATTCGATTCGCGGTTTATTTAAAATTGACCAACCCGATCTTATATTCGAGATATGGTTCGTCAATTTTTTGGATATCAATTTTATCTTGTTCTGATTTGCCGTTATGTGGTTTGAGTCAATTTTGTTTTCGTAAAAAGGAAAAAGAATCCAAAAAATATTTGAATTAGGATTAGGTTCGTTTTTTAGAATATTCCTCGTCTTAGGATTATCTTGCATATTTAGAATAGGAATTTTAATTTCAGATTTTATAAAAAAATAAATAAAAACACAAAAATCACCCTACATATGCCATGTAGAATTAGGACATTATTTGCACATCATTGCATATTATGATAGATTACAGGCTCTTTAAGAGAATAGAAACATCATGTGCACATCATATAGAATTAGATTCATGAAATGCACGTCATTTTTAGTGATTGTTTCTAGGTCCATTTAATCAGAAATTGCCCATCATTAGAATTAAAGTTATTAGGTTTATTTAGACTACACATTTAATTATTGCATTTCTTTAAAAATTATTTTACTCATGTCATATAGTTTAGGTTACACTGCTATGTCATATAACTTCATGTTAAATTAGTAACATTGCATTGCATATAGATTAGATTCTCATTAAATAGGTAAAAAACAAAAATTGAGTGATTGCGTATTAATTAGAAATCATATTACTGTTTATGTGAATTATAAAATCACCTGATTAAAGTTGTAAAGGAGAAAGCTTTTACCTCCTCAAATGTTCCGGATATCTCGAGAAACAGGCGTCTTCAGAGGAACTGGGGCTTTCATCCCTCCATTTTCTCAGGCCGTACTTCGACTCTATAGGTTGCTTGGATCGCGTTCCTGCTTCAAGTGACTTTAGCTCTCCGTTCTTGGTCTCTTCATTTTTTGAATTGCCAAGGTTTCGTGTTGGCTGTTGTGACTTTTGTTTTAGTGACCTTGTTGGTCGCTTTCTGTTTTTTCTTGTATTTGTTTCTCTTTGCCTTTGACTCTTTCTTTGGCTCCCTTCTACTCCTTCTACTTACTATAGTTAGAGTGTAAGTCTTTGGTGCCGCTTTTGTATTATTGTCCAAAGCTATATATATTCATTACCTTAACAAATAAATAAAAAAAGGCAAATGCTTTTGTTGCTATGAGGAAAGTTCTGCATTTTATTTATTTATTTACTTTCTTGAGTGTTAAATTGGTGGTTTACACACCCGTATAATCACCTCACATGTTAAGGAAGTGAATTAAAATCAATTCAAGTTGCCTACAAAACATTTTTTCGAAATAAAAAGATAAAGGTACCGAATGGGCATTAGAAAAATCTAGTGTAACCAAGTTCTCGTACCAAAGTCTCTAGTTCATAGAAGTAAAATAATATATGTCTAATTGACCTACCGTAAACTAATTAGTGACGACTCACTTTTGCATGCTAGATATTTGAACCTAAGTCGCAAATTGGTATGGGCTTAGAAGAGCCTGAGTTATGTTAGACTTAGATGATGTTTGGTAACCATCCCAATAGTGACTGATTCTGATTTTTTGTTCCCGGGAGCAGTTTGGGAACAGAATCACATTTGGTAAAATTTTTGTTCCTAGGAACAGATTTGGAGTAGAATCAAGAAAAAAATAAAAATAAAAAGTCGATTCTTGTTCCGGGAACAAATTTGAGAATCAAATCTTCTTCCATTTTCTCTTCTTCATCTACTGCCATCCCGCGATTGTCGTCCACCGCCGTCGTCCACCGTCCGCCATTCGCCGTTTGCCGTCATCGGCAACTAGTCCGGCAAGTTCGTCGGAGGCAAGCCTAGCCACCGGCGAGGTCGAGGTCGAGGTCGAGGCCGAGGCAAGCTTCACCCAACTGTCGGCAAGGCTCGGCCGACTAGGGTCGGTCTTGCCGAGGGTCGGCGATGCTCCAGTGAGGTCGCCGATTCGGCGACTGGCCTGAAGAAGAAAAATAATAGGAGAAAAAAGAAAAAAAAAAAAGGAAAAAAGGAAAAGAAAAAAAGTATAAAAGTATAAAAATTATTTAAAAATTAAAAGAAATTAATTTGGAACAGAATCAATAAGCATGATACCAAACGCAATTCTATTCTAGAATCGAAATTTTAGACAAGCTTACAAACAAATTAAAATGCTTAGAATCTGTTTCCGGGAACAAAATAAAAAAGAATCATTTCTGATCAGAATCTACTCCTGGGAACAGAATCGTTACCAAATGCATCATTAGGAGTCCATTAGCTTAATTTTAAGTGGTGCACCCGAATTTTAGATCACAACAAACTCTTTTCTCTTGGTAAGAGGACACAATTCCAAGTCTTTGAAGTGAGATACTAGACATGTCATTGTTGCCATTATACTTCTCCCAAGAATTTGAGTAGAACGATAGACTTTGTATGAATTTTATGATACAATACCTTAATCATTATAAGGAGGATAAAGTGTTAACCCCATCTAGGAAAATATTTGAAGATTTAAAATCCCTAAATATTATTTGTCTCTCAAAACTGTGCAAGAAGATTAGACCTCTCGCAGCCCCGACCACAACCTTGAGGCGTACATCCCATGCAAGATGAGCAGTGGAGCCCTCTGTACCAAAGTAACGGATAGTGAAAATGTAAGTAATGCTTAAATCAAGAACATGTTCAAACTAAATTTTGAAATAGGCACATGCATCAACTATGACTATTGACTGATCAAGAGGATATGCTAAACAATTGGCATCCTTAAGAGACTTTTGCGAAATTCAGAGTGATTAGACCACCTACTTTTGAACAGTTGGTACTCCAAATTGCCCTTTGGCATGAACTCATAAACAAGAGCTAAATTTTCATCCTCTTGACAAAATCCCAGGAGCTTGGCAAGGTTAGGGTGAGATAGCCTTCCAAGAAAGTCTATCTCTGTCTGCACGAAAATAAGCAAAAGAGAGTCTCACACATGGTAAGTAGCAAAAAATATGAAAGAAATTGAAGCCCCCAAACTATACCAGGTAGATGTGTTTCCCCTTAAGCTTCAATTGGTCAAAGAAATGAAACAATCACAATGGAATAGTTGATATCGAAACAAAAGGTACAAATGGGAACTGAGACCGATGACATGTTCAGTTCAACTAGTAGTTAGACTGAATACTCATGGTCATTATGCATCTTGCAATATAAAATACATATCAATATTGGTGAAATATACTTCAAGTCATACTAGCTCTGTAGAAAATATCTAGCTCGCATGAACCAGTAGTAGCTATGCAAAATCATTGGAATTTGTGACTGAAACCATTTATAATTTGAGATCAAACCGGTGACTTTATCTTGCAGTGGCGTACCCTCCCTACATGGTTTGATCAACATTGCAATTAGTGGCGGTTCTTGAATATAGGAGCAGAATTTGCTCGAAGGAAGAAGAAAACAAGTTCTCTGTGGAAGGTTGCATGACTCCGTCCATCGAGGCTGACGAGGCTGACCAGGTCCCCTAGGGGCTATGATACACATTGAAAAGGTGATTATTACATGGATGGAAGACCGTGAACTTAGATTTGCGCAATTCCTTCATTCCTTCCAATCGAATTACAATTAGTAGGCACTTCAAATAGTTAGCATCACACCAGCCGTCGGCGACACTCACTCTCACGACTCTATGGGTATGGGTTTATTTAGTCCATTACAAAGTTAAAGAAATGCAAAAAGAAAGCCCATCGCTGTTAACTAAATGGAGCCTTATAATTTAATCTGCTGAGGACCATTGTGACTGGATAATCTCAAGATCAAAATAATTAAATCTTCGATATCTCCATTATATCGGAATGATCGAAGCAAAATAGCTTATGTTGGGTTTGTTAGATAACTGAAGACCTCACTAGGACCGTGAACGTGATAGCACCAAACACCTAAGTCAGGCACCAGCAATCCTGTTGTCTGCTGCCTACTGCCATCATTTTGCATCCGAACAAAGCCGATGAGGCAATCAATGAACCGTCAGAATTATCTGATCTCTCCATAACCAAAATTAGATGCAATCCTACAAGGGCCCTTTCAAAAACAAAATTGTAAGGCAAGGCCACCACTTAAAGAAATCCTAGGATAATCAACTGAAGTACAGTTGGATTTGCGTTTACATAGCCATCCCGATTCAGGTCGTCCAGTATTACTGCTCCTGCTATTTTCACATTGAAGGTGCTTATCGACACGTTTTAGTTTGGCATGACAAGCTCCCATTAGAACCATCACACATTTGGGTTGCTTCAATTTATAATTGACAGAGCAAAATACTCATCTGCCAAGAAAGGAAAATGAAGACGACTTAGTTCTTATCCGCCACTCTCTATGCCCTTTGATGCTATCCGGTTTTAATCTTTTCACAGCTATTATAGTCTCTGTCCTTCCAGACTGTTTCTTCCCATGAAGGATCCCTTTACAGACATGGTCTCCCTTCTCCAATCACCATATCGCGTCCAAAATTTTTGGTTGCCTCTTTCAACTCTGCGAAACTGAAGACGGTCAAGTTGGGGTCTGCGAAAACCACTCCATCTCAGAGGCCCGATTGTCGCGGGCAGCCATAAAGTCATGGCTACTGCTGGCTGCAAACTTAATAGGGAGCGAATCTGGAAAATAGTCTCAACAAAAAATCCTGAAATATTGGACAATATTAATTTTTTCCATAAAAAAAAAAGTCAAATTAGTGAACACTTATTTTAAAACAACCAAAGTCAAATTAGTTAGCACACACGCATTTTAACCTAATTTACTGAACAAGTGAAAAAATTCGAAAGTTTAATGTCATGGTGAAACGGTGGAGTTGTACAAAGAGGAAAAAGCCATGAGTTAAAAAATTTTCCTTAAAGAAATCCAGTTTTTGTTAGTAACAAGATGATGATGATTTTAATTTTTAGAGTTAAGTTAAATTGTGTTAATACCTGAATCTTGACTATACATTTTGGATTTTATTTCATAGAAAATTAGAGATTAATTTTTAACCCCTAAACAAAAATAATATTCATTAAATTGCATAAGCATATAAGTCATAGGAACATTTGCATTAATACCAATACAATTTATTAAAATTTAATAAAAATATATATTAATTAAGGAAAGCGACCGGGCCTGGGGCTGGGCCGGCCCGGCCTCCTCCATTTTCCCTCCTTCCTGCCTGGGCTCGGCCCAGCCCATTTCTTTTCATTTTCCTTAACCAACCCGGCGGTTACCCCCTCTCTTCTTCTCGCCACGTCTCCCACGCCTCCGCTTCTGCAGCGACGTGCAAGGCAGCAGAGGCAGAGCAGGGCCGTGGCGTGATCCGCGGGTATTATCAGGCCGACCACGGCAGGGCTGGCGGTGGTAGAGGCCATGCGCGCCTCCGCCGGTGGCTCTTAAAAGCGAGAGAGGGAGCGCGGGTGAGGAGGGGACGCAAAGTGAGAGATCGAGAGGAGAGAGGATGAGAAGAGGGAGGGAGACAAAACGACCAAGAGACTAAAACAGAGAGAGAGAGAGAGAGCGCCGGAAGAGGGGAAAGAAAGGAGGAGTTCCCCGGAGGCCCGGCCACATCCGACGCCCTCCAGCCGCTCGCGATTTCCTTTTCCGGTGAGTTTGCCTTTTTTGGGTTCAAAATCGCTTCTTTCCCGAGGATCCCGGCTCGGAGACATTGCGAGGCGACCGAACTGAGTCCGATATATCTCGAGTTCGCCCTCTGTTCGCCGTCGCTGAGTCGGGTAGGGACTTGTTATTTATCATCTATGCTTGTGCTCAGTGTGAATGAATGGTCTCCGGCTGGTCGTAACTGTTTTTTTCTGTTCTCGTTCGAGTCAAGGGTGCGAACCCAGATATCGAGCAAGTCCGTATCCTTCTCTTAACCAGTGGCCCATCGCATGTTTGCTGAAATGACTCAGAGGAACGACCCTGAGAATGTCGTCTGTTTTAGCCAGATCCGAAGACACCAGTGTAGTGTATAGTTCACATATTAATGATAGCCTCCTTGGCCATGAAATTCTTGGAAATTTTAACTCATCAATCGCGTTACCGAGGTTGCTTTGCTCCTGGGAGTTGGTGACCATTGTACTTTAATGTCGTTTTTGGTGGCGTCGGTTCGGAGATGATCATAAGGCGGTTAAAAGTGGGAGGCTTAATTGCTTAAGTTGGTTTAGTGTGTTTAGGCTTGTCTAAGTTTTCGTGGGCTTAGACGAGTCTAGTGATTTTGGGCTCAATTAAGATTGATAAGTTTGGGCTTATTTCTAGTCATTATTTGAATGGTAATTTTTGGGCTTGGTTTTGCTTTGATAGAGGTGTGTCAGTTAGTCATAGCTTCAGAACACTTGGGCCTAAACTGCTTTGCAGTGGGCGTAGTGCATTTAATTTCAACAAAATGGGCTTGATGCCTTTTCTTTACGAAATGGGCTAGTTTTAAACAGGCCCAATTGTGTCCTTGGTGCCCAAGCTTGAACGTCCAAATTCAACCCATGTTCGGACAGGACCCCAGGGCCCGGCCCAAGTCCATATTTTCTGAATAATTTTTTATTAAAAAATTAGGCCCAAGTCCATATTTTCTGAACAATTTTTTTATTAAAAAATTAGAAAATATTGTAGCAACAAAGAGAGAGGGGAAGGAGGAGATAAAAAATTTATTTTCCAATTTCACATATCCTAGACGAATCTATCTCACCCAGGCCACCTGAATATCATATTGGGAGTAGACTGATAAGAGCTCGCCAATGGCCCTTGTGCAAGCCTCGGCAATCAACCCCACCGCCTTGAATATTGCCATAGTTATGATAGCTTTGTTGATGGCGTCGACGCACATTATGAGGAAGACCATTGCAACTAGACCTTTATTTGCACTAAGCATGGCGGCGTGGAGCCACTGAGCTTGCTTCAACAAGTTGATGAGCTCATATCCAAAAGGAGGAGATAATAGTTTAGTTGATGGTTCAACCTCTTGCTCGAGGAACTAAAGCAATGGTTGAGTTGGGTTGTCAATCTGTCCAAATTTCCTGCAACTCAACTTAACTATTACTTCAATCCCCCGAGCAAGAGGTTGAACCATTAACTCAATCATTTGTCCTCCTCCTCCTTCCAGGATTGAGTTCGTCAACCTATCGAAGTGAGCTTAATGGCTTTGCGCTGCCATGCTCGATGCAAATGAAATTTTAGTTGCAACGGTGTCACTTATGATGGGTATCGATGTAATCAACAAGGATGTCACAACTTTGGCGATATTCGGGGTGGTAAGGCTGATTGTCGAAGCCTGTACAAGGGCCATTGGCAAGCTTGTATTAGTCTACTCCTAATATAATATTGCAATGGCCTAATTTCAATAAGAGGACAAGAGTAGATACAAAGGAGCTAAGGAAAGGGATGTGAGGGAGAATCTATCAAGCCTATGGCAGGCAGCTAGGCCGCACTAGCCTTTGCTGTGGGGTCGCTGGTGTCGCTTTGAGTGGCTACATTAATTGAGGATTACAAGCTAAGGCTACAGGTGGTGATGGTGGCAACAAGCATAATGTTGGTTGGTTTTGGTGTTCTAAGCGCAAGGCTAGGGATTGTGCCCACAATTAAGTTCGTTATTAAGGCACTTTCAAACCATTTTAATTTGATAATGTTATACTTAGGAAGTTTGGACGGATTTGACAACCTAACTCAACCATTGCTATAATCCCTTAAGCAAGAGGTTGAATCGTCAACTCAAGCATTGCCTCCTCTTCCTTTCGAGGTTGAGCTTGTCAACCTATTGAAGCAAGTTTAGTGGCTTCGCATCGCCATGCTCAGTGCAAATGAAGGCCTAGTTGCAATGGCGTCACTCATGATGGGTGTTGGCACTATCAATAAAGATGTCACTACTATGACAATATCCGGGATAGAGCGATTGATTGCCGAGGCCTACACCATGGCCATTGATGCCTGTATTGATCTCTTAGGATTATGTATATATCTCCTTGCCTCTCCCAAATCTTGTTTCCTCAATCATACAATGGAAACAATAGTCAATTAACTCACACCGAATTCCTAATTTCGTACATCTTTTTTCTTCTTTTTTTTCTAGCCCACCAAACACTCTCCTGGCATAAAAAGCAAACCTAGCTCCGTACATCCTTGTCCACACTAGTTAGTTTTCTTACTCTAGCTAGGAGATTCTGCAAAATTCCAATGTATTTATTGTTCAAACCTGGTAGTGGATATTTTATAGATAGGAAAACAATAAAGGGTTAATATCCTAAAAAATCTCAAATTGGTATACTTATGATAAAATTTATCCCAAATTAACTTTTTTACCATGAAAAACTCAAACGATACATTTATGATAAATTTACCCAAAATGATTACAAAAAACCTTAAACCGATACACTTGTAACGAATATATTATTTGTTCGACCGCTAAAAACTCAACAGAGATATACCTTCCATTAAATTGGATTTATTTCGTAAAAAATTACAAAAATGGTACTATTATAACAAATAGAGAATGAAATCCTTAACTAGTACACTATTCAACTATCATGTGTCATCTAATTAAGCAATTTGACAGTAAAATTTAACGGAAACTAATAGAGAGTAAATTTATTACAAGTATACCAATTTTGGGTAATTTTGTCAAAAGGGTATATTTGTCAAAAAAATTTGGTTTTTGGTATATTTGTCACAGATATATTAATTTGAAGTTTTTCATAATATTAACCCAACAATAAATGAGAGAGAAGATGAGTGTCATTCAGTGAGGCACAAAAAATTAGATGCTTCTATATTGAAAATCTCCCTTTAGCCATGGGAGTGCTTCACAACACTTATTGAGTAAGGATTAATACACAAACAATCCTAAATCGATACATCTATAATAGATTTACTACAAATTAATATTTTGATAACCTAAAATGTCAAACTGGTCAATTTGTGATAAATGTATTCTTTATTAGTTTTCATTAAATTTGATTAATATTATGGAAAATTACAAACCGGTAAACTCGTGACACCCCAACTAGTACACTCGTCAACTATTACATATCATTCAATTCAGTAATTTGATAATTAAAAACTAACGAAAATTAACGAAAGACATATTTGTCAAGGGTATATAAGTTTAAGGTTTTTTGTGATATTTTATTTTTTTAGTTTTTAGTAAATTTATCATAAATATACCAATTTAGGGTTTTTCATAGTATTAACCCTATTAATAAATACATGAAATAAAAATCCTTTTTTTTAAATCTGATTATGCATCATAGAAAAGAACGGTTTATGAAAAATCCCCAAACTTACTTTAAATAGTTTTTGATGGTTTATTAACAACTGTAAGCACTTTCTAACACTATCCTCCGGAAGATTAACAATAGCATTCAAAGGATGGGGTTTACATCTCTACTTTACGTTAGACTGCTATTTTGGATTATTAAACAAGAAAAATGATGCCGAAGAAAAAAGAAAAGAAAAATGATTGAATGGGTTGACGAGAGGCATATGAATGTTGGTAAAATGCATATCCATATTGGTAAATAGTCGGTCATCAGGGAGACCCGGCAACCGGCAGAGGAAGAGGAGAAAAAAAAAGATCAAAGAATAGAGAACAAAAAAATTATAAAAAATTCAAAAAAATTGCAAAAATTTATACATCAATGCTGGTCTTGCCACATGAAATGGTCGCCATCAACGTTAATGATTTCTAGTTAAAATTAGCCGAATAAACTACATTGGCAAGTTATCGAAAAGTTTTAAACTAAATTGATATAAATATAATAGATTTATGACTTTTTTAGTAATTATCCTAACTTTTTTCGTGGCATTTTCAAGGAGGCTGCGTACTGGACTTTTTTGCTAGATAGGATGGGGTCGAATAGGATAATGATATGATAGGATTTTAACGATCCTATCAAATGTTTCTTGACATCCGAATATAACATGGATTCAAATGCAGTTATCCTAATAAATATATGATTCATAGAATTAAAATTAAAAATAAACCATGGAAATAAAACAACCGCTCTACCTAGTGTGAAAGAGAGGAGGCTGTCGTCGCTCAACTCAGCTTTCATAGAGAAAACGATACTCTAAAAATAGGTAGAAAAATTGCTGGGAAGTGAGGCGAACTAAGAATCTTTTTACAAGAGGTAGACAATCTTGTGGATCTTCGATAAACAACTGAACTTGAGAAAAAAAAACCCAGCTTTGCACTTTGCCAGAGATGTCAAGTTATTAGGTTGATCATTTAAGGACGATATTGTCAAATATGGGTCTTCAGGGTGTGTTGAACAAAGGGGAGAAAGCATGGGATGGGAATTGGAGAAATGAAGAGGATGGGGGCAGATTCTTTTAGAGATAATGGAACAATCTCAGGCAATACCTAAGCTTTTTGCCCGCTCCTTTGTATTCCTCCTTACTTTTCTCATTTTTTATATCTACAAAAGCGACTACGAAGAGGTGGCTCGGCCATGGATGGCCAACGATTGCAAGCCGCCGCAATTAAGATGGTGGCTCGGCCATGGATCCTGGCTCCAAACCTTCCCTCGTCAATCATTAACTAGTGGTGTCACCAGCCAAACCTAGTTGGCTCTATCTTTCCATGGTGGTCACCACTCCAACCAAATCTAAATTGTAGCAACAAAGAGAGAGGGGAAGGAGGAGAGAAAAATTTTATTTTCCAATTTCACATATCCTAGACGAATCTATCTCACCCCTAGGTGGGATTTTTATACCCAGACTATATCGGGGCTATATTCAGTTATATCTGGATTTCGCATCACTCCAAATAGCATATAGGAAAAAAGAGTTTTATTCAACCCACTAAAAGTGACCAAAATATGTCGAAAATTAACTCATGCCTATTATCTCTGCCTCATTAATATTTATTAGGTCTTGCGAAGAAGTATCCCAAGACATTTATTAAGTACACTTGATAAGAAAAAAATGTCGTCATCCCAATGTATTGATTACAAAAATCACAAGAAGGCAGTGTCACTACCATTAATGAGACACAAATGCACAAAAGCAAGGCTGGTTCACTGCTCAGCCTGAATTTAATCTTACACACAAAATGGGAGTAGAGAGGCGGGGAAGAATAAATCGCTAGAAAAGTAAATAAATATTGCCCAAAAATTGGAATTAGTTAACCAGAAACTGGAAATTGAAATACACGCATGGACTAAGACATTGTAAATAATGGTACACCCATTTAAATGTCATGTGTCATTTAAATCAGCAATTGAAATGTAAAATTTAATGAAAATTAATAGAGAATAAATTTATCATAAGTGTACCAATTTAAAAAAATTTGTTGTCAAAATATTAATTTGAGATAATTTTACCTTGGGGTATGAGTTTGAGGTTTTTCGGGCTATTAACCTTGAACTTAAAGGTACATATATGAGCATAACAAGTTGGTGTACTAAATAAGTTGGCATATACACAGCAAACCATAGTGCAATTAATCTTTAGTATTTAATTTATGAAGTTGGTATGACAAATATACAACAGATTAGTATTTAATATGCAAAGTTGGTATACCAAATAAGTTGGCAAAACCACCCGTCGCGGTGGTGTAGTTGGCTTCGAGCTTTCTCCCCCTCATGAAGGGAAGAAGTTCGAATCCCCAGCGCATCACTTAGCACCTTGCTCGATGGCATGGGATGGTGGTTTCCCTGTGTCGCCCCTAGGGTTTGCCCGCCGGCCATCAACTTACGGGGTTCCCGAGTCATAAAAAAAAAATAATAAATAAATAAATAAGTTGGTAAATTATATTGTAATTAATCTTTAGTCGGCAAGATAATCTTCATTTTGATAATATAAGGGCAGGACCATAAAATCAGCCGGATATTGTTCGTCCACTTCCAAATGAAGGAAAAAAGAACACACACACATGCTAACAAGCATTAGATGGTCCTAATTTTTTTAAAAAAAAAAAAAAAAATCTTGAATTTTGTTCAATATTTTTACTAGGTCCGTTTATTTCCTAGAAAGTATGTCCCTCGTTGTGTGAAAAATCTTCTACACATTTGCCGGCGGATAGGGTAACACATTTAAAAATCCTTAAGCCGATAATGGACTTTTTTTTTTTTTTTTTTTTTTTTCATACACATTGGCGTAGAATCAAGAGAGAACAAATATATAAATTATTTTCTATTTTTGTGGTTTCTCCTACTCTAATTGTCAACTTACTTTCAAACTTTTGCCGTGTCTCTTTGTAAAGCGTAAAAATCAAATCCCACACCTTAAATTAAATGTCCTCACTCTTAACCCTATTTTCAAAAATGGCAAATCAAATTCTCCACATCCCCTTTCCACATAAGAAGAGTGGTCACTAGAGTAAGTCCCAATAGTTCAATATTTGAACCTCTTAATAAGTATGTTCTAGCAAGACATTACCAAACATCCAAACTAAGTTCAATATTTTTCACCACATTTATTAGCCACTTACTAAAAGAATACTTTTTACGACATTTATAATAGACACGCTCAAACAATTTGCGGACGTATTGTGCTCATCGGCACATTGTGTTGACTACTTTATTTTGTGGAAGGGCTTCTTTGCCCTTTCCCTTTTTTACATGGCCCGGACAAATTGAATCTCAAAAAAAAAAAAAAAAAGGAGCCAATTATAACTCTATGGATGGACCGAGGTACAAAAATATTGCCTATCGCATCTTTCACTCTATCTTTCATATGGTGGTGATTGATTGCAGCTCACCGTGTGGAAACCCCGCTTAAAACGTTATCTTTGCTTACCCTCCTCTATTTTTGACCGAGTCGCCTTGATTTTCTTTTTCACACCACAACACTGTCACTGTCACCTCGTCCTCCTCCTGCTGTCTCCTTCTCTCTCTGTTTTTCGCTCCTTGCTCTGGGGAGATTCCTTTGAGAAACGGCCACCATGCCATGCTTTTCTCGGATTCCACTTGTGATGATGGACAGCTTCAACCCAACTCGCAGCTCTCTCACTCATTCACTCATGTCACCAGACCAGATCCAACGTACCCTTCAAAAAGCACTCTCTCACGAGCCTTACCCAAGTTCATCCCCCACCCAACTCCTTCCTCCCCTTTTCATCTCTTCCCATCACTCCATATTCCTCCTCCTCCTCCTCCTTCATTGCCATTATGAGGTCGGCTTCCGGCACGCTCGCCTTAGCAGGAGCAGTGCAGGTGATTAGCTCCCTCTGGAACTGGCTTTCAGTTTTCTTTTCTCTTCTTAGTTAACCTTCATTCTAACTCTTTGATGCAAGTCAAGGTAGGCTTTCTCAAACAGTAGAATCGGGAGAGTGACTTGCACACGAGAAACAGGACGAACAGAAATTTTAACACTGTGCAAACTCAAAGAACAGCCGTATCTTTGTCGATACAGATCGGATCAACCTGATTCCAAAGCCAAATGAACAAAGACTTCTGGATTTTCTTGATCGAGAGAGCTGGTCTTCAATGCGGGCTGCATCACTCTTTTTGCTCTCTTGATCCCGTTTGGACGCTAACTTAAGACCAGCTCAAGCACACCAGTCCAAGAGAGTGAAGAAGGGTTCAACAGAGATCACATCTATACTTATCGGCGATATGGCTTGCACACCCATCATGGTTAGTCATTCATCATCTTCTTCTTCCTTCTCCAGCATCATTATCATTTTTCTTGAACATGGATATCTTCATATGCGACTCGACTAAATTTTCTTTTATTATCTTATGTTGGCCCATAAAACAGTAGTTGCATAGCTTCAGAGAAAAGCCTCTCCTCCGCTGGTCCTCCGCCACCGTCGCCCGTTCCATCCGCTCTCCGCATCGTCGGGCCCTCTCCTCAGCTGTCCAGGTGTTCGACGAAATGCCAGAGATAGAACCTGACTGAGCTGTGCTTCATTTCTTTCTTTCCGTATACTTCTCAGCAGTTCCAGCTTCGACCATCTCCATCTTAGACTCTTCATCTCGGCCTCTCCGCTACGCTACTTTGTTGGTGTAGATGAGGCGTTCGACAAAATGCCAGAGAGACGGTAAGATTGAAGTTCTTCTCCCGTCCACATTGCTACCGTTCCTTCTGGTAGCTGTTCAAGGTCCAGGTTTTCAAGCGCATCAACCCAGCATCTTCCCTCTGCTGCCGACAACGATCCATCACGCAGGACATAGATCCAACAATGATGTACGAACATGGCATGGGAAAGCAAGTGTCCCAAAATCGTCAGCATTGGGAAACAAGCTTATCGCTGTTCCTCCCCCTGAGGCTTTAGTCATGGGGGGAATTACATTTCAAAAATTGTCTGTTTCAATATTTCCTTGCTGCCAAGACATCATTCCACTTAGTGAAAGGTATTGCAGAGAAATTGTGGTGATTCTACGGCAACTATTTACTACATGTGGCATAATTTGGATCTATATTGCATATACTCATTATTGATTATAACAGGAATCTATGTTGGAGAGACCTACATGATTCACTTCACACAAACAGGAGTTGAGGAGACAAGTCTCCATCGCTTCTGGTGAGAAGGCAAGAAACTCCATTCCCTCCGCTTATATGCATATAGGCGGCCAGAACTTGGGTACTGGTGGGGGATGGGGGACTTGCACCACCTTACCCCAAACCAAATTGCCCCAGGAAGTTGTGAACAAGGCTTATGAGCTGCATGAGCACAATAGTTTCAGCGAGTATGACCTCATCAATAACAACTGTGAGCATTTAGCCTTGTTTTGCCAGACCGGCATACAGGCAAGTGCACAGACAGCACTGGTCAGTGCTTGTCTGCAGAAGATCAGTGAACTCAGAATGGTTCACGAAGTTTCTGCATACGAAGTAAGTTTGAGTGACTCAAAATTTCCACGAATCTTCCCTTTTCTATCTGTCTTTTACAAGCAATTATTATCATCTGTTTGAGAGCTGTTGTCTGTCATCCAGCAGTAAAAGGAATAAAACATTAGTTTTGTATATCCAGTTCGCGAGAGACATGCACAAATGCACGGGGGAAGAACTGGGATAAGAAAATGTATGTAAGCCGCAAATCTATGGTCATTATTTAATTTGCCCGGAAATATTTAAGGACTTCTGTCTGTTGGTGCTCGGTCCTCCTAGTTAGACTTGCCAAAAGAAGGCAACATCTAATCCTGAATGAATTTCTAGCATTCAAATCACTTCACTTTGGTGCATATTGGATACATTCTTTTGGCATTCGAGAACAATTGGAGAAACAAGACTACAGTGAAATCACACTGACTATCAAAAAGAGTTTGTTCCACGAGTACACAACTTTTTTCCTTCTCAGCAACCTCTCTCTTGACAATATTGTCATTCATTTTGTTGTTCTTGCTTGGCCATCATTGTCATTCACTTTAAAGCATGAAATGAATGACCTTGTTTTTTTTCACGTTGATCTCTCTCTCTCTCTGACAACAGGGGTTCCAATGACATAACATGAATTGGGTGGCCACATACAGCAGAGGGTATAAGGTAGATTGGTGTTGACGTGGTCTGCACCGTTAACAAATGCACTCTAGCAGATTTAGTCTCGTTCTTGGCACCAAGCCCCAGTTAGAAATGATAAGCTACCTGGCCCTTCTACGTTAGCGCCAGCCCACTCAATGGACTATAACAAGCCATTGGACTCGTGCAACATAGAAAGAGGAAAACGCCAGAAAGAACAAGCTCTTGGAAATTCTAACAAAACCAGCTTGTGGATCGCGTGATCAGCTTGAACAAAAGTTTCTCCAGAAACACCTTGCAGCACTCTCCCAAAGACATTGTTTTATAGAAACAAATGCCAGAAGAGGTAAGCCATATATCCATTGAGCTGTTGGTTATTCTCCATTTAGGAGCAAAATTGATCATTTAGGAATCATGAATTTAGTGACGGAAGCTATCTTCGTTTATGGCATCTTAGTAATGGATCGTGAGAGATATTACCATCTTCATATGTACATTTTTAAGTTCATTTACAGTTTATACCAACAAACAGAATAAAATATGAAAATATCAACTTTATAAATGCAATTTACTAAACAATAAATGAAAAAAGCAAAGTCATTGAATTTCATATCATATCTTATCCGGTTTTATTCTAATTAAAAATCCGGACAACCTACAAGGGGGTGGGAAGTCAAAGTGGAGTGGAGAAAGCGTAAGCCTTAAAGTATTAAGTACCCTTTTCCAAAGGAATGTGAGGACATGCACGTATAAGATTTAGATAAATATCCTTATAGACCCCAATTAACAATCACATTTCTTTTTTCTAGTAGTGGCACTGAAAAAGACAAGGTCCACATACAAAAGAAGGCGATCGCAAGAACACACCATGTTAATTGGTTTGGCTCTTTCGGAACACTCATTTAGGACCAAAGATTGATCATCTTCCGAAAGAAAAATGACCTATGACTGAATGAATTAGGGATTATTTATTCGAGAATTATAGATCAAACCAGTTCTCTTGTCCATATTCGCATGAGTTTTGCATTAAGCATTTTTTTAAATGTATTAAGTATTAATAATTCATAGTACTTGTGCACATTATAATCCTGCGAATATAACATATTCTATTGTATTGTGGGAAAATTACCTAAAAAAAAAAAAATTTCTAAACCTATTGCACTATTTGGCTAGTGTAGTCTTTTGACAATTTGCCAATTCAATATCCGGCCAATTAAGACCAAAAATCACTAATGTGTATAATTTTTTTTTTTTTTATTTTCTTTGCAATTTTATTTACTTTTCATTGTGGCCACCCACACAAGCCCTTGCCTAACCTGGTGAGGGATGGCCCTCGCCTGGCCATGGAATGGAGCCCATGTCAATTATACACACGCTCAAACAATTTACAGATGTGTCACGTTTAATACGATCTTTACATTATGTCAACTTCTTTATTTTAAAGAAGGGCTTCTTCGCCTTTTTTTTTTCTTTTTTTTGGCTCAGACAAATTGAATCTAAGAAAAAAAAAATCAAGTATATTCTATGGATGGACCGAGGTGCAAAGTTTGTCAATGTCATCTTTCGTTATATCTTCATTAACGGTGGTGAATGATTGATGCTCCCTGTGTGAAACCCAGCTTAAACGTAATTTTCTTTGCATACACCAACAACCCCACCCCAAACAAAATCCTGGGGGGCGCCCCGGCGGGGGTTTTTGAGTGGGTCTCGCCTTGATTTTCTCCGTGTCCCCCTCTCTGTTTGCGCCTGGACCGGACCTTTCTCTTATCTCCTCTCTTTTCTAATTCATGTTTTTCCTTTTCTTTTACACTACCACTTTGACTATACCCTCCTCCTGTCCCCTCTCTGTCTCTCTTGTTTCCTTGCCTTGTGAGATTCCCTTTGAGAAACGGCACCATGCCACGCTTCCCTAGGATTCCACTTGGGATGATGGACAGCTTCAACCCAACGTTCAACACTCACTCACTCATATCACCAGACCAAATCCAACGTACTCATCAAAAGCACTCGTCTACCCCCCACCCCTAACGGCCTCCTCTGTTCTCAATGAAATGCTTTGTTCTCAAGCAATTTAGAAAAAAGATCCACTTGGCCCATGTCCATCTCTATCTTTTTTTCCTTACTTTGTGAGATTTCTTTTGAGAAACAGCAGCATGCCCTGCTTTCCTAGGATTCCACTTGGGATGATGGACAGCTTCAACCCAACGTTCAACTGTCTCACTCACTCACTCATATCTACAGACCAGATCCAACGTACTCTTCAAAAGCACTCATCTGCCCCCCCCCCTAATGGCCCCCTTTGTTCCCAAGTGAAATTTTGTCTTCACTACTTAGGATGGAATACCCCCGAAGTTTTACGTCCCGGAGTTTGAATGAAACAGTTTAAGGACGTACTCAAGTCCACTTATCCCATCTCCGTCTCTCTTTTTTCCTTATGTTGTGAGATTCCTTTTGAGAAATAGCACCATGCCATGCTTCCCTAAGATTCCACTTGGGATCATGGACAACTTCAACCCAACGTTCAACTCTCTAGCTCACTCACTCACTCATTCATTCATGTCATTAGACAAATCCAACATACCCTTCAAAAGCACTCATCTACCCCCACCCCTATTGGCCTCCTTTGTTCCTAAGTGAAATTTTGTCCTCACTATTTAGGATGGAATACTCCTGAAGTTTTACGTCCCAAAGTTTAAACGAAGCAGTTTAAGAACACACTCAGGTTCACTTATCCCATCTCCGTCTCTCTTTTTTCCTTACTCTGTGAGATTCCTTTCGAGAAACATGCCACGTTTTGCTGGGATTCCACTTGGGATGATGGACAATTTCACTCACTCACTCACTATTACTAGACCAGATCCAACATATCCTTCCAAGGCACTCATATTCTTACCCAGGTTCATTCACCCTCGACTCCTTCCTTTTCTCTCTTCCCATCACCCCCATAATCCTCCCTCCTCCTCCTTCGCCGTTGCCATTTATCGCTGCCATCATCAACCTTCCCAGGCATCCGAGAGGAAAAGTACCAAAATAGTTCTAAACCTTTTCCATTAGTATTAAGTTAGTTCTAAACTTTTCAATTTGACCAATTTAGTCCTAAACATTTTCACATTGATACCAATTCAATTATTCCGGCTAATTTAAGCTAGAAATTGATGATGTGGCTATCGGCAATCTTATGTGGCGCCACATGGACAAATTTTATAATTTTTTTATATTTTTCAAATTTTTTAAAATAATTTTTTCTTTTTTTCCTTTTTTTTCTCTTTTTTTTTTTCTCCTTTCTCTTTACCCCTTGGCCGACGAGGTCGCCGACCGACCATCGTCAGCCACAAGCTAGTCGAGGTGAGGGCCCCCATGCCCTCGCCGGCCACAGGGGAGGGCGTTGACCCCGACCCAGATCCAAGTGAGGGCCCAAACCCTCACCCTTGCTCAATGAGGGCCGCCGCACCCTCATTAGCCTCAAGAGAGGGCGCAAAGGCCCATGCTCGTGGCAGGCGAGAGCCGCAATGCCTCAAGCGAGGCCATCGTGGCCCTCACCTGGATCTAGGCGAGGGTCACCACGATCTTGCCGGCCAATGGATGAGGGTTTTAGCCCTCACTTGGATCTAGGCAAGGCTCGACGCCCTCACCAATGGCCGGCGAGGGCGCAGTGACCCTCACCAATGGCCAGCAAGGTCGTGGGGGCCCTCGCCCCGATCAGCTTGTGACTGGCGATGGTCGGCCGTCGACCTCGCCGACCAAGGGGTAAGGAGAAAGGGAAAAGAAAAAGAGAAAATTAATAATTTAAAAAATCTGAAAAATATATTTAAAAAATTATAAAATTTGTCCACGCAATGCCACATAAGACCGCTGGTAGCTATGTTAGCAATTTTTAGCTTAAATTAGTTGGATTAACTGAATTGGTACCAATGTAAAAAGGTTCAAGACTAAATTGTTTAATTGAAAAGTTTAAACCGAATCTGTTTCCCACATCCAAGGGGTTAGCTTTTGGTCCCCCGCGCACCTTAGCAGGAATAGTGCAGGTGATTAGCTCCCTCTCAACTTCACTTTGTCCATTCCCACATGAAGGGGCAAAAAAAAATACACTCGTGCAGTAACAAGCATTAGATGGTCCTTATTATTAAAAAAAAAAAATCTTTGATTATGTTCAAGTTTTTTACTAGACCCATATTTTTCCTAGAAACTATGTCCTTTATCAGTGTAAAGAATTCTCTACACAATCACGTTGCGTAAAAATTCTTATACCAATAATCGACTTGATATTTATCCATGCATTTTCATACACGTGCTGTAGAATCAGGAGAGAACCAATTTCTAACTCTTAAATAAGTATGTTTTGACAAGACATTACCCAACATCCAAACTAAATCCAATATCTATCACCACATTCAATAGCAACTTACTAAAAGAATACTTTTATGACATTTACACTCGAACAATTTACAGACATACCGTGCTCAATACGATCAGCACATTATGTCGACTACTTTATTTTGTGGAAGGGCTTCTTCGCCCTTTTCTTTATTTACACAGGTCAGACAAATTGAATCTAAGCCAAAAAAAAAAAAAAAAAAAAAAAAAAAAAAAACAAATATAACTCTATGGATGGACCGAGGTACAAAAAATTTTAAATGCCATCTTTCATTTTATCCTCTATATAAATGGCGATTGATTGCGGCTCACCGTGTAAAGCCCAGCTTAAAACGTAAGCTTCTTTGCTTAATCTCCGCTAAAAAGGTTCCAAAAATTGGTCCCCCCCGGTCTCCTTTTTTGACCGGGTCGCCTTGATTTTCTTTTCGCACCGCCCCCTGTCAGTGCTGTCACCATCACCCTCCTCCTTCCGTCTCTCTCTGCTTTTTGCTCGTTGCTCTGAGAAACGGCAACATGCTCTGCCTCTCTAGGATTCCACTTGTGATGATGGCCAGCTTCCACCCAACTTGCAGCTCTCTCACTCACTCTCACTCGCTCGCTCACGTCACCACCGGACCAGATCAAACGTACCCTTCAAAAAGCACTTTCCTCTCTTCCCATCACTCCATGCTCCGCCTCCTCCTCCTTCATCGCCCATTGCCATTATATATAATCGGCTCCCGCCACACTCACCTTAGCAGGAGCAGTGCAGGTAATTCGCTCCCTCTGGAACTGGCATTCAACTTTCTTTTTCTTCTTAGTTAACCTTCATTCTAACTCTATTTTTGCTCTCTTGATCCCGTTTGGCTCTTTTAGGCGGGTGGATGCTAATTAAAGACCAGCTCAAGCACACCAGTCCAGGAGAGTGCAAAAGGGTTCAAGAGAGAGAAAATGTTGGCCTACATCACCATCACTGTATTCGCAATATTGTTGCGACCCACAGGGGATGTGGTAAGACAGGAAGATCTCAAACCTGGAGATCACATCTATACTTATCGGCGATATGGATTGTACACCCATCATGGTTAGTCATTCATCACCCTCTTCTTTCTTTTCCAGCATCATTATCGTTTTTCTTGAACATGGATATCTTCATATGTAGCTCGACTAAATTTTCCTTTATTATCTTATGTTGGCCCAAACAACAGTAGTTGCATAGCTTCAGAGATAAAGCCTCTCCTCCAACGGTCCTCTGCTACCGTCGCACGTTCCAACCGCTCCCCATCGCGGGCCCCTCTCCTCAGCTGTCCAGATGTTCGAAAATGCCAGAGAGAGAATCTGACTGAGCTGTGCTTCATTTCTTTCTTTCCGGTCACCAATTCATTTCAAGCTTCGCCGTTATACTTCTCAGCATTTTCAGCTTCGACCATCTCCATCTCCAGCGACTCTCCATCTTAGACTCTTCATGTTGGCCTCTCCGCTTCCCTACTTTGTTGGTGTCGACGAGTTGTTTCGACAGAATGCCAGAAAGACGGTAAGATTGAAGTTCTCCTCCAGTCCACAGCGCCACCATTCCTTCTGGTAGCTGTTCAAGGTCCAGGTTTTCAAGCGCATCAACCCAGCATCCCCCCCTCCCCCCAGGGGGTGGGTTGCCAACAATGATCCATCACGCGGGACATAGATCCGACAACAATGTTATGAATGCAGCATGGCAAAGCAAGTGTTCAAAGTCGTCGTCGTCGTCAGGAAACAAGCTTGTTGCTGTTCCTCCCCCTGAGGCTTTAGCCGAGGGTAAAACACATTTTGAAAATTGTCTTGTTGGATATTTCCTTGCTGCCAATGCATCATTCTACTCAGTGAAAGGTATTTTGGAGAAATTGTGGTGATTCTACAGTAACTATTTAGTCCATGTGGAATGATTTGGACAACCGATTCTTTTTCTCTTGCACATACTCATTGTTGGTTATAACAGGAATCTACATCGGTGAGGGCTACGTGATTCACTTAACAAGGACAGGAGTTGAGGAGACGAGTCTCCATCGCTTCCAGCAAGAAGGCGGGAACCTCTATTCCCTCCGCTTATATGCATATGGGCGGCCGCAACTTGGGTATTGGCTGACGAGATGGGGGACTTGCACCACCTTACCCGAAACCAAATTGCCCCTGGAAGTTGTGAACAAGGCTCGCGAGCTTCATGAGCACGATAGTTTCGGCAAGTACGACCTCATCAATAACAACTGTGAGCATTTCGCCTCGTTTTGCCGGACCGGCATACGGGCAAGTGCACAGACAGCATTGGTCAGTGCTTGTCTGCAGAAGATCAGTGAAGTCAAAGGATGGTTCATGAAGCTTCTGCAGGGTAAGTTCGAGTGACTCAAAATTTCCACGAATCTTTCCTTCCGTCTTTCTTTTTACAAGCAACTATTTTCATCTGTTTGAGAGTCATTGTCTGTCATCCAGCAGTGAAAGGAATGAAACTTCAGTTTTGTATATCCACTTTTGAACTGGAATAGGCAGCGAGAGACATGCGCATGTGCACAGAGGAAGAACTGAGATAAGAAAATGTATGTAAGCCGCAAAGCTATGTTCATAACAGTTGATGTGCCTGGAAATATGTGAGGATTTCTGTCTGTTGGTGCTCGGTCCTCCTAGTTAGACTCGCCATAAGAAGGTAACATCTAATCCTGAATGCATTTCTTACATTCAAATCAATTCACTTTGGTGCATGTTGGATACATTCTTTTGGCATTCGAGAAATAATGGGAGAAACAAAACAACAGTGAAATCGCACTAGACTATCAAAAAGGGTTTGTTCCACAAGTGCACAATCTTTTCCTTCTCAGCGACCTCTCTCTCTCTTGACAATATTGTCATATATTTTGTTGTTCTTGCTTGGCCACCATTACCATTTACTTTAAAGCATGAAATGAATGACCTTGTTTTTCTTCACGGTGATCTCTCTCTCTCTCTCTCTCCCTCCCTCCCTCCCCAACAAGGTTCCAATTATATAACAGGAATTGGGTGGCCACATACAGCAGAGAGTTTAAGTTAGATTGGTGTACTGTTGACGTGGTCTGCACTGTTAACAAAGACACTAGCAGATTTACTTCTATCCTTCCTGAAATAGTTGGACAAAAAGAAAAGTTTGAATCGGTCCAACTCGGTGGCTTTATAATAAAAATAAAGTTAAATTAAAAGGGAGAAACTTCCTCAATCAATGAACAATCTCCTCACTTCACACACACAAATACCATCTGTAGCATAGCGTAAGTGCCAACAAGTTCTATAACATTACTGATAAGTCATTCTGTTCATAGCTGATAGCCAAAGCCTCCAAATTAAGTTCCATCAAGTTAAGAAGTACAACTTTGAGCACACCCTATCTATATGAAGCTATCGAGAAATTGTCTGAAGTTATTTTCTGAGAAGGGCATAAGGAAGGTGCTCTCTTTTATACTGCACATGCTCATTATTGATTACAACAGGAATCTACATTGGAGAAGGCTGCGTAATTCACATCACACGAATAAGAGTTGACAAGACGAGTCTCAATTGCTTGTGGCAAGAAGGCAAGAACTCTATTTCCTCCCTTATATGCATATGGGTGGGCCACAACTTGGGCATTGGCTGACAAGGGTGGGGGACTTGCACCACCCAGGAAGTCATGAACAAGGCTGGCAAGCTCCATGAGCACGATAGTTTCGGCAAGTACGACCTCATCAATAACAACTATGAGCATTTCACCTCGTTTTGCTAGTCCGGCATATGGGTAAGTGCTAAGACAGCATTGGTCAGTGCTTGTCCGCAGAAGATCAGTGAAGTCGAAGAATGGTTTATGAAGTTTCTGTAGATGACGTAAGTTTGAGTGACTCAAAAATTCCACGAATCTTCCCGTCCCAATCTGTCTTTTTACTAGCAATTATATTCATCCGTTTGAGAGTCATTGTCTGTTGTCCAGCAGTAAAAGGAATGAAACTTTAGTTTTTTATATCCAGCTTTGGACTGGAATGGGCAGTGAGAGACATGCACACTTGGCGTGGAGGAAGAACTGAGGTAAGAAAATATATGTGAGCCGCAAAACTATGTTCATTATTATTTTGATGTGCCTGGAAATATGTTAGGACTTTTGTCTGTTGGTGCTCGGTCCTCCTAGTTAGACTTGCCAAAAGAAGGCAATATCTAATCCTGAATGAATTTCTGGCATTAAAATCACTTCACTTTGGTGCATATTGGATACATACTTTTGGCATTTGAGAAACAATTGGAGAAACGAGACAACAGTGAAATCACACTAGACTATCAAAAAGAGTGTTCCACAAAGTACACAATATTTTCCTTGTCAGCGACCTCTCTCTCGACAATATTGTCATTTATTTTGTTGTTCTTGTAGCATAGAACGTTACAGAGAAGTCATTCTGTTCATCTCTTTTAACTAAGATAGCTGATAGCCAAAACTTCCAAATTAAGTTCCATCATGTTTAGAAGTACGACATCTAGCACACTCTATCTAAATGAAGCTATCGAGAAATTGTCTGAAGTTCTTTTCTGACAAGGGCGTAAGGAAGGTTCTCTTTTACCTCAAACTATTTACAAGAAGGAAAAACCAATTCGAAAGGATTTTAGTTATTATGTGCAAAATGTATTTGCTTCATTCAGATAATCTGGCAGAATGGTTGTTCCGAAGGAACAAGGCACATCGTAAGATAGGTCAAGCATTTCTTTTTAGCACAAAGCCACATATACGGAGTTCACTCTAAACCCATTTCTCAAATTTATGGATCACAATCCACAAAGCAATCTGTGCTGCTAATTGCTATGAAAATTTGAACATTTAGTTGATGCTTATATAATCGAATAGGCCAAATGAGGTTCACCTGGGAATGTGTAAATAGTGACTGCTCTATTTATGACTTCAAACAGACCAATTCCCTGCCGGTGAACAAACCGATCATACATAGTGTTCAGGTGCTGATCATACCTCCTTATGACCACGAAAATTGTCAAGGGCAGTCAAATGGTCCTAATTTGTGACCGAGCTGTCCACTCTCTTGTCTCGTGCAAGTACAAATATGCCATCCTTGTCTTGTTCATATAGAAAGATCCTCCAGGTTAGGCATTCTTAATATGTAATTGACCACATCGACTCTTCCACCTATAACAGCAGGCATGAAGAGCTGTTTGCCCTTTGTTTTTGAATATGTCCCAAGCAAGAGGAAAAAATCTTATCAGCTCATCAACGACATTGACGTGGCCTTGAAATGCTGCGATATAAACATCTTTGTTTAATGTCACAGGAACAGCTGAAATGCTTCAATTCCACCAAAGCAAGCAGCATAATGAAGACGAGTCCGCCAAATCTCATCTCCATCTCTTATCATTTGCGGCTTCCTCTCAATGAGTATGACCAAGAAACCTTCGCAAGTGCAATATTATGAGAGTCGTGAGAACAATTAAGACAGTTATCAGCACCTTCAGAATGAATTTTGATATATGAGATGCATTTTTTGTTGAAGTTTTCCTTTTAATCGCCACCCAAGGGTGAAATATGGCATGGTTATCCCAAAGTTTCTCCACTAATGTTGCAGAACACACCATAGAAACAAACTAATTTCCATCCAGTAGAACGTAGATATCCATGAAGTCGATCAAGAAGAAGCTTCCTCTTCTTTTCAGTAAATCGTCTGCCCTGCTAAGGTCGATGCTTTTTCATCAGAGTCGATCAATTTGGAAAGATCATGCCAATTCTATTTGATGGAGATGTCAATGTCTATGGAGGGTTTTGCATCGCACTCCGTGTTAATTCTTTTCTCTGAGGCTTCTCGCTTTGCTATCCAACAATCGAGTAACGAGTATTTCATGGAAGTAGTTTTCTATCAGCTTAGCTGGCAATAGTCCTATGAAGCCAAGAGGAGAATTGATTCCATTATCAGATTTAGTGTGGTTAAGTCGGGTTTTTGCTTTCTTGCAGTGTATCCATCCATTCACAAACATTCCCAAAGCAGCAGCACGAAATGAAAAGGTACTATTAGACCAAAAGAAATTATTTCATTTCCATGACACAATCGATTGCTTTCCTGATATTTTATAGACGGCAAGAGATCGAGGGAAGACCGGCACCGATCTTAGGCTCACCTGAAACATTCGGACATCTTGGCTAAGCAGCTTTCTTAACTGCTGACTGAAGGTGACGGGCTTTTCTCTGAATGCCCTACGAATCTAACTGTCTTAACACCTTCGAAACGTACGTCCTCTGAGATCGCTACACTTAAGACTTCCGAAGCTTTAGACCTAGACGGTTACCACTTAAACAAGCCTAGGGATGAGCATCACCGGCTCAATCCTATCGGTCCCGGTCCAGTTCTCAGGAAAATTAGGTCGATCCTCGGTCCTGGAACTCTTGGACTCTGC
The DNA here is from genome assembly GCA_017140185.1 of Eucalyptus polyanthemos subsp. polyanthemos. NCBI lineage: Eukaryota > Viridiplantae > Streptophyta > Magnoliopsida > Myrtales > Myrtaceae > Eucalyptus > Eucalyptus polyanthemos. The sequence goes on from CM029464.1 coordinate 54,066,340, forward strand.
ACTGTGCGGGTTGGTTCTCAGTCATAGGAATTTAGGGTTTGATCCAACTCAAATAAAACCTGTAGATATTATATATTATATATAATATATATAATTATTAGATATTATATATTTCATATGTTATATATTATGTTCTTTTATCTATTTAAAGTCTACAACCTAACTTAACGTTAATGGCATTAACAAGTTCTTCAACATTTTGTTATGTTCTCTTCTTTCTCTTTTATCTTTGCCATGTAAATCCCAAAGAATAAAGCCTTAATTAGAAATTTAGAAACCCTCTTCATGAGCAACACTCGACGGTCGCCGCCCCCCCCCCCCAACTCATCGCTTGCCGCTTGCCTCTCTCCCACTCATTGCTCACCACTCGATTGCTCACCACTCGCCCCTCGCGTGGCTCGCGCTATTACTTTGAAAATCATAGGCTATAAAAGGTCAATTAGCACTATGTCAGCCAGAGAAAAAAACCCTTCCCAATGGCTGCTTCAAGTCATTTGTGTCATTCATTACGTGGCAGTAGAGGCACTTTCTCTAAGAGGCCTTTTCGGCATTTTCAAATCCAAAATTTAAAGCAATTGCAAGACTAACGTACCTCAGTTGATTCCAAATCTATGAAGACATTAAAACTAAGACCTTGAAAAATAAGTTGGGTAAAAGAATAGTTGAATACTTCAAGAAATTTATTTTAAAAAAAAAAGTTTCAAGAACAGTTTCAAAGCCATAGAAGGAAAAAATCTTCTGAGCCGAATCAAATATGAAAGTAATTGAGTGATGAATTTAACATTTGAGTCGACCTGGTCAATCCACTTTTCAACCATAATAAAAGATTCTAATGATAAGGATTGGGAATCAAATTGATCCTTCATGGTGGAAACGAATCAATTCAATTAGTGGGTCTATTATGAAGTCTATTAGCTCTGGAGGAAGTTCTGTACTAAAAAAGAACAAATCATTAGTGTTACTTAACGTTTCATCCTCATTGGTACAAGTTTCAACGGCACATATAATTTTCTCCAATAATTCATATTCAAGGAAGAAGACGGTTTCGAGATCATCATCATTAAGATAAATTTCAATTTTTTTCTCAAGTTTCTCAATCATCTCAACATACTTTATTTTTCTTAAGCCATCTCAAGACAAATAACCAATCCGTCTTCACCCCCCCCCCCCAATCATAATTACTCTCCACAAGAGTTAAATTCTCAGTAAATTCAGCCCCTTCAAAAATTTGAATCCACCATCACTTTTCCTATGTGAGCGAAATGAAAGAAGGAGAAAAACCAATTCAAAAGCACTCGTCTAAACCCCCCTAATGGCCCCCTATGTTTCCAAGTGAAATTTTGTCTTCCCTACTTAGGATGGAATACTCCCGAAATTTTAGTCTAAAAATTCAAATAAAGCAGTTTAATGAGGCAGAAGTACACCCAAGTGCCAAAACTTGGCACGGATGGACACTTAAGTGTCAAAACTTTGGAAAAGTACACTTAAATGCCAAAATCGGAAGTAAAATAGATCATTTAAGTGTCAATCCAGCCAAAATCCGGCCAAATTGCTAATGTGATAATTTTCCGACGAGGTGAATACAAAACGGTGTCGTTTTGCACGCTGACGCGGCGAGAAAATGCAAAAACGATGTTGCTTTTGTTTTTGATGTGTAATTAATTAATATAAAAATTAATTAAATTTAATTTAAAACTAAATCTATTTAAAATATTCTAAAAAAAATAACTTAAAATTCAAAAAAAAAAAAGGGGCCGAACGAAGGCAGCCGAGCGCTGAGCCCTTGTCACTGCCGCCTCCTCGCCGCCGCTGGGAAGGGCCGGTGATGGAGGGTCAGCCGAGGTTGCCGACCCTTGGCCGACCGATGGCAAGGGCTGCGACCCTCACCCGCCTCCCCACCATCGCCGAGAAGGGCCAATGATGGTGTGGGGAGCATCGGTCGAGGTCGCTAGGCCCTAGCCAGGGGCCGGCAATGCTGGCCGATCAGCAATGAGGGCCTGCAAGCCCTTGTTGGCCCCTGGCAGATCGGCGACGAGGGCTCGCAAGCCCTCACCCAGACTTGGGGCGAGGGTCGCAGCCCTTGTTGCCGGTTGGCCAGGGGCCAGCAACCCTGGTTGACCCTCCCCCCTTCGTCGCCAACCCTTCCCGGCGGCGGCAGGGAGGCGGTAGCAAAGAGGGCTCAACTCTCGACCGCCTTCGTTCGCCACCCCCCCCCTTTTTTTAGAATTTTAAGTTTTTTATTTTTTAGAATATTTTAAATAAATTTAGTTTTAAATTAAATTTAATTAATTTTTATATTAATTAATTATACATCATAGACAAAGCGACATCGTTTTTGTATTTTCTCGCCACGTTAGCCTACAAAACGATGTCATTTTGCACTCACCACGTCAAAAAATTGCGACGTCAACAATTTGGTCGGAGTCCCCATTCATAGGTCCGAGATCCACGTCTATGAATCTCCATAGGGCCCTCTTATCTCTTCCTTCTCCAAGCTCGGGTTCTGGAAGAAGGAGAAGAGGGAACCGACTTCTTTTAAAGATTCCAATCTAGAAAAAGAATTTAGATCTTGTACTTTTGTTGTATCAATTATCAACAAGTCTATAAGTAAGATATCTAGCATCTGATGTTCGCATGTAGGAAACTACCACCCATATGATCCGCTTTCTGCCCGCAGTAGTATCCACAACTCCTTTGCAGGTCTATCATCCTAAAATTAGGATTCATTTCTTGTCACAAAAACTACAACCTTTGTAAGATTCAAAAGGCAAACAGCCTCCTCCCCCTCCCAAAAAAAAAAAAAAAAGATCTTGTTCATCTATCTCTTGTCTATCTCTCATGGATTCTATCTATGGAAAAAGTCAAAAGACTTCATTTTTGGGTTTCTCGAAAGCTCCATGGTACTTAAGTGATCCATTTTACTCCGATTTTGATACTTAAGTGTATATTTCCAAAGTTTTGGCACTTAATGTCCTTCCTCCAGGTATCCATACCTCATTTAATAATGTACTCGGGTCCACCTGTCCCATCTCCATCTCTCTCTCTTTTCCTTACTTTGTAAGATTCCTTTTGAGAAACGGCACTATATGCTTCTCCAGGTTTTTCACTTGTGATGATGAAAAACTTCCACCTAACTTTCACTCTCTCACTCACTCACCCACGTCCCCAAATCAGACCCAAGGTACCCTTCAAAAGCACCTGTACTCTTACCCAGGTTCATTCGCCTCCACCTCTTTCCTCATTTTCCTCTCTTCCCATCGCTCCATAATCCTCCTCCTCCGCCGTTGCCATTTATCGCTGCCACCGTCAACCTTCCGAGGCATCCGAGGGGTTGGCTTCTGGCATGCGCGCAACTTAGCGGGAGTAGTGCAGGTGATTAGCTCCCTCTGGACTTCACTTCGTCCATTTCCACATGAAGAGAAAAAAAACATACGCTAACAAGCATTAGATGGTCCTTATAAAAAATTCTTGGACTATGTTCTAGATTTTTACTAGGTTCGTTTTTTTTTCTATAAATTATGTCCGTTATTAGTGTAAAGAAATTTCTACACATTTTGCGTTGGATTGGGCAACATGTGTAAAAAGATTTACACCAATATTGCAATTTGATATTTATTCATGTATTTTCATACAAATATGAGCTGCAGAATCAAGGGAAGAATCAATATTGGAACTCTCAATAAGTATGTTTCGGCAAGACATTACCAAACATCCAAACTAAGGCTAATATTTTTTAGGACATTTATTAGCCACTTTCTAAAAGAATACTTTACGACATTTTGTAGTAGCCACGCTCGAACAGTTTACAGATATACCGTGCTCAAGACGATCAGCACATCGCATCGACTTTTAATCTTTTAGAAGGGCTTCTTCACCCTTTTCATTTTTTACATGGTCCGGACAAATTTATGGATGGGCTGAGGTACAAAAAATTGCCAATGCTATCTTTCATTATATCTTTCATATAAATGGTGATTGATTGCAGCGCACCACGTGAAATCCAGCTTAAAACGTAAGCTTCTTTGCTTAATCTCCGCTAAAAAGGTTCAAAAAGTTGGTCCCCCCATCTCTACTTTTTTTGACCGGGTCGCCTTGATTTTCTCTCTCTCTCTTTTTGCTCCTTCCCTTGCCTTGGGGAGATTCCATTGAGAAACGGCACAGTGCTCTGCTTCTCTAGCATTCCCCTTGTAAATTGTAATGATGGAAAGCTTCAACCCATACTTAAGTTCATTCCCACCTAAGACCAGCTCAAGCACCCCAGTCCAAGCGAGTGCAAAAGGGTCCAAGAGAAAGAAAATGTCAGTTCACATCATCATCACTGTATTCGCAATATTGTTGCGACCCACAGGGGATGTGGTAAGACAGGAAGATCTCAAACCCGGAGATCACATCTATACTTGTCGGCTGTATGGCCTATACACCCACCATGGTTAGTTATTCATCCTCCTCTTCTTCCTCCTTTTCCAGCATCATTATCATTTTTCTTGAGCATGGATACCATCTTCATATGTGGCTCGACTGAATTTTCCTTTATTATCTTATGTTTTTAGCCCAAGATCAGTAGTTGCATGGCTTCAGAGATAAAGCTTCTCCTCCACCGGTCCTCCGCCACCGTCGCACGTTCCGGCTGCTCCCCTCCGGCCGCCCCCTCGTCGGCCCTCTCTCAGTTGTTCTGGTGTTCAACGAAATGCCAGATAGAGAGAACCTGACTGAGCCGTGCTTCATTTCTTTCTTTCCTGTCGCTAATCCATATCAAGCTTCGCCGTTATACTTCTCAGCAGTTCCAGCTTCGACCATCTCCATCTCCAGCGAATCTCCATCTTAGACTCTTCACCTCGGCCTCTCCGCTTTGCTACTTTGTTGGTGTTGATAAGGTCTTCGACAAAATGCCAGAAAGACGGTAAGATTGAAGTTCTCCTCCAGTCCATAGCGCCACCGTTCCTTCTGGTAGGTGTTCATGGTCCAGGTTTTCGAGCGCATCAACCCCGCATCTTCCCCTCCTCTGCCAACAACAATCCATCACGCGGGACATAGAGCCGACAACGATGGTACGAACGCAGCATGGGAAAGCAAGTGTCCAAAGTCGTCGTCATCGGGAAACAAGCATGTCGCTGTCCCTCCCCCTGAGGCTTTTTAGTTGAGGGTAAAACACATTTTGAAAATTGTCTTGTTGGATATTTCCTTGCTGCCAATGCATCATTCTACTCAGTGAAAAGTTTTTTGGAGAAATTGTGGTGATTCTACAGTAACTGTTTAGTACATGTGGAATGATTTGGACAATCGATTCTTTTTCTACATTGCACATACTCATTATTGATTATAACAGGAATCTACGTTGGAGGGGGTTACATGATTCACCTAACACGAACAGGAGTTGAGGAGACGAGTCTCTATCGCTTCCGGCAAGAAGGCAAGAACCTCTATTCCCTCCGCTTATATGCATATGGGCGGGCACAACTTGGGTATTGGCTGACGAGATGGGGGACTTGCACCACCTTACCCGAAACCAAATCGCCCCAGGAAGTCGTGAACAAGGCTCACGAGCTTCATGAGCACGATAGTTTCGGCAAGTACAACCTCATCAATAACAACTGTAAGCATTTTGCCTCGTTTTGCCGGACCGGCATATGGGCAAGCACTCAGACAGCATTGGTCGAAGAATGGTTCATGAAGTTTCTGCATATGAAAGTAAGTTCGAGAAAAATTTCCAAGAATCTTTCCTTCCCTATCTGTCTTTTTACTAGCAACTATCTTCATCTGTTTGAGAGTCATTGTCTATTATCCAGCAGTAAAAGGAATGAAACTTTAGTTTTGTATATCCAGTTTTGGACTGGAATGGGCGGCGAGAGACATGCACACGTGCACAGAGGAAGAACTGAGATAAGAAAATGTATGTAAGCCGCAAAGCTATGTTCATTGTTATTTGACCAAATTACATGTCTTGTTCAATTGGAATGGACAACTGGGCAGCTCTTTACTTTAAATGACTCAATCAGTAACCCAACCCTGTCCCAGAGCTCAAAAATAACGACGAGAATGGACCGAACAGCGTAACTCTTCCTGGAGATTGGTGTCGGGCCGAGTGCCACATGAACAAATTCTTGACAGCAATAGGAATGAGCTTTTGCTGACGTTCAAAGCCTGAGCATGAAGAGAAACAAAAGATCCCTTACTCCTGAAGAGCTACGGACTTCTTTTGGTAAACCTCAGATTACTAACAAAATTGAGGATTAGCCATTGAAATCGAAAAACCGTTCCCCTCTTAAAGAAAATGTAATCACAACATCTCAATTTAGAAGTTGATGCACCCAATGATAGATACATACCAATATTCCAAAGAGCTTACAAGAAAACAAACACCTAGTTACTACCGGGTACAATGGAAAAGAACATTCAACATTCAAAGCCCAAGATTAATCCCAAGAAGCAACAGACTTTGATCCCATCACATGAAGTCCAAACAACATAACAAATAAATTCAAGCATTCGGTAGTATTCTATTGACACTGGCAGCTTCTATTGATTCTAGTACTTCCACGACTTCAGACATGGAAGGGCGCAGCTTACGAGTTAGATTGAGGCATATTAAAGCTAGTTGTGCTATTTGGAATGCAAATTCTTCACAATGTTCACCCTTCAATCTCGAGTCCATTATAGTACTCAGTTTTCCCTCACTGTGTAAGTGTGGTAGGGCCCACTTCACTAAAGTAGCCAGGCCCGTTGGAGACCGTGGGTTACGCGCCCTCACACCTGTTAGTATCTCAAGCAGCACAACGCCGAAACTATAAACATCACTCTTTACAGTGAGATGCCCTGTAAAATCCAAGAGCCATATGTGATGTTGCAGCGAAACGTGGGAAAATAACTTCCCCATATTACTGTCAAAATTCAAGATCGAGCAACAGTCAGCACTAAGTCACCAAAAAGCACTTTACAATGGAAAAATTACCGGTTGTTTTGTATTCAGGGGCAGCATAGCCATCGGTACCAATAAACTGTGTTGAAACATGTGTCTTGTCGTCTAGAGGACCAGACCTCACCAATCCAAAGTCCGAGAGTTTGGCCGTGTAAGACTGCAGAAGAACCTGACAGTGGATTAGACTCGGTTTCCAGCCTAAATATCAATTGCAAACTCTAGTAAATCTGGCTAAAAACAAAATGGAGATATCTAAAAGCAACTGGGGACTGGTTAAGGGTCTTGTCTCGGGTTCTGAACTTAACATCAAATCTAAGAATGATAAATTTGCAATCTACTATAACCCGTCCATCAGTTGAGCAAAGGCAAACATAGGATCTCCGCTCGCTATTATGACTCTTTTCTCATGGTTAGAGGACAAAATATCAAGTCTTCAAAGGGAGATACGAGGCATTTTAACGTTATCATTATCCTTCTCCCAAAGAATTTGACTAGAATGATAATAGTGTTCATATGAATTTTGTGATACAGGACCATAATCATTCAAGGAGGATAAATAATAACCCCATCTAGCAAAATATTTGCACTTTTAAAATCCCTGTGTATCATGTTAGAACTGTGCAAGAAGGCCAAGCCTTTGGCAGCTCCAACCGCAATCTTGAGGCGTACATTCCATGAAAGATGATCTGTAGAGCCCTCTGTACCAGAGTAATGAAAATGTAAAATGTAAGTAATTCATAAAAGCAAATACGTGTTCAAACCAGCCTGAAATTTGAAATTAGCACATGCATCGACTATGACTATAAACTAATCAAGAAGATATGCTAAACAATTGGCATCCTTAAGGAGACTTTTCCGAAACTTACAGAGTGGTTAGACCACTTACTTCCGAATAGCTGGTTTTCCAAACTGCCCATTGGCATGAACTCATAAACAAGAGCTAAATTTTCATCGTCGTGACAAAATCCCAGGAGAATGATAAGGTTAGGGTGAGATATCCTTCCAATAAAGGCTATCTCCCTCTGCACGAAAATAAGCAAAAGAGTCTCACGCATGGTCAGTAGTAAAAGATATGAAAGAAATGGAAGCCCCCACACTAAACTAGGTAGATGTTTTTCTCCTGAAGCTTCAAATGGTCAAAGAAACGAAACAAGCACAATGGAATAGTTGATATCGAAACAAAAGGTACGTAATGGGAACTGAGACCTAATTTCCAATGAAATGTTCAGTTTAACTAGTAGTTTAACTGAAGACTCACGGTCATTGTGCATCCTGTAATATAAAATACGTATCAATATTAGTAAAATTTACTTCAAGTCATACTAGCTCCGTAGAAAATATCTAGTTCGCATGAACCAGTAGTAGCTATGTAGAATCATTGCAATTTGCGACTGAAAACCGTTTATAATTTGCGACAAACTGATGACTTTATCTTATAGTGGTGTGTCCACCCTTTATGGTTTGATCAACCTTGCAATTTGTTTCAGTTCTTGAATATAGAAGCAGAATTCGCTCGAAGGAAGAACAAAACGAGTTCACTATGAAAAGAACCGCATTGCATTAGTCAAAGAAGGTTAGAAAGATGAAGTTGCCTAGGGGCTATGATCACATCGAAAAGGTTGATCATTACATGGATGGAAGACTCTGAACTTATATTTGCGCAATTTCTCCTTGCAATCGAATGGCACTTACTAGGTTCTTCCATTAGTTAACATCATACAAGCCAATGGCTACACGCGCGCGGGGCATGGGTTTACTAAGTCAATTACAAAATATCAGAAATGCAAAAAAAAAAAGTTCATCACCGCTAACTAAATGGAGCCCTAAAATATATTTTGTCGAGGACCATAGTCACCAAATAATCTCAAGAACAAAACCAAAAGCAAAATCGCTTCTTAGGTTCTTCTTGTACTTCATTTAAATTCAAATAATGCGCATTATGTCCACTCAAGTGGGGGTTAGATAACTGAAAACTTCACGAGGATCGTGAACATACGTTTAGGTAAGATCACCACACAATTAACACTACTCAGTCAGGCACCAACAATAGTGTTGCTGCCACCCACTGCCATCAATTTGCACCCTAACAAAGCCGATAAGGCAATCAATGAACTCTCAGAATTATCTGATATCTCTATAACCAAAATCAGATGCAATCCTACAAGCGCCCTTTCAGAAACAAAATTGGAAGGCAGGGCCACCGCTTATAGAAATCCTGGGATAATCAACTTCAAATACATTTGGATTTGCGTTTATATAGCCATATAAATTCAGGTTGTCTAGTATTTCTACTTCTACCATCTTCACAATGAGGATATTTATTGACATAACTGAGTTGGGCATGACAAGCTCCCATCCGTAAAAGTACCAAAAAAGTCTTAAACATATTCATCGGTACTAATACAATCTTAAATCTTTCAATTAGACCAATTTATTCCTAAATTTCATATTGGTACCAATTCAATCCATCCGACTAATTTGGGCAAAAAATCAGTGACGTAGACACCAATGATCCTACATTGTATCGCCGGCACTAACTTAAATATTTTTAAAATATTATTTATTAAATTATTTTTTTTTATTTTTTTTTCCTTTTTTCTTATTGTTCCTTTTTCTTTTCTTTTCTTTGGACTGTGATCGGTACCAGCCATGACCGGCAACTAGCCACAGCAAGGGTTAGCAAGGGTGTCATGGCCCTCATAGGCCACGAGCAAGGGTGAGACCCTTGCGGCCCTCACCAAGTCTGGCAAGGGCTCAACCCTCACTAGATCTAGCGACAATGAGACCCTCGCAACTTGGGCAAGGGTGGCCCTTGCTTGACTAGGTGGGGGCAGCAAGGACTTGATGCCCTCTCATCAACCCCCACTTGTGGCCAATCGTCGACAATGGCTAGTACTGGCCACGATCCAAAGAAAAAAAAAAATAAAAAAATAAAAATTATTTTAAAATGTTGACGTCAGCGTTGGCGATACATAGGATCATCAGCATCCATGTCACATATTTTCGGCCTAAATTGTCGGATGAACTGTTGGTATCAATTTGAAAAGGTTTATAACTAAATTGGTTAAATTGAAAGATTTTGAATTGAATTAGTATTAATGCAATAGATTTAGAACTTTTTAGGTACTTATCCCAGCTCCCATTAGTACCATCATGCATTTGGGTTGCTTCGTTTTCGTAATTGACAAAGCAAAGTACTTGTATTCCGAGAAAGGAATTGAAGACGACTCAGTTCTTACCAGCCACTCTCTATACCCTTGAGCACCATCCGGGTTTAATATTTTCACAGCTATTATAGTTTCTGTCCTTCCAGACGGTTGCTTCCCATGAAGCGTCCCTTTATAGACACAACCAAATCCTCCCTCTCCAAGCAGCGCATCAGCTCGAAAATTTTTGGTTGCCTCTTTTAACTCTGCGAAACTAAAGACGGTCAAGCTGGGGTCTGCCTCAATCTTTCCATCTCCGAAGGCCTTTTTGTCGCGGGCAGCTAGCAAGTCATGGCTATTGCTGGCTGCAGAAGATGATGAAGTTGTGATCTTCCACTTCGCTCCTGTAGTTTCAAAAGAGAAAAAACAAAGAACACAGAAAATTGCTTCAGACGATAACAAGAAGAACATTAACGACTCCAATCTGAAGCACAAAGATTCATTTTATAGAGACTACATAGATGTAAAGATAAAGATCACTTTGGAAAAAATTTGAAGGGTACCTGATTTGAGATGACCAGCATGGCTAGGAGTAGGAAAGTCAGGGGTACCGAAGCACACCCCCATCTCTTTCTCTCTCTCTCTCTCAACAAGAACCTATGAAAACGGACACGTTGCTGGAGCTCTCTCTCTCTCAACGGTAATCTATGAAGCACGGACACATAGCTGAAGCTTCCATGTCGCACACGGCATGTTTTGATGTGTTATGTCGGATTTTTCGACACATGTTTAACTTTTCTCGACATGTTCCAACACATTGTGTCTAATACAAAGAATCGTTGAAGAAGATCATGGAGAGCGGAGGCGAGGTGAGAGAGCGGAGGTGAGGCTGTGACGTTAAGGGAGTGGCACAGGAAGTGCAAAGACTGAGCCACGACTGTGATGGAAGGCCAGAGGCAAAACGCGATGAGTGATTGTGATGAGGCGACCAGAGAGAACAGATATAGTGAGGGAGAGGGTCACGCCAGGAGGAGGCAAAGGGTTTGTGAGGGAGTAAACTCAACAAGTTAAAAATGGGATTTGATGGGACTTTGGCGTGATTATTTCTGTCTGGAGGGAAGGGAAGTGGATTGGACAAGAGGGAATAGTGGATTGGACAAGAGGTCACTTTTGAAGAAAGAAGCAAGGAGTTAGTGTGTACGGAAAGAAGAAACAAGGAAAAATTTGAGAAACAGGGAAGTGGAATAAATTTGGGGGTGGACCCCGGGGGATTTTTTTAATCAAAAAAATAAATAAAGGAGACTACAAAATCATTTCAAAAAATAAAAATATTGAATGTTGACTAATTATAAAAAAATCATACATTTATTTAAATAAATAAATTTTAATTTGTTGTTAGCCATTAGTTTCATCAATAATTTTTATTAGAGTTAGAAACATATCCCCAAACATGGATACACATTGTCTATGAATATCTTTCGAATTTCCTATAAATAAATTTAAATATTATTAGTATAAATTCATTGTAAGTACTTTTTTTATTTATTTAGTTGTGAATTTAAATTAAATTAATTAAAAATAAAAATATTTATTTAATATATAATATATCTCAACGTATCTAAATTTATTATTTTAAAAAAATAATTTATTGACATATCATAACGTGTTGTGTTGCGTATTATCTATCGCGCCGTGTGTCTGTACTACTGTCTTTCATCTCGCCTTTACAAAGTCTCATTTCCTTGGAAGTCACAGCAATCGACTTTTTCTTCCGTACAGACATGTCAAATCACCCAAAACGCACTCGATTCTGATATTTTCTGGCCCATCATTAACTCTCTACGGAAAATCAAACCTGGCTCCGCACATTGTTTTCACACTAGTTGATTTTCTCATTTTTCCATGGTGGATCCTGCGAATTTCCACAACAAATCCCTTCTCAGTGGAAAGTCGAATTTCCACACTCGTTGCCACTTTTACAAATAGAAAACAATTAAAGGAGAGAGAAAAAGAAAGTTCGTCAACGAGACACAAAAAATTAGATCTCTCTAATTTAAAATCTCACGTTATGTGCTTTGATAATCATTGACTTTTTTCCAAATTTGATTATACATGAGGGAAAGAAGAACCATGAAAAATTGCAAACTTGTTTTTAATAGTGTTTGACAGTTTCTTATAGGGGTAAGCGGTTCCAAGTTCCGGTTCGATTCCATCTGGAACCTAGAACCTACCCTCGGGTATAGGTTCCTCAAAATGAGGAACCTGGAACCTACCCGTCAGAACCGAGAACCTGGAACCTACCTTATCACATGTTCCAGGGTCAGTTCCAGGTTCCAACATGTTCCTTTTTTTCTTTTTTTGGTTATTTTTAGATTTGAACTATAACGTACGCGCACGTTACCAAAAAAAAAACTATAACATACACGCATACTACACGGTAACTTCCCACATCTTAGCAAACATACAAATGCCAACTATCAAGATTTTGGACATACACAATCAAAACTAATAAGAAGTTTCCAAAGAGAAAAGGAAATGCTTGATTAACTATAATTATTGTGCCCACATATGTCAATATATGTGCATTAAAGCTTAAATCGTCACATTTGCCATATGTCATGTGCCTTATCAGCTGAGTCAAATGAAAATGATAAAGCAAAATATACTAAAGAAATGAAAAACCAGAAGTGCCAACAAGATCTCAAATTTTCATCTACTCCTTAGTGTGAACTCTGCAACATTTCTTTATGATTCCTTTGGTACAGCAAAACCTTGCACAAACATGAATGAAAATCAGTGAAAATCCTAAGTAAAGACACAGAAAAAAAAAAATATAAATAATACTCCATGAAGTATGCCATTTTGTCCATCTAAAGGCCCTTAAATTTCTTGACAACATAGTTCAAAAATTCAATGTACATAAAAGGAGCTTGCATTAAGATTACGACAAATAAAGTTTTTTTTTTTTTGGTATTGGAGGAACCGGCTTGCAGCCGACAGCCACACCGTAAACCCCCAAGTGACACTTAAGCAGGAGGACCCACCACCCCTAAGTCACACTTAATACACCTAGCGCCTCCCCTAGGTTTTGAACCATTCACCTCTTCGTTGAGGATCATCAGAGTCTTATCCAGTGGAGCCACCGCGGTTCATCAATAAGCCAACAAAAAACATTACTTGACTTCTCAACCATTGGACCCATTGCAAATGCGACACCACCAACTTTATTTATCAACGATAATCTTCACATTAAGACCAACCATATCTATAAAAAAAAAAAAAAAAAAAAAAGATGAAGAGATTAAATAAAATATTCACTTCTTAGATATACAAAAAGAATTACAATATATAAAGATATAAGCATACACAACTCAAATTGTTCTGTGTTCTCAATACACTTTTCAACATCAAGTGGTACACGAACGGCTCTTAACCAATCTTGAATGCAAATCAAAGTTTCCACTACTTTTAGAGTTAAAGAACTCCGAAAGCCATCAAGCATACGACCCGATGTACTAAAAGTCTATTCTAAAGCAATGGTAGTTATAGAAATTGACAATATCTCGAGCCATCAAGGAAAAGATCTTATATTTTGAGCCATTAGTCTTCTATCAAATCAAAATGTCAAGACTAAGATCCTTTTCATTTTTTCTTGAAAATACTCATCAAGCTCGAACTTGTTGTCATCACGCCCTTGTTCATTCGAGTATAAAAACATTTTCTTCCAAACTTAGGCGTTATACTTATTTATTCATTCACTACCACCCGTATCGATATTAGAATTAGAACTACTACTACTTGCACCCAAATTATGACCACCAAAATCTTGATCACTTGAAATAAGAAAATATTGCTCATAAAATTCATATAAACACTCTAATGTATCCTTCACCTTGTAATGCATCACTTTAATTTTCGATTCATCATCATAAATTTGTCCATACAAGAAACTCACATAATTTAACTTGGCTCTAGAATTTAACACAACCACAATTAACACCATCATATTCACTTTATCTAAACTTTCATAATATTTGTCAAATTTTTCTTTCATTTTCACACCCATATCTTAAAGCTTAGGATCCGAAGCATTGATCGCATCTTTCAAATTTCTATAAAAAAAGAGCTATCCCTTCAAAATAATCATTTGAAGTAACATATGAAGTCTCAGACATCTGATTGGTGGCATCATAGAATACTTTGAGAAAATCTGAAAAAAATAATAGCATTTTCCCAATCATCTTCACTAGAAGTTTCATAATTAAGCTCACTTACAAAAAATGGATCGTAATCTTCCATCCTTTCAAAAGCTTTTCTGAATTTTATAACGGTGTCTAACATAAGGTAAGTGGAGTTCCATCTAGTGGTGACATCAAAAATTACCAAACCCTTATAAGTGATAGTTTCTTTCTCAATGCAAGATTAAAATCCTTTGGCACTTGTGGGAGAACTCCTTACATACCTAACCACATTTCGGATATGTGGAGTCACATACCATAGTCAAGCCATCTCTCACAATCAAATTTAGTATATGAGCTGTACATCTCATGTGCAAAACACCACTATCTAATATCAACGACTTTTGCTTCAAAATTTTATCTCTCAAATAGCTAATTACAACATCATTCGAGCTAACATTATCCATTGTAATTGTCGACACATTTTTTTCTATTCCTCACTCCTCAATGCATTCCTCCACCATTTTCTCAATCTCCATACCCCTGTGACTATGCATCACCACAAAGTTGAGGGTTCTTTTATGCAACTTCTAATTTTCATCAATAAAATGTGTAGTGAGACACAAATAATTTAGATTTTAATTGAAAATCCATGTATTAGTCGTGAGTGCGATCCTAGAATTAATCTTTCCAAAATAATTCTTCAAAAAAGTTCTTTCACATAAAAATAATTTCATGCAATCTTTTGTCCACTGTAAACATGATATATGTTTGAAGAGAGATTGTAACTCACTAACATATTCACGAAATCCAACACGCTTAACCAAGGAAAAATGTTACTCATCAAAATGATGAACCAAGTAAGCATTAGCCTACAACGTTCTTGATTAAATGTCCATGGTACTAGAATCTCCTCCTGCCATGCCAGCCATATTGACATTATGTGGTATAAAGAATTTATGTCTTTTATCTAGATTACGGGGAAACCTCTTGCATGTGGTCAAGTGCTTCCTCATTGCAGAAGTACCATTAGCAACACAGTACTTAAGCATTGACCCACAATGAATGCACTTCACTTGATATATTTTTCCATCATCATCACTAATTTTCGAATAATGATTCCAGCATTCGGATGTATATTTCTTATCATAGGAAAAATGAGAATCGGGTACCTTATTTGTGGCACCTCGAGGTAGGGGGTGCCTCTTCTTCAATTTCATCATTGGAAAACTCCAATTCCGTAATTGGAGTCATCTCCTCACATCCCTCCACCTCCATTGACATGTTATCTTGATACATTAACTTCGCACTGCACAATAATAATATAATATTAATTTAGGCACACATTTTGACCACTCATAACAATAATAGCATGCACCTTGTAGGCACAAGTGGTAGACAAGATAATCCAAACCATTTAGCAGTGATTTAGTTATATGTGCACAAGCACATATGCTTATTATGTAAGAAAGATTAAACAATAACATGCTTATCTAAGGTAAAAGAGCAACCAAGTCTTTCTATATGAGAGTGACTTAAATGTCAACACGATGCATAAACACCAACCACTTATGAACGAAATGTTGCACTTGAAGCATGTTAGGTATCTTCTAATAAGGGCAAACCTTCAAATTAAAATATTGAGCCCAGAAATCGTACAATGATAGTCAAAAGGCAAGAAAATACAAGATTGATTCATAAAAAATAATAGCACATCATTTAACAACCCAGAAGATGCTTTTCTAAATCTGGCATTCAAGTCAAATACCTTAATATGGCTAAATTTCAAGGCATTGTCCTTATTCGCAATAATTCTCGCTGAAAAGTGAGCCTGGAATCCATTAACATTTTCCTACATGGTCCTATTATTCACTCTAAAAGAGCTACAACACCTCCCTTTTTCCCTCAATTTTGCAAAGCCTCAAACACAGTGGTTTACATGTTTGTTACACACTTGGTCCTGAGCTAAGAGAGCTTCCTCGATGATAATAGTATGGAATAACAATGCTTGTCTCAAAATTTGCTGCCAACAACTTGCTCATCCAGAATTTAAACTCCAAAAACAATGAAAATGTCACCAAAGAACTATAATCACTGAGCAAGTCCAAGAATCACCAAATCAGTCACTCACTCCCTATGATGTACGTACAAATGAAATTCACAACATTTGATGGTATAACCCCGAAATCATACCCTTGGAGAGAAGGTCCAGAAATCCAATTTCATCGGGCAAGCCGCGTCCGACACTGAGCAGTGAGCAAGCTGCAAGGACGTCGGTCGCTGGTCTTCAGGGCAACGGCGTTGGGCATCGCAACTGCTAGCGCAAGCAGCGGTGGTGGCAGTGGGTCGCGAGTAGAGACAGCAGAATCGGCGTCGTTAGGGCTTCTGGCGCAAACAGTGGCAGTGGGTCGCGAGCATAGTGTTGAATTGGCGTCGTCGGCGCTTCTAGCACAAGCAGAGGCGGTGGGTCGCAAGTGGAGACAGCAAAATCGGCGTCGTCGGGGCTTCTAGCGCGAGCAGCAGTGGTGGGTTGCAAGCGGAGATAGCAGAATTGACGTTGTCGGGGCTTCTGCTCATCGGCGACTCGGGGCTTCTGGCGCGAGCAGAGGCGGTGGGTCACAACTCACGAGCGAAGATGAGCTCGGCTCAGAGCACGGCAGCATCGGGTAGTCGGCAATGGGCGTCGAGGCAAAGCATGGCAGCGACGGGCGTCGAGGTAGAGCATGGCAGCGACGGGCGTCGAGCGGCAAGGGTTCAAGCGAGCAACGTCAAGGACTGGCGTTCGGTGGCGTCCGGCGGCGGTGGCCTTGAGGGCGAGCGGCGGCGAGACTCAAAGCAGCATTCGGCGATACCCTGAAAAACTGAAAGTGGAAGAGTCTTGAGTCGGGAGTCTCGGGGGAGGGGGGGTTACTTTTGGAACCCTAATTGGTTCCGCGACCGGTTCCGGTTCCCAGAAAAATGGAACCGGGAACCGGGACCAGTCCTTTAAGAACAGGGAATCACTCACTCCTAGTTTCTTAACAAAATCCTTCAGAAAATTAATGAGAGCACGCGACAAATGAGGTTTACGTCCCTACTTTACCTAAGACTGCTTTTCCAGATTGTTAAACAAGAAGAAAAATGAACAATTAACAATAGACAAATTGTATGTATGTTTGTTCTCATGCTCTCTCTATTTTCCGTTCGCATCTTAAGTTGGCAGCTCATTGTCTTCTATTATTTTTGTCAATTTTTGTTAGAACTACATGAAATTGGATTTGTCATGTCATCCTTCAATATATTATGTCTTGTCGTATTCAGATGTTCTCCTTATGGGTCGTATTTTACCTCAAGCTGTGTCCACCATTACCCGCCCTCAATAGTATCTTTTAAGCAAGAACTCAAGAAGTGTGGATTAAGAAAGAAGTACACAATGAGAACTGCTGCAGTGGCTGGGTACCCAGCCAATTACGAGCAAATTGTCTCCCGTGAATATTTTCTGTCGTCTACGGGATTTTGATGATTAACAAAGTTCTCTCATCCTCGTCAAAGCCGGTAAAAATTTATACTGGGACTTTAGGACGTTCATCTTCACACAGAAAATATATTAAGGTCGTGAAGGAAACAAATGCTGCTTTTCTTCCTAACAATCAAACATGATGAAAAGATGATCGCAAAGTTGCGTCAACTGAGCAAAAACTCGTTCATCCTCTTGGATTACAATTCCAAGTCATTCTGCTGAAGCGTTCATCTTCTCTCCAAAAGGCTACCTTAGTAGAAAGATGTGCTAGATTATCCAGTACTTAGAAAGCAGCTCTCAGGACATATTTTGCACATCGATGTGGCTGATGGTTCCAAAGCAGAAGCAGGGTCAATCATCGCAACAATCAGGTAATAATCACAAGACATTCAGCCATGACATGAGGAATGATTCCTAGTCCAATGGTTTGGGAACGACATACATACCAGAAGCGAAGGTGAGTACCATCCCACCAATGGCAACCGCTTGTTTGGCAAATCTCACCCCCTTGAAATTTCCCCCAAAAGCATTTGCATGTTACATATCACAAAGGCAGTTTAAAGCCGGCCTCCCTGCTAGAGTAGCCATTCCTAGGTTAGGCCCATTGTTGGTATAGTGCCCAGGCATTGGATGAAGTCGTGAAGGTGACGGTAGTTATGAGCACCATGACAAGCATCTCAAGCTCGAGCAGGCTTCTTTATGAAGAATCTATTTCATCTAGTTGGGTCATATTGCTTCCTGCAGTCCTGCTCATGGCTGATCGACGCTTGACCAATCTTTTTGTTGCCTGACATAATCAATAACCCAATGGATCCGCTCAACGTGTGTTCTACTTTCGCTGTTTCCAAACCAATCTAAATGTACAGAATGTATCAGCCAATAAGCTATCCCCTTTCATAGTGGGATACATCAGCAATCTCGCAGTCCATTTATAGAGAACACAAATGCATTCAAAGTTCACTAATAATTGCTGTTCTGTTTACAAGCCATCTCATCATCTAGAGGTGGAATGGTGCTCGTTGTTGTCTCGGATAAGACATGAGGAAAGGGTCCTGCCTCAAAAGGATCCGTTTCACCTAGGAATAAGGGGTACCCTGGAGCTGCTAACATGAATACATGTAGTGACCAGTAAGTGTCCGAGCAGTTGCCTCTATGCCCCGGCCAACTGAGAATAAGTTATTTTTGCAGCACAATAGACATCTTATATGGAAAGTAACACATATTTAAGTTAGATAGTCATAGTCTTTTAGAGTGTGAATGGTGCGCGCACATGGTAAGTCAGAAACAAATAGAGCCTCTAACAGTGTTTAAGTGGACGTACATCTACATGACCACAGAAAATGCCGAGGGGGGTCAAGTCAAACCATCATTAATAGCGGCTAAAATTTTCCCCCTTTTGTCACGGACAAGGGCCTATATGATGTTATATAGTCTGTAAAGGGTGGCCAAATGCAGAGCCGTGTTTCCATCCCTCTCTGGCTCATTTATAACATCCTCAATGTTGGGTGTCTGCAATATGTACTTGACTACAATATTCTCTGCCACCTATATAACTGTAGCATGAAGTACCATTTGTCCTTTGTCATTGATTAGCATCGAGACACAATCTAACCATCTCGGCAACGACACTGATGTGATCTCAAAATGCAGCAGTATGAAGAGTGGACTCCCCATCTTTGTCTGAGAAATTTGCTGCAGAAACGTAAGGATGCCGGAATAGTTGAACTGCTTCAGCACTGCCATAGTAAGCAACGTATTGAAGAGGAGTCCAAATGTCATCTCCTTCTCTAATCATCAGGGTTCTGTCATGCGATGGTTTCTTCGCAGCAACATTCCCAAATCTCGATTAAATGAGGGTTGCAAGGTATATTAAGACTGTTTCAGACTCGAGATTGACTCTTATGATGTGTTGTTTCCTCTCTTTTTTTTACTGCAATTTTGAGGGCAACACAGCAGCATATATGGCATGGTTATCTCGACGATTTTTTTCCATCATCCATCTTTGCCTCTCTTAGATAAACTGGTGCAATTAATAGATATGTAAAACTAAACGCCAGAAGTTTTTGGCAGAGGATTCCTCTAGTATTCATCAAGGGAATCATGCGCTCTTTCATTCCGGAAATTGGAGGCTGAGGCTCTAATTGGATGTCACAAAGTATCAGGTCAAAAAAAATTTGATGGAAACATCACTCAATGAAGGTCTTTGCATTGCACCTCTGTTACTTCTCACCTCTCAAGTTTTCTCCTTTTTATTTGGGAAAATGGCACAATTAGTCCCTGAAGTTTTATATAATGTTCAATTCCGTCCCTATATTTTTGATTGGCTCAATTTAGTCCATGAATTATCGATAAATGTCCGATCTAGTCCTGACTATTTAAAAATTGATCAATTTCGTCCTTCCGTTAACTTTCCGTTAGTTAAACTTAACGGAATGGGGGTATTTTGGTCTTTTTATCTTTTAAATATTTTTATCTTCTTTTTTTCTTCTTCTTCTCTCTTCCCTCCGCCGGCCATGGCGGAGCCGGCGGAGGGAAGCCGGCATCCGGCGAGGGGGCCTTGCCGGATCCGGCGAGGGCCGCCCTCGCCGAGTTGCTTTGGGTTCGCGGTCGCGCCATAGGGGAGTGCAAGGCTTGGCGCAGAGGCCGGAGGGGATCGTGGTGGTGCCGACGAAGGGAGGCCAAGGTTCGAAGCGGGTGCAGGGGGATTAGGTGCTGGCGTCACTGGAGCTGCGGTGAGAAGAGAAGAGGGAGGCCGAGGAAGTACGGACTTGGTGGAGGAGCCATGCGGTTGGCGTCCTCATCTCGTGGCCTCTTGCAGTGGGGCTTGGTGAGCCGCGGCAGGGGGAGGCGCCGAGGTCCCTCCGTCGGCCGGCGAGGGCGGTCCTCGCCCGCGTCGGGCGAGGACGGCCCTCGCCCGGATCCGGCGAGGGCACCCTCGCCCGGCGCCGCGGGCGCCCTCGCCGCGCAGCGAGGGCGGCCCGCGCGCGGGGCGGTCCTCGCTGCCGGGCGAGGACGGCCCTCGCCCGATCTCGGCGAGGCACCCTTCGCCCGACGCCGGCAGGGCGGCCCTCGCCGACCCGGGCGACGGCCCGACGCCGGCGGGGTGGCCCTCGCCGGCGTCGGGCGAGGGCCGCCCTCGGGGCGTCGGGCGGACGGATCGCCGGACGCCTTGGCTTCCTCCGCCGGCGCTAGCGGAATGAAGAGAGAAGAAGAAGAAGACCAAAAAAAAAAAAAAAGTAACGGAAGGACTAAACTGAACATTTCCTAATAGTCTAGGGACCAAATTGAACCAATCAAAAGTATAGGGACGAAATTGAATATTACATAAAACTTCAGGGACTAATTGTGCCATTTTCCCTTTCCATTTCAATAGGATTGCTGATGCAGTTCAACCTGGAAGCATCCTAGAGCCAAGAGGTTATTCAATTTTTTTACGCTTGTGCACGGTTAATCTAATTGTTTGCTTTCTTGAAAGTAACCACACACGCAGAGGATTAGTAAGATTGGGGTAGAAATCGTCCGCGCGGTTGACAAAGATATGCTAGCAGATTTACTTCTATCCTTCCTTCTATTTCTAGTCAGAAAGAGACAGGTTCCCATAAGTAAAGAGTCTCGGTATACTTACAGCGGGACCAATCATAGTCTGCTGCCGCCCGCAAAGTACTCATTTTTTTGGGACCCTTACAAGAGGACAACGACAGGGATGCATCTAACATCAGCCTAGTAATTTGGTGAGCCCATTGTGCAGTCGCCACGTATAGTGGGGATTCATCGGCGGCATTAAAAATGTTACACAGTTTATGATCTTCCAACCAGCAATTTCTCTGGCTGCATAGTGCAGTGCAGCGTCCTTGTCCGAATTTGCCATTCGAAGAATCTCTTTGCGTGCATCAACTTGTCCTCATTCAAAAACCTAATGCAGTCGATTTGCAAACGTAATAGAGAGTTGTTTCAAAGCATCTTACTTCAGCAGCAACGCGTAGGGGAGTGTCTCTTCTGTAGTTGCTTTGCCAAAGAAGGAATGATCCCAATGGACATTGAATGTAAGATATGATTATAAAAAGAGGAAGAAGTCAAACTACAAGAAAAACGCCCGCCGCTATGTATGAGAGCCAAAATGGGAGTAGGGCCTTCCATGGTACCAGGTTACCATACATGAAGGAGGCATTATCCCGATTTCCCAACTACACCTCCAAATTAAAGAAAAGCACATAAAGTAAGAAATAATCAGGGAACCTCATTATTATAAATCAAGTTATTGAATATTTGTAACAAATCCCTTTTTACCGCAAAGATGTTGCGCAGATGGGATTTGATCAAGAATTCTCACTACTTCTTAGATTCATGGACCCCACGCCCCTATGGCGAAATCAGTAGACACGTTGCTCTTGCGACGCAAAAGAGCATCTACAATCAACTTTACCTCTTGTATTAAGCAGCAACACAAAGAACGTTGTTCTACTAGGGCGTTGTTTCGTGGAAAGGGAAAAAGGGAGAATGTAAACCCAATGCACGTGCGTGAAAGAGCATGCCTGCACAAGTTCAACCTTAGGAGACTTTGGAGGTAAATCACAATATTCGAATAAAGAGTACTAACTTGTCTTCTATAATTGATTAATTATTGAGTGTTACTATTTTCAAATTACGATTGCGGGCCATATAGTCAAGCTATGGTCCATAAAGGTAAGTTATTGGTTACAAGTGAAAACAAGTTCCCGCGATTAAATATATATTATGACTCAAAGTTAAATTACAGCACCTGTTCTGGACCAAAAATGCACCCCTTTCATGTCTAATCCTATATAAGATAGAAATACGATAGATAACATTTTGAGAGAATTTCAATTCAACTTTATCTAATACTAGCATGTAATCTTGCACGATTCAAGGATACTTTAATTCTCAAAAAAAAAAATGCAATTTTTTATAGAACTAGAAACTCGTTCATACTTCATACGTAAGCAACAGTCCCTTAGCATAGGCACATGATGATATGCATTACGATAATCAGAAATTGATTAAGTTAACAGTAGTCATGTGTCAAGATTTCAGTTTCCAAATCCCTATAGATCTTTGTATACCATGATTTCTGTTCTTGATACTGTATCGTTGTTTCCATGTTCGACAACCTGTATCCAGATTGAGCATATATCATTGTGCTCAAGTCCTGCCTCCAATTTGTTATCTATGTTCCAGGAAACCAAGAAAAGATAACGAAACAATTGGACATGTCTTGGCCGCAACAACATAGCACCAAATTACATGTCTTGTTCAATTGGAATGGACAACTGGGCAGCTCTTTACTTTAAATGACTCGATCAGTAACCAAACCTTGTCTCAGAGCTCAAAAATAACAAGAATGGACCGAACAGCATAATTCTTCCTGGAGATTGGTGGCAGGCCGAGTTCCGTATGAACAAATTCATGACAGCAATAGGAATGAGCTTCTACTGATGTTTAAAGCCTCAGCATGAAAGAAACAAAAGAGCTCGGACTCTTGAAGAGCTGCGGACTTCTTTTGGTAAACCTTAGATTGCTAGCAAAATTAAGGAATAGCCATCAAAAAACAGTTCCCCTCTTAAAGAAAGTGTAATCACAACGTCTCAATTAAAAGTCGATGCACGTAATGATAGACACGTATGAATATTCCAAAGAGCATACAAGAAGACACAACACCTGGTAACTACTGGGTACAATCAAAACGAATATTCAAAGCCCAAGAGTAATCCTGGGAAGCAACAGACTTTGATCCCATCACATGAAGTACAAACAACATAACAAATAAATTCACAAATTCCGTAGTATTCCTTTAGCACTGACAGCTTCTATTGATTCCAGTTTTTCCACGACTTCAGACATGGAAGGCCTGGACTTAGGATTAAGTCCGACGCATATATTAGCTAGCTGTGCTATCTGGCGTACAGAGTCCACACAATATTCGCCCCGCAATCTCGTGTCAACTAGAGCCCACGGTTTTCTTTTACCGGATAAGTATGGTCTGGTCCACTCCACTAAATCAACTTTATCTGCTGGACTGCTCGGATCAAATGCCCTGCAACCTGTTAGTATCTCAAGCAACACGACGCCGAAACTATAAACATCACTCTCTACAGTGAGATGCCCTGTAAAATCCAAGAGTCTTATGTGATGTTGCAGCAAAGCATCAGAAAATAACTTCCCGATAGTAATGTCAAAATTCAAGACCGAGCATCAGTCAGCACTAAGTCACCAAAAAGCATTTTACAATGGAAAAATTACCAGTTGCTCTGTATTCAGGGTCACAATAGCCAGTGGTACCCATAAACTGCGTTGAAACATGTGACTTGTCCTCTAGAGGACCAGACCTCACCAATCCAAAGTCCGAGAGTTTGGCCATGTAAGACTGCAGAAGAACCGGACAGGGGATTAGACTCGGTTTCCAGCCTAAATATAAATTGCAAACTTTAGTGAATCTAGCAAAAAACAAAATGGAGATGTCTAAAAGCAGCTAGGGACTGGTTAAGGGTCTTGTCGAGCTCAGAACTTCACATCAAATCTAAGAAGGATAGATTTCCAATCGACTCTAACCCATCCATCAGTTGAGCAGAGGGAAACATAGGATCTCCTCTCTATTATGACTCTTTTCTCCTGGTTAGAGGACAAAATATCAAGTCTTCAAATTGAGATACTAGGCATGTCGTCATCATCATCATCCTTCTCCCAAAAATTTGACTAGAATGATAATAGAGTTCATATGAATTTTGAGGTACAGGAACATAATCATTATAGGGAGGATAAAATAATAACCTCATCTAGCAAAATATTTGCACTTTTGAAATCCCTGTGTATCATATTACAGGAATGGTGCAAGAAGGCCAAGCCTCTGGCAGCCCCAACCGCAATCTTGAGGCGTACATCCCATGAAAGATGATCTGCAGAGACCTCTGTACCAGAGTAATGGACAATGTAAAATGTAAGAGAATTCTTAAAAGCAAATACGTGTTCAAACCAGCCTGAATTTTGAAAATAGCACATGCATCGACTATGACTATCAACTGATCAAGTGGATATGCTAAACAATTGGCATCCTTAAGGAGACTTTTCCAAATTTTACAGAGTGATTAGACCACTTACCTCTGAATAGCTGGTATTCCAAACTGCCCATTGGCATGAACTCATAAACAAGAGCTAAATTTTTATCATCTGGACAAAATCCGAGGAGCTTGGCAAGGTTAGGGTGAGATATCTTTCCAATAGAGATTATCTCCCTCTGCACAAAAATAAGCAAAAGAGTCTCACACGTGGTTAGTAGTAAAAGAAATGAAAGAAATGGAAGCCCCCGCACTAAACCAGGTAGATGTTTTTCTCCTTAAGCTTCAAATGGTCAAAGAAATCAAACAATCACAATGGAATAGTTGATGTCAAAACAAAAGGTACAGAATGGGAACTGAGACCTAATTTCCAATGAAATGTTCAGTTTAAACTGAAGACTCATGGTCATTGTGCATCCTGTAATATAAAAGGCATATCAATATTGGTAAAATGTACTTCAATTCATACTAGCTCTGTAGAAAATATCTAGGTCGCCATGAACCAGTAGTAGCAATGCAGAATCATTGGAATTTGTGACTGAAACCATTTATAATTTGCGATCAAACTGGTGACTTTATCTTGCGGTGGTGTATCCACCCTATATGGTTTGATAAGCCTTGCAAGTTGTTTCAGTTCTTGAATATAGAAGGAGAATTCACTCGAAGGAAGAAGAAAACAAGTTCACTATGAAAAGAACCGCATTGCATTAGTCAAACAAGGTTAGAAAGACGAGTTGCCTAAGGGCTATGATCACATCGAAAAGGTTGATCATTACATGGATGGAAGACTGTGAACTTATATTTGCACAATTTCTTCATTCCTTGCAATCGAATTACACTAAGTAGGTTGTTCCAATAGTTAGCATCATACAAGCCAATGGCAGAACACTCTCCATGACATGGGTTTACTAAGTCAATTACAAAATAAAAGAAATTCAGAAAGAAAGTTCATCACCGTTAACTAAATGGAGCCATAAAATCTATTTTGCTGAGGACCTTAGTGACCAAATAATCTCAAGAACAAAATTGCTTCTTAGATTCTTCTTTTACTTCATTTAAATTCAAATAATGCACATTGTGTACACTAAAGTGAGAGATTAAATAACTGAAAACTTCACAAGGATCGTGAAAATATGTTTAGGTAATATCACCAAACAATTAACACTACTCAATCGGGCACCAACAATAGTGTTGTCTGCTGCCCACTGCCATAACTTTGCACCCCAACAAAGCCGATGAGGCCATCAATGAACTCTCAGAAATATCTGATCTCTCTATAATCAAAATCAGATGCAATTCCACAAGGGCCCTTTCAGAAACAAAATTAAAAGGCCAGGCCACCACTTATAGAAATCCTGGGATAATCAACTTCAAATACATTTGGATTTGCGTTTACATGGCCATCATAATTCAGGTTGTCCAGAATTTCTCCTGCTATATTCACAACGAGGGTGTTTATTGACACAGTTGAGTTGGGCATTACAAGCTCCCATCTGTACCATCATGCATTTGGTTTGCTTCGGTTTTGTAATTGACAAAGCAAAGTATTTGTATTCCAAGAAAGGAATTGAAGACGAAACTTAGTTCTTACCAGCCACTCTCTATACCCTTGAGTGCCATTCTGGTTTAATATTTTCACAGCTATTATAGTCCCTGCACTTCCATATGGTTGCTTCCCAGGAAGCATTGTAGTCTCTGCACTTCCATACGGTTGCTTCCCAGGAAGCATACCTTTATAGACACAACCAAATCCTCCCTTTCCAAGCAGTGCATCGGCTGGAAAATTTTTGGTCGCCGCTTTCAACTCTGCAAAACTGAAGATGGTCAAGCTGGCATCTGCCACAATCTTTCCATTTCTGAAGGCCTTTTTGCCGTGGGCAGCCAGCAAGGCATGGCTATTGCTGGCTGCAGAAGATGATATAGGGAGAGGCCGCAAGTCACGGCTATTGCTTGCTGCAGAAGATGATGAAGTGGTGATATTCCACTTCGCTCCTGTAGTTTTAAAAAAGAAAAACAACGAACTGAGAAAAATTGCTTCGGACGATAACAAGAAGAACATTAAAGACTCCAATCTGAAGTCACAAAGATCCATTTTATAGAGACTACATAGATGTAAAGATAAAGATCACTCTAGGAAAAAATTTAAAGAGTACCTGACTTGGGATTACCAGCAAAGGTAGGAGTAGGGAAGTCAGGAGTACCGAAACACACCCCCATCTCTCTCGTCTCTCTCAATAATAACTACTGTCTTTCTGTTACCTTGCCTCTACCAAAATCTTATTCCCTCTGGAGAAGAGGACGTTGACTTGATGTCACGTTCAGTCAAGTGAAACCAACTGAAAACGCGCTTGATTTTCTTATGCCCAAAGCAGACGCCACAAATTTCCAATGCATGTCATATATTGACCCCGGTGGACTTTCAAAGTAATGTTTGACTTTTCAAAGGTGGTGGACCCACACAAAAAAAAAAGATAAAAAAAAATAAAAGGGAGAGAAGGAAAGCAGAACGAGGGCTAATTCTATAAATAAAAAAAAAATACAAACTTTAAGTATTATCTTAAATCTGATCCAAACTATATTTTACCTTAAAAGAAAAAGCCCAAACTTTTAGTAGCTTCCAAATCTGGCCTCCCTTCACCATCCTTCCACAGTGACCGTTAGTGGCTTTCTCTTCTTACTTCTGCTCATCAAGTCTCTCTCTCTTTGACATCCTCCGGCTAGAGTCACCGCCAAACTTGACATCCGTGCGTCCACCGCCGATGCCCGTCCAAGCCAACACTGCACATCCAAACCAAACCACCCCTCCGTCGTCCTTGTTGTTAGCTTCATCTTCGCTGGCATCTCCATTGTCTTTGCGGTCATCTTTACCCGTTTTCGGCTGAGCAAATGGCCAAAAATCTGGAAAAAATAGAAGTCTCCAGAAAAAAAAAAAAAAAAATCTGGGAAAAAATCTTTGAGACAAAGAAGGGGCAATGGGTGTCTTGGCTTGTCTTTTTAGCCAAAAAATCTGATATTTAGAGGAGTTTACAGAGCAACGTGGGTCAAAAAATCAGTGGGTCTCTTGGCTTGTCCTTCTGGCCAAACATAGAAGACATGGCCGCCAACAACTCGACCTATGCGGAATCCGTAAAAGCTGGGTTATGGGAAATCTGTGGAATCTTGGGGAAAAAAAGAAGGAAACCCAGAAACTTGAATGCTAAAGGTTTCCTTTTATTCATTGCAGCTCATCGCCGGAATAGGAAAAAAAAAAGAAGAAGAAGAGAAACCCATACTTGAATGCTAAAATTGATTCAGAAATTCACAATCTGCTCGCGATTCCCTCTATTCGTCTCCGCCTTCATCTTCTCGACGGCCAACTCCAGATCTGAAACAAAGCCCCATCCATGGCCGCGACAAGCGAGGTCGAAGTAGGAGGAAGAGACAGAAAAAAAAAAAAAAAAAAAAATTGACTTGGGTGGGTCGATAACCCACCGTCGTCCTCGTCGTCCACGCCGCCGCGCCCATCTCCTTCGCCGTTCGCTTCCTCCTGGCTCTGCATGCCGTCTTCCTCCTCTTCTTCCTCGTCGACGGCGGCGGGACGCCGTCCTCCTTCACAACCCTAACTTTCTCGTCCTCTTCGAACTCGATCTCCTCTTCCTCGTCGGAATTCATTGTCGCAATCACGACCTCACGCTCGCCGGGACAAGAATCCGGTGATTTCTCGGCTCGATTCTGAACCAAAACGAACGGAAATCTTCGAGAAAATGGAAAATAATGGGAAAAAATTTTCTGGGTGACGTGAAAATGCCTCATATGACTAACGGCGACCGTAGAAGGAGAGTTAACGGGCGAGATTTGAAATACGAGGTAAAGTTTATGCTGTTTTTGGAGATAAAATAAAGTTTGGCCAAAATAAGAAGGGTTAATAGCCTGAAAAATCAAATCGGTACACGTATGATAAATTTATTCTAAATTATTTTTTCGATCACCAAAAACCTCAAACTGATATATCTTTAACAAATTTATCCAAAATCAATATACTTGATAAATTTACTCTCTATTAATTTTCGTTAAATTTTATTTTCAAATTATTAAATTAAATGACACATGACGCTTAACTAGTATATTAATTTCAGATTTTACGCTCTGTTTGTCAGTTTACAACTTTTGTTATTTTTTTGTGATATTATTCTAATTTAGCTGAAGGTATATTTGTCACAAATGTATCAGTTTGAAGCTTTTTGTGATCGAATAAATTAGTTTGAGATAAATTTATCATAAATGTACCAGTTTATGATTTTTTATAGTCATGCGGGATAAATTTGTCAAAAATATACTAGTTTTGGGTTTTTATGATCAAAAAAATAATTTGAGGTAAATTTATCATAGGTATACCAGTTTTGAGTTTTTCAGGGTATTAACCCTTTAGAAAACACCTAAAGTTGGTTTTTTTTTATGGAATTGGGCTGCAGAAAGAGGGCACACCCGGTTTTAAATAGGGCACGCTCGGTTTTAAAACAAACCAACTTCCATTAAGTAGAATGCAGAAATCCATGAAATCGATCGAGAAGAAGCTTCCTCTTCTTTTCAGCAAGTCGTCTGCCCAGCTAACGTCGAAATAAAAGGTCGATCCTTTTTTATCAGAGTCAATCAATTTGGAAAGATGATGTCCAATTCCATTTGGTGGAGATGTCAATGGGCCCGTTTGGTTCGGTTTTAGGGAAATGCCCTTAGGAGAATACAAATATCCTTGAGATAAAGACGTTTTCCGAAATGCTACACCGTTTGGTAATTTGTAGTCTCAAATGGCATTGAAATGCAACTTTAGCATAAATACCGTTTGGCAAATTTTACATTACAAATGGACTTTTGCTTTTATTTAAAATAAAATAAAATTAAAATCAAATCTGGCGGCTGGCTAACTACCGACCAACTCCGGCGACCAAATCTGGCCGTTCGACCACCTGAGGTCACAACCTTAGGCGACACCGTCGCCACCTGGGGGCGCGACCTTAGGTGCCTGGAGGTGCAGAGGCCAGATCTGGCCTTCCGGCAACCAAATCTGGCCTCCGCATCGCCAGATCTGGCGGCCTGAGGTCGCGTGGACCTCAGGCGGCGTCGCCTGGCGCGCGCGCTCCAGGCGACGCCACTTAAGGTCTGCGCGACCTCATGCGTCGTCGCCTGAGGTTCGCACGACCCAAGCGACGCCGCCTGGGTCGCGGGTCACGCCACCCCCAGGCGGTGGTCACTGGGGAAGCGCGACCCTCAGGCGGCGGTGGCGGCTGCCAGAGAAGCCCGATGGGCGAGGAAGAAGAAGACACCGGGAAGAAGAAGATAACGCCGGGAGGAAGAAGACGCCGTGAGGAAGGAAGACGAAGGTGGAAGATAAATGAACAGTGATTTTTGCATTTCTGGGATGCCGAATGCTGAATGCCGCCCCTCCCCAGCTTTCAGCATTCAGCCTTCGGAATGCTCATATTTGGGCAAAAGGGCTTTCAAATATTTTGCCAAACACCCAAAATTTCTCCCAATTGGCTTTCGGGGCCGAAAACCCCTTGGGAATACCCAACCAAACACCCCCAATGTCTATAAAAGGGTTTTGTGTTCATTCTATTCAAGAAATTTATATAAATAAAAAAAAAAAGTTTCAAGAACGGTTTCGAAGCCATAGAAGGGAAAAATCTTCCGAGCCAAATCAAATATGAAAGTAATCGAGTGATGAATTTAACATTTGAGTCGATCTCGTCAGTCCACTTTTCAACCATAATAAAAGATTCTAATGATAAGGATTAGGAATCAAATTGATCCTTCCTGGTGGAAACAAACCAATTCAATTAGTGGGTCTATTTTGAAATCTGTTAGCTCTTAAGTTCTGTACTAAAAAAGAACAAATTATTAGTGTTACCTAACATTTCATCCTCACTGGTACAAGTTTCAACTGTACATATGATATTCTCCAATAATTCATATTCAAGAGAGAATATGGGTTCGAGATCATCATCGTTAAGATAAATTTCAATTTTTTTTCAAGTTTCTTAATCATCTCAACATACTTATTTTTCTTAAGCCATCTCAAGACAAATAACCAATCTCTCCACAAGAGTTAAATTCTCAGTAAATTCAGCCCCTCCAAAAATTTGAATCCACACTCACTTTTCCTACGTGAGCGAAACGAAAGAAGGAGAGAAACCAATTCAAAAGCAATCGTCCAAACCCCTAACGGCCCCTCTGTTTCCAAGTGAAATTTTGTCTTTCCTACTTAGGAGGAATACTCTCGAAATTTTGGTCTCAGAATTCAAATAAAGCAGTTTAAGGATGTACTTGGGTCCACCTGTCCCATCTCCGTCTCTTTCTTTTTTCCTTACATATCTTTCATGTAAATGGTGATTGATTGCAGCGCACCATGTGAAACCCAGCTTAAAACGTAAGCTTCTTTGCTTAATCTCCGCTAAAAAGGTTCAACAAATTGGTCCCCCATCTCTCCTTTTTCTGACCGGGTCACCTTGATGTTCTCTCTCTCTCTCTCTTTTTGCTTCTTCCCTTGCTTGGGGAGATTCCATTGAGAAACGGCACAGCGCCATGCTTCTCTAGCATTCCACTTGTAATGATGGAAAGCTTCAACCCATACTTAAGTTCATTCCCACCTAAGACCAGCTCAAGCACCCCAGTCCAAGACAGTGCAACAGGGACCAAGAGAGGGAAAATGTTGGCTCATATTATCACCACTCTATTCGCAATATGGATTCGACCCACAGGGGATTTGGTAAGACAGGGAGATCTCAAACCTGGAGATCACATCTATACTCATCGGCTGTATGGCCTATACCCCCATCATGGTTAGTGGTTCATCCTCTTCTTCCTTTTCCTATTAATCATTATCATTTTTCTTGAACATGGATATCTTCATATGTGGCTCGACTGAATTTTCCTTTATTATCTTATGTTTTTGGCCCAAGAACAGTATTTGCATAGCTTCAGAGATAAAAGACTCTCCTCCACCGGTCCTCCGCCGCCGCCGCACGTTCCGGCCGCTCCCCTCCGGCGGCCCCATTGTCGACCCCTCTTCTCAGCTTTTCAGGAGTTCGACGAAATGCCAGAGAGAGAACCTGACTGAGCTGTGCTTCATTTCCTTCTTTCCGGTCGCCGATTTATATCAAGCTTCGCCATTATACTTCTCAGCAGTTCCAGCGTTGACCGTCTTCATCTCCAGCGAATCTCCATCGTAGACTCTCCCCTTCGCTACTTCGTTTGTGTTGACGAGGTGTTCGACAAAATGCCAGAAAGTTGGTAAGATTGAAGTTCTCCTCCAGTCCGCAGCGCCACCATTCCTTCTGTTCCAGGTTTTCAAGGGCTCCCCCCCCCCCCCCCCCCGGCTGCCAACAACGATCCACGCAGGACATAGATCCAACAAAGATGGTACAAACGCAGCATGGGAAAGCAAGTATCCCCAAATATCATTTGAAAATTGTCTTGTTGGATACTTCCTTGCTGCCAATGCATCATTCTACTTAGTGAAAGGTATTTTGGAGATATTGTGGTGATTCTACAGTAACTATTTAGTACGTGTGGAATGATTTGGACAATTGATTATTTTTCTGTATCGCAAATATTCATTATTGATTATAACAGGAATCTACGGAGGGCTACGTGATTTACTTAACACGAACAGGAGTTGAGGAGACGAGTATCCATCGCTTCCAGCAAGAAAACAAGAAACTCTACTCCCTCTGTTTATATGCATATGGGCAGCCACAACTTGGGTATTGTCTGACGAGATGGGGGACTTGCGCCACCATAACCAAAACCAAATCGCCCCAGGAAGTCGTGAACAAGGCTCGCGAGCTTCATGAGCACAATAGTTTCTGCAAGTACGACCTCATCAATAGCAACTGTGAGCATTTCGCCTCATTGTGCCGGACCGGCATACAGGCAAGCACACAGACGGCATTGGTCAGTGCTTGTCTGCAGAAGACCAGTGAAGTCAAAGAATGGTTCATGAAGTTTCTGCAGACGAAGTAAGTTCGAGTGACTCAAAATTCCACGAATCCTTCTTCCCTGTCTTTTTACAAGCAACTATTTTCATCTGTTTAAGAGTCATTTTCCGTCATCCAGCAGTAAAACGAATGAAACTTTAGTTTTGTATATCCACTTTTGGACTGGAATGGGAAGTGAGAGACATGCATGCGTGCACGGAGGAAGAACTGAGATAAGAAATTGTATGTAAGCCGCAAAGCTATGTTCATTGTTATTTGATGTGCCCAGAAATATGTAAGGACTTCTGTCTGTTGATGCTCGGTCCTCCTAGTTAGACTTGCCAAAAGAAGGTAACATCTAATCCTGAATCAATTTCTCACATTCAAATCAATTCACTTTGATGCATGTTGGATACATTCTTTGGGCATTCGAGAAATAACTGGAGAAACAAAACAATGGTGAAATCGCACTAGACTATCAAAAAGAGTTTGTTCCACAAGTGCACAATCTTTTCCTTCCCCGCGACCTCTCTCTCTCAACAATATTGTTATGTATTTTGTTGTTCTTGCTTGGCCACCATTGTCATTTACATTAAAGCATGAAATGAATGACCTTGTTTTTCTTGACGGTGATCTCTCTCTCTCTTGACAACGAGGTTCCAATTATATAATATGAATTGGGTGGCCGCATGCAGCAGAGGGTTTAAGTTAGATTGGTGTGCTGTTGACGTGGTCTGCACCATTAACAAAGTCGCTCTAGCAGATTTACTTCTATCCTTCCTGTAATAGTTGGACAAAAAGAAAAGTTTGAATCGGTCCGACTTGGTGGCTTTATAATAAAAATAAAATAAAATAAAAAAGGAGAAACTGCCTCAATTGATGAGCTATCTCTTCACTTCACACACACAAATGCCACCTGTAGCATAGCGAAAGTGCCAACGAGTTCTATAACGTTACTGAGAAGTCATTCTGTTCATAGCTGATAGCCAAAGCCTCCAAATTAAGTTCCATCAAGTTAAGAAGTACAACTTCGAGTGCACTCTATCTAAATGAAGCTATCGAGAAATTGTCTGAAGTTCTTTTCTGAGAAGGGCATAAGGAAGGTTCTCTCTTTTATGTTGCACATCCTCATTATTGATTACAACAGGAATCTACATTGGAGAAGGCTATATGATTCACTTCACATGAACAAGAGTTGACAAGACGATTGTCGATTGCTTCCAGCAAGAAGGCAAGAACCTCTATTCCCTCTGCTTATGTGTATATGGGCGGCCACAACTTGGATATTGTCTGACAAGATGGGGGACTTGCACCACCCAGGGAGGCATGAACAAGACTTGCGAGCTTCATGAGCACGATAGTTTCAGCAAGTACAACCTCATCAATAACAACTATGAGCATTTCACCTTGTTTTGCCGGACTGGCATACGGGCTAGCGCACAAACAGCATTGGTCAGTGCTTGTCTGCAGAAGACCAGTGAAATCGAAGAATGGTTCATGAAGTTTCTTCAGATGAATTATGTTCAGGTGACCCAAAAATTCCACCAATCTTCCCTTCCCAATCTGTCTTTTTACTAGCAATTATATTCATCTGTTTGAGAGACATTGTCTGTCATCCAGCAGTAAAAGGAATGGAACTTTAGTTTTGTATATCAAGTTTTGGACTGGAATGGGCAGCAAGAGACATGCAGGTGTGCGCGAAGGAAGAACTGAGATAAGCAAATGTATGTAAGCCGCAAAACTATGTTCATTATTATTTGATGTGCCCAGAAATATTTAAGGACTTATGTCTGTTGGTGCTCAGTTTTCCTAGTTAGACTTGCCAAAAGAAGGTAACATCTAATCCTGAAGAATTTCTCGTATTAAAATCACTTCAATTTGGTGCATATTGGATACATTCTTTTGGCATTCGAGAAACAATTGGAGAAACGAGACAACAATGAAATCGCACTAGTCTATCAGAAAGAGTTTGTTCCACAAGTACACAATAATTTCCTTCTCAGCAAACTCTCTCTCAACAATATTGACATTTATTTTGTTGTTTCTTGTAGCATAGAACGTTACAGAGAAGTCATTCTGTTCATCTCTTTTAACTAAGACAGCTGATAGCCAAAACCTCCAAATCAAGCTGTATCAAGTTTAGAGGTAAAACTTCAAGCGCACACTATCTAAATAAAGCTATCAAGAAATTGTCTGAAGTTCTTTTCTGAGAAGGGCATAAGGAAGGTTCTCTCTTTTATCTCAAACTATCTTCATTCAGATAACCTGGCAGCATCGTTATTCCAAAGGTCAAGGCGCATCGTAAGATAAGTCAAGCAGGAAGGTACTTTTTTTAGCACAAAGCCACATATATGGAGTTCACTCCGAACCCATTTCTCAAATTTATATATCACAACCCACAAAGCAATGTGGGCTGCTATTTGCTATGAAAATTTGAACATGGTAGTCAGTGCTTATTTGATCGAATAGGCCAAATGAGTTTCACCTGGGAAGGATACTGAATAGTGTGACCAATGACTGCTCTGCTCATACAAGCAGACAAATTCCTCGCTGGTGAACAAATCGATCATGCATGGTGCCTTCAAGACTTTGATCGCAACATGAAGTACGAACAACATAATAAATAAATTCAAGCATTTCATATTCTATTAGCACTGGCAGCTTCTATTGATTCTAATTCTCTCACGACTTTAGTCATGGAAGGCCGAGACCTAGGAGTCTCTTCAACGCATTTTGAGGCAAGCTTTGCTATTTGGAATGCAGAATATCTATTATATTTGCCCTTCAATCCAGAGTCCATGATAGTCCACAGTTTGTCTTTACTGGATAAGAATGGTCCAGCCCACTCCACTAAATTAGCTTTGCCTCGTGGACGTGTCGAATCAAATGCCCTCAAGCCCGTCAGTATCTCAAGCAGCACGATACCAAAACTGTAAACATCACTCTTTACACATAGACGCCCTGTAAAATCCAAGAGCTTTATGTGATGTTACAGCGAAACATAAGAAAATAACTTCCTGAAATTATTGTCAAAATTCAAGACTAAATGTTTTTCAACCCTAAAGCTCCATTCATTT
Organism: Eucalyptus polyanthemos subsp. polyanthemos; assembly: GCA_017140185.1. Classification (NCBI taxonomy): domain Eukaryota; kingdom Viridiplantae; phylum Streptophyta; class Magnoliopsida; order Myrtales; family Myrtaceae; genus Eucalyptus; species Eucalyptus polyanthemos. The sequence continues at coordinate 54,102,178 of CM029464.1, forward strand.
CACAGAAAACAATTTTCTGGAAAAAGTTTTCCTGATTTTCTAGTACTAATTTCGTAGAAAATGAACTGATCAAGAGAAATATTTTCCATCAATAAAAAAGTCTTTTAAAATAGGGAATAATGTTTTCCTCTTTTCAAGTAGGGGAAGACATTTTTCTCACTCACTCTCTATTATCCCACACTCTTGCTAGCCCTCACTTCTTTCTCTTATTTCTTTTTTAAAAAGGGCAACGCTATTTCCACTCCATTTATGACTAAATCCACCCCATTTTCACCAAGGAAACAAGATTGCCCTTGATCATTTACTTGCAATTTAAAGTGGTGGTCCCATTTCTTTTTTTCTTTTATTTTCACCTCCATCTAGAATCCAGTTGCCATAATTAAGCATTTTACATATTTTTTTTTGGTCTATTATGGGCATCCTATATATATTGAAGGCATTATGTTTTCTTTTTTATTTGTAGATTTTAATTTTGTAGAAATAAATTGTCAAAAATTTTTTTTAAGAAAATATATATCAAGTCTCTTTAATTACAACATAAAGAATTTGTATTTTTTTTTCCTTTACTATTAGTCATATACTATTACAAAGAGCATGTGAGACGGTGTAAGAGCATCTAGGAATACATTAAAATCATCGATGTGAAAAAGTTATGTATAATGAAGCATCTTGATATTTTTTATCATGAATACTTCATGTATGCTATTAATTTTTGTCAATCCAAAATGATGAGATTTCATTAGCATTTGAAAAATATATATTTTGTGCAATTTTTTAAATAATTAATTTTTATCTTTTAAATTTTCATGTTGGAAAGTATAACTATGATTTCATTTTCGAAAACCTTTAAAGAGGTTTTTTTTTTTAATCCTATCATTGCATTTGATGTATTTGTATATAAAGGACAACTGATAAGAAAAGGATTAATGATGATATGCACAACAAAAGTGAAAATTTATAAACAAGTCACTATGTTAAAAATTATCTATCTTTATTTATTTATTTTTTGAAATTTTCTTTGATAATCGATCCTTAAGTTTGCTCAACAATGCAAAAAAGAGTTAGGTTTTTTGAAAATTTTCTTTTCAACAAAACTAATTTCTAAGAAAATAAAATCTATTAATAAAAAAGAAAACCTAGTGCACACAATATGCCAAAACAAAACATGTGAAATTCTTAATTTTGGCAATTAGATCCTACATAGAAATAGAAAAACTAAGAAAAGCAAAGTAAATTAATTTGTGGCACACAAATTGTTTGTACCACAGAAAAAAAAAATGGGGCAATTTTGTGTGTGTATGTGTGCACGCACTCCATAAATTTGTGGCACTATGTTCAAAAAAATAAATAAATTTGTAGCACAAGTTTAAATTGCACTAAATGATTTGGGGTAATTTTATCTTTTTGTTAAAAAATTGGGGTGGAAATAACACCGTCCTTTAAAAAATTAGAATTTTTAATTCTTTTTCTTCTTCTATTCTCTTTTTCTTATTTTCTTTCTTTCTCAACTGTTTGCCAACCACAAGATGGAATTAGTCATATAAGGAGTGGAAATAGCACTGCCCTCTTAAAAATTGGAATTTTTAATTTTTTAATTTTTCTTACTTTTCTTTCTTTCTCGGCCAACCGCCAGCCACAGCAACGGTCGAGAATCAACCTTGGGCAAGCCTTGAGCTTACTCGCCAGATCAACTAGCTCCAGCTAACCACTCGCCGATTTGGCAAGGCCTAAGGCCACCGAGCTCAAATTCACCTTTGGCCAGTCACCATGACTGGCTATCAATTAATGAAGAAGGAGGAGGAAAAGAAAAAAATGGAAAGAAAAATGAAAATTTTAAAAATAATAATTAAAAATTCAATTTTAAAATAAAATATTTATTAAAAAGAATCCATGGAGTAAAATCGAATCGAATTTTTCATATCGAATGGCAAAAAATATTTTTTTAGTTCATTTTCAAGTTTCAATCGAATACCGAAAAATATTATCATTTTTTTTCTAGAAAATGGCTTTATGAAATATAAGTTGCCAAAAGGCACTTTACAATGGAAAAATTACCGGTTGCTCTGTATTCAGGGGCAGCATAGTGAAAGGTACCCATAAATTGTGTCGTAACATGTGACTTGCCCTCTGAAGGACCAGACCTCACCAGTCCAAAGTCCGTGAGTTTGGCCGTGTAAGACTGCAGAAGAATCGAACAATAGATTAGACTCGGGTTCCAACCTAAATATCAATTGGAAACTTTTTGTGAATCTAGCAAAAGACAATATGGATATATTTAAAAGCAACTAGGGACAGTTTAATGCTCTTGTGTTCTGAACTAAACATCAAATCTAAGAAGGATAGATTTGTGATCAATTACAGTCCTTCCATCAATTAAGCAGAGGGAAACATAGGTTCTACACTCGCTATTATGACTCTTTTCTCCTGGTTAGAGTACACAATTGCAAGTGTTCAAAGTGAGATACTAGGCATTTCATTGTCATCATTATACTTCTCCCAAGAATTTGATTAGAATGATATGGTTCATATGAATTTTATGATACAAAGACCTTAATCATTATAAGGAGGATAAAGTATTAACCCCATCTAGCAAAATATTTGAAGATTTGAAATCCCTGAATATTATTTGCCTCTCAAAATTGTGCAAGAAGGCCAAGCCTCTGGCGGCCCCGACCGCGATCTTGAGGCGTACATCCCATGAAAGATGATCTGCGGAGCCCTCTGTACCCAGAGTAATAAACAGTGTAAAATGTAAGTAATTCTTAAAAGCAAATACATATTAAAACAAGCTTGAATTTTGAAATAGGCACATGCATCAACTATGACTGAACTAATCGAACTGAACTAATCGAGAAGATATGCTAAACAAATGGCATCCTTAAGGAGACTTTTTCTAAATTTACAAAATGATTAGACCACTTACTTCTGAATAGCTGTTTTTCCAAACTGCCCATTGGCATGAACTCATAAACAAGAGCTAAATTTTCATCCTCTTGACAAAATCCCAGGAGCTTGGCAAGGTTAGGGTGAGATAGCCTTCCAAGAAAGTCTATTTCCCTCTGCACGGAAATAGGCAAAAGAGAGTCTCACACATGGTCAATAGTAAAAGATATGAAAGAAACGGAAGCCCCCACACCAAACCAGGCAGATGTTTTTCTCCTTAAGCTTCAAATGGTCAAAGAAATGAAACAATCACAATGGCATAGTTGATATCGAAACAAAAGGTACATAATCGAAACTGAGACCTAATTCCCAATGAAATGTTCAGTTTAACTAGTAATTTGACCGAAGACTCATGGTCATTGTGCATCCTGTAATATAAAATACATATCAATATTGGTAAAACATACTTTAAGTCATACCAGCTCTGTAGAAAATATCTAGCTCGCATGAACCAGTAGTAGCTATGTAGAATCATTGGAATTTGTGATAGAAAACCGTTTATAATTTGCGACCAAACTGATGACTTTATCTTGCAGTGGTGTTTCCACCCGATATGGTTTGATCGACCTTGCAATTTGTTTCAGTTCTTGAATATAGAAGGAAAATTCGCTCGAAGGAAGAAGAAAACGAGTTCACTATGAAAAGAACCGCATTGCATTAGTCAAAGAAGGTTAGAAGATGAAGTTGCCTAGGGGCTATGATCACATCGAAAAGGTTAATCATTACACGGATGGAAGACTCTGAACTTATATTTGCGCAATTTCTTCATTCCTGGCCATCGAATCGCACTTACTAGGTTCTTCCAATAGTTAGCATCATCCAAGCCAATGGCCACACACACTCACATGGCATGGGTTTATTAAGTCAATTACAAAATATAAGAAATGCAAAAAGAAAGTTCATCACCGTTAACTAAATGGAGCCCCTAAATATATTTTGCCGAGGACCTTAGTCATCAAATAATCTCAAGAACAAAACCAAAAGCGTATTTTCAACTGTAAATAAATCGTTAAAAAAAACTGTAAATAAATCGTTGATCTTTCCTTTCTATCGGAATGATTGAAGCAAAATCGCTTCTTAGATTCTTCTTTTACTTCATTTAAATTCAAATAGTGCGCATTATGTCCACTCAAGTGGGGGGTTAGATAACTGAAAACTTCACAAGGATCATGAACATACGTTTAGGTAATATCACCACACAATTAACACTACTCAGTCAGGCACCAACAATAGTGTTGCTGCCGCCCACTGCCGTCAATTTGCACCCTAGGTCCCTAACAAAGCCGATAAGGCAATCAATGAACTCTCAGAATTATCTGATCTCTCTATTACCAAAATTAGAGGCAATCCTATAAGCAACCTTTCAGAAACAAAATTGGAAGGCAAGGCCACCGCTTATAGGAATCCTGGGATAATCAACTTCAGATACATTTGGAGTTGCGTTTATATAGCCATATAAATTCAGGTTGTCTAGTATTTCTGCTTCTGCTATTTTCACAACGAGGATATTTATTGACACAGCTGAGTTGGGCATGACAAGTTCCCATCAGTAAAAGTACCAAAAAAGTCATAAACCTATTCATTGGTATCAATACAGTCCTAAATCTTTCAATAAGACCAATTTGATCATAAACATTTTCACATTAGTACAAATTCAGTCCATCCAATCAGTTTAGGTTGGAAATCAGTGATGTAGACTTCAACGATCCTATGTGGCATCACCTAACGTGAACATTTTAAAATAATTTTTTTACAAAATTTTCGATTTTTTGTTATTTAAAAAAAAATCCTCTTTTCTTATTATTCCTTTTTTTTTTCCTTTCTTTGGACCGTGACCGATACCAGCCATGACCAACGAGTGGCCATAGGCAAGGGCTAGCAAGGGCATCATGGCCCTCACCGGCCACAGGCGAGGGTGAGACCCTTGCGGCCCTCGCCAAGTCTGGCAAGGGCTCAACCCTCACCGGATCTGGCGACGGCGAGACCCTCGCAATTTGGGCGAGGGTGGCTCTTGCCTAACTCTGTGGGGAGGATGAGGGCTTGATGCCCTCGTCAGCCCCCACTTGTGGCTGGTCGTTGACAATGGCCAGTACTAACTATCCAAAGAAAGGAAAAAAATTTTAAAAAAAATTGAAGAATTAGTAAAAAAATTATTTTAAAATATCCACGTCAGCGCCGACAATACATAGGATCATTGGTGTCCACATCACCAATTTCCAGCCTAAATTGCCAGATGGGCTGTAGGTACTAATCTGAAAAGATTTATAATTAAATTAATATAATTGAAAGGTTTGAGACTAATTAGTACTAATGCAATAAATTTATGTCTTTTTTTATATTTTCCCCAGCTCCCATCGGTACCACCATGCATTTGGGTTTCTTCGTTTTTGTAATTGACAAAGCAAAGTATTTGTATTCCGAGAAAGGAATTGATGACGAAAGTTAGTTCTTACCAGCCACTCTCTATACCCTTGAGTGCCATTCCGGTTTAATATTTTCACGGCTATTATAGTCCTTGCTTGCTTCCCAGGAAACACTGTAGTCTCTGAACTTCCATACGGTTGCTCCCCAGGAAGCATCATAGTCTCTGCAATTCCGTACGGTTGCTTCCCAGGAAGCATACCTTTGTAGACACGACCAAATCCTCCCTCTCCAAGCAGTGCATCGGCTGTAAAATTTTCGGTCGCCGCTTTCAACTCTGCGAAACTGAAGACGGTCAAGCTGGGGTCTGCCACAATCTTTCCATCTCCGAAGGCCTTTTTGTCGCGGGCAGCTAGCAAGTCATGGCTATTGCTGGCTGCAGAAGATGATGAAGTACTGATTTTCCACTTCGCTCCTGTAGTTTCAAAAATAGAAAAACAAAGAACACAGAAAATTGCTTCAGACGATAACAAGAAGAACATTAACGACTCCAATCTGAAGCACAAAGATTCATTTTAAAGAGACTACATAGATGTAAAGATAAACATCACTCTAGGAAAAAATTTGAAGGTTACCAGATTTGAGATGACCAGCATAGCTTGGAGTAGGGAAGTCAGGAGTACCGAAGCACACCCCCATATCTCTCTATCTCTCTCTCTTTTAAAGGAACCTATGATGCTCGGACACGTTGCCGGAGCTTCCATGTCATATCCGACACGTGGTCAATTCTTCTCAACACGTTCCAACACGCGTGTCCAAGACAGAGAATCGTTGAAGAAGACCATGGAGGGTGAAGGCGAGGTCGAGGGAGCAGAGGCGAGGCCACGAGTGACGGCGAGGGAGTGGCATAGGAAGAGCAGAGACCAAGCCACGACTGCAATGGAAGGGCAGCAGCGAGGCTGCGGCTGCAAAGGAAGAACAGCTAGAGGGCTAGAGGTGAGGCAACGAGCGATTGTGACGAGCCGACCGAGAGAGAGCAGAGATCAAGAGGGAGAGGGTCGTGCGAGGAAGAGGAGGAGGCAGCAGCTAGGGAGGGATGAAACTAAAAAAAATAAAAATGGGATTTGATGGGACTTTGGCGATCCTTTCTTTATGAAGGAAGGGGAGGTGCCATGGACAAGAGGGCGTTTAATTTTCAAGAAAGAAGTGACAAGTTGGGAAAGGGGGAAAAGAAACGAGGAAAGTGAAATTTGGGGGTGGGTGTTGGGGGTGGACCCCGGAGGACTTTTTTATTAGAAAAATAAATAAAGAATGTCATAAAATCATTTTGAAAAATAAAAGTATTGAATGTTAAATAATTATAAAAAATTATAGATTTATTTAAATAAGTTAATATGAATTTCTTGTTAATTATTAGTTTCATCAATAATTTTTATTGGAGTTAGAAATATGTTCTAAACATGGATATGCATTAATTATGAATGTCTTTCGAATTTCCTATAAATAGATTTATTAATATTATTAATGTAAATTTATTGTATGCTCTTTTTATTATTTATTTAATTGTAAATTTAAATCAAATTAATTAAAAATAAAAATATTTATTTAATATATAACATATTTCAACATATTAAAATTCTCTATTTTTGAGAAACCGTGTCATGTCACGCGTATTTAGACGGGAACTATTATCTTTCCTCCTCCTTGCCTTAACCAAGTCTTACTTCCTCGGGAGAAGAGGCGATCGACTTTCTTCCGTTTAGACATGTCAAACCACCCAAAATGCACTTAATGCTGATATTTTCTGGCCCGTCATTCACTCAGCAGAAAATCAAACCTGGCTCCGCACTTTTCACACTAGTTGATTTTCTTATTTTTCCATAGCAGATCCCACAAATTTCCAATGCATTCCATATTGACTCCCAGTGGACTTTTACGGACAGGAAACAATAAAAGGAGAGAGAAAAAGAAAGTTCGTCAATGAGGCACAAAAAATTAGATCCCTCTAAGTTAAAAATCCCACGTTTAGCCATGTATGTGCTTTGATAAACATTGACTTTTCTCAAAATTTGATTATACATGATAGAAAAAAGAACTATGAAAAATTGCAAACTCGCTTTTGATAGTTTTTGACATTTTCGTAACAAAATCCTTTAGAAAAGTAATGAGAGCACGCAACAAATGAGGTTTAGATCCCCAACTACTGCTTCCTCTTCTTTTCAGCAAGTCGTCTGCCCAGCTAACGTCGGAATAAAAGGTCGATCCTTTTTCATCAGAGTCAATCAATTTGGAAAGATGATGTCCAATTCCATTTGGTGGAGATGTCAATGTCTATGGAAGGGTTTTGCACCGCATTTTGTGTTCATCTGTTCTCCGAGGCATCTTGCTTTGCAATCCAAAAATCGAGTAATGAGTTTTTCATGGAAGTAAGTTTGCTGTCAGCTTAGCTGGCAATAGTGTCCTATAAAGCCAAGGGGGAAATTGATTCCATTATCTGCTTTCGTGCGGTTAAGTCAGGTTTTTGCTTTCTTGCAGTGTATTCATCCATTCACAAACATTCCCGAAAGCAGCAGCACGAAATGATAAAGTATTATTAGGCCCCAAAGAAATTATTTCATTTCCAAGACACAATCAATTTCCTTTCTCAATTTTATAGACGGCAAGATATTAAGGGAAGACCAGCTCTGATCTGAGGTTCCCGCAAAACATTCGGACAGCTTGGCTGAGCAGCTTTCTTAACCGCCGACGTGCAGGTGACGGGCTTTTCTCTGAACGCCGTACGAATCTAACACCTTCGAAACGTACGTCCTTTGTAAATCTTTGGTCACTACGCTTGACTTTCGAAGCTTTAGACCTGGACAGCTACCACACAAAAAAGCCACTTCCAGGCACGCTGCTAGATTGATAGAAAGCAAGTTTCAAGCCACAATTTTCTCAAAGCCTACATGATTCCCTGCAATTAGCCAGGGACCCTTAAAAAGTACCGTCATTGGCCCTTAATTCCAAAATGCACTCTCAGAAGCTCGAAATCTGCCAGGCAAAGATGATGTGATTAAGCTGAGCTTTTTCTTTCATCATGACATAGAAAGCTGTCTTGATCAACATTGCCCGAACCACCTGTTTTAAATTGAATAAAAATGCAGAGCTAAGCCTAGGAATTATCATCAGCCATGCACTGGTGTGGTCAAAAAGAAATTGCAGGAGAAACCGAATGCTAAATTCATGAACTCAAAATTGAACACACTAAGGGAGTACGATGTCATGCACATACCTACTAAGTTGTTAGACGACCAATAAGCTTGATGGAAAAGCAAGGTTATAATTCAAAACTATCCTTAACAAAGAATGGAATGTGCCTATCGAGCTTAGCTGACACCCCTTTCAGATACACAACAGCATTAATTGGACAACCCCGCTTAATACCCATGGTTGGCCCCATAGACCGAGCCATAAATAATTGAGTGATGGATTTAACTTTTGAGTCAACCCAGTCAGTCTAGTTTTCAATCATAATAAAAGATTCCGATGATAAGAATTGTGAATCAAATCGATCCTTCATTGTGAAACAAACCAATTCAATTAGTGGGTCTATTTTGAACTCCCCAAAAAAGTTAATAAGTCCGTTAGCTCTAGAGGGAGTTTTGTACTAAAAAAGAATAAATTATTAGTGTTACTTAACATTTCATCCTCACTGGTATAAGTTTCAATGGCACATATGATATTCTCCAATAGTTCATATTCAACAGAGAAGATGGATTCGAGATCATCATCATCATTAAGACAAATTTCATTTTTTTCTCAAATTTCTGAATTATCTCAACACACTTATTTTTCTTAAGCCATCTCAAGGCAAATAACCAACCTGTCTCCCTCCCCTCTCTTTCATAAGTACTCTCCACAAGAGTTAAATTCTCAAAAATTCAGCCCCTCCAAAAATTTGAATCCACGGTCACTTTTCCTGCGTGAGCGAAATGAAAGGAAAACAATTCAAAAGCACTCATCTAGGCTACGCATGACAATGCTTTTTGGTTGGGGAAAAAAAATAGTTCTTTTTTATTTCTATTCCGGGGAACAATTTCTGAGTAAAAGAACTTGTTTGGTAACTACACAAAATTTATACTCTTGGAATAGAAAAAGAATAGAAATATGTTTGATAATGCAATAGTTTCTTTTTTGTATTTATTCATTTTTTATTCTTGTTCACGGATCGCAGCGACCGCGGCGGCGGGCGGTGGGCGACCAACAGCGGCGGCAACCGGTAACGGCGGCCGGTGACGGTGGCCGCCAATGAGTAGTGGCTCCAAGCGGTTGAAAGTGGCCGTGGCAAGAGAGAAATAAAAGAAAAATAAAAAAGAAAATTAGCTTATTTCTAAAAATTGTTCCCGAGAACAAGAAGCAACTTTTTTTTGCTTCTCGTTTCTGCTCCAAATCTATTCTTGGACTAACTTTTTATTCCCGGGAATAGAAAAACAACTTGGCATTACGGGTTTCTGTTCTTTTTTTGTTCCGAGAACAAAAGAACATAAATTCTAAGGAACAAAAACGTTATCATGTAATGCCCAAACTCCCCTAATGGCCCCCTCTATTCCCAAGTAAAATTTTGTCTTCCCTACTTAGGATGGAATTCTCCCTAAATTTTAGTCTTAGAGTTTAAATAAAGCAGTTTAAGAGCTTACTCAGATCTACCTGTCCCATCTCCATCTCCCTCTTTTTTTCTTAATTTGTAAGATTCCTTTTGAGAAACGGCACTAAATGCTGCTCTAGGTTTTTCACTTGTGATGATGGAAAAGCTTCCGCCTAACTTTCGACTCTCACTCTCGCTCGCTCGCTCACGTCCCCAGACCAGATCAAAGATACCCTTCAAAAGCACTCGTCCTCTTACCCAGGTTCATCCGCCCCTAACTCTCTCCTCATTTTACTCTCTTCCCATCACTCATAATGCTCCTCCTCATCCGCCTTGCCATTTATCGCTACCACCATCAACCTTCCGAGGCATCCGAAGGGTTGGCTTCTGGCACGCGCGCACCTTAGCAGGAATAGTGCTGGTGACTAGCTCCCTCTGGACTTCACTTCGTCCATTTCCACATGAAGTAAAAAAAAAAACACACGCTAGCAAGCATTAGATGGTCCTTACAAAAAATTCTTGGATTATGTTCCGTATTTTTTCTATAAATTATGTCCTTTATCAGTGTAAAGCAAATTCTACACATTGGGCGTTGGATAGGGCAACATGTGTAATAATGCACTTTGATATTTATCCATGTATTTTCATACATATAAGTGCCGCGGAATTGGGGGAGAACAAATATTTGAACTCTCAATAAGTATGTTTTGGGGAGACATTACCAAACGTCCAAACTAAGGCTAAGATTTTTCAGCACATTTATTAGCCACTTTCTAAAAGAATACTTTACAATATTCGTAGTAGCCACGCCAAACAATTTACGGACATACTGTGCTCAAGACGATCAGCACATCACATCAACTTCTTTATTTTATAGAAGGGCTTCTTCACCCTTTTCTGGCCCGGACAAATTCATCTTGCCAAAAAAAAAAAAACAATTATAACTCTAAGGATGGGCTGAGGTAAAAAAAATTAGCAATGCCATCTTTCATTATATCTTTCATATAAATGGTGATTGATTGCAGCGCACCATGTGAAACCTAGCGTAAAACGTAAGCTTCTTTGCTTAATCTCCGCTAAAACGGTTCAAAAAATTGGTCCCCCACTGTCTCTCCTTTTTGACCGGGTCCCCTTGATTTTCTCTCTCTCTCCGTTTTTTTTCCTCCTTCCCTTGCCTTGGGGAGATTCTATTGAGAAACGGCACAGTACCATGCTTCCATAGCATTCCACTTGTCATGATGAAAAGCTTCAACCCAACTCTCGCTCAATCATGTCACCAGAGCAGCTCCAACTTACCCTTCAAAAGCACTCTCTCACGAGAAGTACTTAAACTTCATCCCACCTCACTCGAGCAACACCGACACGTAATATGAACACGCGACACGATATGATACAACACGTTTATACATTATTTCTCGAAAATAGAAAATTTCAACACGTTAAAACACGTTATATATTAAATAAGTATTTTTATTTTTAATTAATTTGATTCAAATTTACAAATGAATAAATAATAATAATAAAAGAGCTTATGCTAATAATATTTTTTTGGTAAAGGGTCCATTAGTAAGAAATTCGAAAGACATATTCATAGTTAATATGTATTCATGTTTGGGAACATATTTCTAACTTTAATAAAAATTATCGATGAAATTAATGGCTAATAAAATATTAGAATAACTTATTTAAATAAATCTATCATCTTCTATAATGATCAAAATTTATTATTATTTAATAATTAGTATTTTTATTTTTCGAAATCACTTTTTACCCCCACTTATTTATTTTTTTGACAAAAAAAAGCCCCGCTGTCCAAAAATTATTTCCCTCTCTTTTTATTTTTCAAAATCACTTGCTGCCTTGCCTGCTTCACAGCCGCAATCTCGCCTCTGGCCCTCTATCACGGCATCACAATCATAGCCCTCCTAATTGCCTCGGTCTCTACTCTTCCAGTGGCCCTCCTTGCAATTGCAACCTCACCATCGCTTGTGACCTCACCTCCACTCCCTCGCCCTTGCCTCCACCCTCCATCACCTTCTTTAATGATTCTCTCTCCCATTGCACTTACAAACCTACCCTAGAAACCACCATGCCTCTCGCAATTGTGAACACGCATGTTGGAACGTGTCGGAAAGAGTTGACCACGCGTCAAAAATCCAACACATATTGGCTGCGTGTCCGAACTTGTCCGAATGTGTCCAACATGCTCGATTACGTGTTAGGGTGTCAGAGACACGTAAAACGTGTCCATGTTTCATAGCACCTAACTTCTTCGTTTGCTTTTCCTCTCTTCCCATCACTCCATATTCCTCCTCCTCCTCCTTCATTGCCATTATAAGGTCCTTCATTTTAGCCATTATAGCTCCCTCCGGAAATGCAGCATCGGATAGCAAGTACGCCAAAGTCGTCGTCATCAGGAAACAAGCATGTCGCAGTCCCTCCCCCTGAGGCTTTAGTTGAGGGTAAAATACATTTGAAAGTTGTCTTGTTGGATATTTCCTTGCTGCCAATGCATCATTCTACTTAGTGAAAGGTATTTTGGAGAAATTGTGGTGATTCTACAGTAACTATTTAGTACATGTGGAATGATTTGGACAATCGATTCTTTTTCTATATTGCAAATATTCATTATTGATTATAACAGGAATCTACGTTGGAGAGGGCTAGGTGATTTACTTAACACGAACAGGAGTTGAGGAGATGAGTATCCATCACTTCCATCAAGAAGGCAAGAAACTCTATTCCCTCCGTTTATATGCATATGGGCGGCCACAACTTGGGTATTGGCTGACGAGATGGGGGACTTGCACCAGCTTACCCAAAACCAAATTGCCCCAGGAAGTCGTGAACAAGGCTCGCGAGCTTCATGAGCACGATAGTTTCGGCAAGTACGACCTCATCAATAGCAACTGTGAGCATTTCGCCTCGTTTTGCTGGACCAGCATACAGGCAAGCACACAGACAGCATTATGGCTCATGAAGTTTCTGTAGAAGACCAGTGAAGTCAAAGAATGGCTCATGAAGTTTCTCCAGACAAAGTAAGTTCGAGTGACTCAAAATTCCACGAATCCTTCCTTCCCTGTCTTTTTACTAGCAACTATTTTCATCTGTTTGGGAGTCATTGTCTGTCATCCAGCAGTAAAACGAATGAAACTTTAGTTTTGTATATCCACTTCTGGACTGGAGTGGGCAGTGAGAGACATGCACACGTGCACGGAGGAAGAACTGAGATAAGAAATTATACGTAAGCCGCAAAGCTATGTTCATTGTTATTTGATGTGCCCAGAAATATGTAAGGACTTCTGTCTGTTGGTGCTCGGTCATCCTAGTTAGACTTGCCAAAAGAAGGTAACATCTAATCCTGAATGAATTTCTCACATTCAAATCAATTCACTTTGGTGCATGTTGGATACATTCTTTGGGCATTCGAGAAATAATTGGAGAAACAAAACAACAGTGAAATCGCACTAGACTATCAAAAGAGTTTGTTCCACAAGTGCACAATTTTTTCCTTCTCAGCAACCTCTCTCTCTCGACAATATTGTCATATATTTTGTTGTTCTTGCTCGGCCACCATTGTCATTTACTTTAAAGCATGAAATGAATGACCTTGTTTTTCTTCACGGTGATCTCTCTCTCTCTTGACAACAAGGTTCCAATTATATAATATGAATTGGGTGGCCACATGTAGCAGAGGGTTTACGTTAGATTGGTGTGCTGTTGACGTGGTCTGCACCGTTAACAAAGACGCTCTAGCAGATTTACTTCTATCCTTCCTGTAAAAGTTGGACAAAAAGAAAAGTTTGAATCGGTCCTACTTGGTGGCTTTTTATAATAAAAATAAAATAAAATAAAAAGGGAGAAACTGCCTCAATTAATGAGCTATCTCTTCACTTCACATACATAAATACCACCTGTAGCATAGCGCAAGTGCCAACGAGTTCTATAACGTTACTGAGAAGTCATTCTGTTCATAGCTGATAGCCAAAGCCTCCAAATTAAGTTCCATCAATTAAGAAGTACAACTTCAAGCGCCCTCTATCTAAATGAAGCTATCGAGAAATTGTCTGAAGTTCTTTTCTGAGAAGGGCATAAGGAAGGTTCTCTCTTTTATGTTGCACATACTCATTATTGATTACAACAGGAATCTACATTGGAGAAGGCTATGTGATTCACTTCACATGAACAAGAGTTGACAAGACGAGCATTGATTGCTTCTGGCAATAAGGCAAGAACCTCTATTCCCTCCGCTTATGTGTATACGGGCGGCCACAACTTGGGTATTGGCTGACAAGATGGGGTACTTGCACCACCCAGGAAGGCAAGAACCTCTATTCCCTCCGCTTATGTGTATACGGGCGGCCACAACTTGGGTATTGGCTGACAAGATGGGGTACTTGCACCACCCAGGAAGGCATGAACAAGGCTTGCGAGCTTCATGAGCACGGTAGTTTCAGGAAGTACAACCTCATCAATAACAACAATGCGCATTTCACCTTGTTTTGGCAGACCGGCATACAGGCAAGCGCACGGACAGCATTGGTCAGTGCTTGTCTGCAGAAGATCAGTGAAGTCGAAGAATGGTTCATGAAGTTTCTTCAGATGAATTAAGTTCAAGTGACCCAAAAATTCCACGAATCTTCCCTTCCCAATCTGTGTTTTTACTAGCAATTATATTCATCTGTTTGAGAGTCATTGTCTGTCATCCAGCAGTAAAAGGAATGGAACTTTAGTTTTGTATATCAAGTTTGGACTGGAATGGGCGCAAGAGACATGCAGGTGTGCGCGGAGGAAGAACTGAGATAAGCAAATGTATGTGAGCCGCAAACCTATGTTCATTATTATTTGATGTGCCCAGAAATATGTAAGGACTTATGTCATGTTGGTGCTCGGTTCTCCTAGTTAGACTTGCCAAAAGAAGGTAACATCTAATCCTGAATGAATTTCGCATTAAAATCGCTTCAATTTGGTGCATATTGGATACATTCTTTTGGCATTTGAGAAACAATTGGAGAAACGAGACAACAATGAAATCGCACTAGACTATCAAAAAGAGTTTGTTCCACAAGTACTCAATAATTTCCTTCTCAGCAAACTCTCTCTCAACAATATTTGACATTTATTTTGTTGTTTCTGGTAGCATAGAACGTTACAGAGAAGCCATTCTGTTCATCTCTTTTAACGAAGACAGCTGATAGCCAAAACCTCCAAATCAAGCTGTATCAAGTTTGGAAGTAAAACTTCAAGCACACTCTACCTAAATGAAGCTATCAAGAAATTGTCTGAAGTTCTTTTCTGAGAAGGGCATAAGGAAGGTTCTCTCTTTTACCTCAAACTGTTTACAAGAATGAAAAACCAATCCGAAGGATTTTAGTCATTATGTGCAAAATGTTTTTGCTTCATTCAGATAACCTGGCAGAATGATTATTCCTAAGGACAAGGCGCATCGTAAGATAAGTCAAGCAGGAAGGTACTTTTTTTAGCACAAAGCCACATATATGGAGTTCACTCCGAACCCATTTCTCAAATTTATATATCACAATCCACAAAGCAATGCGGGCTGCTATTTGCTATGAAAATTTGAACATGTAGTCGATGCTTATTTGATCGAATAGGCCAAATGAGTTTCACATGGGAAGGATACTGAATAGTGTGACTAATGACTGCTCTGTTCATACAAGCAGACAAATTCCCTGCTGGTGAACAAATCGATCGTGCATGGTGCCTTCAAGACTTTTTGATCACATCACATGAAGTACGAACAACATAATAAATAAATTCGAGCATTTAATATTCTGTTAGCACTGGCAGCTTCTATTGATTCGAATTCTTTCACGAATTTAGTCATGGAAGGCCGAAACCTAGGAGTCTCTTCAACGCATTTTGAGGCAAGCTTTGCTATTTGGAATGCAGAACATCATTTGCCCTTCAATCTGGAGTCCATTATAGTCCACAGTTTGTTTTTACTGGATAAGAATGGTCCAGCCCACTCTACTAAATTAGCTTTGCCTCGTGGACGTCTCCAATCAAATGCCCTCAAGCCTGTTAGTATCTCAAGCAGCACGATACCGAAAATGTAAACATCACTCTTTACACATAGACGCCCTATAAAATCCACGAGTTTTATGTGATGTTACAACGAAGCATTAGAAAATAACTTCCTGATTTTATTGTCAAAATTCAAGACTAAATGTTTTTCAGCACTAAGACTCAATTCATTTCACGAAAAATAAATTTCTAAAAAACGTTTCCTGGATTTTCCAATATTAATTTCGCGGAAAATGAACCGATCGAAAGAAACATTTTCCATCAACAAAAAAAAAGTCTTTTAAAATAGGAGAAAATGTTTTCCTCTTTTCAAGTTGGGGAAGACATTTTTCTCACTCACTCTCTATTATCTCACACTCTTGCTAGCCCTCTCTTCTTTCTCTTTTTTTTTTAAAAAAAAGGGTGACACTATTTCCACTCCATATATGACTAAATCCACCCCATTTTCACTAAGGAAACAAGATTTCCCTTAATTATTTACTTGCAATTTAAAGTGGTGGTCCCATTTCTTTTTTTCTTTTTTTCTTTTTTTCTTTTTTTCTTTTTTTCTTTTAGTTTCACTTCCATCTAGAATGCAATTGCCATAATTAATCATTTTAAATTTTTTTTGTTTTGGTCTATTATGGGCATCCTATAAATATTGAAGGCATTATGTTTATTTTTTTATTTTTAAAATTTAATTTTATAGAAAAAAATGTGTCGTGAAGAAATTTTTTTAAGAAAATATATATCAAGTCTCTTTAATTACAACATAAAGAATTTGTATTTCTTTTCTTTACTATTAGTCGATACTATTACAAAGAGCATGTGAGATGTTGTAAGAGCATCTAGGAATACACTAAAATCATTGATGTGAAAAAGTTATGTATAGTGAGACATCTTGATCATTTTTATCGTGAATACTTTGTGTATGCTATTAATTTTTTTCAATCCAAAATGATGAGATTTCATTAGCATTTGGAAAAAAAAATTTGTGCAATTAAATAATTAATTTTTATCTTTTGAATTTTCATGTTGGAAAGTATAACTATGATTTTATTTTTGAAAACCTTTAAAGAGGTCTTTTTTTTTAATCCCATCATTCCATTTGATGTATTTGTATATAAAGAATAACCGATACAAAAAGGATTAATGATGATATGCACAACAAAAGTGAAAATTTATAAACAAGTCATTGCGTTAAAAATTATCTATCTTAATTATTTTATTTTTTGAAATTTTCTTTGATAATCGATCCTTAAGTTTGCTCAATAATGCAAAAAAGAGTCAAGTTTTTTGAAAATTTTCTTTTCAAAAAAATAATTTCTACGAAAATAAAATCTATCAATAAAAAAGAAAGCCTAGTGCACACAATACGCCAAAATAAAACATGTGAAATTCTTAATTTTGGTGGTTAGATCCTACATAGAAATAGAAAAAATAAGAAAAGAAGCAAAGTAATTTAATTTGTGGTACACAAATTGTGTGTGTACCACAGACAAAAAAATTGGGGCAATTGTGTCGGCGCGCGCACGCACTCCATAAATCTGTGGCACTATGTTCAAATAAATAAATAAATTTGCAGCACTAGTTTTAATTGCAATAAATGATTTGGGGCTATTTTGTCTTTTTGTTAAAGAATTGGGGTGGAAATAACACCACTCTTTAAAAAATTAGAATTTTTAATTCCTTTTGTTTTTCTTTACTCTTTTTCTTTTTTTTTTCTTTCTTTCTCAACCAGCCGCTAGCCACAGGATGGATTTAGTCATATAAGGGGTGGAAATAGCACTATCCTCTTAAAAATTAGAATTTTTAATTCTTTTTCTTTTTCTTATTTCTATCTTTCTTTTTTTTCTTCCTTTCTTGGCCAATCGCCAGCCAAATCAATGGTCGAGGATCAGCCTTGGGCAAGCCTTGAGCTTGCTTGCTAGATCAACGAGCTCAAGCTGGCCACTTGCCAATTTGGCGAGACCTAAGGCCATCAAGCTCAAGTTCACCTTTGGTCGGTCACTATGGCTAGCTATCAATCGAAGGAGGAGGAGGATCGACGAGCTTAAGCTGGCCACTTGCTGATTTGGCAAGGCTTGAGGCCATCGAGCTCAAGTTTGCCTTTGGTCAGTCACTATGGCTAGCTATCAATCGGAGGAGGAGGAATTGAAGGAGGGCCTAAGGCCATTGAGCTCAAGTTCACCTTTGGCCAATCACTATGGCTAGCTATCAATCGGAGAAGGAGGAGGATCGGCGAGCTCGAGTTGGCCACTTGCCAATTTGGCAAGGTGTGAGGCCATTGGTCTCAAGTTTGCCTTTGGCCAGTCACTATGGCTAGCTATCAATCGGAGGAATCAAAGGAGGAGGAGGAGGAAAAAGTGGAAAGAAAAATGAAAATTTTTAAAATAATAATTAAAAATTCAATTTGAAAATAAAATAATTATTAAAAAGAGTCCATGGAGTAAAATCAAATTGAATTTTTCATATCGAATGGCAAAAAATATTTTTTAGTTCATTTTCAAGTTTTAGCCGAAAACTAAAAAATATTAACATTTTTTCTAGAATATGGCTTTATGAAATATAAGTCGTCAAAAGGCACTTTGTCGCAACTTAAATTTCAAGTGCAACACTTAAGGTTTAGGCTAATGGACTGTTAAGTCTAAACTTAGCTCGAGCTCTTCCAAGCCCATACAAATTCACGACTTAGGTTCAAGTTTTTAGCATGCAAATGAATTTTATCTAGGAGTCATCACTAATCAGTTTATGGTAGGTCAATTAGACACCTAAGTAAAATAATTAAAGAATTATTTTACTCATACAAACCAGAGACTTTGGATATGGAGACTTGGTTAAACCAACCATTATTAAACATTGAATAAATTGTACCAAAGGAATTCAACACACTAAAGCAAGTAATTATTTTTTGGGATTTTTTTATCTTGAAATTAAAACTTTCCTATATAACATGCACTTTAACTACATGACCTAATTTTACTAACATGCAAACTATTTGACATGCACCTAATATTTTTGGTATTTTTTTGTTAAAATTCGTAATCAAAAGAAAACTAATTAAATTTTCTAAATGAATAATTTTCTAACCTAATTTAGGGATTAATTTGATTTAAACTCTATCCTATCTTAGAAAACTATTATTTTATAAAAGAAATTATCTAAGACTCTATTTTAAAAAAAAAAGGTTTTTTAGATCCAACCCTAATCTATTCCAAAAAATTATATCGAAAATAACGACGAGAATGGACAACTGGGCAGCTCTTTACTTTAAATGACTCAATCACTAACCCAACCTTGTCCCATAGCTCGAAAATAATGACGAGAATGTACCAAACAGCATAATTCTTCCTGGAGATTGGTGGCGGGCCCTATGCTGCATGAACAAATTCATGACAGCAATAGGAATGAGCTTCTGCTGATGTTTAAAGCCTAAGCATGAAAAGAAACAAAAGATTCTGGACTCTCGAAGAGCTACGGCCTTCTTTTGGTAAACCTTAGATTGCTAACAAAATTGAGGATTAGCCATCGAAAGACCATTCCCCTCTTAAAGAAAGTGTAATCACAACATCTCAATTCAGAAGTTGATGCACGTAATGATAGACATGTACGAATATTCCAATGAGCTTACAAGGAAACATGACACCTAGTAACTACTGGGTACAATGGAAAAGAACATTGAAAGCCTAAGATTAATCCTGGGAAGCAACAGACTTTGATCCCATCACATGAAGTACAAACAATCTAACAAATAAATTCAAGCATTCCGAAGTATCCTATTAGCACTGGCAGCTTCTATCGATTCCAGTTCTTCCACAACTTTAGACATGGAAGGCCGCTGCTTACGTTCCTGTTCAAGGCATATCGAAGCTAGTTGTGCTATTCGGAGTGCAGATTCTGCATGATATTCGCCCCCCAATCTAGAGTCCATTATAGTCCTTAAGTTTTTTTTACTGTATAAGTGTGGCATGGCCCACTCCACCAAAGTAGCCATGCCTGATGGATGCCTCGGATCACATGCCCTTATGCCTGTTAGTATCTCAAGTAAAACGATGCCGAAACTATAAACATCACTCTTTACACTGAGACGCCCTGTAAAATCCAAGAGTTTTATGTGATGTTGCAGCGAAGCATCAGAAAATAACTTCCCCGTGCTATTGTAAAAATTGAAGACCGAGCGTCAGTCAACACTATGCCACCAAAAAGCACTTTACAACGGAAACATTACCAGTTGCTCTGTATTCAGGGGCAGCATAGCCAGAGGTACCCACAAACTGTGTTGAAACATGTGACTTGTCCTCAGGAGGACCAGACCTCACCAATCCGAAGTCCGAGAGTTTGGCCATGTAAGACTGCAGAAGAATCAGACAGTGGATTAGACTCGGTTTCCAGCCTAAATATAAATTGCAAACTTTAGTGAATCTAGCCAAAAAAAAAGGAGATATCTAAAAGCAACTGGGGACTAGTTAAGGGTCTTGTCTTAGGTTCTGAACTTAACATCAAATCTAAGAAGGATATATTTGCAATCGACTATAATCCGTCCATCAGTTGGGCAGAGGGGAACATAGGATCTCCTCTCGCTATTATGACTCTTTTCTCCTGTTTAGAAGACAAAATATCAAGTCTTCAAAGTGAGACACTCGGCATGTCATCGTCGTCATCATCCTTCTCCCAATAATTTGACTAGAATGATAATAGAGTTCATATGAATTTTGTGATACAAGACCATAATCATTGTAAGGAGGATAAAATAATAACCCCATCTAGCAAAATATTTGCAGTTTTGAAATCCCTGTGTATCATGTTACAGGAATTGTGCAAGAAGGCCAGGCCTCTGGCAGCCCCGACCATAATCTTGAGGCGTACATCCCATTGAAGACTTGCAGTGGAGCCCCCTGTACCATAGTAATGGACAGCGTAAAACGTAAGTAACGCTTCAATGCGAGTACATGTTCAAACCAGCCTGAATTTTGAAATTAGCACATGCATCGACTATGACCATCAACTAAGTTTCATCGAGGTCAATTTGCACTGTTTAGTATGTAGGGACTGATCAAGTAGTTATGCTAAACAATTGTCATCCTTAAGGAGACTTTTCCGAAATTTATAGAGTGATTAGACCACTTACTTCTGAATAGCTGGTTTCCCAAACTGCCCATTGGCATGAACTCATAAACAAGAGCTAAATTTTCATCGTCCTGACAAAATCCCAGGAGCTTGGCAAGGTTAGGATGAGATATCGTTCCAATAAATGCTATCTCCCTCTGCACAAAAATAACCAAAAGAGTTTCACACATGGTCAGTAGTAAAAGATATGAAAGAAATGGAAGCCCCCACGCTAAACTAGGTCGATGTTATTCTCCTCAAGCGTCAAATGGTCAAAGAAATGAAACGATCACAATGGAATAGTCGATATCGAAACAAAAGGTACAGAATGGGAACTCAGACCCAATTTCCAATGAAATGTTCAGTTTAACTAGTAGTTTTGACTGAAGACTCATGGTCATTATGCATCCTGTAATATAAAAAATATTGGTAAAATGTACTTAAAGTCATACTGGCTCTGTAGAAAATATCCAGCTCGCCATTTATAATTTGCGATCAAATGGGTGACTTTATCTTGCAGTGGTGTATCTATCCACCCTTTATGGTTTGACAAGCCTTGCAATTTGTTTCAGTTCTTGAATATAGAAGGAGAATTCGCCCGCAGGAAGAAGAAAACAAGTTCACTATGAAAAAAAAGAACCGCATTGCCTTAGTCAAAGAATTTAGAAAGACGAGTTGCCTAGGGGCTATGATCACATTGAAAGGGTTGATCATTACATGGATGGAAGACCGTGAGCTTATATTTGCGCAATTTCTTCATTCCTTGCAACCGAATTACACTAGGTAGGTTCTTCCATTAGTTAGCATCATACAAGCCAATGGC
The DNA here is from genome assembly GCA_017140185.1 of Eucalyptus polyanthemos subsp. polyanthemos. Classification (NCBI taxonomy): domain Eukaryota; kingdom Viridiplantae; phylum Streptophyta; class Magnoliopsida; order Myrtales; family Myrtaceae; genus Eucalyptus; species Eucalyptus polyanthemos. The sequence continues at coordinate 54,124,062 of CM029464.1, forward strand.
CACACACACTCCATGACACGGGTTTACTAAGTCAACTACAAAATAAAAGAAATGCAAAAAGAAAGTTCATCAACGTGAACTAAATGAAGCCCTAAAATATATATTGCTGAGGACCTTAGTGACCAAATAGTCTCAAGAACAAAATCGCTTCTTAGATTCTTCTTTTACTTCATTTAAATTCGTTGAAAAAACTCTTATCAGGTTTTGAAGTTGACAAAACTTTCTTGTTTTTGTTCTTATTCTGAAGAATATTAGACTTCTAAGCTATATCGCAGACTTTTATCAAAGTCTATTTATTTCAAAAGTCTTTCTCACTCATGATCCAGACCAAAACCAAGTCCAAAACGAAGATATAATCAGAGTCAGGATTATTGATCTTACAAGGATTCAGTATGAACGTTATAGAGATTTATCTTTAATATCTAATTTTCTGGCGAAGAATCTCACTTATCTTTTATAAATACATTGATGGAATCAATCACAAATTAATGAAATCAATTTTGAAGACAAGTTCCTTTTTGGAAAGCATTTACTTATGGAAACCTAGATTCTAATTGTATGAGCGATTAGAATCATCGGATTTTCATCTCAATCTTTCAAACAACTTACAAAATTTCCTTAATCAATTTTGTCCAACGGATTGATTAGAAGAAATTCCTCTGGAGAATGCCAACGACTAGAAAAGCGTAGAGGAGTATTTAAGGAGGTCATTTAGTCCATTTGCGATAGAGCGAGAAAATTAAAATTTCAAAGTTTAAGGCCTTTCCAAACTCTTGTTCTTCAACGACAGCGCTTACAAATTGTATTCAAGAGAGAAAAACACAAGAAGAGTGACTTAGTGAGAGAAAAAAAAAATCTTCCACTAAGTGTTTGCACTCGAAATATTGTACTTCTTTGTTGATACTTTAGTGAATTTCAACCAGAAGGCTATCAACGTGAGAAAATTGATGTAGGCTTTATCTAAGCCGAACCACTATAAATCTCTTGTGCAATTTTCTCTTCCCTTCACTCTTTTCAGCTTTATTCGTTGCAATCTTCTTATGCACTTTTCAAAACTCTAAACCATTTCTATTTGAGTCTGATTTACTTCAAAAGTCCGGCGGTGCTTTTAGTCAAACTTTGACTCTTCCTCAAACTTTGCTTACAGTATAACTTATTCTGCATTTATTTGCTTAATCTTTTTTAACACCTATTCATCCCCCCTCTAGGTGGTAGTACTAGGATTTTTCAAAATTCAAATAATGCACATTGTGTACACTAAAGTGGGGGGTTAGATAACTGAAAACTTCACGAAGATCGTGAACATAGGTGTAGGTAATATCACCAAACAATTAACACTACTCAGTCAGGCACCAACGATAGTGTTGTCTGCTGCCTACAGCCATAACTTTGCACCCTAACAAAGCCGATGAGGCCACCAATGAACTATCAAAAATATCTGATCTCTCTATAACCAAAATCAGATGCAATTCCTTTACCAAAAAAATCAGATGCAATTCCACAAGGGCCCTTTCGGAAAGAAAATTAAAAGGCCAGGTCACCACTTATAGAAATCCTGGGATAATCAACTTCAAATACATTTGGATTTGCGTCTATATAGCCATATAAATTCATGTTGTCTAGTAATTCTGCCACTGCTATTTTCACAACGAGGATGTTTATCGACCCAGCTGAGTTGGGCATGACAACAAGCTCCCATCATGCATTTGGGTTGTTTCATTTTTGTAATTGACAAAGCAAAGTATTTGTATTCCGAGAAAGGAATTGAAGACGACTTAGTTCTTACCAGCCACTGTCTATACCCTCGAGCACCAGCCGGGTTTAATATTTTCACAGCTATTATAGTCTCTTTACTTCCAGACTGTTGCTTCCCATGAAGCATCCCTTTATAGACACGACCAAATCCTCCCTCTCCGAGCAGCGCTTCTGCTGGAAAATTTTTGGTCGCCTCTTTCAACTCTGCGAAACTGAAGACGGTCAAGCTGGGGTCTGCCACAATCTTTCCATCTCCGAAGGCCCGTTTATCACGGGCAGCCAGCAAGTCATGGCTATTGCTGGCTGCAGGAGATGACGAAGTAGTGCGGGCAGCCGACAAGTCATGGCTATTGCTGGCTGCAGAGGATGATGAAGTAGTGATTTTCCACTTCGCTCCTGTAGTTTCAAAAAAGAAAAACAGAGAACAGAGAAAATTGCTTCAGACGATGACAAGAAGAAGATCAAAGGCTCCAATCTGAAGCGCAAAGATTCATTCTATAGAGACTACATAGATATAAAGATCAACATCACTCTAGGAAAAAAATTTAAAGAGTACCTGATTTGGGTTTACCGGTAAAGCCAGGAGTAGGGAAGTCAGGAGTACCAAAACACACCCCCATCTCTCTTCTCTCTCTCTCTCAACAAGAACCACTGTCTCTCCGCTAGCTTGCCTCTACCGAATCTTATCTCCTCTGGAGAAGAGGACGTTGACTCGATGTTACGTACGGTCAAGTCAAACCACCTAAAAAGACGCTCGATGCTGACATTCTCCGGCCTCCCGACACCGTTGGTAGAGGGGCGACCTGGCTCCGCACATCATTTTTCTACACTAGTTGATTTTCTTATGCCTAAAGCAGATCCCACAAATTTCCATTGCATCTCATATATTGACAATTTCCATTCAATAGAATGTGGAAACCCAAGTCCATCGAGAAGAAGCTTCCTGTAATATGTGGGCTTTAAAGCAAGAAATAAAATAAAAGAAGAGAAAAAGAAAAGGTTGAAAAGTCAAAAAGGGGCTGAAGGAAACTGGAAGAAGCTTCGGCTGAGTATAAAAAGAGAGAAAGAGGGAGAGAAAGAGGAGAATATCGGCAGAAGCAGGGGAAACGCAAAACAGGGGAGAAGAGAGAAAGAAGAGAAAGGAAAAAGGGGAAAAGGGAGAAATTTTGGCGCGCTCGTGACCCGGACGCCTCATCAAGCCGACTCAAGTGTGTTTTGCAAGGCCGGTAAGAAATTGAAGCTTTTAATCACTTGCTTGAAACAATTGCCGCAATTAGGGCTCGGAATTCGGATTTCATGGGTAATTGTGTGGCGAAGCCCAATTTTTGAGTCGTTAAGCCGTAAATTTTTTTAGAAATGGTACTTTGGGATGTTGTAAAGCTATAGCATCTTTCGGATCGTGATTTGAGCTTGCGGTTTGTTCGGAACGGAATTTTTAAGTTGGAGACGCAATCTGGTACTGTAGCGAACAGTGGCTTCGAGTCTTTTTTTTTGTTATTTCCGGTACTGTTTTGGGGCGGCTGAGTTGGGGTTGTTGTTGTACGTTAAGAGAGCTTTCTAAAGACTATAAGACGGCTTGAATCGGAATTTTGTGGAGGAAGTTATGGCATGACGAAGTTGGCGCATGGGCCGCGCCTAGCTGAAAATGATGGGTTTATGCTAAATTGTGAACTTTTGGGACGCGTAGGTGTCGTTTATTGACTAATAGGCCTAGTATGGACGAGTCGTTATAAGAATATCATTTTTACTCGGCTTTTTAATATTTTCCCGTTAATTGTTAGGAATCCGAATGCGTCGGTTCACGTGAGCGTCGTAGTTGATTTTTGGCTTTTCCCAGGTGAGTGACACTATTTCTTCTTTGTATTTTAAACTCATGTTTTGAGAAATATGATTGATTAAATACTCTATGAGTTGACAAAAAGCATATTTTGTTGCATAAGACAGGATCGAGATATTACTGACATTTTTATGGTTCGAAGGGAGTTGTATTTTGACGTTGATTTGAATGGTTGTGTGAAAAAGGATTTGTGAAGTTCCTTGTGAAAGAATCTTGAAATGCTTTGAAGGATGCTTTGATATTCATATATCAAATTTTAAGTTGTGATATGACTTCCTTTCTGACGTTGAATTACTAGATATTGTGATTGATGATTAGTGCTCAATGTCTCTGTGGACCTTGAGGGGTGTGGGTATGCGCATACTATTCTAGGATATCCTTGTGGGCCGAGCCACCGGCTAATAATATGTGGAGACCTTGCCAAGGGGGGAATCTTGGTCGTTTTGTCACGGGCGTTACGCGTGACCATGGTTAGACATTTGAGCATGAATTGGTCAATGGAGTGGACCATTGACATGTGATTTGAGTTTGGTCGATGGAATGGACCATCGATGTGAGTTGATGAGGTTAATCAATGGAATAGACCATTGATGCATATTTTACGAGATTGACTAATGGACTCGACCATTGGTGCTTTCGATATTTGAATTATGATTTGGTATTATGATAAAGTGAGTTATGTTTGTGTTTTAAAATGTGCATAGTGATTTCTCGATCCGCTTAGAAGAAATGTGTTACTCACTGAGCCGTGGTAGCTCACTCCTCTCATCTAATTGTTTTTCAGGTTCTTCAGCGAGTCACGAATAGGCGTGAGCGTTCGTTCGGGGAGGACTTTTTGGTGAAAATTTTGGGTATGGCTTATGCATAGTTCATAAGTTTATAAGTTAGTCTTTGTAAAAGGTTTATGTTTTGATGTTTGTGGATTATAGATATACTCTGATATTGTAACCAATTGTCCATTTTTGTCAAATATATATATGTTGATGTATATATGTTGATATTGGGTTGAATTTTTGGTTACGTTGAGGCTGCGTCCTTTGGAAAAAGGACGGCCGTGTTATGCCCCTTCTTCTTGTGAATCGGGGTGTGACATTTGTTGGTATCAGAGCTTAGGTTTTGATTTGTTTGGGCAGATGTGGGACGATGTGAGATTGTGCGATAGATTTTTTTTAACGCGTTAGCCTTTTAGATATTAAGTTGTAGCTCCGTTCTTGGATTCAGGTGATCATGCGTGACTCGGAGACACTTGCTTCGCTTCGTAGAAATAGTAAAGGCAAGCAAGTTGTAGCCCCTGATGCTAGAGACACGCCTCAAGCTTCTCGAGGTGCGTCTCTAAGGAGGAGACGGGAGGATCGGCGTGATGAAAGTCCTAACTCGGATGAAGTCAGGGAAGTTAACCAACGATCGTTTCCCCCGAGTGACTTTGAGCAAGCCATGATTCATTGGTATCGTCAAGCAAAGGAATTGAGTGGAGATGGAGCAACTGGCTCATACACCTTTGCGCAATTCGGAAAGGCGAAACCACCCACTTATGATGGGAAAGCTGATCCTTTTGCAGCGAGCGGTGGACTAGAAAGATTGAAGGGATCTTTGAAGCTGAAAGTGTTCCCGAAGATAAGAAAGTTATTTTTGCTTCTCGATACTTAGAAGGCGAGGCGAGCATTGGTGGGAGGGAATGAGGCCAGCTCTCGGAGATAGGGGTGGTGCTATAGCTTGGGAGGACTTTAAGCAAGCTTTCAATACCCAATTCTTTCCATGTCATTTCGCACAAAAATGAAGAGTGATTTTATACACATATCTCAAGGCGACTCCACGTTTTGGAGTATGCAGCCCGCTTTAATCGATGAGTAGATTTGCTGAGCAATATGTGTCTAATGAGCAAGATAAAGCTGATCACTTTCGCAGGGGGCTCCGATATGAAATTGGTTCGGCACTCACACCTCTAGCATTGACATCTTATAAAGACGTCTTTGAACGAGCGATCGAGTGGAACAAAAGATTCTGGAGCGAGATGTGCAAGGCGTACCTCAGCATAAGAAGTTGAGATTCACTGACTATCAGGATAGCGGCGCTGGTGGCAGCGGAAAGAGGAAAGCTTTTAATCAGCCAGGAAAGCCCAGAATTCAGAATAATCCAGGCCCTTGTACTACATGTGGGAAACGACATAGCGGTCCTTGTTACCGCAAGAGAGGAGCATGTTTCACTTGTGGAAAAATGGGACATATGGCACGTGATTGTCCAACACAGAAGAATGCCCCTGGAGATAGTAGAGTATGTTTTGTATGTGGACAACCTGGACATCGAGCCTATAATTGTTCTATGAGGAAGACCGCACCTCCAGTTGATAAGCCACAAGAAGGCCAGCAAAGGCAAAGGATGACTGGGAAAATTTTTACGATGACAGGAGAGGATGCGGCGGCTTCTAATACGGTTGTTGCGAGTAATATTTCTATTGCCTCACAACTTGCTTATGCATTGTTTGATCCCGGTGCCACACATTCCTTTACTTCCATTAACTTTGCAAGGAAACTTAATATGTTGCCTGAGCTTCTAAATTATGAATTGTGTATCGATACTCCCACTAGGTGATTTCTTGATTGCTAATCGTGTGTTCAAGAATTGTTTGTTGCGAATTGATGATGTACCATTGCTTGTGGATTTGGTGGAGTTAGATATACGAGATTTCGATGTTATTCTAGGGATGGATTGGTTATCAAAATATCATGCCACTGTCGATTGTTATTCAAAGAAAGTTATTTTTCGACCTCCAAATCAACCAGAATTCTCTTTTTCGGGAAGTTATAAAGGCACTTTTCCAAGGTTAATTTCAGCTATGCGAGCAAGAAAGCTTTTGAGAAATGGTTGTTACGGTTATTTGGCTTGTGTAAAAGATACAAGTAAGGAACCGGTAAAGCTAGAAAATGTTCATGTTGTCGAGAAATTTCCGATGTATTTCCCGAAGATTTACCTGGCTTGCCTCCCGATAGAGAGATAGAGTTTTGCATCGATTTAATGCACTGGTACAACACCCATCTCTAAGACCCCATATCGGATGGCACCTTCGAATTGAGTGAATTGAAGAGTCAACTGCAAGAACTTTTGGATAAGGGTTTTATCGTGCCTAGTGTATCACCTTGGGGAGCTCCTGTTCTATTTGTGAAGAAGAAAGACGGTAGTATGCGACTTTGCATAGATTATCGAGAACTTAACAAGGTGACGATCAAAAATAAATATCCTTTACCTCGAATAGATGATTTATTTGATCAACTTCAAGGGGCTCAAGTATTTTCTAAGATCGACCTCCGTTCTGGGTATCATCAGTTGAAGATAAAAGTTGATGATGTGCCAAAGACCGCTTTCGAACAAGGTATGGGCATTATGAGTTCCTTGTCATGCCTTTTGGGTTAACGAATGCACTGCGGCTTTCATGGATTTGATGAACGGGTATTCGGCAATTTCTTGACAGATTTATTGTGGTATTCATCGATGATATTTTGGTGTATTCGAGGAATTTGGGAGAACATGAACAACACTTGAGAGTTGTTTTACAAACTTTGCGTGAAAAGAAGTTATATGCTAAATTTAGTAAGTGTGCCTTCGGCTTGATCATATAGAATTCCCGGGTCATGTAATATCAAAGGATGGTATCTCGCTTGATCCAAAGAAAGTTGAGGCGTTGTTCAATGGAATCGCCCTACCAATGTCACGAGGTAAGAAGTTTTCTTGGGCTAGCGGGTTATTACAGGAGATTTATAGAAGGGTTTTCAAAAATTGCCGGTCCACTTACTCGCCTAACTCGGAAGGGAGTTAAATTTGTGTGGTCTGATCAATGTGAATGTAGTTTCCAAGAGTTGAAGAGGCGATTGGTGTCAGCGCCTATATTAACTTTGCCTTCGGGAATTGGTGGCTTTACAATTTATTGCGATGCATCTAAGGAAGGTTTAGGTTGTGTTCTTATGCAAGATGGTAAAGTTGTGGCATATGCCTCTAGACAGTTGAAGGCTCATGAGAAGAACTACCCTACTCACGATCTAGAGTTGGCGGCGGTTGTGTTTGCATTAAAAATATGGCGGCACTACTTGTATGGTGAAAAATGTGAAGTCTTTACCGATCACAAGAGTTTGAAATATATTTTTACTCAAAAAGAACTTAACATGAGGCGAGAGGAGATGGCTAGAACTTCGAAGGATTATGATTTATCCATCAATTACCATCCGGTAAAGCTAACGTCGTAGCCGATGCCTTGAGTCGCAAATCCTCTGGAAATATGGCAGCATTGCTCACTTCTCAAAAGCCTATTCTTGAAGATATGAGAAAGCTGGACCTGGAGGTTTTGGTCCATCGACTTGGTGTTCAATTAGCTAATCTTCGAGTACAACCGACATTGATTGATAGAATCAAGGCTAAACAAAATGAAGATCCTCAATTGGAGAAGATCAAAGAAGGCGTAGAAGCTGGGAAACAAGATGACTTTAGTATCCATGTAGATGGGTCATTGAGGTTTCGTGGTCGATTATGTGTTCCCAATGATTCGAATTGAAAAAGGAGATATTACAAGAAGCTCATAGCACTAGATTCTCGATTCATCCGGGGAGCACCAAGATGTATAGGGATTTGAGAGGAAATTTTTGGTGGATCAATATGAAGAAAGATATTGTGAAGTTTGTCGACCAATGCCTAGTTTGCCAAAGAAGTGAAAATTGAGCATCGAAACCGGGTGGCCAACTACACCCACTTGAAGTACCTAAATGGAAGTGGGAGCATATTACCATGGATTTCATCGTCGGCTTACCGAGGACGCCTAGTGGTAAGAATGCCATATGGGTGATTGTTGATCGATTGACTAAATCTGCGCACTTTTTGTCTTATCGATTCGGTCTTTCACTTGAAGACATGGCGAAGCGATACGTCAATGAGATAGTGAGACTTCATGGAGTTCCAAAGTGAGTATTGTTTCCGATAGAGATCCCAGGTTTGTGTCCAACTTTTGGAAGAGTTTACAAAGGGCGTTAGGTACTCAACTCAACTTTAGCACAGCTTTTCATCCACAAACGGATGGCCAATCAGAAAGAACTATTCAGACATTAGAGGATATGCTACGATCTTGCGTTATTGACTTTGGTGGTTCGTGGGATGAACATTTACACTTGGCAGAGTTTTCATATAATAACAGCTATCATTCTAGTATTAAAATGGCTCCTTTTGAAGCTTTATATGGGCGTAAATGTAGGACTCCTGTTTGCTGGGATGATGTTGGTGAGAAAAGATTAACCGGCCCTGAATTCATACAACAATCAGAAGAGAAAATCAGACTCATTCGAGAGCGTTTGAAAACAGCACAAAGCCGTCAGAAAAGTTATGCAGACCTTAAGAGGCGTAAAGTAGAATTTAATGTAGGAGACCATGTATTCTTGAAGGTTTCTCCTATGAAAGGCGACATGAGATTTGGCACGCGTGGTAAATTAAGCCCAAGGTACGTGGGACCATTTTTGATATTAGAAAAGATTGGTGAAGTTGCTTATAAGCTAGCTTTACCTCCAGCATTATCCGGAGTCCATAATGTGTTTCATGTATCCTTATTACGGAAATATGTGCCAAATCCTGATCATGTATTGGATTTTACACCATTGAAGTTGAGAGAAAACTTAACGTAAGAAGAGCAGCCCATCCGTATTATCGATAAAAAGGATCAAGTGTTGCGACGACGCACTATTCCTTATGTAAAGATCCAATGGCAAAATCACACGGAGAGAGAGGCCACTTGGGAACTCGAAGAAGAGGCAAGGCGCAAATACCCTCACTTGTTTCATGAATGAAGTGCTTGTAAATTTCGAGGACGAAATTTTTTTTAAGGAGGGGAGAATGTAATATGTGGGCTTTAAAGCAAGAAATAAAATAAAAGAAGAGAAAAAGAAAAGGTTGAAAAGTCAAAAAGGGGCTGAAGGAAACTGGAAGAAGCTTCGGCTGAGTATAAAAAGAGAGAAAGAGGAGAATATCGGCAGAAGCAGGGGAAACGCAAAACAGGGGAGAAGAGAGAAAGAAGAGAAAGGAAAAAGGGGAAAATGGAGAAATTTTGGCGCGCTCGTGACCCGGACGCCTCATCAAGCCGACTCAAGTGTGTTTTGCAAGGCCGGTAAGAAATTGAAGCTTTTAATCACTTGCTTGAAACAATTGCCGCAATTAGGGCTCGGAATTCGGATTTCATGGGTAATTGTGTGGCGAAGCCCAATTTTTGAGTCGTTAAGCCGTAAATTTTTTTAGAAATGGTACTTTGGGATGTTGTAAAGCTATAGCATCTTTCGGATCGTGATTTGAGCTTTGGTTTGTTCGGAACGGAATTTTTAAGTTGGAGACGCAATCTGGTACTGTAGCGAACAGTGGCTTCGAGTCTTTTTTTTTTGTTATTTCCGGTACTGTTTTGGGGCGGCTGAGTTGGGGTTGTTGTTGTACGTTAAGAGAGCTTTCTAAAGACTATAAGACGGCTTGAATCGGAATTTTGTGGAGGAAGTTATGGCATGACGAAGTTGGCGCATGGGCCGCGCCTAGCTAAAAATGATGGGTTTATGCTAAATTGTGAACTTTTGGGACGCGTAGGTGTCGTTTATCGACTAATAGGCCTAGTATGGACGAGTCGTTATAAGAATATCATTTTTACTCGGCTTTTTAATATTTTCCCGTTAATTGTTAGGAATCCGAATGCGTCGGTTCACGTGAGCGTCGTAGTTGATTTTTGGCTTTTCTCAGGTGAGTGACACTATTTCTTCTTTGTATTTTAAACTCATGTTTTGAGAAATATGATTGATTAAATACTCTATGAGTTGACAAAAAGCATATTTTGTTGCATAAGACAGGATCGAGATATTACGACATTTTTATGGTTCGAAGGGAGTTGTATTTTGACGTTGATTTGAATGGTTGTGTGAAAAAGGATTTGTGAAGTTCCTTGTGAAAGAATCTTGAAATGCTTTGAAGGATGCTTTGATATTCATATATCAAATTTTAAGTTGTGATATGACTTCCTTTCTGACGTTGAATTACTAGATATTGTGATTAATGATTAGTGCTCAATGTCTCTGTGGACCTTGAGGGGTGTGGGTATGCGCATACTATTCTAGGATATCCTTGTGGGCCGAGCCACCGGCTAATAATATGTGGAGACCTTGCCAAGGGGGGAATCTTGGTCGTTTTGTCACGGGCGTTACGCGTGACCATGGTTAGACATTTGAGCATGAATTGGTCAATGGAGTGGACCATTGACATGTGATTTGAGTTTGGTCGATGGAATGGACCATCGATGTGAGTTGATGAGGTTAATCAATGGAATAGACCATTGATGCATATTTTACGAGATTGACTAATGGACTCGACCATTGGTGCTTTCGATATTTGAATTATGATTTGGTATTATGATAAAGTGAGTTATGTTTGTGTTTTAAAATGTGCATAGTGATTTCTCGATCCGCTTAGAAGAAATGTGTTACTCATCGAGCCGTGGTAGCTCACTCCTCTCATCTAATTGTTTTTCGGGTTCTTCAAATGAGTCACGAATAGGCGTGAGCGTTCGTTCGGGAGGACTTTTTGGTGAAAATTTTGGGTATGGCTTATGCATAGTTCATAAGTTTATAAGTTAGTCTTTGTAAAAGGTTTATGTTTTGATGTTTGTGGATTATAGATATACTCGATATTGTAACCAATTGTCCCTTTTTGTCAAATATATATATGTTGATGTATATATGTTGATATTGGGTTGAATTTTTGGTTACGTTGAGGCTGCGTCCTTTGGAAAAAGGACGGCCGTGTTATGCCCCTTCTTCTTGTGAATCGGGGTGTGACACTTCCTCTTCTGTTCAGCAAGTCGTCTTCCGACTATGCCCTGCTACCGCCGGAATAAAGGGTCAATGCTTTTTCCATGAGAGTCGATCAATTTGGAAAGATCATATCCAATTCTATTTGGTGGAGACGTCAATGTCTATGGAGGGTTTTGCACCGCACTCCATGTTAATTCTTTTCTTTTAGGCATCTTTCTTTGCAATCCAACAATCGAGTAACGAGTTTTTCATGGGAGGTTTGCTGTCAGCTTAGCTGGCAATAGTCCTATGTAGCCAAGGGGGGAATTGATTCCATTATCTACTTTCGTGCGGTTAAGTCAGGTTTTTGTTTTCTTGCAGTGTATCCATCCATTCACAACTATTCCCAAAGCAGGAGCACGAAGTGATAAAGTTTTATTAGGACCAAAAGAAATTATTTCATTTCCAAGACAATCAATTTCCTTTCCCAATTTCATAGACAGCAAGAGATTAAGGGAAGACCAGCTCTGATCTTAGATTCCCAGGAAACATTCGGACAGCTTGGCCGAGCAGCTTTCTTAACGCCAACATGAAGGCGACGGGCTTTTCTCTGAAGGCCCTACAAATCTAACTATCTAGCACCTTCAAAATGTACGTCCTTTGTAAACCATTGGTCGCTACACTTAAAGACTTCCGAAGCTTTAGACCTAGACGGCTTCCACATAAACAAGCCACTTCCAGGCACGTTGCTAGACCGATAGAAACCAAGTTTCAAGCCACAATTTTCTCAAAGCCTACATGATTCCTGCAATTAGCCAGGGACCCTTAAAAAGTACCGTCATTGGCCATTAATTCCAAAATGCACTCTCAGAAGCTCGAAAACTTCCAGGCAAAGACGATGTGATTAAGCTGAGCATTTTCTTTCATCATGCCATAGAAAGCTGTCTTGATTAACATTGCCTGAACCACCTGTTATAAATTGAATAAAGATGTAGAGTTGAGCCTAGGAATCATCATCAGCCATGCACTGGTGTGGTCAAAAAGAAATTGCAGGAGAAACCGACTGCTAAATTCATGAACTCAAAATTGAACACACTAAGGGAGTATGATGTGTCATGCACATACCTACTAAGTTGTTAGACGACCAATTAGCTTGATGGAAAAGCAGGTACTCATTCAAAACTATCCTTAACAAAGTATGGAATGTGCCCATCGAGCTTAGCTGACATCCCTCTCAGATACACAACAGCATTAATTAAAACGACCAGCCCATCGCATCGACTTCTTTATTTTTTAGAAGAGCTTCTTCGCCCTTTTCTTTGTTCACATGGCTCGGACAAATTGAATCTTGCCAAGAAAAAAAAAAACAAAAAACAAATATAACTCTATGGATGGGCTGAGGTACAAAAAATTGTCAATGCCATCTTTCTTTATATCTTTCATATGAATGGTGATTGATTGCAGCGCACCATGTGAAACCCAGCTTAAAACGTAAGCTCCTTTGCTTAGTCTCCGCTAAAAAGGTTCAAAAAATTGGTCCCCCCCAGTCTCTCCCTTTTTGACCGGGTCCCCTTGATTTTCGTTTCGCCCTACCCCGTCACATTCACCCTCCTCCTGCCCCGTCTCTTTCTCTCTCTTTCTCTCTGTTTTTGGCTCCTTGTTTTGGGGAAATTCCTTTGAGAAACGGCGACCGTGCCATGCTTCTCTAGGATTCCACTCGTGGTGATGGGCAGCTTCAGCCCAACTCGCAGCTCTCTCACTCACTCTCACTCGCTCACTCATGTCAACCCCCGGACCAGATCCAACGTATCCGTCAAAAAGCACTTTCCTCTCTTCCCATCACTCCATATTCCGCCTCCTGCCCTCTGGAACTGGCTTTCAACTTTCTTTTTTTCTTTTTAGTTAACATTCATTCATCATAACTCTTTTTGCCTCTCTTGATCCCGTTTGGCTCTTTTAGGCGGGTGGACGCTAATTAAAGACCAGCCCAAGCACACCAGTCCAAGAGAGTGCAAAAGGGTCCAAGAGAGACAAAATGTTGGCTCACGTCATCATCACTGTATCCGCAATATTGTTTCGACCCACAGGGGATGTGGTGAGACAGGAAGATCTCAAACCCGGATCGGCTGTATGGCCTATATACCCACCATGTTTAGTGATTCATCCTCCTCTTCTTCCTCCTTTTCCAGCATCATTATTGTTCTTCTTTAGCATGGATATTTTTATATGTGGCTCGACTGAATTTTCCTTTATTATCTTATGTTGGCCCAAACAACAGTAGTTGCATAGCTTCAGAGATAAAGGCTAAAGCCTCTCCTCCAACGGTCCTCTGCCACCGTCGCACGTTCCAGCGGCTCCCCATTGCCGCCCCTCTCCTCAGCTGTCCAGGTGTTCGACGAAATGCCAGTGAGAGAGAACCTGACTGAGCTGTGCTTCATTTCTTTCTTTCTAGTCGCCGATCCATTTCCAGCTTCGCCGCTATACTTCTCAGCAGTTCCTGCTTCGACCGTCTCCATCTCCAGCGAATCTCTATCTTAGACTCTTCATCTCGGCATCTCCGCTTCGCTACTTTGTTGGTGTTGACGAGGCGTTCGACAAAAATGCCAGAAAGACGGTAAGGTTGAAGTTCCCCTCCAGTCCACAGTGCCACCGTTCCTTCCGGTAGCTGTTCAAGGTCCAGGTTTTCGAGCGCATCAACCCAGCATCTTCCCTCCACTGCTGACAACGATCCATCTCGCGGGACATAGATCCGACAACGGTGGTACGAACATGGCATGGGAAAGCAAGCGTCCCAAAGTCGTCGTCATCGGGAAACAAGCCCGTCGCTGTTCCTCCCCCTGAGGCTTTAATCGAGGGTAAAACGCTTTTTGAAAATTGTCTTGTTGGATATTTCCTTGCTCCCAATGCATCATTCTTCTTAGTGAAAGGTATTGCGGAGAAATTGCGGTGATTCTACAGTAACTAATTACTACTTGTGGAATAATTTAGACAATTGATTCTTTTTCTATATTGCACACACTCATTTTTAATATAACAGGAATCTACGCTGGAGGGGGTTATGTGATTCACTTAACATGAACAGGAGTTGAGGAGACGAGTCTCCATCACTTCCAGCAAGAAGGCATGAACCTCTATTCCCTCCGCTTATATGCATATGGGCGGCCACAACTTGGGTATTGGGCCATTGGCTGACTAGATGGGGGACTTGCACCACCTTACCCGAAACCAAATCGCCCCAGGAAGTTGTGAACAAGGCTCACGAGCTTCATGAGCACGGTAGTTTCAGCAAGTACGGCCCTCATCAATAACAACTGTGAGCATTTCACCTTGTTTTGCCGGACCGGCATATGGGCAAGTGCACAGACAGCATTGGTCAGTGCTTCTCTGCAGAAGATCAGTGAAGTCAAAGAATGGTCCATGAAGTTTCTGCATACGAAGTAAGTTCAAGTGACTCAAAATTTCCACGAATCTTTCCTTCCCTATCTTTCTTATTACTAGCAACTATTTCATCTGTTTGAGAGTCATTGTCTGTCATCCAGCAGTAAAAGGAATGTGACTTTAGTTTTGTATATCCAGTTTTGGACTGGAATGGGCAGCGAGAGACATGCACAGGTACGCGGAGGAAGAACTGAGATAAGAAAATGTAAGTAAGCTGCAAAACTATGTTCATTGTTATTTGATGTGCCTGGAAATATGTAGGGACTTCTGTCTGTTGGTGCTCGGTCCTCTTAGTTAGACTTGCCAAAAGAAGGCAACATCTAATCCTGAATGAATCTCTCGCATTAAGATCACTTCACTTTGGTGCATATTGGATCCATTCTTTTGGCATTCGAGAAACAATTGGAGAAACGAGACAACAGTGATTGTCAACTTCATCCCTGTAGTTTCACAAACAAAAAGAGAAAGAGAAAACAGAGAGAATTGCTTCAGACGATGACAAGAAGAAGATTAAACACTCCAAACTGAAGCACAAAGATTAATTTTAAAGAGAAAAGATAGATGTACAGATAAAAGAAACCTCTTGCAAAAACTTCAAAGAGTACCTGATCTGAGGGAACCAGTAAAGGTAGGAGTAGGGAAGTCAGGAGTACCATAACACACCCCCATCTCTCTCCTTGCCTCTCCCAGGTCTTGTTTCCTCGATCATGCCACGGAAACAACAGTCAATATACTCACGCTGAATTCCTAAGACCGTACATCGTTTTTTCTTTTTTTCTCGCCCACCGAACACTCTTCCGGCGGAAAAGCAGCCTGACTTGCACGCACATCCTTGTCCTCATTAGTTGATTTTCTTGTCTCTACCATAGCAGATCCCACAAAACTCCAGTGCAATTATAGTTCGCACTCGCGGGGGACATTTTACCAACGAAAAAAACATAAATGAGAGAGAAAGATGAAATTCAGTGAGGCACAATTATTGAAAATCTCCCCTTCAGCCATGGGAGTGCTGCACGGCACTTACTAATTGAAATTTAATGCTACAAAATACCACAAATTAGTATTCATATTAATTTTTTTTACCATCAAAAACCCCAAATTAGTTCATTTGTGATAAATCTTCCTTTTTTTCCAAGAAATTGGATCAATACTAGAAGAAATCCAGGCACAAACCCACGGGGAACCCCAACAGCAACCCCAGCCAAGCCATGACCTTGCCTCCTCATCCGCTACTGCAACCACCCCTGAGATAATCAATGCCCCACTACAATCTACCTCTCCTCCGTCCAAAATCCCCCCTCCGCCTGCAGAAAATTCACAAGCTCTAGCCTGAGTCGTCCACGCTCTGGAGATGAGGCGTGAGATGGAGAAGCCCTGGTTAGGTGAGAAAGCTGGGGGAAAGGAGCAGATCTGTGGAGCCGAGGGACGAACCAAGAAGCCCGTGAGAAAGAGGGGCAAAAAATGATCCCCAGTTTTAGAAGTGTATTTTCTGTCGACCGCAAAAGAATTTTCCCACTCTAGTCCTACATGAATTAAAATTAGGATAGATAACATTTTGAGAGAATTTCAATTCAACTTTAGTCAATACTATCATGTAACCTTGCACGATTCGAGGGTACTTTAATTCTCGAAAAAAATGAAATGCAACTTTTAATAGAACTAGAAACTTGTTCATACTTCATGTGTAAGCAACAGTCCCTTAACATAGGCACCTTATAATATACATCGCGATAGTACGAAATTGATTAAGTTGACATTATTAGTCATGTGTCGAGGTTTCGGTTTCCAAATCCCTGCAGATCTTTGTATACCATGATTTGTGTTTTCGACACTATGTTGTTGTTCCCGTGTTCAACAATCTGTATCCAGATCAAGCCTAGATTATTGTGCTGAAGTCCTGCCTCCAATTTGCTGTTATTTATGTTCCAGGACACCAAGAAATGATAACGAAACAATTGGACAAGTATTAGCTGCAACAAAATAGCATCAAATTACATGTCTTGTTCATCTTTAATAAATAACTGGGCAGCTCTTTGCTTTAAATGAGTCAATCAGCAACCCAACCTTGTCCCAGAGCTCAAAAATGACTACGAGAATGGACCAAACAGCATAATACTTCCTGGAGATTGGTGGCGGGCCGAGTACTGCAACTGCAAGAACAAATTTCTGACAGCAGTAACAATGTGCTTCTGCTGACGTTCAAAGCTTGAGCATGAGAAGAAACAAAAGAGCTTGGACTCTTGAAGAGCTACAGACTACTTTTGGTAAACCATAGATTGCTAACAAAATTGAGGATTAGCGATCGAAAAACCAGTCCCCTCTTAAAGAAAGTGTAATCACAACATCTCAACAAGGTTGATGCACATAATGATAGACGCGCATGAATATTCCAAAGAGCTTACAAGAAAACACAATGCCTAGTAACTACTGGGTACAGTAGAAAAGAACATTCAAAGCCCACGATTTATCCTGGGAAGCAACAGACTTTGATCCCATGACATGAAGTACAAACGACATAATAAATTCAAGCTTTCCGAAGTGTTCCATTAGCACGGGCAGCTTCTATTGATTTCAGTTCTTCCACGACTTCAGACATGGAAGGCCGCTGCTCAGGTTCCAACTGGAGGCATATTGAAACTAGCTGTGCTATTTGGTGTGCAGAGTCTGCGTAATATTTGCCCTTCAATCTAGAGTCCATTATAGTCCTCACTTTTTTTTTACTGGATAAGAGTGGTTTGGCCCACTTCACTAAATCAACTTTGCCTGCTGGACGGCTTGGATCAATTGCCCTCAAGCCTGTTAGTGTCTCAAGCAACACGACACCGAAACTGAAAACATTACTCTTTAGATAGAGATGCCCTGTAAAAACCACGAGTTTTATGCCATGTTGCAGAGGAGCATCAGAATATAACTTCCTGATATTATTGTGAAAATTCAAGACTGAACGTCCTTCAGCACTAAAAGTCACCAAAAAGCACTTTACAATGGAAAAATTACCGGTTGCTATGTATTCAGGGGCAGCATAGCCATAGGTACCCATAACCTGTTTTGAAATAGGTGACACCCCCACTTGAGGACCAGACTTCACCAATCCACAGTCCGAGAGTTTGGCCGTGTAAGACTACAGAAGAACCAGACAATGGATTAGACTCGGGTTTCAGCCTAAATATCAATCAAAAACTTCCATGAATCTAGCAAAAAACCATTTGGAGGTATCTAAAAGCAACTGGGGACCGGTTAATGGTCATGTCTCATGTTGTGAACTTAACATCAAATCTAAGAAGGATAGATTTGCAATCAACTATGACTCCTTTCTCCTGGTTAGAGGACAAAATTCCAAGTCTTTGAAGTGAGATACTAGGCATGTCATCGTCATCATTATGCTTCTCCCAAGAATTTAACTAGAATGATAATAGAGTTCATATAAATTCTGCGATACTAGACAATAATCATTATAAGGAGGATAAAATAACAACCCCATCTAGCAAAATATTTGCACTTTTGAAATCCATGTGTATCATGCGACAGCAATTGTGCAAGAAGGCCAGGCCTGTGGCAGCCCCGACCATAATCTTGAGGCGTACATCCCATGGAAGACTTGCAGTGGAGCCACCTGTACCAGAGTAACGGACAGTAAAACGTAAGTGATGCTTCAATGCAAGTTCTTGTTCAAACCAGCCTGAATTTTGAAATTAGCACATGTACCGACTATGACTATCAACTGACCAAGTAGATATGCTAAACAATTGGCGTCCTTAAGGAGACTTTTCCGAATTTTACAGAGTGATTAGACCACTTACTTCTGAATAGCTGGTATTCTAAACTGCCCTTTGGCATGAACTCATAAACAAGAGCGAAATTTTCATCATCTGGACAAAATCCCAGGAGCTTGGCAAGGTTAGGGTGAGATATCTTTTCAATAGAGGCTATCTCCCTCTGCACGAAAATAAGCAAAAGAGTCTCACACATGGTCAGTAATAAAAGATATGAAAGAAATGGAAGCCCCCACACTAAACCAGGTAGATGTTTTTCTCCTTAAGCTTTAAATGGTCAAAGAAATGAAACAATCACAATGGGAAAGTTGATATCGAAACAAAAGGTACAGAATGGGAACTTAGACCTAATTTCCAATGAAATGTTCAGTTTAACTAGTAGTTTGATTGAAGACTCATTGTGATTGTGCATTTTGTACTATAAAAAACATATCAATATTGGTAAAATGTACTTCAAGTCATAATAGCTCTGTAGAAAATATGTAGCTCGCCATGAACCAGTACTAGCTATGCAGTATCATTAGAATTTATGACTGAAACCACTTATAATTTGCGATCAAACTGTTGACTTTATCTGGCAGTGGTGTATCCACCTATATGGTTTGATAAGCCTTGCAATGTGTTTCAGTTCTTGAATATAGAAGGAGAACTCGCTCGAAGGAAGAAGAAAACAAGTTCACTATGAAAAGAACCGCATTGCATTAGTCAAAGAAGGTTAGAAAGACGATTTGCCTATGGGCTATGATCACATCGAAAAGGTTGATCATTACATGGATGGAAGACTGAACTTATATTTGCGCAATTTCTTCATTCGTTGCAATCGAATTACACTAAGTATGTCCTTCCAATAGTTAGCATCATACAAGCCAATGGCCACACACACTACATGACATGGGTTTACTAAGTCAATTAAAAAATAAAATAAATGCAAAAAGAAAGTTCATACCGTTAACTAAATGAAGCCGTAAAATCTATTTTGCTGAGGGTGACCAAATAATCTCAAGAACAAAATCGCTTCTCAGATTCTCCTTTTACTTCATTTCAATTCAAATAATGCACATTGTGTACACTAAAGTGGGGGGTTAATAACTGAAAACTTCACGAGGATCGTGAACATACATTTAGGTAATATCACCAACAATAGTGTTGTCTGCTGCCTACTGCCATAGATGCACCCCAACAAAGCCGATGAGGCCATCAATGAACTCTCAGAAATATCTGATCTCTCTATAACCAAAATCAGATGCAATTCCACAAGGGCCCTTTCAGAAACAAAATTAAAAGGCCAGGCCACCACTTATAGAAATCCTGGGATAATCAACTTCAAATACATTTGGATTTGCGTTTACATAGCCATCATAATTGAGGCTGTCTAGTATTTCTCCTGCTATTTTCACAATGAGGGTGTTTATTGACAAAGTTGAGTTGGGTATGACAAGCCTCCATCAGTACCATCATGCATTTGGGTTGCTTCGGTTTTGTAATTGACAAAGCAAAGTATTTGTACTCCGAGAAAGGAATTGAAAACGAATTAGTTCTTACCATCCACTCTCTATGCCCTTGAGCAGCATCCGGGTTTAATAGTTTCACAGCTATTATAGTCTCTGTACTTCCAGACTGTTGCTTCCCATAAAGCATCCCTTTATAGACACGACCAACTCCTCCCTTTCCAAGCAGCGCATCGGCTGGAAAATTTTTGGTTGCCTCTTTCAATTCTGCGAAACTGAAGACAGTCAAGCTGGAGCCTGCCACAATCTTTCCACCTCCGAAGGCTTTTTTGTCGCAGGCAGCCAGTAAGTCATGGCTATTGCTGGCTGCAGGAGATGGAGTAGTGGCGGCAGAAGATGATGGAGTGATTTTCCACTTCGCTCCTGTAGTTTCAAAAAAGAAAAACAGAGAACAGAGAAAATTGCTTCAGACGATGACAAGAAGAAGATCAAAGACTCCAATCTGAAGCGCAAAGATTCATTTTATAGAGACTACACGGATGTAAAGATAAAGATCACTCTCGGAAAAAATTTAAAGAGTACCTGATTTGAGATAACCAGCATAGCTAGGAGTAGGGAAGTCAGGAGTTCCATAACACACCCCCATCTCTCTCTCTCTCTTTTAACAGGAACTACCCGTCTTTAAGCCACCTTGCCTCTACCAAATCTTATTTCCTCAGGAGAAGAGGACGTTCACTTGATTACGTATAGATAATTGAAACCACCTAGAAAGGCCCTCGATGCTGACGTTTTCTGGCCGCCCTAACACCGTCGGTAGAGAGTCAACGTGGCCTCCCACATCACTTTCCACACCAGTTGATTTTCATACGCGCAAAGCAGATCCCACAAATTTCCAATGCATTTCATATATTGACTCCCGGTGGACCTTGAGCGTAACATTTGACTTTTCAAATGTGGTGTGGTGGGACCCACACAAAAAATAAAAATAAAAAATAAAGAAAAGGGAGAAGGAAAGAATAGGGCACGCCCGGTTCTTGCTATAATCCTGCTAGGTAGCTTCAATGATGAGCAGCTGGGCAATTTCTTGTTTTTTGGTTCAAGCAATTTGCCCATTTGCCTTCTTTTTGCAAATTTAGTGGCAAAATCAATTGGCTAGAATCTGGTACTTGAACAACTTCCATTCTATCATAGCCGACTCCCAACAACATGTGAGGCGACAGCGAGGACGCTGTTCCGCTAAGGGGAGGAGAGTGTGACGACCCGAGCAGCGGTGTGCAGGGAGAAGGGATGGTGGTGCGTCCGCGCCTCGGTCCTCGGACGTGCGTAAGGAAGGGGTCCTCTCCCTCTTGTCCCACATCACTTGGGGGAATGGCTTGGGCCCCTTAACCTGTGTGACGCGTTTTAAAGTTGTAAGAACTTAATGTCCAAAGTGGACAATATCACACAGTGGAGAAGGGATGGCGGTGCGTCCACGCCTCGGTCCCCGAACGTGCCCAAGGATGGGGTCCTGGCTAGTTTATAATGGCTTGGGCCCCTTAACCTGTCCCTCTTGTCCTACATCGCGGACCCAACCTGTGTGACGCGTTTTAAAACCACAATGGGTTCGGATTGTTACAAGACCTAGACGGCTTCCACATAAGCAAGCCACTTCCAGGCACGCTACTAGACCAATAGAAAGCAACTTTCAAGCCACAATTTTATCAAAGCCTACATGATTCCCTGCAATTAACCAAGGACCCTTAAAAAGTACCATCATGGCCATTAATTCCAAAATGCACTCTTAGAAGCTCGAAAACTGCCAGGCAAAGATGGTGTGATTAAGCTGAGCTTTTTCTTTCATCATGCTATAGAAAGCTGTCTTGATCAACATTGCCTGAACCGCCTGTTTTAAATTCAATAGAGCTGAGCCTAGGAATCAACATCAGCCATGCACCGGTGTGGTCAAAAAGATATTGCAGGAGAAACCGACTGCTAAATTCATGAACTCAAAATTGAACACGCTAAGGGAGTACGATGTCATGCACATACCTACTAAGTTGTTAGACAACCAATAAGCTTTTAGAATTTTGCTTTGATATTCTCTCTAAATTATAGAATTGTCATGCTCGATATTGAATGGTAGGGGTGTGTAACCGAATTAGGTATACCTAGGAACCGAACTGAGAAAATAGAGTCGGGAACTGGTTTAGACTGGTCCGGTTTAAATCTGATTGATTACCCTCTCAAGAACTAGTTTTGGAACCGGTTTTGTAAGTATAGTTTCAAAATCCTATTTTTTTCCCTTATTTATATTCTTAATCTCGCAATCACATGATATTTTTCCTCTTGTCTCTCTCAAACACGCATAGCGCTCCTCCTTCGTCGTTCCTCATCCTCACTTGCTTCCCTCCCTCATTGGCTCCCTCACGCACCGTCCAACGAACGGACGATGTTTGTTGCTGAAAATTCTTATGTACCACGTAAATTGGTTCGCCTAATTTCTCTTTTGTAGGAGGATTTATGCTTGCATAAATGAGTAGCTTCATGTATAGTTATGTGAATAAGACTAATATTAAACCCATGTTTGTTGCTAATTTTTTGCCTTATAATTTTATTTATTATAATTAGCCTTGTAGATCATTAATTTTTCGTTTAGTCAAAAAATTCGTGTATTTATTTATTACAAATGCTTAATATTTTAATACGAATTACATTATTTTCTCGCATATTAATATAAAATTCGAAATTGTATAGAATATCTGAAAATTGCAAAACGGGTTCCAATAGAAATATGATTGACCCTAAAACCGGACTGGAAAAATAGAGTGGATCGAATATAGAGTTCAATATAAACAAGGTTGAGTATAGGGTCCAAAAAATAGAAACCGATTATAATATGATTAAGTACATGGTCCAAATCTAGACCTTACTCACCCAAGACTCGATCACCCCTATTGAATGATGGTGCATGATTTAGGATCTACTTTTAGCCTTTTATATTTTTCACTTTACTTTTGAACAGTTACCAAGTATATTCTTTTATTCAAAAATTATTCCCAAGAAGGAAAAAAAAACTAAATTGTTCTCAAGAATATAAGTGTTACCAAACGTGCCCTTAACCGACAATAGTATGAACCAAAAGGGGAACTGATTCCATTATCAGATTTCGTGTGGTTAAGACGGGTTTTAGCTTTAGTGCAGAGTATCCACCCACTCACAAACATTCCCAAAGCAGCAGCACGAAATGAAACAGTACCATCAGGACCAAAAGAAATTATTTCATTTCCAAGACAATCAATTCCCTTTTCCAATTTTTATAGACGGCAAGAGATTAAGGGAAGACCAGCTCTGATTTTAGGTTCCCGCGAAACATTCGGTCAGCTTGGCCGAGCAGCTTTCTCGACCGCCGACGTGAAGGCGATAGGCTCTTCACGTCAGGCTTTTCTCTGAACGCCCCACAAATCTAACTATCTAGCACCTTCGAAATGCACGTCCTTTGCAAAACTTTGGTCGCTACACTTAAGACTTCCGAAGCTCTGCTAGACCGATGGAAAGCAACTTTCAAGCCACCATTTTCTCAGAGCCTACATGATTCCCTGCAATTAGCCAGGGACCCTTAAAAAGAACCATCATTGGCCATTAATTCCAAAATGCACTCTCAGAAGGACGAAAACTTCTAGGCAAAGATGATGTGATTAAGCTGAGCTTTTTCTTTCATCATGCCATAGAAAGCTGTCTTGGTCAACATTGCCTGAACCGCCTGTTTTAATTTGAATAAAGATGTAGAGCTGAGCCTAGGAATCATCATCAGCCATGCACTGGTGTGGTCAAAAAGAAATTGCAGGAGAAACCGACTGCTAAATTCATGAACTCAAAATTGAACACACTAAGGGAGTACGATGTCATGCACATACCTACTAAGTTGTTAGACGACCAATAAGCTTGATGGAAAAGCAAGGTAATCATTCAAAACTATCCTTAACAAAGTATGGAATGTGCCTATCGAGCTTAAGCTGACATCCCTCTCAGATACACAACAGCATTAATTGGACAACCCTGCTTAATACCCATAGTTGGCCCCATAGACCGAGCCATACGCTCCACCATGTGCAGTGTGTCCTGGGTTTGATGCCGGAGATGCATAAACAGAACCGTGAGCTCCATAAGAATTATAACCTTGGTCCATGTGCCCAGCTGCTGGTGCCTGTGATTGTGTGGCTGCTGCTGCCTCCGCCATAAAATTCTGCAAAATGGAATTTTTTTGGCGTTAAAAGTGCAGAAGCCTACATCAAATGGTCATAAGGAAATTCAGCAACATCGTCCATCTCTCCTCAGTTGAACCACTATAATAACTGTCTACTAAAAGATAGAATGTACACAGCAGTAGAGGCACTTTATATATGGGCATGCCATCAGACCAACTTAACAACTTGAAACTAGAGCCAAATGGTAGCCGAGCCATCAACACCTGGAACATTTGAAAAGATATGCAAGGTCCTTTACCTGTATTAATTGCTGTGCAGTCTGAACTTGCGAAGCAGTTCCACTAATCTCAACCGTCATTTCTCCAGGAACACCCCTAGTTTCTTGAATGGTAACAGTAGCTCCGCTGGTTCGTCGAATGTAGCTTATACTGGAACCAGCTGACCCAATGACAGCATCAGCATAAGAAAGCGGAATTTGCATTTGCTGTGTGATCTGCAAAATTAAAATGGCAGCAATGTTAGCAAGGCATCAAACTACCAAAGTTCAGCAAGCAAGATTGAGAGAGAGCCAAGATGAAGAACAGACGAAACACGGGAATTACCTGCTTGATCATGGAAGGTGCCGATTGGGCATTGGACGGTGCATGCATTCCCACTGGTACATCTCTTCCATAAGCAGATATGCCCTGATGAGACTGTGGCTCCACAGGAGGTGGCAATTCAGGAGGTGGATAGTAACTGTCAAGCTGCCGCGGAGGGGGCATATATTGAGAATTATGTCCAAAACCAGGACCCCCACCAGCATTCGGAGGAAGACCAGGTGGTGGACCCCAGGACTGGTGCGGTGGCATATGCTCCATCGGAGGATTCTTTGACATTTGCATCTGATTTAAAATTTAGTGTAAGGCCCTCACATGTCTTTTACTATTATATTAAACATACAAATCATTGCCAAGGGAAGGACAGGACTTACATGCATCTCAAACAATGGGATGATACTGCGGTCAACCAAAAATTTCCTCAAATGAGATGCAATTAGCTCCACAGCTTTGTGAACCCCTGTTGGCTCTCCAACAACCTCAACAACTCTATCATCTTGAAGAGCAAACACTGGCAGTTCTTCTGCACCATTTAGTTTAAGTACAATATGTTAAAGCACAAACAAACACAAATACTAAAATTACACCAAAAATACTAAACCTTTTGTACAAAATGCAATCGAGAACTAAAATCTTTTTAATTTATGCAATGTAGTCTCAATCCTAAACCATTTTGAGGGGTTTCATTGCACTCATCTCATAGTGTCCCCAACGGTGATTACACGGTACTTGTTACATGACGCCAGAGAGGAAAAATGGGGGACACAAATGATCGAAAGACTACTTTGCACTCTTTCTAAAAATTAAGGACTTAAGACAATATCCAAATTAAAAAATTGGAGAGGTCCAACGAAATTCTCCTGGTGCAGAAAGGGAGAATGTAAACCCACTGCATGTGCATGAAAGAGCATGCCTGCACAAGTTCGTTCATGATGCACCAATAGCTAAGACTCATGCTCGAAATAGACACCAAATCCACAATAGATAGGAACAAACTCCACAATTTAGTGAACCCAAGTTTATACACCCATAGACTACAGCTAAATTTCAATTATCTTAAAAAATAATAGAATGTCAATATTAAGCGCATAAGCCATATGATTGCATGATTGGATCATTGGGAAAAGAAGCTAATCATTTGCATCTGAATTCGCAAAAATGTTAACTGCAAATGGAAACTTGGAGTACTATAGAACCAAATTAACACAAAAATGCAGTGTCAGACTAGCTTAGCAAACAAAGATGCACTAGCATTACTCTGCTGCAGCATGCAATTGCAACTGTAAAAGGAAATAAGTTGTATATAGGAACCTGTGCCGAGAACTCTAACAATACAGTTTGATTCTTCCTGAATGGATTTTACTGTTCCTCCTTGTTTTCCGATTAAGCTTCCTGCCTGTGAGGCCGCCACCAGTAGCCTCGTTGAGATCTTTCCAGCTGTGCCAGAGGGAGGATTAGAGTCACCATCCAAACCATCAACGATGCGCTTGTGAACTCTCAAAAGGCCATCCACAGCAGGAGGAAGAGAAGAATCAGGCTCCTCCTTCGCAGACACCATTACCTTCAATAGATTACAGGCAGAGGCATCAGTTTTAGCAGTACATTGACTGGGTCTTGCCAGCAAAAGATCATTCCTACATAGATTACTAGTCATCTGGCATATGATTCCAAAAAGGTCAGATTATGAAAGTTATTTAGCACGGCTAACTACGCACTACCAAAAGTCATACTGGATACCATTCAAGACTCAAATACAAGTTGAAAGAAATGGACGCAAAAAATAATATATCCTTAGATCCTAAAGTATTGATGGAGAGGAGACCCGTAATCTTCTTCCCTACTATAAACAACAACAAAAATCCAATGATTGCCATCCATTTGATTATATCTACTTGATAGCTCATATAAATAATTCAAGCTCCATTAGCGAATCTCGATACGTCAACCAAAATTCCCAGATGAACAACTTGCTAAAATAAAAACATTTACTATTGTTATACTACATCTCTAATGACTTGGCATATATGGATGGCCAGAGCTACCAGAATTCATGAGATGACACTTGTCTTTCCATGTTTGGATCAGGTACATTTTGTCCTTAGCTTCTGAAGTAATCAAAGAAATAAGTCCAGAAACGTCCAAAGAAAATGAAAGACCAAACTCTCAGGATGTTACATATTCTCGATCAACCATATTGCAAGTATGCCATAACCTATTCCTTTAATTAACCCACCACTTCATCTTTTTTTAACTAATTCATGCTCTTCCTCTTGAAAGACACAACACAGAGTCCAAGATTTGTATAATCCTACTCGTTCTAGTGGCGGTGCTGTACATTAACTAGTATAAAATGCATTTTCCCAGCTGCTGCTCTTGTCATTGCATGGAGACAAGAGGGAGCAAGTGAACTTGAGATCCAGCTTGAACATTAAACTTTAAAAACATCGGACTACAAAGGTACGTTCATATTTTAGTCAAAACTTAAGATTGCATTGTTGCTACTTTTCCTAAGGATTAGATGTCACTTTCCTATAAGATGCCCAATCATAAGAGTTAATATTTAACAATGAACAGGGCACCAAAGCATGCACTATAGAAGTCCATACGACATTACTCTCACAACATTATAGAAGTCCATACAACGTTACTCTCACAACATTCTTTATTGACATTAGTGTGACGTTAGAAGTATTGTTAGCATTTTGTAAGTATCTCATAAGCACTCTACATCTAATGCTGCTTTTTATATCTTCACATGCTGATTAATAAGATAATGTTCCCCCCCGCAGTGTTTAACACCTGCAGCAAATCAATCATCCAGGCTCTGAAGTTACCCGATAGCACGCAGGGCTTCTTGGTACAGTTGTTCGTACATGAGGTGACTGAAATTAATCAGGCCAGCTTATCAGCACTTTGTAATGCTCAAAGCTGATCCCTGCAATCTGGAACTTTGTTTCTGCATATTGGGGTCTTATTGAGGATAGATTCGTGGCCTTAAATTTGCCGATGGAACCTGCACAGATCCATTTTGGTTACTGAAGTAAAGGAAGTGCATTTCATATTCCATATTTCTTTCAGGGTTTCTTCCTTTTCACCGTCTTTTATGTATTCAGTTCGTATTATGAGTGCACTCCTAATGTCGAGCATCAATTAAGTCACTACTTATCATTTCTCTTTATATAATGTGCTCTCAGTTTTCACAAATTTCAAATGACTATTTTTAGGATACAACTCCCATTACTTCAAACATTTTTGCCACGTTTTTACTTCATGAAGGACCAAACTCGTACTATATTATATCTAAACCATCAACCCGGAGTTATTCATAGTTTCACTCATCTATATAGTGGTTATTAGGTTTTACCCCTCCACAAACCACAAAGAGTAGCATATCCGAGTTTGCACTGTTGGCTGCTAAATGTTGGAACCTTTCATATAATTAACCATTAGATTACTGCTGATATAATGGATTTTATGCCAACATGACTTTTAGTCTCCTTCTTGGCACCAAGCCACAGTTAGAAAGGATAAGCTACCTGGCCGTTCTGCATTAGTGCCAGTCCTGTCAATGGACTATGACAAGCCATTGTACTTGCCCAACGTAGAGAGAGCAGAACGCCAGAAATGACAAGCATCTCAGAAATTCTAACAAAATTAGCCCGCAGATTGTGTGATCAGCTTGAACAAAAGTTCCTCCAGAAACACTTTGCAGCATTCTCCCAAATACGTTGTTCACAAAAACACGTATAATAACAGATAAACCATATATCCATTGAGCCGTTGGTTATTCTACATATTGGAGTGAGCTTAATACTAAGACCTAATCCAAATCAGAATCTAGTAAAGATCTATTAACTTCGAAAATTCATTTTCCAGTCAGCAAATATGTCCCACGAGAACTCCAGGACAGACAGACCGAATGAGCAAGAGCCAAGCCATCAGAAAAGCGGGAAAGAGGACTTACAGCTCGTTCGGCAGTTCCAGGAGGACCGTCCAGAATCTTAATCCGAGCTCTCGTCTCTTCGACGATTTTCTTTATGAACTCCCCTTTGCGCCCGATGATACTGCCCACCTTCTGTGCCGGGACCAACATCCGGAAGACGCTATCCCCGGGCCATCCAGGCCACCTCTTCTCGGCGGCAGCAGCTCCTCCGGCGGCCGCCGGAGGGCTCTCCTCCTGCGGCTTCTCCTCGGGAAGCTCCTCCGCCTCCTCCTCCACCTCCACCTCCTCCACCTCCTCCTCCTCCTCGGGGGTCGGCTGGAGAGTCTCCTCGATGGCCTGCTCGAGGGCCGCCTGCTCCTCGGGGCTCTGCTCGGCCTCGGCGGCCGCGTCGTTCTGCTCCTCGAGGCTGTGCTCCTCGAGGTTCAGCTCCACTTCAGCCATAAGTCCTGCACGAAAGCGGAAAAAGCACATGAAACCCGCCCCCATCTCCACAACAACTAAACGGGCAGCCCCCAATCTCTTCACCAACGAATCCAATACACGCAAAATCGCAACTTTCTCATCCGACGAAACGGAACCAAGAAACCCAAAACCCTAATCGACGCGAAACATCTATACGGCATCTCGCCCGACAAAAAACAGCACCCCCCGACACGGGAAGAACGAAGAACGGCACAAACAGAAGCGGGAGCTAACGCTACCGAGCTCGCCGGAGCGATTGGGGACGGCGGCCGGAACGATCCCTAATCCGGAACGATCGAAGCGACGGAACCCGAGAGAACATGAACGGACGGTAAGCCCTAGACGGAGATTGATGATGCTCACCTGAGGTGGGTGGAAAGGGGGGAATCTTGCTTCTAGGTTTTCGCTCGCAGAAGAGAGAGAAAGAGAGGAGATAGAGAGGGAGAGAGAGAGAGAGGAAGAAGGAGAGTAGATGGTGGTATCTGCGATGAGGTGCGGGGGGAATTCGCGTTTTGTGGACGGAGATGATAAGCTCGTAATTTCGCGTGGAGCCACCCCCGTCGTTTTTCTTTTTTTACCCACTGAGCTGACGAAAATGGCCCTCCCGACCCGATTGATTTTTTTTTTTTTGTTTTTTTGGGGGGGGGGGGCTTTAGGAAAATGTCATTTGAAGGGCATCAGCTGTACAACTTTGGAAATACGGATATTCTTTTATATTTAAAGCACGCGAATCTTCGAAAAATGCGTGGTTGGTCCGTCTTTTTATTACCGTTTTCGGCGATCTTAACAAATCTTCCGAGGCACCGCTCGTTAACAAGAACCTTTGCTTCTCATTTCGTTTGTAGAATTCAAAATTCAATTCATAAATTGGAAATGTTCGATTTGTTATCATTGTGATAAGTTCACAAATTTCACATGTCTCGAGTCCCTGGGAGGGGAAGGGGGAGAATTTCCACCTCCATTTTTTTGGGCCTCCTTCGTGGAACAAGTTTATTGGCGAGAGCTAGCCTCCGGGCCTCGCAATGTTCTTGGGGGTAAAACCCCATCAAGAATAGCAAAGAACAAAAATTTGTCCAAATTATACGATAATCAATCTAATCATAAACTTTTTAATTGTACAAATTTAATCATAAATCTTTTAATGATTTGTCAATATAATCATTTCAGCCAATTATCTAAATAATAGATTTAGAATTAAATTGACAAAACTTTAAAATTTTAAAACTAAATTGGCAAATCACAAAACGATTTAAAACTAAATTAGCATAATTTAATGCTATGTTTGGTCATATGGATTTATAATCAAGATAGAATTGAATAGATAGAATATGAAATTTAGAAAATGTTGCTATATCATATCTATTATTTGATGATTGTAGTGATAAAATTAAATATATCCACTTCATATCATATATATTGTTTAATTAAAAGGCCAAATCAATATAAATTAATCATAAATTTTTGCAAACAAAGATGGTAAAAATCTCTTCCCCTCTCTTTTTCAATTAATTTTTTATTTCTTTCTTCCCCTTATATAATTCTCTAATGAAATTTTATTAATAGAAAATTGTACTAATAAAATATTGAAATGCCTAAAATACCTAATAAATATAAATATATATTTATATATTGAATTTTATATTATAAGATAGAATTAAATTTTAATATAAAAATAAAAATAAGATTAAATTATAAAAAAATATTTTTTTAATTTTATTATATTTTAATTAAAATATTATTTATATTGAAATATAATTTTAAATTTATTAATTTAAGAATTTTTTATTTGAGAAAAAAATTTTCCTATTATGAATATTAAAAATCATATCAATTTTTATCACATCTCTGTATGAAATAATTTTATCCACTACTTATATTCCTTTTATATTCAATTTTATCTTATCTTGAAAGATACACTCAATTACAAGATAGGATAAATTTTATTCTATTATAAATTTTATCTTGATCATTAAACTCAACTTAAAGATTTAAACCTGAATTTGCTATCATACAATAGGTATAGACTTTTTGGACAATTATTACCCATTTTCTTCATTCCAAAGCTTGCCCATTTTCAACATGAGTCCACATCTGACATAGTAAATATTGAGGGAAGGGGGAGCGAAATATACAAAAATAAAAATAAAAAAGATCTGGATGAAGGAGAAGATGCTGATAAGGGGCCCAACATGGAAAGGAGGTTGGAGATGTACGTTGAGCCATTTATGATGAATGGAGGTCAGGATGGACTGCGACGGAGAACTATAGTTATTACATGCAGAAGGTCTTGCCGATGGGGAAGGGCAACAAAAGGCAGGAAAGGAGACTGAAAATGGGTGCAAAAACCAATGTGATGAGGATGGCAGGTGAAGATGGAAATTCATGGACTGATGGAGACTTCTTTGTGGGGAATAGTGGCCTTAAATGAAGGTGAAAAGATGTCATCTTAAGAGGTAAAAAAAAAAAAAAAAAAACCATTGATTTATACTTGATTTATATCGTATTTGAAAACTCGGGCGCCTATAAAGACCCAGAACTTTTCGACGACCAATTTGTCTAGGACGAGGTGATAATGATTCCTCCAACTTTTCAGGAGTGCTTTCCTTAGTTTCATTCCAAACATTGCTCCTACTTTTGCCCCTCATTTGACAATGTATCGTCGTAAGCTTGAAGCCATCTTTTGGCATCGTTTGATTATCGAGAGAGAGATGATGGGATGAGTTTTGCAAACGACAGAACTATGCACGGCCAGAAAATAATATCAAGCCTCTAAAAAAGTACCTGCTTTGGATGTTCTGATAGATGGAAAAGGGGAGAGGATAGAAATTAGGAAAGTCAAAAGCAGAAAACCCTTCAAACGTCCAGCACGTCAGCAAAAAAGCCAGGATTGAATTAGCAAAACTTTGTCAAACGGTACTTTACAACTCTGCATGCCGGGAAACATACAACTGCAACTTCTCCTATTAACTTTATCATCCGTTACATGTTTCTTTTTTTCCATTCTTTTCAGCTTCATACACTATACTCAAATCCATCTTTGGTTCTGCAATTAAAAACGAAAACACTGGCCACAGAGTTGCTCCAGTAAACTCGGGCAATGCCTAAATAGATTTTAGAAAGAATGACCTTATCAAGTAGAGATCGAAATTGACGCGACCCATCCTAATCGTCACTTCTTTTCGTCATCGGCTGCAGCGGCGGTGGGTTCTTTCGCTGTATCAGTTGTCGTCTTTTCTGCATCTGTATTAGCTGCGGTTGGTTCTGTGCTTGTATCAGCCGCCTCTGGGGGGCTTTCGCCTTTATCAGATTTCTCTAGCACGATCTCAATCTAATGTCAAGATGGAGAAGGGTCAATAGCCTACAAGGATTCAAGCTATTTCCAGATGGATTGCTATTGCAAAAGGAGGGGCAAAAAGAAAATGAAACCTTGGCCTTTTGGATCATCCGCCCTCTGTTCTCGTCCTTCATTCCAACCGATGATGTCAAAACCTCTGTTCCATCACAGGTAAATGAATGAAAGATATCAAACGGGATTGGTTAATGTCAAGCAACAAAAGTACTGCAAGAGGAGGCAAAGGCATACTCTTTTCAGTAGCAATGCCATTGTTCTTGAGTATCTCAGCGATTGTGACGACGGTCGTAATTGCTGTGATTATATGCATATTGGGTATTAGAATACTTTTGACAACTTGCAGTACCCAAAAATTAACCGAGATGAGTAATTTGTTCACTCTTCCAATAGTTATGTGCTAACTCTAGGTGTGGCATAAAAGCTTTGTTCACCACAAACCTAAAACATCAACATTTTGCCATCCAAGTTTTATGCGGTCGAATGACGAGATTCAAATGGATATGCAAACAAATAATCGATTCCAAACGACAGGAAGTGGGAAAGTAAATTGAGAGAGCTGAAGATTACCCATGCCCAAAGCAGAAAGCTCAACTTCATTATGCTGTTGTATGTACCTCTGCATCGCAGAGACAGAGAAAGTTTAGAACTTAGGAAAACTGCACACCCTGTTGGTAACTACTACTTTTCAGCTTGCAGCATTGCATCCATATGAAACCAAACTCGAGTTTTGATGCGGCATTAACTAGTAGATCTATAATGAATGGAATCAGCTCATACTGCGCCAGATAAAGGAGAAAGCGACACAGCATGAGAAGCTATACACCTTGGCAAGGTTGACATAGAAAAAGAGGGGCTTCTTGGTATTGGACACCTGAATCCTGTTCTTCTTCGGGGCTAGAACATTCTCCGACGACGCCACAAGTGTCTCAACAGCCATTGTCATACAAATCTTCGAGTTCTCTCTTTTATCTGTTTTATCACTTAATGGATCCGGCGACGAAAACGAAGAAAGTTCCCCCATTATATATAAATATAGAGGTCATCCAGAGCCTAGAATGGTGGGAGTTTGCCAAGAAAAGGGAGTGACGACTTGTGTGGGGAATCCGTTTTGGGATTGATGGCTGGGAGTGAAAATAGCAAAAGAGAAGGGAAAGAGCATTGATTTTGTGAGAGAAAACCGTGAGGCGACCCTTTGTTTGAGAATGCATGACCAAGTATTTAGTGATTATTGCACACCCTGAGATGGCCCGGTTTCAGGGTTGAGCAAGACCTGATTGTGGATTCTTTTAAACCAGACACCAGCGAGATATGTTCATCTGAAAACTTGACCAGAAAATGAGATGGACCCAGAAATGGGCCCTCCATGGACTTCTTTGGGCCTGAGAGGTGTGCCCTATTTTGGTGTGGCCCATTTGCCCGCCTCTTCCTCCTCTTTGTTGCTAGAAGATAAAGGTCTTGGCAAAGGGTGCTTGTCGAAGTAGGGAATAAGCAAGAATGAGCTATAAAGGCTCATGAAAGCTATTTTATTAAGTTTGTAGTAGACCCGATCATGAGCTCAAAACCAGTTGGGTCCGTCGAGACACGCATGAGCCGACACTGTCTTAACTGCAAATTGGGCAAACCTAGGCAAGCAATTTTGGCCACATAGGCCCACCTAAACCCAATAATTTTGGGAGAAATTTACTGCCCTTTTAAATCATAGAGGGGTCCGGGTAAAGACCTTTAGACAAGATTGGACCCAACTTGTCCATTGATGTTTTGGAGTGAGGAAAAGGCAAGAAAAAGAGAAACTGAACTCATTGTGCAGTTCTTCAAAGCTTTAAAAACTCTTGGTTTAAGTTGCTACGCGCCTCATTGTCGTGACAGTAAATCGAGACATGGAATGCCGAAGTTCTCGCGAGGAAGGACAACAAGACAAACGTAAAATGATTAAAACGAGAGACGAGCTGAACCGACAAATCGGAAACCCCACTGAAAATGCTTTGAGTTCTGGTAAAGGGGAAGGGGATGGCATCCGGGAGTCTCAATCAGGAGCAACCCCTCTGATTAAGAACTGTGCCTCAGTATCCATCACCAGTAATTGCATCTAACAAATCAAAGTTGTCCTCCATTTGGCCTCTGCCCCTCTCTCTCTCTCTCTCTCTCTCTGTCTGTCTGAAAATGATTGGATTGCAGTGCTGCGCACTAATGGTGAGCAAACAGATCCGACTTGATGTGAGGGTGACAGTGCATTTAGAGAGAGGGCTTTTGTAAGCTTCAATTACGTGGAACGAGACCAAACGAAGATTATTGGGATACTCCCCCTTGTGAATGGTCCCATTCCAAGGGAAACTTCCTCCCTTAAATTTTCACTAACTGGGACACAAAAAGAGCACATCTTTTACCCCCCCTCGCCGGGCCAACATAACCAACAATGATGGAACTTATGTAGCCACAATTGAGAGTTGTTGGCCAACATGCCTTCCTTAGATCTGACCAACTCTCATTTGATCCCTGTCTATTTACAACATTCATCCTCAAAGCACTGTGGAATTACAGAAAGTCGGATGATTGTTCACCCGAATCTCTCCCTCGGTCAAAAAAAAAAATAAAATGAAAGTTGGACAACTTTCACAGAGGGGTCAAAGCCAGGAGCACGATGCTGCATCTGACGAGCAGGCCATCCAAACCAGCTCTGCCTTTTCTTCAACCGACATGACTATACGCCATGGCATCTCCAGAGGGTTCTTCCCAATTCAGATCGGTCAACCTGCACCAAACAAGTCTCGGGTGTTTTGTCCAATCATTGTTCCTCTTTTTTAGGCGGGGCAGGAGAGGATAAGAGTAGGAGAGGCTCCCGATTCATGGCCGCTGAGGGGTGCTTTAGGGACGCATTGGTCGGTGATTAAGATTTGCAAAATAGACACAACAGGGGATGGGCCATGACCGTGTGTGCGCATACCCACATACAGCTTTTCATGCAGAATATGACGCGTTGGATTTAGACAAAAGGGCTTTTCGGTTCAATCCGGAGAGATTCCCACCCGTGCAAGGAAAAGCATAAAAAAATTGTAGAAAAATGGGGAGGAAAATTTTGATTTCGAGCATGCCCCAGATCTTAAATTCCATTGAAAATGGGCCCTGTAATGGAGCGGAACCTATGCTATTTTATTTTTTTGCATGGAAACTTCGTGGGTGTCGTGTGCGCTTTCCACGCCCGCTTTGTCGTTCTGAGTCTTTTTTGGGTATATGGAACTCAGCTCAGCAAGATCCGCAGGGTCGGCAGATTCTTTCTTCGTTCGCTTTTTCTTTCTAGGGATGCACGGATCGGTAGCATCCTAACCTAGCTTTTTCTTTCTAGGATGCACGGAACTTACGTCCCCGATCAAGATCACCGTCTTGCCGACCGAGTAAACGAACCGATATAGACAAATTTGAGGAAAATTACTCAAAATGTCCTAAACGAATTTTATTTTTGTCAATTCAATTCTAAACATTTTAATTTAGTCAATTTAGTCCTAAATCTTTTTGTTGAGGTTAAAATTTATAATTTCTTCAAGCACAATCCTCTTACTAATGTGAGTTCTCTTGGATCAAATAAAGTTGCAAAACCGTTGACTTTACAGGTTCAATTTTAGAAGGATGTTGGGGAGATTACAAAATCCTGTCCTTCGTTAAGATCGAGAAACATAATAATTTAGATTAGAGGTGAGTGGTTTCAAGTTCTTCTTAGAACCTATCTATTGAAACGGTTTTATTATTTTTTGAAACTTATAACCTACTGTACATATCTTAGAACCTACTACCTATCTTGTCACAGGTTTTAGGGTTGATTAAAAATTTTACTCAAGTTCAATCTATAATATTAATTGAATGCTTACAGGTCATCATCTTTAATAACCATTGACTAATGTTATCATCCGTTGACCACAACTTATATTTGATACATGAAGAATATGAAACATTAATGATATAAAGATCTCGGTCATAAAATTGAAATTTAAACTAGTAGTTCAGATTCTATACTTATCAAGAAAATCACAAAACTTGTTTCAGGTTCAAAGTTCTAAGTTCACCTATTTAGACATTGGAACCTACCTATCAAAACAGGTTATCTAGTTTTTTGAACTTGAAACTTATCCTACATACCTTTGAATATATAACCGAACATGTTGTCACCAATTCGATTATTCAATTTCAAGTTCTACTCTATAAACATGCTCACATCTAATTTGGGTGAGACATGATGTACTAAGAAAGATACGCGGAAGTTATCCTCCACCAACCCTAAATAATCTTAATTTTTTCATACATTCAATGTCAAACAAGAAAGCCGATGAATCACACGAAATCTTAATAAAGTATAGATTCACAGACCCACATGGCAGTACATCCGAAACATTGAGATGGGATGCATCCTCTCTAATTGCCTTCACATGAAACTCAAAGCGACAATAAAGCTAGCACAGGCATTTTGGGAAGGGCGGGTCCAACATGGGGTTCTTGAACACGGCAAACCAAATTTTATTTCCCTTTTGTTTTGTCAAGACTTGCCGCCAATTTGCTACTTTCACAAATAGACTCTTTATGTTCAACTTCTACACTTACTTTTTGCTTTTTGTTCTCTCCATTTTATATTTTTTTCGGCGAAAGAATTCTTCTTTTTTAATTAATGCGGGGGAAGTATGGTGTCGAAGGAGGCAGGTGTGAGGTTGACATAAAGAAGTGTCCCCAGTACATGACAAAGATCTAGAATTTACAGCACGAAGGGACCATCTTTGATCTCCCTGCAAGCCCCGGTGAGTCAGGCGGAAATTTCAAAAAGGTCATCGACTTAATAAAAACAGAGAGAGTCACCCAACTTTTACCAATATCACCTACTTCCAATTTGGGTCTCGTGTTGTGAGAGTCACTCCAACCTCAACACGTATATTATCTTACTATACTGATGAGAAAGATAACTACCTTGTGTGTTAGAAGAAAATTATTCTGATAAGCGGGGTTCACATTAAAGAACTTTCACCCTGAATATAAAATTTGTAAAAGGAAAATTTATGTAATTCTATAGACATTAAGGATATAGGAGACTCTTGAACGATATGCTACCGGCCTACAGCATCAATTATAGTCAATCATAAATGTGCATAATCAATGGAAATATGTGCACCTAGAATCAAGGGCGAGATGTGACTCTTCAGAATAAATCTTTTAACAGCCGGCAAGCTCTATACACTAATTATCCAAGTAAAAATTCCATAATTTTTTAATGCTAAGATTGAGCCAGCTACTAGAGAAAATGAAATCCAGGGTTGAATTTCGTTCCTCTGACTTTCTCCAACCCCAGCGTGGGGTGTGATGATGGCCCATAACCATAGGATATATGGGAGTTTATGGGAATGATTGTGGTGTGCCAATACAAGGAAACTTGAACGAAGCTCATCTTATCCCTTTGAATCTTTATTTAAAGAATGTTAAATTTTCAATGAACATGATGGAAGCTTTTTGACCGGCGCAAATATTAGTTTTTGGGAGAAGTCACAAGTGGGAATAGTCAAAAGGCGGGGGGGACATGGTGGGCACAAAGTCCACTGATTTTGAAAAGGGCGGTTCCTCCATTCTCCATCCATCATTCACTTTCTGCCTCTATGGCTACTCCAGCCGTGAAGGACGGTCAATGAACACCACCCCCAGACATTCACACACAGCCACACATTTCATTGACATTTACACATCTCCTAGGAAAGAAGGCAACAGGGGAGGGCAGGTAGAATTTAAAAACACATTGATACAGGTTTTTTAAGTGGACCTATCGATATCAATCATAAACTTATTTCTCGACCCATATTTAATGAACTAGATTGTTACGTGGATCGATTATATTCAATAAATGAATTTAGACCCAACTCTATGGATTGTAAACATATTATATATGAGTGTAAAATAGGTTCATATCTTATTTAGACAAAATCCATTTATATGACTATCTCCTCTCTACGGTTCTTCACCTCATACCCGCTCACTCCATGTTTTCACCTTAATTTAATTATGAGCTTTCTTAAATCGAATTAGATATAAAAGTGTTTTAAC
Source organism: Eucalyptus polyanthemos subsp. polyanthemos (assembly GCA_017140185.1). Lineage (NCBI taxonomy): Eukaryota > Viridiplantae > Streptophyta > Magnoliopsida > Myrtales > Myrtaceae > Eucalyptus > Eucalyptus polyanthemos. The sequence continues at coordinate 54,162,706 of CM029464.1, forward strand.
AATAAGGATTGGGTGGGTCGGATTGAATCAAGTTTAGTGTATTATATGAAGGAAGGTTAATTTGGATCAAACCATTTTTTACTTGACTTAATATGAGTCGGGTCAGATCGATCAAGTATAGTTCATTAGATTTGTATTGTACGAAATGAGGTCAATTTGAGTAAGATAATTTTTGACTTGACCTAATATGATCTATCCGTTTGATGGGTCCGTTTCTAATGTCCTCACAGTTATTTACAGTTGGGTCTATTGCATTAGGTACGTAGAGATTTATGGAGTTCAGCTTCAGAACAGTGAAAGCATTCCCACCTCCCCTAATTTTCACACAGGTCCTGTGCCTGACTTTGTAGTTTTCGCCAATCTTTTCAAACTTCTCTCTTTTTATTTCTTTTTCCTTATTTTATTTTAGAAAGGGTCCATTATGCCAAATAATCATTTTACAGCATGTATAACCTGTCATCGTAAAAAGCTATTGTCTAATTAACACAACACCGAAGCCCTGCTTTTGCCTATTGCACGTCAAATTATAATACAAACCCTGGTTTTTGGTTAGTCCTGAAAAATAGAATAGATAAAAAAAAAAGAGGAAAGAAATAAAAGCAAATAAAGAAAAGATGTCTAACTCATTCGCAATTCACTATGATCGACTTTGAAGCTAATAATCCGGCGTGAGAACCGTGATAGACACCATAGGAATAAATGAAAATTTCCAACTAAGCACGTACTATGCTTTCCTGTGAACATTAAATAGAATAGGAGAGGATACCTCCCATTAATTGTGCTTCTAATTCCCGTTCCTCTAAGTCTTCATATTAGAGATCTCATTCTATATTAAACTTCAACAACTCGAACAGCTCCAACTCATCCTTATCACCCACGTCTCAATCCAGAGTTTAAATTTTTCGGTCCGATATAAAAATAAATCCCAAACTTGAATTGTGACTTTGAGGAACAGCTACAGCTGGGGGGGCTTCAGGACTTTGTGTACTGGTCTCTGAAAACGTTTCTTTCTAATTTTAAGGGGCCAAAACAAAGAATGTCTCCTGGTCTCGTGTTGGACGGTTCACTGATATTCTTGTCCAAAGTCACTTGACTCTTCAGTCTCCAGTCTTGCCCACAATATCCTGGACCATGCCTTATTGTTCAAACTCTTACCAAGAAAGAAAAAAAAAAAGAAAAAAAAAAGACCAAAAACACAGCCTTTGTAGCTAAGACATTAGTGTTGTCACAGATATTGTCTGCACCGAGTGGAATCTTTCTTGAAGTTGGTTCATGGATGAGCTTCAAAAGAGCTGCAGATCTCATAACTGAGATAAGCATGTGCGGAGGAAAAAGACAGTGCCCCTCCCCTCCTTGGTCCCCATTGGATACAGAAGCACCAAAATTTGAAATGTATGATGGTTGTTTAGAAAGGGTATCCAATCTAGAGTGTCCTAAAAAGCCCCAAAAAAATTTAAATTAAAAACTAGCAGTAGAAATTGTAGAGCCACAGAGAAAAAAGTCAAGTGAAATTTCAAATTAGAGAAGCGGGTAAAGGAATAGTGAAGTGGGGTAGTTATGCTTTATATGTAAATTTTTGTTTCGTGGGGGGTGCAAAGTTTAAAAATGGACAAAGCAGGGGGCTTTTTTAAGTACGGACAATAACAAAAAAGCAAATTCCACCTTTAGCAGATTGGGTGGACCGTTTGCCTGCGCATTGACAATTTCATCTTTTCAGCAATGAAGAAACAATTGAATGTGGCGAGCATTTTTGTGTTTATCATTGACTCATTAGCTTTGATTTTTTGCTTTCTTTTCGGATTTTTCAAGATTTGATTGGAGTGATATTTGCTTTCGAATTTTTATTCATTTTCCCAATCTTTCAGTGAGTGCACTATGACTTTTTTTGAAATATTAAATCTGCGAAAATTTAGCATATATATATATATATATATATATGTTGACATGCATGTCCTGATATGATCTTTTGTTCATTTTTTTTTTCAAAATTTTAAAAATATTTTAGACTCTAGCAAGAAATTAAAAGGTTACGTTAAACTTTATTTTAAGTTGTGACAAGCACACTAGTTTCTTAAAAACTAATTATTATTGACTAAGATGCTCGAAATTTTTCAAAATGTAAGAATTCCAAAATACGGAATCATCTATAGTGTTTCGTGAATTTTTTAGAGTTAATTTTAAGTTATAGTGAGAAATCAATAAATAATTTATTAGTAAAAATGACATAAAGGGTCATTAAATTTTTTACCCAATATGCAATGTCATAATATTGAGACTCTATATATATGTACAAAAAAAAAATTATGAATCACATTAAATAAATTAAAATATCAAGGAAGACATTGTATATTATAATATTAATCAAATATTACATTGAGCATAATTATAACTTCATTAACCACATTACATATTACGACAAAATTTAAAGATTATTTATATAATTATCCTCCTTTTTATGTAGAATAAATTAAAATAAATAATCCTTAAAGTAAAAAAAGGTGGATTAGACTTTATGAGCAATCGTTGTTAAAGCAGGATTTTTTTACTGAATTATTGAAAAAAAATAAGAATAAAAAGAAAACAGGAGCAGGAAGCTTCCCTAGCAATTGGGTTGACAAGGCACAACAAGCACAGTAGACTGGACAAATCTTTCCCATCCTGTCTTGCTTGCATCCAAGATTTTGGGGTCCCCAATATGATAACAAGGTCAATACGTGTAGTCCATAGATTTGATTAAATTGCGAGTGTTTTAAGCTCAAATATTTACGACCAACGAAAAGGCTCGGAGATTAGGACGCATTAGGTGGGCATAGCCTTTTCGGACATAGATGTTTTCTTGCTTATCGTTGAGTTAGTTTTCCATCACTGTCCCTTAATTAAGATTGATGGGGCAACATTCACAAATAAATTATAGTTCATAATTCATGGCTAATAATACCCTAATGACATTGTCGTTTGAGTTTCTCCGTAACGCTACTCCAATGACAACTTGAAAAATGCACGTTCAAGAAAGATGGCACACCATGTGATTTCGAAGGTTTTCGATGATTTTGAAGTAGATTATGAGAAAATTGCGAACCGATTAAATTTGGGTGTTTGGCTTATGCAAATGGTCCTAATCATGGGTGATTGACTCCCACCTTGGTACTAGAATTCGGCCCAAACATGATTGGCTCCTAGTCTATAAAACCGAGAACCGACCATGTCTACTTTATAAGCTGACGAGTTATTCTTGATTCCAAATATTTGGAATACAAAATCAAACAAAATCCCAAGAGAACCACCCAAATCTCACCAATGTGATTTGATTCCCATGTCGGACCAGGACCAATGCAATTTGATTCTCTAGCCATAATCATTGATAGTTTGCATGCAATTGATGGAATTTGAATGGATAATCTCTAGTTTTAGTGCTGGAAATAATCTCATGCCCCAACCAGCTAGGCCAACTGGGAGAATAGAACTTTATGCCATATTTAGGGATATATAATCTCAATTACCAAAATGAAGAGAAGTTATGACTAATTTAACAAATTAAGGCATCTTTATAACGTGTGAGATATGACTCAGCGGAATATGGAAATAACGAGTTGCATTACATAAATTAAGTTGCCCAATTTGGATTATGCACGAGGAATAATGGTTAGATAAGGAGTCCATTATTGAGTTGGTTACACTTGCACAGAATCTGTCATAAAAAAAAAAACACTTGCTAATTTTTAGTAAAAAATATATTGGGGAGACCATGATTGGAGACAACAACCAAATTAAAACTAACTTTCACATGATTACAAAAGCCCAAAAATACAAATAAATAAATAAACGTGGAATGAATTTGTCCCCCTTTTTATACATTTTTTCTGTTAATTATTTTTTATGACTAATTATTCGCATTTGGCTGAGGCATGCATCATGAGGAGCATTACCTACAATTTCGTTGAATGGACGTCATGAGAAGAAAAGGCCAGACAATGATGATTTGTGGGGGAAATTGCAAATTAATTTATAATGCGGGCCTTAATTTAGTGATTAACTGCTCAACGATCTGGACGTCACATTCGCGGCCATAGAATCTTCTCTTAATTATTCCCATTTAGACTGAAGTCATCGAAATTCCGAATAAAGTTTAAATAGACATTTGAACGGCTATGAATTCAATTAATGAGTAATCTCATTTTTCTCCAAATAACCTTAATATGTAAATAACATAACTAAAAAAGACCCTACTAAAGAGTAGTTTTTATTTTCCTAAGTGGGCATCGGCCTCTTTTTTCTGTAATCGATAAAAAATGAATAAATCTTAGGACTCGTCAGACAAGATAGGCGGCGACCTCGGCCAATAGCTTATTATTTTAAATTATTGTAAGGAAAAGTAATGTTATTAGTGAGCAAATTCGGCCAAGACCCAAACTACAAATCAACTACCAAACACTTTCATATAATTAATTAATTTTTTTTTTGTCGTTAATGCCGCTAAACCAAAATCTGCAAAAAGGGGTTGTGGAGAAATGGTCGAATCTACAATTAAAAAAAAAAAAGAAAAAGCCCACGAGGAGTCCCTGATAATTCGGTGAAAAAGACGCGTATCTGCCGTTCCGGATGATGATAATAACACTGATAATAATGATGGTGATGATATAATAATACAGAAAAATAAAACGAACCGAAATCCACGTCTCGTTCGTCAGCCGACGGAGTCCAACTTCAACTCTAACACGCCGTGGAATCGTGTGCCGTGATCTGCTGCTTTTTCGTTAATCCGACTTTTCCCTGCTAATTAATTGAAAAATTAGGAAGGTTAACCGTCGACTTGACGTGACTTGTAGTGTATTCTAGGAATTCATTTACTTAAGTCTGGTCTTTTCCTTTTTTTAACCTCTTCTTTTTCTTGCAGCGTGCCCGGCGGTCGAAGCTTTTTCCACTACGGACAAGAAATGGATGGGGGGAAGTCTTAAAGACGTGATGGAGCAGGACCAGACGATGGATGGTGATGATGGTGATGATGATGATTAGGGCTTTTTTCTCGAAATGTCTTTTCGCTAAATGCAAAGAGCTCAAAAGAGAGTAGGACAAGAAGAAGGGGCGTGAGGATTGAATTCGCTCTCCCAACCGCTGATTTGGGAGATCCATGCTTCATCGTGAAGCAAAAGTAATTTATGATGAGTCGTTAAGATTGTGGAATGAATCCAATTCTTCGGTTAATTGGGAAGTTGATTGATTTGATTTCAAGGAAGTTTTTGGGTCTAGTGAATTCAGTTTGATGGAATTGAGGGCTAACATTCCGAAATTGACATGTTATGGAATCAATTAACTTTAGCAACGCTTCACTTAATGTCACTTATTTATCTATTTTCTTTAAGAGGTCTCTTCGGCATTTTCAAATCTAAATTTTAAAGCAATTGCAAGACTAACCTAAAGTTGATTTGAAATATATAAAGAAATAATTTGGGTAGACAAGTAGTTAGATACTTCAAGAAATTTATTAGAAAAAAAAAGTTTTGAGAATGATTTTGAGGCTATAGAAGGCAGAATCTTTCGAGCTAAATCAAATATGAAAGTAATCAAGTGATGAATTTAACATTTGAGTTGGCTTGGTTGGTCCAATTGTCAGCTCTAATAAACAATTATAATGGTAAGGATTGGGAATCAAATTGATCCTCCATGGTGGAAACTAACTAATCCAATTAGTAGGTCTCCCTCCTCAAATATGAAAATGATCTAGTGATGAATTTAACATTCGAGTTGGCTTAGTCGGTCCAATTGTCAACTCTAATAAACAATTATAATGGTATGGACAGGGAATCAAATTGATCCTCCATGGTGGAAACTAACTAATCCAATTGGTAGGTCTCCTCCTCAAATATGAAAATGATCTAGTGATGAATTTAACATTCGAATTCCAATTGTCAACTCTAATAAACAATTCTAATGGTAATTGGTCAAATTGATCCTCCATGGTGAAACTCAATCCATTAGATCTCCCTCCTCAAATATGAAAGTAATCAAGTGATGAATTTAACATTTGAGTTGACTTGGTCGGTCCAATTGTCAACTCTAATAAACAATTCTAATGGTAAGGATTGGGAATCAAATTGATCCTTCACAGTGGAATAATGACACGAACAGTTCATAAAAATTTTGTATGATATGCAATTTAATTTATAAACTTTGAATCTATTAAATGTAGTCCATAAACTTTTATCTAACATGCAAATTGATTTACAAACTTTTAATATATTAAACTTTTAAATGTTCTATATAATGTAGATCCCTAAACTTTTAAATGTTCTAATTTTTTTGGTACATGTCAAAGACAATCCCTGAATTATATGAAATTATTCAACGTAGTCTCTAGTTTTGAATAAATGGAAGGATTACATTAAACATTTCATATAATACAGGAATTGTATCAAATATGTACAAAAAATTCAGGGATTACACTGCATATTATGTTATAGTTCAGAAATTGTTTATATCATTATCCATAAAAGTATAAATTATCAGCGTTACTTAACATTTCATCCTCACTAGTACAAATTTCGACAACAGATATGGTATTCTCCAACGATTCATCCTCAAGGGAGAAGATGGATTCGAGGTCATCATCGTTAAGATAAATCTCGATTATTTTCAAAAGTTTATAACCAAAACCCGAACCCGCCCTCCCTCGTTCAAAAAGTACAACTCTCCGCGAGCACAAGAGTTTTTAACTCTCAATAAATTCAGTCCCTCCAAAAATTTGAATCCCACCAGTCACTTTTCCTGCGTGAGCGAAATGAAAAGAAGAAGAAGAGCCAAGCCAATTCAAAAAAGCCGGAGAGGATCGAAAACGAAAAGAGACACCCCACCATTAATACCAAAAGGACCCCCTCTTCCCCCCCCCTTCCTCGCGCCGTTAATTTCGGCAAACGCCGTCAACCCCCGTCCGCACACCCGAAATTCTCCTTCTCCTTCTCCCCCCACAGGATAGAATCGAACTCGACAACGAGGTCAGCTAAAAATTAAATCTTTATTTAAAAAAAAAAAGAAGAAGAGGAGAGCAAGTTACACCTACTGGAAAAACAGCACTATATATAACCACCACCAACAGAGACAACATTAAAAAAAAAACTGTTTTTCCCTTTTCCCCTGTCTCTCTTTCTCTTTCTCTCTCCTTGGCTTGAGAAAAAGGGGCGCACCCCCCCCAAAAAAAAAAAAAAAAAAAACAATAATGGAAATGCGTTCTTGTTAGTTTTCTGAGGAAAGAGAGGAGAAGAGGAGCAAAGGGTCGAAGGGTCGTCGGGAGATCTTGTCAGATCGGGGCGGGAGCCGGAGGGAATCGCCTGCATTCCATCCCTTTCAGGTCCTCATGAGGTTCTTGTTTCGGATTCGTGTCTAGTTCTTGCAATGCGGGTCAATCTCTTCCGCCTTGCCCCTTTTTTGCTTCTCCTCTTCTGGTTCGGTTTTTATGCGAAAGCTGTGGTCTTTTCTAGTTTTTAATGAGATGAGGTGTTGGGTTTTCTGCCTTGTCATGAGTGGTTTGATTAGTGCATGCGAAATGTGCTTGAAAATGGGATTTTCTTGGTGTTCTTTCTCTATCTAAGCCTTCTGGGGTTTCTTTCAGTTAGATCCTCCAACGCTCAAAACTTTTTTTTAATTTGTTTCGCTCCATTTCTGTCTTGGGTCCTGCTGATTTTGCTTGCTTAAGATTTTTCATGAATCAAAATTTTGTTTTTTTGGGGCCAATTTTTCAGCTTGTGTTGGTGCATCTTCTGCTTTTTGGTTTGTCCCTTTCTGCTGTTCAAGCTGATAAAACGCTGAGAAGTCTAATCTGCACGTCTTTATTAATAGTCTAGCATTTCTAGTTTTCCCCCAGTTCCCCCGAAATCTGTCCCTGTTTCTAACATCTTTTTCTGGTCCCGAAACTCGGATTCTTGATCCTACTCAGGAACAACCGCCGTGCTGTTGCTTTTTCTGCTTTGTTTCTTTTGTTGCTTGAGTTAAACACGGAATTACCAGGTTATATTTGCACATGCTTAAGATTTTTGTGGTGGGGTGGGTTGTGAACTGAAATTGTCTGGCTAAGGTCGAGGCTCAGTCAACGTTGCGAGAGGAATTTTCAACGCTTCGCTTTTGAACTAGCTTTGTGGTGTGAAAAGGACATTCGGCCATTTTAAGTAGAATGGGCAATTAGCACGTCTCTCTGGGTTTGTCTTCCCTCGTGCAAGTGCTGGTTTTCCTTTTTCGTTTGCGTGCTTTGCAAATATTGTTTGGCCCTTCGGGAGCTTCATCACCACCTTTTCCAGCGATAGATTTGCAGTGATCCACGGTTTAAAGAGAGCTGTTCGAGGGAAAAGTATTAAGGGTTTTCTTCTTTTTGGCTTTGTCTTCGTGGGCTTTGACCGTAACTTGTGAAGGGAGAAAAGGTGTTCAGGGTTAGCTTCTCTTATGGAAGGATTAGCTTTGCTTGTGGAAGGAACTAGGTAAACACGATCAAGAACGGTTTAAATACCTGGGATGTAAACTCGTTATAGAGCATGACCGGCAAAGTTGTTCTTCTGGGCTGGTTTCTTTCTTTGCCCTTTGCTGTTCTTTAATTCTGGGTTGTTTTGGGAGATATGTCGTGTGTAATTTTAGTCTGATGCATATGAGTAGATCGAATGAATTCGTTTACCTTTTGCTGGTTGCTATATGTTGCCTTTCCTTTTCTTAACTTTCTCATCTGCCGTTTTCAATTTTACCATGCAGTACCATGGGAAGGGAACTCAAAGATGTGGAGTTGGACAAGAAGGTTAATGGCCTTGCCATGATTGCAAATGGCGCTTCTTTCGAGAAAGTCCATGTTGCCCCCAGAATCCCAGAAGACAGCGTTGATAAGGAGTATGAGGTGAAGGAGTGCACAATAGAAAGTTCGGCGCTTGAAGAATGTCAAGAGAAGCAAGAGGTGCTGGGGGTTAAGAGCACGAACTTTGACGGTGATGTGGCTGATGAAAAGAACGAAAGGCTAGAGGATCAGAAGCTGAGCAACAATAGAAAGTCAAATCCTTCGGTGATGAAATCCAGTGCCAACGGCCGCACAAATCATACCGTTCCCCACCCATTCACGCTGGCTACCGAAAAGCGGAATAACTGTGTAACACGACATGTCGGAGCTGAATCTCCTGTCAGCATGAACTCACCGAATGCTAATAATATGAATTCACCTTTCAGAAGTCCCCAGGTAATTCCCGAGCGATCTTATATGCTTTTCATCTCTGCTCTGTAGAAGCAACTTATGGTTTGCCAGTAGTAAGGCAGTCTTTCATGTTAAAGGTAGGTATAAAGAACAATGATCCGAGCTTTACAAAAGTTCCAAGACACCTTTCGTAGTCCAAGTAGATAATATGGAGGAAATACCAGTGAAAAGGACTCTTTTTAAACTTATATTCCTGATAGATGACAATTTATTTTGTTCATGTTCTGGAATGAAGAGATTGTGTCTGTGTTGATTGAGCACTAAAAGTTTGCTTAGTTTGGCATCATTCGATCCACTTAGTAAGCATCGTCGTTTTCCTTGCAAGCACGGATATACGCTTTAGTTGACAAATCCTGAATTTTTGTAGAACTACTTGATCTAATGAATATTCCTTATTCTTTGGGTCATCCAGCCAAGCACACCCCCAATTTCAAGGAAGCCGCTGCAATCTAGTAATAAGAAGCATCAAGATGACGATGACAATTGGTCTGTGGCTTCCTCGTATCCTTTATGAACAGTATACTGATCGTCCAGTATGAGGAATGGCTAATATTTATTATATTAGTATAAACTCTGTTGTCCTTAACTTTGCATAGAGCTGCTGCATCTGTGCGAACAGTAAAATCAGTTAAATCCAAGATAACTGTTGGTTCAGCTCCGACATTTAGGTCCAGTGAACGTGCTGACAGAAGGAAGGAGGTAAGTTTCATGACACCTGTAATTTCCCTTTCATTGGCATCTATTGCCACATCCATTTTTTTTTACCACCTATTCATTGCGTGTTTCTTCATATAGTTTTACATGAAATTGGAAGAAAAACACCGGGCTCTGGAGGCAGAGAAAAGTCAATGTGAAGCAAGGAACAAGGTATGTTCTTTTTCTGTACCTCTTGCTTTGGCTTGTGCATTTGTTCTGACTTTGCTCATGTCCTCTTCATTCTGACGATTAACTTCAATTTGAACTTTTTAAGAAATGGTTGATCAACTACTCTGATTTGTCCTTTGTATGATGAATTTTTCAGGAAGAGCAAGAGGCTGCTATCAAGCAGCTCAGGAAGAACATGGTTGTTAGAGCGAAACCAGTGCCAAGCTTCTATTATGAAGGGCCTCCTCCAAAAACTGAGCTTAAGAAGGTAATATTGATGGGTACTTATTTCAGTCAGTATGGGAGAACTGTTGTGTCAAAAGTTGTGATTCTGGTAGGCATAGACTGTCAGGGATGTTAACCAGATATTCCTGTTTCTTGTACTAGTTCTACATCTGGTAGGTGTGTAACAGGACTCCCGATACTTGAGCCTAGCCAGATATAAAATAGTTTGAATCTCTCTCTCTCTCTCTCTCTCCCTCTCAACACACACACACACACACACACACATGCTGGTTAGTTGATTATGAAAAATTAGGATAAGAAGCCTGTTCAAGGGAATATCTTATATACTCTTAAGAGTACCACGGGATTTTTCATTTACTTATGAAAATCAACTAGCCCATGTACTGTTTGCTTCTCATTATTTCTTCACTGTCTAGTTTGAGTCATTATTAAATGAATTTCTCTGCTCTGGACTTTGACTTGAGCTGGGTCCTGTTATTTAAATTGATTCTACAACTACTATTTGAGCTTTTCTTGTGCCAGCTCTAATGAAAAGGATGGTTATACGTATTACAGCTGCCACTCACTCAGCCAAAGTCGCCAAAATTTGGCCGAAGAAAGAGCTGCAGTGATGCAGTCAACTCTGCACAAGAGGAAAAGGGCAAAGCCTGTGGCCGGGCACTCCGCCACAGCATTGGCAGTTGCAAACAAGAACCCAGCTCGGTCAATAGTCCCAAAACTCCAAAAACTAAGAATCAAGCGGGGATTCGACATGGTAACACCACAGCTAAAGTAAGAGAGCAGCCACATGAAGAAGAGACAGTGAACCCAACTTCTGCTCCTTGTAATATCCCGGAGCAAACAATTACCGATGTCGCGGTCCAATCGTGAGTGAAGTGTTTTCTCTCTCTTACATCTAACTTCAGTTGGGAAAATGAAGCAGACTACTCTCGAGTGTCTCGGTGCTGTTTAGGGCTCTTGCAAGGAAAATAGCCTGTTTTCTTGTCATCCGAAGACAGCTTATTTGTTGTGGTGAATTGTATATGTTTATTTAACTCTGTCGCATCGATGATGTTGTTGAGGGAAAAAGGAACTTGTTATATCATTATATATTCGGAGAGTTGGTGCCTTCTGTTGTGAACTGTACTAGTACTAGTGTTTCTGGGAAGAAGAGTGACTATTTGTGTAGTTATAGAAACTATATATCTTGGTCCTTTCCTTTTGATGAATACTTCATGTTACATGTCGTGTTTGGAATGTCAAGGGAAAGAGAAACGAAGCTTCTTCTGTGGCTGTCGTGATATGAACAAGTTGCCTGTAATGAAATGCCCTGTACAATGCTTTCTTCTAAGGTGAGAGGAAAGCTCAGCTGTTCCTTGTAGAAGCACTTGGGAGCAAGAGAAAAAAAGGCTGGAAAGGATGAGCATATATAAGCAGGCGTTCGCCAGCGGGGATTAGACGTGGACGACTCAATCTGCTCCAGTGTGGATGAAAATATTTCCATCTAGATTATATATATCGAAGTCTGTTAGAATGAAAAGAATTTCCTTTGTCTTTCTAAGAAGCAAGCAATAGCGCCATCGCCATCTTGCTCTGGCTCTCCTCTTGTTAGAGACCACAGTGGCAGTGGTCGCCTGGACATGGAAGCTCTCCCTTTGTGCAGCATTGACGACAACACAATAAGCAAAATCTTGGTCGACAATCACTATGCATGACTGACTAACCTATAGTTTATCGGGTTTTGAAATTGTGGTGTTATTTGTGTGATTTCTATAACTTTTATTCAATGTTCTCTGCATCTATTCAGCGGTTTAAGCTAGAACTTGGTAAAAGGAGAGGAAGCCTTGATGGCCGTCAATGCAACCTCAACTAAATTGGCAGTGAAAAATGGCATTTTGAAAAGAAGGGAAGAAGGAAGGATATATAAAATAATGGAATAATAACACAAATGATCCATAAATTTTTGTTCAATGATGTGATTTATGAACCTTTAAATTATTTAATATGATTTTTGAATTTTAGCTAACGCGATTCTTGAACTTTTAATGTGTTCAGTATAATTTATAGATTTTTTATATAAGTTCTACTTAAGTTCCTGAATTATATAAATCAATGTTATCCTTTTGTTAATTCAAGTTCAAATGTAACGTTCAACACTTTCATATGATTCAAAGATTAAATAATATATATCAAAAGTTTATAAATCATATTGTACAAATCAAATATTTATGGATTACATTACACATTAATCTAAATTTAAGGAAACTATATTAAACAAATTAAAAATTTAGGAATTACATCACACGTTAAATCAAAATTCATGAAACATTCGTGCCATTTTTCCTAAAACCATCAGGCTAACAATTGCCTTTTCAAGGGTAGTGATTTCTCTAAAAGTGGGTCAAATAACCAGTTTTTTTCTCTCATTCGATGCTTAAACATGCTAAAAAGTGCGTCAATTTACTGAAGTTTGGAGGGCAAAAGGGGGCCGCTATTCCGGTGGAGGGACCGGTTCTTCCTCTTCCCGCAAATCGACTCTGCAAAAACCAGCATCCGAGAAAAGGCAGAGAACTCCAGGAGATAAGCATTAAGCTCGGTTCCACTTTCCTCTCCAAGAGTCATGGCCACCACCGCACTCTTCCGTCCATCGCCTCCACTCCGTTCCTCCTCCAACCCCTCAAGCTCGTCAAACCCACAAGCCACTCCCTCCCTTCCAGGCCCTTCATACTCTGCACTTCCCAGAACAGACCCGGTTCAGGTTCCAAGAAGCATTCCACGAACGGCGGCAGACCCACCTCCAAGAACCGCAGAAGATCGTCTTACGGGACGTCCAGGAGGTCCATCCTCAAGAAAACGTTCAACCAGGAGCAGGTGGATTTCACTGCTCCAATCCCTGACGACCCTATCGTCGGAATCATTGGAGGAGGCATGTCTGGCTTGATTTGTGCTCTGAATTTGGAGAAGAGAGGGATCAAGTCCACGGTTTTCGACACGGTTGGTTAGTTTTTTCCCTCACTCCTCGGAGTTTCGTCCTAATCTTAGGCAGCAACAAGCTGAAGTTCCGTACTTTTGTATTACCTGACGTTTCTGTGCTATATATCGTTTTACTCTTGCAACTCAACGATGCAATTTAAGTTTCAAACGCTTGACTGTGCTTAAGAAAACGCGTTTGTCTGAGAAGGATGTAACCGGGGATGACAACTTTCAGTAGGATACATTGTTTAGAGGTTTATTGTAGTGTTGTTGCTCTAGGGAATTCATGGTCTGGGAGGAAGGATGGGAACAAGAGTGATAGAACCTCAGCAGCTGGTATTCGACCATGCGGCGCAGTTTTTTACGGTGAGTGATGCTCGTTTCGCTGAGATTGTTAATGATTGGCGGGAAAAAGGCCTGGTTGAAGAGTGGCAGGGTACCGTTGGAGAGCTTGAAGCTGGTGGTCAGTTTGTTCCTCTACCTTCTTCTCCACCAAGGTACATTGGTGTGAATGGAATGCGGCCTCTAGCTGACTCATTGTTGTTGGAGGTAAGTCATGTGACACCATACATATGCTCGTGCCCTCTCTCCTCTTCCACTGTTGTTGATGCTTTGTTAAAAATCTCATCTTGTTAAGAACATGATTGTGGACTAAGATGTCAATCTAGGGAAATATTAAGAGCTATTTGTCAGAACTAATTGAACTTGACCTTAGCGGGTGCTTCAATTAGGCTATGCACGTTGTTATATTATGATGGTAGTTAACAATGCTCTAGTGATATTTCGATAGTGGTTTTGCTAAGATATTGAGAAATGAGTTCTCATGATCTGCTAAGCGCTTTCTGGACATTCAACCCTGCAGTCTCATTGGATAATATTTTGTGGAAGATATAACTCATTTTCTTATTATTCAGATGAACTCTATTGGCCATAATTCTGGCCTTTTCCTTTCTTTTTGCGTTTTCTGGTGCTAACCAGCTAAAGTTTGAAACTTTATGCAGACATCTATGGTAAATGTGGTGAGACCTTGCTGGATAAGCAAACTGGAGCCATTCAATGGAATGTGGCATTTGAGTGAGAATGGAAAGCATTGTGGGCAGTTTGATGCTATTGTTATAGCACATGATGGTAAGATTCAGTATCTCTTCAAATAGCCAATTTCTTATGGAATTAGTTAGTAACATTTTTGAGTTGATTTTCAAGATCCAGCTAAAATATAATGTGCACTTTCTTGGTCAGCAATAATTCCCACTTTGTATTTCAATCGATTTTGTTATTCATTATCCCCGTCTTGAGGACTGGTATATAATCGAATTTGTTCCTATTGTTGATGTTATGTTATGTATTGGGAGGGCTATCTGTGAAATGATGATGCATAGTTTTACTTTGTTTTGCTCCACTTTGATGACCATTGTCTCTTGGGTTCACCAAATTGTGTAGAGGAAGATACACCTGACTCTACACATTATGAGATTGCATATGCTGTACACTTGAAACTGCTCATGTGCATGTTATAGAGTTTAAATTGAAGTGTTTGGAAGGAAATGGAGTACTTTCTCTTGCTTATGGTGATGCATTCTCTGACAAACAGGCAAATGTGCGAATCGCCTGCTAGCTTCCTCAGGGTTGCCATTAATTGCTAGGCAAATGAAGGTACTTGAGTCAAATCATGTTATGAAATAGAGATTCTTGAGCTCTTATACTTAATGAAATGGCTGGTCCATTAACTGCAGAGACTGGAACTTAGTTCTATATGGGCTCTCCTTGCAGCATTTGAGGATCCGCTTCCTCTTCCAAGTAACACAGTGACTCCACCTTTTGAAGGGGCCTTCGTGAAAGGTGTTGACTCTATCTCATGGATGGCCAATAATTCGAGAAAACTTCTGAAGTCTCCGGATAATGGCCCATACTGTTGGACCTTTTTCAGCACATCAGCTTATGGGAAAAGAAACAAGGTCCCACAGGTTTGTTATGACTTGTATTTCTGAGTAGAGGGAAATTATCATGTCTTAAATAGTCAAGCTGTGCCGCTTTATATTTTGCTTACTGCTGATCCAAATAACTGTTGGCCATGCTTGTTCCATAGAGAATGTACTGGCCATTAATCGATACCATAGAAAATGATTGGGATGCCAGTGCCAGAAATACTTGTCAATTGACTCCAAGTTATTGAATTGCTACTAAACATTATGCCTGAAAATTAATGTGGGTTTGATATTAAACTGCACTGCTTCATCTATTAAGGATGCGTGTTTGACTTGACACAAAACGTGTGTATCACATAGGAAAATATACCGGTTGCCACAGCTGAGAAGGTGAAAGCAGGTATGCTGGCGGGTGTTGAAACGGCTCTTGGACTGCCAGAGGGATTGCTTCCAAGACCAATTTATACACGTGTCCAGCTCTGGTGAGTAAATTAAATGCTGTTTCAACTTCGATTCGCAATACTGTTGAATGAAGATCAATACGAGCAAAAGGACACTGACCTTTATACCTGGTTAAACTACACATTGTCCCGTCTTTTCAAGAACCTGGATTTCCGACATTAACACCATTGGATCTATATCACCTATCACTTCTCTAGAGATGGAGATAGTTTCATTCCATCAATCGTAAAAGTTCCATGATTGATCCATCAAAATGAGAACCTGGGATGATCATGACTTGGTTTCTAGATACTTTTATGCAGTACAGATAGCTTTAGAAGCAAGATAATCAGATATACAGGCTAGCCTTCATCTCGTTTCTTTTGAGCTTCTACTTATATTGGTGATGCTTTTCAATAGCATATATAATCTGGTACAGGGGTGCCGCACTGCCTATGAACAGCCCCGGGATCCCCTGCATCTTTGACCCTCGTGGAAGAGCTGGGATATGTGGTGATTGGCTACTGGGTTCTAGCCTAGAGTCAGCAGCTTTAAGTGGCATTGCTCTTGCCAATCAGGTACGTGTTTTAGTGTCCCACTTTTACCTTTTAACTTCACTGAAATTTTCTATAACTGGATACTAGATTTCCAGTTCCAGTATACATTTATTTAACTGTGTGCTGTAAAGAGAATTATCTCTATTTTGCTAGTCTATAGGATTTGTTTAGTCTTCCAATAGAAATAAAATTTTAATTATGTGTGAATAATGTTAAATGCTATACTTTGAGATGCAGGTTGCTGACTACTTTCAAGGCGGTGGAGCTCGGCCCGAGGAGTTTGCTGTTGGGTTACACCAGGAGTTTCAACCACTAAAAGGCCATGACATCGGACAATTTCCTGGATTGGACTCAGAAACGCAAAAAGATGGAGTTCAGAATTATCAGCTTACTACATGAAAATGGGACTCAGATGTGGTGAGTCTTAACTGCTGTCTTTGCACTCATGATCCCAGAAGCCGAACTTACTTGCAGATGCTGTCCGATGTCTAATCTGCGCTTGGCTCATGCATCAAGTGAACATCGTCAGATGTCACAAATCCAGTAAATTCTTGTGCAATTGTGCTGCTCAAGAATGGTTAGCCGACATTAATGAATGTTGATAGTCAAGGGCCAAAATTTTGATATCCACTGTAACCAATGCATTGGCTCTCTGTAACATGTGTGCGCGGGCCTTTGCAAGGGTCATTTCGCGTTTTCATGCTCTCTTATATTGAATGCAACAATGATTCAAAAAGGTCAAGTGGCTAACTGACGTGGTAATTATGCCGGTTTCATCTTTGATTTGCTCGAGATTGTCTATGGTTCAGGCTTCACCAAAATGAAATGCTCTTATCCGATCGGTGCCAGCCTCCTCAATCGTCCCGGATCGGCATAATTAAATATGGTAGTAAAATATGTACTAGGAAACCAAGAAACCATAGACAATCAGTGGTGCAAAATGCTATAGTCTACGTCATTCGGGTTTCGTGTTACGTAAAAAAATTGTCGTGCTAGAGTCGGCCTCGGTTGCGTGGAACACACGCTCATCACTCGTTAGAAAACGAAGGCAATTCAGTTGACTCTGTGGGGAACTTGTATTCCAATCTTTCACTTTTGAAAAGAAAAATGACATCTCATTTTCCAAGACATCGAGTAATATATGAATAAAGAGAGTAGGCTGCAGGCAGCGATTGTTTCTCTTCAGTATCACGTTCCCTGCTTGAACGAAAAACCCGATTGAAAAGCAATGCAGCATCACCATAATTCAGCAGTTCCTCCCGCGACCCGTTCCAAGCTCTTGGCGGTTTTCGAATTTTTGAAAACGAAATCTTAAGAGAGTTTCAAAAGGGGCAGAGATTGTACTTTCAGAAAAGCAAATCTCGCTCCAGTTAGTTCAAAAAAGTTAAACTCATTTTCCCCCCGTTTTTTCTCTGCTGCCAAATTTAGATGCGAAAGCGATAATTCCATGTTTTCTATGGCTGGAGAAACTGCTGCAAACGA
This sequence comes from Eucalyptus polyanthemos subsp. polyanthemos, assembly GCA_017140185.1. Lineage (NCBI taxonomy): Eukaryota > Viridiplantae > Streptophyta > Magnoliopsida > Myrtales > Myrtaceae > Eucalyptus > Eucalyptus polyanthemos. The sequence goes on from CM029464.1 coordinate 54,180,387, forward strand.
GAGCTGCAGAGAGCAATGAGCATCGATACGGACGAACTATATGGGGGACCCACTTTCGTACGGTCCACTCGAGACCACACTACCCATTTCGACCTTTTCATCGGAATCTTACGTAAGACTAATCAATACCTCTGTTCATTCTGCATCGCCTAGAATGGCTGGACACTTTCGCTTTCGGTGAGAAAGAAATGGAACGACGCCAGAACCAGAAGAACAAGAAGAAGAAGAAACCGGCCATTAGAGCACCCCGAAGTCAGAGCTTTTTCGATTCCCCCACTATCAAACACAAACCCATCTACTAATAATCATCTCTCCTAGAAAAGCTTACATAGAATAGAAACATGGGCTAACAAGAATAGAGTTAGCACGATTCGAAAACCAAAAGAGGAAAAAGAAAAGGAAAGGAACAAAGAAAAGGGGCTGCTATGTTAAATGTCGCCAAACCATCTTCTTCTATACACAACCAAATCCTCAAGTCTAAAATCCCGTCCCCTACGCTAGAGTAAAGAACAGAGCGCCAGCCGCTCACTTCTTCGCCTTCTTCGCCGGCGTCTTCACGCTCTTCGGCTTCTTCACGGGCGTCTTCTTCGGCTTGGCGGCGGCCACCTTCTTCACGGCCTTCTTCGTCGGCGTCGCCTTCGCGGAAGTCTTCGCCGCCTTGGCCACGGGCTTCAACTTCGGCTTCTCGGCCACCTTCCTCTTCGCACCCGCCGCGGCTTTCGGCTTCGCGGCCGCCTTAGGCTTCGCAGCGGCAGCCTTCGCCTTGGGAGCAGCCGCCTTCGGCTTCGCGACGGTCTTCGGCTTGGGCTTGGACTTGGGCTTGGGCTTGGCAGCAGCAGCAGCAGCAGCCGGCTTCGCCTTCGGCTTGGCCGCGGCGGCGGCAGCGGGAGCCGCCTTGGCAGCGGCGGGGGGCAGCTTGAACGAGTTCTTTACCTTGACGAGCTTCCCGGAGGCGACCTGCCGCCGCAGCTGGACCAGCAGGAGCTTCCTGAAGTTGGCCGGCAGCTTCTTGTGCTTCTCCTCCACGAACTTCTGGATGGCGTACTGGCTCGACCCGGTGCGCTCCTTCAGCGTCACGATGGCGTCCGTTATCATCTGCAAAACGACACCAATAAACCACCAGATCAAGACCCGCAAATCGGCCACGAAATGCGCGGAAAAATCAGGACTTGCGAGCGACCCAGAATTCCGCATACCTCGAAGAATGGAGGGTGCGAGGACGGGGATCGAGACTTCTTCGCGGCCACGGCAGCCATTGGAGAGAGCTTGCGTTTGCGTGAGACGACGTTTAGAGGTAGAGGGAGAGAGAGAGAAGGCGCTGGCGAGTTATGAGAGAGAAGGCGGTGGCGAGCGGTGAGTTTATATAGCAGGAGAGAGAAAGGAGCGGAGAGTTCTGATTGGACGACGCGAGGGCGACGGGGATCGAGGCGGTTTGGGGGTTTGAATGCGGGCCGTCGGATGAGGTGGGGTATCTAAGGTCGGGAGGACGCCACTTGGCGGTTAGGCTTTCGGATTAGTGCGGCTTGCCACCGTTTTGGATAGTGGCAAAAGTTTGGGGGGAGGCGTTGGGGCTTTTAGGAAGGAGGGGGTGTGCTTTTGGGTTTGATTTGGGATGAGGGAAGATGGAGATGGAGTGGATGGAATTTAATGGGATTTTGATGGGAGGATAGCCTGGGATGTGTGCTTTGCAATGGTGGTTTTTGCATGGTGAATTTGGTTGGGTGGGATGGAAGAAATCGATTGGGAATACGGCGAGGTTCGTAAGAGCTGAACATGGTTTTTTTCGTAGTAAGTTTTTCTCTCTCGAAGAGTTGGTGTGATTTTTGAAGGAGATCGATGTCGTGGTTGTTTGGGAAGTTGGGAATGGTAATATGGGCAGACTTGATAAGATTTGAAAATTTATGACTAACCACGTTAAAGATGTATCGAGAATATTTGGTTGCCGATCTATCATATTCTCAATTATTGGAGATAAAATTGAATGTAATGCTGTGAATACTTTTGATGTTTATTGAAAGACACTTTATTTCTTGTATATGATTAAAAAAAGGGTTTGACGGTTTACATTTTTGAATTGAGAAAAAAACGACAACTTCGAAATTGTTTTTATTGATGAAAATCATGTCTTTAATACCTCGAACTATTGGGAATGAAGTCAAATGAGATATTAATCATATTATGGACACTTTTTGGCATTTCTTGAATGACGCTTTACTTGTTTATGATTAGCAACTTATATTTCAAGATTAAGAAAATACGATGACGCTGAAATGGTTATTATTAATCAAAATCGAGTATTTGCTCCAAATTTAATGGGATGTTATGAAACTAATGAGCATTGTTGCTATAAAAAAAGACCCTTTGAATGCCTCGAAGAAGGAATCTCTCTTAGAGATCTGCATAATTGGATGTGATTGGAATGTCGACGGTTTATTGAACGTTTTGTTTATTTCCATAAAATCAAACTTTGACTTTGCAAATCAAGAAGCAACAGCGATGTATGGAAAACGCTCGTTACAGAAAGAAAATCAACTTCGCCATCAAATCATGCGATATCAAGAAATCTTTTCGAGCAACTGTTTTAGGTTTCAAGAAAATCTAAATTAATTTCATCGAGGGAAGAGTTTATTCCCAGTGCATGTGTTTATTTCCTTAATTTATTTACCTTTACGACTACGAATGATTGTGACAATATCGATTCGCCTGATAGGCAAAGAAAAGAATCACTTCCACGTGATATTCCCGCCATCATAGTCGCATGTTTAGAAATTAGAAGGAAAAAAAAAAGGACCTCGAATAATGGATACCATTTATGAAACATGCTATCGGCCAATCGAATCTAGCTTAAATAGATGGAAAATGCACCACGGATGTAGTATGTTATGAGACGAACGGATTAGATAAAATCAAAGATGATCAAAAAGCCTTCGATTTGTTGTAACAATTGTTTGTGTTCAAAGTGTTGATTGTTAGCCTTTTCAAATCAAGGCAAAAATGACCATTTTGAAGCACTAGTCCCGAAGGGAATAATTAAAACCTTATGTAATGAATCCAATTGAAATTTAAATCTTTGTCAAATAAGTGCAATCAAATCATATTGATTTTGATTATTTAGGCATATCCGATCAATACAAACATAAAAAATGAATCTAACTTATCACGGCCAAACACTAATTGAAATGTCGCTGTGTAGTTGATCTCCGATCTTCTCTAAATGTTTGAATTTGAGAGGTTATCATGCCTCACCACGAAAGACGAAAATGTTTGTTTCATTTAAAATGTCATGATGAAGAAATATATTTTTGAAGTAAATCATGAGAATAATTTTCATTTGTTTGGTGGTTCATGGAAAATGATTTCCTTATCATTAGAATGGGAAGTTGTTTTTCCTTAATCTAAGTATGTTAATTTCAGAGCATGGAAAATGTTTTTTTTTTTTTTTAATTTATTGGATTTTCGTTATCCAAACATTAGAAAGTTGGGAAACAATATTTCGAAAACAGTTTTCAGCCAATAAACAAATTATAGAATTTTTATTGTTAAAAGCATTCTCCTCATTTTGAACGTTTGGATTGCTTGGGGAAACGAGCCAATGGAGTGTTTTCATGATCAACAAAAAAAAATCTATGCTTAATTTCAAGATTATGATTTCCTTTTCTTAAAAATATAATTATCTCCAAAAATATGATTAAATATTGGCATTTGGATTAAAGACCTCAACACTCGACCATGGGCCCATGATGCTCATACATGGGTCCTCGGCAACTGAGCTTAGGCCCAAAGGCTAGACTTTGGGACCTTGATGTCATGCCCGAGTCCTCGACGCTCGTGCTCAAGTAATTGGCTCTCGGGCTTAGTTTAATTGAGGTCGTGAGTGGTTCCTCAATGGTTGGGCCTAGGTCCACAAAAAGACTGAACTTAGGTCCCTAAAGGCTAGGCCTAAGACCTTAATGTCCTTGAGTTTTTAGTGACCACGATTGTGTTTGGGTACCTAACTCCTACATTGAAGTCATTGATGCTCAAGCTTGTGTCCATAGTGACCAAGGTCATAACCCCCTATGCTCGTGCTCCTGTCCATAGAGGTTGACTGTAGGACCCTAGTGCCTATGCCTAGGTCTTAGGAGGCCATGCTTGGGTACCTAACTCCTACACCCAAGTTATTGGCACTTGGGCTCAAGTCTCACCAACCATGTATGGGTGTCCGACTCTAGCCTCGAGTCATTGGCACCTGGATCCGAGTCTCTTTATGTTGGGATTGGGACCCTCATCTAGCGTTTTTGCTCATGTTCCCAACTCTTGTGCTCAAGTCTTTGGTGCTTGTATCCGAGTCCTTGATAGATATGCACAAGTATCAAAATTTTGTGCTCGACTCACTAATAATTTTGCTCAAGTCTCTTGAGGCCAGGCTTAGGATCTTGATGCTTGTGCTAGATTCTTCAACTGACATGCTTCGTTACCTAGTTCTCACATCTAAGATATCAACTTCCATGCTCAAGTCTCCGGTGCTTGTATTTGAGTCATTAGAGTGCTCATACCTGGGTTCTTAGTAGGCAAGCACGGGTATCAAACTTTTGTGCTTGATTTTTCATTAACAATTGAGCTAAAGTCTCTTGAGGTCAGGCTAGGGATCTTGATGCCCGTGCTAGAGTCCTTAATTGACATTCTTAGATACCCAATTCTCATGTTTAAGACATAAACTCCCGTGCTCAAGTCTCGAGTGCTTGTATTCGAGTCATTGGTGCTCATACCTAGGTCCTCGATATGCATACATAGGTACAAGACTTTTGCGCTTGAGTCTCTTGAGGCTAGGCTTGGGATCTTGATGCCGTGCTAGAGTCCTCAATTGAGGTGCTCAGATACCTAGTTCTCACGTCTAAAACATCAACACCCTAGCCTAGGTCCATAGACATTGGGCCTCAGACGCTTAAGGTTAGGCTTGGGACCATAATACTTATGCTTGAGTCCTCAGAGGCTATGCTTGAGTACTTGACTTCCTTGCTCAAGTCAAGACCCTATCATAGAGAGATCGAGCCCCCATCTCTCCTAGTCAAGGGACGTAGTGCTTGTGCTTGGGTGCTTGATGGCCATGCTTAGGTAACTAGCTACCATACCCAAGTCTTTAGTGCTCAATCAGGACTAGTTCCTTGGCAACTAGGGGCAAGTCCATAAAGGTTGGACTCAAGTCCCTTGAGGTTGTGGCCTAGACCTCGACGGTTGTGCTCGGATGCCCAATCCTCATGCCCACGTCATTGGCATCCAGATTTGGGTCCACCAAGGCAAGGGAATCAAGTCCCTAGTGCCCATGCTCATGATCCCATATCAAGGTTTGAGATGCCTTGGCTCCTAAGATGTAGCTCCCAGCAGTTGGGCATCTCTTATATTGCATGAATAGTACAATTCTCCTTAAAAAAACAAAAAAAAAAACAAGTTTTTCCAATATAAGGAGCCATTAAGACTTACTCTCGCTCGATCAACAAAGCTGCATAATATTTGACCAAATCATAAAAAAATTCAAGATAAAGGGAACAACATCGACATTAGAAAACGACAAAAGGCAGAGACACCGAAAAACCAAAATCGAAAACTAATAAAAACGTAAAAAATTAAAAAACAATGGCTGGGCCACGGGGCGGAGGCCCGATGAGGGTCCGACTGGAATAACGAGTCAGGCTCCGAAACTCGACCAAACCATGACTCGATCCGAACCGAACCGACCCGGATCCGCGAAGCCGACAACCACCATATAAAAGCTCGCTAAACGGAAAAAAGCGAGGGCAATCTCATCTCCGAAAAAAACCCTAATCTCCACAGTCAGCTGCAGCACCGCCAGCTCGCTCGACCGCGGCTCTCTGCATCGAACATGGTGAATTCTCGCTTCGGCCGCCTCCCCTTCTCGATTTCTCCGATTCCGGCGGGGTCTTGACCGGAAAATTTTGGTTTTTTAACCTTCGTCTCATGGCGCCTCTTTTGGGTTTCCGCAGGCGGACGTGGAGGTAGAAGTTGCTGCGGGGCAGCCGAAGAAGAGGACGTTCAAGAAGTTCAGCTTCAAGGGCGTCGACCTCGACGCGCTCCTCGACATGTCCACCGACGAGCTCGTCAAGCTCTTCGGCGCCCGCGCTCGCAGAAGGTATGCCTGGGCGCGAAGTGTCTGCTTTCGCATTCGGTGTCGTTTTCTTATTTTTCTTGTGCGTTCTGGAAATGATTTGGGCTGAGGTCGGGTTTTGGTTTTGTTTCGCGGAATTGGGTAGGTTTCAGAGAGGCTTGAAGCGAAAGCCGATGGCTTTGATCAAGAAGCTGCGCAAGGCGGTAAGATCTGTTCTTTTTTATTTCTATTTTTATTTTTATAATCTCTTTTGGATGTATGCAATGCTATGTGATGTGATTTTATAGAATTGGTTTATGTGGAATTGAAGATCTCTGAGATTTGGAAAACATGGGTTTGGTTGGTATTTTCGATTGGGGTGTAGGAAATAGTCAGTTAAGATGGACTTTCCTCTCTTTGGGCTATTGGAATAGCTGTCAAAACTCACGCTGCTGATTTTGGTGGTCATTCTTATAAAGGGGATGTGCATTGTGTTATGTGCCAGTAAAGCTTTGGCTTGGAGTTAAGGGATAATATCATGGCTTCAAAGGAATTCCATTGGTGTCCATCTTCAAATGGCAAAAAGAAGTCTTGTTGAACTAATATAAGACCTGCTTGCGATGGCTAGGAGCCCACAACATCATATTGCCATGACAATTGAACCGTGCTGGCATTGCTTCTTATCTCCCTCGACTGCTGTGGGCCATGCCATGGCAGGACTATATATCGTCTTATTTTTTGAATAATATAACCTTCTGTAATCTTCTGATCCTGATTGCTGTGTTGGTCTGATGTTGCATCTTTTGAAAAGTTTTTAGGTAAGTGGATTTTTTATGGCTAGCAGTTGAGTAGGTTCAACTTACTTTTGCAATGGCATTTGCCCTACATTTAGTCCCTGAGTTTTGAGGTCCGATGCATTTCATGATCAGATATTGTTAGTTGTGGTGAAAAGCTTGGTTCTTTCATTGATTTTATACATTTGAATGAGCTGATAGACATTCACGTTTCTTTGCATTGTGCTTCTATCAATGCTGTTACTTAGTACATGCCATTAATTTGGGTCTTTCTTTGAACCTTGTTACAGAAACGGGAGGCTCCTGCTGGTGAGAAGCCTGAACCAGTAAGGACCCACCTGCGGAACATGATCATAGTTCCCGAGATGATTGGAAGCATCATCGGAGTTTACAATGGCAAGACTTTCAATCAAGTTGAGATCAAACCTGAGATGATTAGCCACTATCTTGCTGAGTTCTCCATCTCGTATAAACCCGTCAAGCATGGAAGACCCGGTATTGGTGCTACCCATTCCTCTCGCTTCATTCCCCTCAAGTAAAAACACACTGTGTTCCGTGACATTTTTTCTTATTGTCCTTCCTTTTTAAAGCAGTTGTTGGAGACACTAGATTTTGATACTCAATTTTGATGTCCTTCTAGTTAAGTTTGCAGTGCTTTTGTTGCCAGCGAACCTGAAATTTTAATTTTGAACTTCACTGAGTTTTATGGTTTACATCTACTACGTTATATGTAGTTTTTCATTGGATGCTTTGGGAGTAATTGAGCAAGGAAATGGAAAGGTTGGGTAAAAGAGAGGCTGCAAATGTTTAGGTTTTGTTAATGTCGATCAGATAGCAACTGTTCGTTTTTCCAAGGTCGTTACCTAACGATCTTACATTATATGTTGTAAGGCCCAATACAATCTTACGGAATATGTTATGTTACATTCTCGGATCCAATCTTGCCACCCTCACAACCCTAGAGCTGGGGTTGCCCAAGGGTCGGGCTCGTGTTTGGCGTCAGCCATGGCTAAAGGTAGAGGTTGTGACCACAAACTAGCGATAGTTGAAACTACAGTCCAATGCTTGGAGGTCGCCACCACAAACTAGCGTTTGTTGAAACTAGAGTCCGTGACCAACGCTTGGAGGTGGCCTGAGGGTGGGCCTCCTCGGATCAGTCATGTCGGTGGCCTTGACGATGTTCCCTTGCTGAGAAACGCTGGAACTTAGCTCCAGTTAGCATAGAGGAAAGATCAGTAAAATGGTAATTGAGCGCGCCTATATTCGTGTTTTATCTGGTACCTGTCAAACCTTGTATAAGGTAATATTAAATTCCGTTGTTATCTTATCCTATTTTATTCTTATCCGACAAAAATTCTGTATGATGAAACGTAGCCTGGATGTGCGGGATCAAGTGGCAGATGATAAAGTACTAGCTATTCTCGAATATCTGGGGGAATAAACCACACATATTGGCCATGGAGCGGTCTTGACTTTGCTGGATCTCCGTTACGTAAGCTCACCGCAGAATGAAAAGTAAAACGATGAGTGGACAAAGCTTGGATGTCATAGGTCGACAGATGATCCGACAGGGTGAGAACACAAAAGTATTAGCGGTAATAAGTAATGCCAATTTATAGATTCTTTTGCAAGAAAAAGCCCCCAACAATTGTCAATTCAGTCTGAACGTCACAAGTACAGATGCAGCTTCACCTGGTGTTACCTTCAATATGCATCCCACTTAATGTTACTATAAGAAAAACCAGAAAATAAAGTCAGAATCATCTAGGTAAATTGGCGAATGGGGATGGTAACGGCGTCCTTATCGGCCTTTCTGATTGACTATCTGTGAGAAAATAGCGTTAGGGTCGTCCGAATCTTGGGTCGGCTCGTGCTCGCTGCCGATGCTCAGGCTGTTCACGTCCAGTCGTGGAGCGACTTCTTCGGAAACATTGCTTCCTGCTCGGCGAGAGGAATGGCTAGAACCATCCGCGTTCTCCTGCAACTGGAGAGCGAATTCGAGATTCCACAGCACGTCGCCCATGGTAGGACGCTCAAGTCCGTGCTCGCACAAGCACTTCTCAGCGGTCTCCGCGAACTTCTTCAAGCACTCGGGGTTGATCTTGCCCTTGACCTGAGCATCAATGATCTCCTCGAGGATTCCCTTTCTTTGACAGTTCAGAGCCCAATCTGCAAGACTGACTTGCTCCTTTGGGAGGCTAGGGTTCAATGCAGGTCTTGCACACAAAACTTCAAACAAGACGACCCCGAAGGAGTAGACGTCGGATTTCTCAGTCAGCTGTTGCCGGCGGAAGTACTCGGGATCCAAGTACCCAAAGCTTCCTTTCACCACAGTGCTAACATGGCCTTTATCCATGTTAGGACCGGTCTTTGAGAGCCCGAAATCTGAAACCTTTGCTACCCAGTTCTCGTCCAGGAGAATGTTGGTGGTCTTGACATCCCTGTGAATGATGGTATACCTTGCCCCTGTATGAAGGTAGTGAAGTCCTCTTGCTGCGCCGATACAGATCTCCAACCTCTGCTTCCAGGAGAGCGGAGTGTTGTTTCCTTTGTAGATGTGTTCCCTCATCGTTCCGCGCGCCATGTAGTCATAAACCAAGCACATCTCGTTTTCTTCCTCGCAGTATCCAATCAGCGACACCAAGTGCTTATGTCTCAACTTGGAAAGCATCTCCACTTCAGTCTGGAACTCATTGACTCCCTGTTCTGAGGAAGGGTTTGACCTCTTGATGGCCACCTTCATGGTCTTATCAAGGACTCCTTTGTAGACCTTGCCGAAGCCTCCGACCCCAATGACATGAGACTCGTCGAAGTTCTTTGTCGCCTGTTTGATTTCAGCTAATGAGAAACGTCGGCTGAGACCCTGAGCCTCTGACGAGAGGTGGCTAGCAGCAGAGGCATGCGATTTGCTTCCCGTCGTCTGGGAGAAACCCGAGATAGGCAACCAGCTAGTTGTATGCGATTCGGTTCCGAGGACTCTCTTCTTTTTAACGTAGACAGTGATGCATATTGCTGCCAAGGCACCAAATACAGCGGCTCCTCCAGCCGCCCCGCTGATCAACTTAACATTGCTCGTTGATGAAGTGAAAGCCTTTGCTTCACTAGCCTTAGCTGCGGCCTCAGCCTCAGCCTTGATTAGCATCTCCGATGGCTCTGGGTTGGGACCTGCCAAGTTTCCGGTTGCATCGCTTATTTTAAATATCTCCAGCCCATTTAAGAGAGCGTCGTAGTACTCGGGGGAGGATCTGCAGTGACAGAGGGTTGCATCATTAAAGAGATTTGCTCATCCCCCTTCCCGTCGCTGACAAAAATTGCATAATCCTTATAGACCGGCACGCCCTCCGCACTCGCCCATCCGATCACGTCGGCCGCTTCCTGGGCAATCTGATCGTTGATGTAGATAGTGAAAACTCTCTGGTTGACCTTAGTGCAGAAGTAATCACAGAAGTGCATCCTCACAAGGTAGGTAAAATTTGCATCCACCTGAAACTGCCAAGTCAGATTGTAGTTCTTGTTTAAATCCTTATCGTATCCCATGGATCTTGCGGTTCTGTAAACATCGACCGGTGCAACATAGGCAGGCAAATCATTGTACTGGATCTTGACTTTTTTGTCGGCCTCGTTTGTTACTCCTGCCACTGCTCCATACAAATATGGCGTATCATCGTACCATGTTCGAGTGAGCGAGCCGGAGTCATTGCTCGGAGGAATGTACTGCCCTCCAACATTTAACCTATACATCGTCTGTAGATTTGCAGCCTTGGCATCGACAGGTTGGTCTGAGAACCCGACCATCAGTGCTGAGTCGAACAAGTCCGGGATTGGAATCAGCTCAATGCCATTCACAAAGGCAAAGGCTCCACTGTGCTTATCTGAAGGCGTGAAAGTGATGTTCACAAAATCCGAGTCCAAGGGCGCCAGAGAATATTCCTTCACGAGGTAAGCCTGTGTGAGAGCTTGAGCCGTGACCGAGGCGCTGAAATTCTTCAAGAGGGTGACGCTGCCGGCGACCACCGAGAAGTATGCGTCTGCAGGATCAAGGGATCCATATGAGGACGGGTAAAAGTGGAACCTGACCCAGTAGCGGTTGCCGGATTTCACGGGCAGCTTGTACGTCGCTGCGGATGTGAAGATCCGGGCAGACATGTATGGGACATCGGAGGGGAGCGAGGGGTCTTGAAACATGGCTTTCTCAGACGTTGAGTTGTTGGAGGTGAAGTACTTAGAATCCGAATCCCATTTTTGCCCGTCGGCATCCTTCCCGCCGCCAGTCGACCCACAGCTAAGGATCAATGGAGCCGGGTCCGCACTCGACACGTAAAGGGAATTGAAAACAACGGATACAGATATAATAGAAAGCAAAATCTGGATGTTTTTGTACATGTTTACCCAACAAAGAGAGGACCTTGGCGTACAGGAAAACAATTCAGGATTGGGTTAATCAGTCGTAATTCATTTGAAGAAAGGGAAGGGAAAGAGAGGGACTCCTGTACGCCAAACCGAACGATTAGCGGATTCTGGGTTCTCTCTCTTCTGTTCTAGAGATCATGGCGAACGTCTTTAATCAGTCATGGAAGCTCAAAACATGCTTTGCCCTCACCTGGAGCGGAACCAGGCAAGAAAACACGGCAGGATTTTCTTGTTTTGCTTTTGTATGATGAATGGAACACCTCCCTCTCTCCCTCTCTCCCTCTCTCTCTCTCTCTGTGCTTGCTCCTATTTTCTGCTACCCATTTTTGGGGGTTCAACCGATGATCGATCCGAAGGTCGGAGTCGGATCGAAGGTCGGAGTCGGTTAAGAATTGATGAAGGCGAGGGACATCCGACACATTGTTTTTTCGCGCGAAGGCAGGTACTTTTCCTGGAAGAGGGATCCAGAAAAAAAAACTAGAAGCCTAAATTTAGCAGTGCCCTCCTAAAAACTCTCCAGGGATAGAGCAGAACACAGTTGTACAAGGTTGTTGGCATAACTGAAGTACGTGCAAGAATAGAATCGAACTCAAAAGCATCGGATCTTCTCGAAAAGCCCTTAAAATTGCTGTTGAAGGTATCCTGAGATCGAGTTCTGTCATTCTATAACAACCCACCGGATGTGTATAAAACATTTATTACATCTTTAACTGATGAATCCTAGCGGTTACCCATAATAATCAGCAGTCCTCTGCTTAAACACTTTAAAATCTCTCCACTAAGCAAATTCGGAAGATGGTTTCTATCTTCAAAGTTTTCTTGATAAAATCGTAGAAACTGCCGTCATGAATTATAATAGCATAATATCACATTAGGGGGAAAAATCATAAATCAGAATTAAACTTAACTAAGGGTGTATTTATTTTGAAGAAAGTTTCATGACAAAGGAAAATATTTTCTTGGAAATTATCTTTCAAGAAAATGCTTCCCATGTTTTAGGCTAAGGATTCCATTTTCCCAACTTTAAGCATGTTGTAAATGGTTTTCCATTAACTAGTCACTTCCGGCAAGCCAAATGCGCAAAAGTCCAAATTACTAATTCGCGGAAAACTTTTTTTCTCGTACAAATACACCCTAAATTCTCGATTCTTTTACGTCTCGTTCGAAGCCTGAGATACATTAAGATTGTCAAGTTGCGGACATGACTCATCCAAAGCGGTCATTTCTAGGTTTCGTTGTTAACTGGTCACGACCGAGACAGATTAATCAAACATGTTCTTGTTAATCATCATCCGGGGAGAAGATTCTGATGCCACCATCTTTCACCATTTTTTTCATATTTAAGCCCTGAAATGTAGCATTCCATAGACGGTTCTCTTTCTGGTTACAGATGGACGGTGCCAGAATGACGCAAACCTTCTGATGGATGGGCGCGACTGGCGCCTCTTCCTAACCATTTTTAGGTTTTACACTGTTGTCCTCCATTAAAGCTCTCTTCATCACCTTCTTCTCGTTCTGAGCTGGTCGGGCTGGTGCTGTATCGTTGAATTCAGCCCGATAATAACAGAAAATAACATCGTCCTCTCTTCTTCTGAGTACAAATTAGTTTTAACCCGCATTTTCGACTCACCGCCACTCCCCGATATCCCACCCCTGGCGGTGGTGGCCCATGCTGTTCCAGGCCTCAACATGTGCAGTACGGAAGAGGTAAACACGTTACAGCAGCAGCAGCAGCTGCTCGGCATGGAGGACGCCGACCAAGGTAATGGAGAGAAGCAGGCCTTGCCCTTGTCTTCCAGTTCGTCGACGGACCGGTCCTCGTCGCCGCGGTCCCCGCACAGCTCGTCTGACCTGGAGGAGCTGCAGCGCATGCCGCTGGCGCCGCCACGGTGGAAGAACCGGAAGCGGCTGACGAAGCAGCTGTCCATGTGCGAGACCCCCCGCGACATCGCGTGGGAGAAGCGACGGCGCCAGATCCTCAGGAAGAGCGGCCTCGGCGACATCACGGATGAGGACCTGAACGAGCTCAAGGGGAGCATCGAGCTTGGGTTCGGCTTCAAGGAGGAGGACGGGCAGAAGCTGTGCAACACGCTGCCGGCTCTCGACCTCTACTTTGCGGTGAACCGGCAGCTCTCCCTGAGCCCCGTGTCGACGCCGCAGAGCCAAGGGCTGTCATCGCCAACCTCGCCAGCCGGGCGGTCCTCGTCCTTTGAGAGCCCCACGGGCGACCCCGACGCTTGGAAGATCTGTAACCCAGGCAAGACTTTCGAAGATGCATGTATTCTTTGATTGAATACATATCATAGTTAGAAATTATTCTCATGAAAATGCTTTCGTTTTGCGAAAAATATGAGAAAAATGATTCATCAACAAAACTTTATAAATGGCGAGCACCTTCATCGAAACGACTGACATTCCATTCATCAACTACTACAATCTAATCTCTGTCATCTTCTTCAATGGTCTAGAACAATTTCAATTCATTTGCATTCCAAAAGCTTTCAAAATTAGCTCAGATGCCCAAGCCAAAGATCAACCTACTATATTAATGTAACAAATTCAACCCATTACTATACATGACAAAACACACACGTTGTTTCTTGTTATCTTTGCATTTTGGTCAAAGTCATTTCATTATATGGATATTAATGTGAAGTACTTTGCTGTTTTTGAACTACAGGTGATGATCCTCAGCATGTGAAGACCAAACTGAGGCACTGGGCTCAAGCCGTGGCGTGCTCTCTAATGCAATCATCCTGAGAAATCGATTTGGGTGTGTGTGGTGCGTGGGACTACTAGCTTGTACAGGAAACGAAAAGAAGAAGAAGGAAGGAAAAAAAAAAAAAAAAACCGAGGAGGAACGAGAGAAATGGAGAGAAGCTTTTAACTGAAAAAAAAAAATTAGGGTTTCGTTTGATGATCCGTGAAGCAGCCAGAACGAGGGCTGATGGATAATGATGGCTTTTGATCTTTGTATAAATGCAGAGCCAATATTAACCGAGAACATATTTTGCTCTTTTTTCTCTTTGCTTCCAGCCCCTGCTTCATGAGTAATTTTGCGTTACTTGATTTAGAAGATGGCGAAAAGGGTTTTGACTTTCGATCGACTAGCTTTACAACTGCTAAAAGTAATTCTTCGTGGCAAATGTCATATTGAGTTTTAGATCATATATGAAGGTCAACAATCGAATTGGGCATTGCCGAAACAGTTTGAGTGACGAATTGACTAATTAGAAAGAATGTGTGTGATTCTGAAAAAATTATTGATCCTGTGGCTAGATAATTAAGAAAACTTATTGCTCACATGACTCAACTAAGCAGTCTCAATATATGTGAGGACGAGTCATCGGAGGAGTTGTGAGGATAAACTTGAATTGAATGTGATGATTTGTTATTTAAAAGTCATGCTTTTGAATTACTAAGTAGAAGAATGTCGTTACCATCGGCAGAGAACGTGCAACGTTTTTGAGCTGTCGTTAAAGCCATTCAATTTCCATTCCTCAAACTTGTTAGCGACGGCATGTTCCCTAGAAAAAATAAAGGATTGATCAAATTCTGTTGCTCTGTGTTTGGCTCCATAGATGGTATTTGCTTCTTTTCTTCTTCCTTTACTAGGCAATAATTAAAGTTTTTATTATACTTGCGCATTACTTTAAGACTAAACTTATTCAGAATGGAATATCAAGTAAGCCCATATGATTTTCGACATAAATATAATCAACATATATAAAAAAAATTGATGATTTCTTGTTGGGGTAGAGCCATGATCTGTAATTAGACTTATTATAGTAGATAATTAGGCATGACCACTTTAATAGTTGGGGTAATCACAGGCAGATTATTTGAATTTGGGATGATTAAGTTCGATTAAATTACAAAAAACAGACTCCAAAAGGAAAAGCCTAGCGTTTCCTTTACCCAAACCCGGCCCGGCCGAAGGGGATTCCGGCTCAGCCCGGGCCGGACCGCCCTCGAACCGGAATCAACTCGATTCGCTGACCCGAGTTGACTCACCGCACGGAGGGGTTGTCTCTGTCGTGTAACCTGAAACCCGGAAGAGTCCTCGCATTCTTTATTGCTCCAGAAGCGTGCGCAGAGACCCACCTGCGAACTGTCGAGCAAGCTCGAATTTTTCGTCCTCCGTTGCAAGAAGCAGGCCGGGACTGGTCGGATTTCCGCAGCTGCCGCGAGTTAAACGACCATGGCTCCCGATGCATCTGATGCCCTCGCAGGTCTCTGTCTCTGTCTCTGTCTGAATGAGCGCGTGTTGCGGATGAAGAAATGCTCTTTTTCTTTTGTATGTCATGCTGGGTAACTTCGTTCATGTGCTGATGATTGCAGTGAGGCAAAAAGTTCAGCTTTTTCTGAATGCCGCCCAAACTGGGAATCTTGATTTGCTCAAGAGTACGTCTTGGCAACTTCTGTTGTTTTGGGTTTTTTTTCTGTGTTGTGCACTGCATCTTGTTTTTGAATTGCTGGGTTTATGGGGCGCAGAGCTAGCGTCGCAGCTCGATGATGGGAAAGGGATGGCGACGACAATAGCGGATGTTAAGGACGCGAACAAGCGCGGCGCGCTGCATTTCGCCGCGAGAGAGGGCAAGACTGAGGTGTGCAGGTACTTGCTGGAGGAATTGAAGCTCGACGTCGATACGAAGGATGATGACGGTATCCAGTTTTTAGCTGTTTGTTATTTGTTTATCTGTTTTTGACTATTTATGACCTTGTTGATTTTGGGTGGCGGTGCGTGTAATGGTTAATCTCTCTAGCTGTGTGAGGTTCATGATATTTGCTGGAGCTGAGCCTGAAATTTGTTATGGCTAGTAGCTACTGCATGTTGTGTCTATGTACTGAATTCGTTGAGTTTCTTGTACTAAGACATTGGCATTCTGATGTTGTAGAATTTAAGTTTGCAATGAAAATGTTTGAGTCTCTTTGAGCGTCTATTTGATCACAAATCTTTTCTTGCATCTGGTTGGCCTAGGTTATGCTGGCTAATAGTTCAGTATCTGTTTCAGGAAAAAGCTTATCAATTTGCTGGAATCTTTTTTTCCATTGTAGGTGAGACTCCTCTTATTCATGCGGCTCGCCAAGGGCATACTGATACTGCCAAATATTTACTAGAGCGAGGTGCCAATCCTGATATTCCTAGTGACTTAGGTGTGACAGCGCTACACCATTCTGCTGGAATAGGTAAGTTGGTTTCTGTATCTTTGGAAACTGCTATGTTTGAGCATGTATGGTTCCTCACACAATCTTGTTATGTTATCTTTTGAGGATAGATATGCTTATCTGTGCTTACTCGATTTCAGGTGACATTGAATTGCTGGAGTTTATACTTTCTAAAGGTGTTGATATTGATTCTCAAAGTGATGCTGGCACCCCTCTAATTTGGGCTGCTGGTCATGCTCAACCAGATGCTGTAAAGGTTCTCTTGGAACATCATGCTAATGTAAGCTTGTTGAAATTGTGACTTCTTATACTCATATCTCTTTTTTTAAAAAAAGGTACTTTCAGAAGAGAGGGAAGAGGATTTAGTCTGGCATTTTCCCGTAGAGTTACTAGACAGAACTATTGTGATGTGGCGTGATTATTTTGTATTTAACTTTGGTATCTTGTTTTGCAGCCCAATGCTGAAACTGATGATAACATCACTCCGCTCTTGTCATCTGTGGCTGCCGGTTCTGTTGAATGCTTGAAGCTGTTGATTCAGGTTTTAGAGTTTCTTGGCCTTTAAGATTTAAGTCATGTCTTGGATATACTGTTGTTGTTGCCTTTTTTTTTAAAAAATAATAAAATTCAGTTTCCTGGAGGCTTTTCTCTCCTTATCTATGTGTGTAAGATCTTTGACATTTTACTACTATATTCAAGGTTCAATCAGAACCTTCCTTGATACTTGTCTTTCCTTTTTTCTTTTTATCTCCCTTGTTAGTTCTGTAAACTATGCTATTATTGCATATTTTTTGTGCTAACACTGGTTACATTTTCTCTTATCTTTGTTTAACTAGCAGATGAAGAAATCAATGTCCATTTTCTTGCAAAATTTTCATCATAAACTTTGTTTAATTCTGGATATTTAACTAGGACTTCCATCTGAATGCTTCTTTTGATTTTTGGAAACTACAGTTTATACTCATCTGAAGTTGATCCTGTGGATGCCATGAATCTTTTTTCCTTGTGCATTTGTGCTTGCTTTTATGGGCATATATTTCCACTACTACCCAGAAGTAACTTAAGTTTATCTCTTGTAATGATTCTTGTGATTTTGCCTTCCCTTCAGGCTGGTGCTAGTGTGAATATTAGTGCTGGAGGAGCGACACCTTTGCACATTGCTGCTGATAATGGGAACCCAGAAATCATAAACTGTTTATTAGATGCTGGAGCTGATCCCAATATCATGGATGAGGTTGAGAACTTTAAAAGGCTTTAATTTGCTAATGTTTGTATCTTATGTTAGCATTTTATGGATTTGCATTTTCTTAAAGCTTGTTTGTTTTGTATATCATTAAATTAAGTTAAGATGGTCGATAAAGAGTTCCTTTTATACTAAAGATGGGAAAGAGATGTTTATGATTGCTTAGAGTTTTGCTTGGTTTGGTGCCTTATCATAAAAATAAGGGAATATCTGAATAAATTTTTACTTTTTGCTTGATCTAAATCTTGCGGCAGATGCAGTTTGATTTTTTTTGAAACCCAGATGCCTGAAGCTATCACAATATACAAATGTTGACATGTAGTTTCTCATTTTTTTTTTTTTTTTTCAATAATTCTCTCAATTTCAGTAACATTTTAAATTTTTTCAGGAAAGAAAAAGTTCCTTTTACTTAAACTTAATTCTAAACATACAGGTCCAAGATTTATTTTACTTAACCAATAATGCTGAAGGCATTAACCACAATAGGTCTGGGGATGAATTTCTGAAGCAGTAGTATGATTTCACTTTCACAGGGTTGTCATTCAAAATGGTTTATAAAACAGCATGCAAGTGTAATTTTGCTTCTCGTTGTCACAGGATGGGCTGAAGCCTATACAGGTTGCAGCATTAAGAGGCAATCGTGCAGCTGTGGAGATTCTTTTTTCAAAGACTACCCAAGTTCACAGTATTCCCAAATGGAGTGTGGATGGAATCATTGAGTATATGCAGACTGAAGCTGGTAATGCACAGGTAGGTGCTGCGACTTAAATCGTTTGTTTTTGGTGTTTTTTTCCTCAATTGCTTCATTGGACTGGACAGAGTTGTCCAGAAAAGATCACATGTCAAATGCTTTGCATTTACTTGTGCTTTTGCTTGATCACATAATTTAGATGTTCATTGTAATTAAGGGGGAATTTTGGAAGAGAATATGCTAATCAAACATGAAGATATTACATTTAATATTCTTTGTTCCGACCTTAAGAAAGAACCTTTTCTTACAATCTCCTTTTCAATTTCTAATTGTTGTACTAAGGCATCCACAAGTTCATCATCTGGAGGGAGTCCTTCAGTTGGAACGAAAGTTTATTGGTGATAGCGCAGATTTTCTAGCATTTATCTGATATGAAATCAGATTCTTGTGATTCTTGTATTGTGTTCTAGCTCAAAAATACAATCTGCAGGAAGAAGTCAAGGCGACTAGTGGAGAGAAGGATTCCGCAACGAAAATCCGAAACCTTCCTGAGGTGATGCTTCATTGGATTTTTCACTTCTTGTTGATCGTGTTCTCTTTTATCTTATAGTATTCTATTTATAGTTTGTGATTTTCTTCTTCTATTGGTCAGGTGGACTAGATGATTTTTTAATTTGCTTATCTTGTAATGATGTTTTCTTTCTTGATGCATTTAAATGGATAGTTAATGAAAATACAAGCAGTTTTTATTATCACTCTGCATTCATTTGCAAGTAACTCATGGAGGAAGAAATTTTGATAGCATAATGAATTGAAGAGGAAATTCTAGGCGGGTGATTAACAAGACCTAATGTTATTTGTAAAAGTTTGCCTATGGCTGTTGAGATTGTGGAAAGTTGGTTGAAAGTTTAATAAAGGACTAATTGTCTTCTTGTTTTCTATGAAATTATTAGTGTTAGGGGTGAGCGGTTACATGTTTCATCTAAGTTCCTCCATTTTTTAGAATCTAAAACCTACCTTGGAATCTAAAACCTAAAACCTAACTTGTCACAGGTTCCGGGGTCTACCCGAGAACTGCCCAATTTTTTTTTTTTCGTTTCATTTTTAGTTAGCCTAATTTATCCTTTTATTTTTTCATTTTTATTTTTATTTTTTTGATTTTGACATGAAAAAAGGTTTGAAATTACCTTGTTCTGTAGACTTTTTAAGTGCGCCGCAACTAAAGAGGACTTGGTGGCTATATCCAGTTGTTGATAGTCCATAGCTTTGCTTTGGCTTTGGCAAATCAATTCAGGTTTAAGTAGCAAAAAAATACTTGTAAATAGGGGTGAGCGGTTCCACGTTCTGTCCAAGTTTCAAGTGAAACCTAGAACCTACCCATCTGAATAAGTTCCTCATTTTGGAACTTGGAACCTACTCTTCTACACACCCTAGAACCTGGAACCATGCTCACCTCTAATTGGTGTTATAGCTTTCACTCACCAATTTACGCCTTTGGATGTGGATATACCTGTGATCCATAATATATGCGATTCATTTATGCTTGTAGCTCACTCACCTTATGTGTGATGTTTGATGTGGACATGTTGCATGCACGAATTTCTATCAATTTAATCTTGTGATATATTTGCTTTCTCAGGTAAGTGGAGAAGCAAAACAGAAAGCTGCAGAAGCAAAATCAAGGGGAGATGATGCTTTTCGAAGACAAGACTATCAAGCAGCTTTGGACGCTTACACACAAGTATTCCTTCCAAATGCATTGTCATTTAGTCAACTTGTGTCTCCAGTATAAAAAAGATCAAAACTTTTTTTGGCTAATATATGAAATGTGGATCTAAATGTGATGTGCTCTCAATCAAACTCAAATGAACCACTCTTTTGGTTTGGTTATTACAGGCAATAGACTTTGATCCAAATGATGCGACTTTGCTTTCCAACCGAAGTCTTTGTTGGATTCGCTTGGGACAAGCTGAACATGCTCTTGTTGATGCAAAGGCCTGTAGGGAACTTAGACCAGACTGGCCCAAAGCCTGCTATAGGGAAGGCGCAGCATTAAGTCTTTTGCAGGCATGTGTTCTCTTATACTCTAGTCCATTAGTCCATCATCGGCATTAGTGTTTGTGCCTTTGTGCACCTATATATGACTGGGAAATCTACTGCAGAGGTTTGACGAAGCAGCTAATTCTTTCTATGAGGGTGTCCAGCTTGACCCTGAAAATAAGGAGCTTGTAAACGCTTTCAGGTTAGGCTGAGAGACTTCTCCAATCTGAATTACGACATGTATGTGACTAGATTTTTGTTTTGGTATTTTCTGTGACTAAAGAAAAGGTTGAAGCTAAAAGTTTGGGTGTGCCTAATGCTAAAGCCTCTGAAAACTGGCTGTAATGGTGAGATAGAGTGATAGTGTCAAAGAGTTGAGGGACACTACCATATCCTGCTTCTTCTGTCCATGGAGAAGATTTCATGGTCTAAAATGCAAAGTATCTGTTCCTATCAAGTGCATTTTCAGCTGTTGCTTTTCACATAAGTAGAATTTGCATGAAATATGAGTTTAGCCTTTTGACATGTTTTCTGGTCTTTGCAGAGAAGCTGTTGAAGCTGGGAGGAAGTTCCATGGTACGGACAAAAAGAGTTCATGACTTGAAATGCTTGAGATGCTGTGAGAAAAAAACTTGATGCTCGAGTTGAGGGGACATTGCTTGTGATAGCCATGCGCCATTTTTCCCGAGAAAGACTATATGCCCGTGCCAAAGTTTGCTGTAAAATCAGTAAAAGAAGAATCGTAGCATGTGAGGGGAGGCCATTTGAGTGAGAATGACGGCATTAACCTTTTTTTTGGGTTTTCCTTTTTGAGCTTGTTCGAATTTTGTCCATCAGTTGCATATCATGTTCTTGGTAACGAGCTTTATGCATTTTTGTCCGAGTGAGGCCTGCTGTTGTAAGATTTCGCCATCCACCGAGAATGGTATGCTCGGCCTTGGTCGTTGAGCTGTGTGACTGATCTGTTCGGTCTTGGCTCGTTGATGGACCAAAAAAAGAAATGATCTTGTTTCGACCATCATAGTTGAAGTTTTCCATTTCTTCTCCGATGGTCTCTTGAGTCAAAACCAGATTCATTTGACCTTTTTCCCTTTTCAGCAAAGCCATGACTGAAAAGAGAATGCTCATCCACTTCCATGCATACACTCATCTGTTGTTTCATAATTCATCAGACAACCTCAACAAGGAAACTGGAGTCTCCATCTGATGATATTTCATCGTTCATTTAATTCCATTTCCATCCTCAAATCTGTTTTACATGGGTCATTTCATTTCATTACTAAATCAGGTTGTGTAAGGCAATTTGGTGTTTATCTATTTCTTTTGTTTCTTGGCCACAGGGGTGTTATCTAGTTTTGATTTCGCCTTTTAGCATTTTGATTTTGCCTTTTGCTTTGCTTAACTTACTGATTATAGATATCCTATTTAATGACAGAAATATAATCCCTCAAAGTATTCCCAATTTCGAATATATTAAAATCCTATTTTTTGAGTGAAAAATTGAGGTGTTGTTCTTGACAAAGTGAATTGTAAGCCAAGAGCAGCCAAAAACACCAAATCCGCCTAAAATGTAAACGAATAGCACCACAAGTCCTAAATCTTGTGAGAAATCGTGTATGTTGTAAACAGAAAACCATTTGATCATTTTGCTTAAGTCATAAATCTTTATTAGAAAGTATAGTCGAGTTCTAAACTTATGTTACAAAGTGCAATTTCAAGCCGTTGCATAGGTAATTTCTGGATGTTGCGTGCACCGATTTAGGAGTTGTTTTCTAAAAGAACTTGATCGTACTTTTTTTTTTATAATAAAAAAAGCGATCAAATGCTTGATTGCGCTCCGTACGTGTAAGTCTAAGACTTTCAATGTACTTTTGCTCCGTGGAATTCAGTTAAGTACCGAACAAACTCAAGTCAGCAAGGTCTAACTGTTAACTACCACAACTGTCACTTACCAGCATAACCGTTCTTCGCACTGAGATTTTGCGCGGGGTTTGGCCATGCGAAACCGTTAAAAGGCATGCCCCTTTCAAGATTCTGCCACACCTGATCTACCAATCATACTTCGTGCTCTTTGAGCTCTGTGAAAGCTTTGGCCATGGCGTCTCCTGCGTCCACTCCCCTCAAAGGTCTCTCTCTCTCTCTCTCTCTCTCTGTGTATGTGCATTTGTAATGGCGGGGAGAAAGAGGAGTAAGTATCATCACCGTTTGAACGGGAAGTCGAGTACATTTTCACCATTTTAGTTTGCAGTGATTCTAAGCGTGCTTCTTGATGATGATAAGATGTTCTTAACTTCATTCTCGAACCGAACTTTGCAGTGTGCCCGAAAGTCCTGAGTTTTCTGAATGCAGTTCGTGCCGGAAATCTCGGCTTACTCAAGGGTACATCTTGGCTTCTTCTTCTTCTCACATCTTTTTCTCGGTCCGAGTTCGATTTCTTTCCTTTGGATTTCTGCATAATGAGATGCATCTGTCGAATAATGTGGTGAAACAGAGGTGGCTTCGCAACTCGATGATGGGAGAGGGATGGTGAGAACTATTGCGGATGCTAAGGACCATGATGGACGTGGGGCGCTTCATTTAGCCGCGATACATGGCGAAATCGAAGTGTGCAAGTACTTGTTGGAGGAGTTGAAGCTTGATGTGGACCCAAAGGATGTTGCGGGTATCCCCGCTTTTGGCTATATCTATTTTGCCCTGTTATTTCTTTAGATTTTTGTCAAAGCGTGGAAGCCTGGTTTTGCATGGGGTTGTGGCTGCCCTGCTATGGTTCACTATCAGTGATACCTGCAAGTAGGAGACATAATCTTCCGAAAAAATTTGTTTCTTTTTCAGGTGAGACTCCTCTTCATCTTGCTGCCGGATCGAAGCAAATTGAAACAACAAAGTATCTAATAGATCAAGGTGCCGATTCTGCTATACCCAATGATGATGGTCTGACAGTATTGCATTACGCAGCTGGGTCCGGTAAGTCATTTCTGTAACTTTGGTAAGCATCTCCGTTTACCAATTGCCGCAATTGCTTTCCAAGATAAAGCTAACATTTATGATTTTTCATACTAAGTTAGTGATCTCTCTCTCTCTGTCGCGCGCACACACACACAAACACAGGCAAAAAGATGAGCGCATGCACATTGCATTTTGTCCTGGTCAACTGAAGATGGACATACTTCTCTGTGCTTATTTCTTTACAGGGAACATCGAATTGATAAACTTTCTACTTTCTAAAGGGGCCGACGTTGATTGTCAAAGCTCTCTTGGCAGCCCTTTATATTTTGCTGCTGGCTGTGCTCAGCAAGATGCTGTGAAATTTCTCTTAGAACATCATGCTAATGTAAGCTTGATAAATATGTAATCTCTTAAATTTTCTCTCTTTCATCGCAGACTTTTGTGACTTTGAATATCTGTATTTATATAGAGAGAGCAAGAGAGAGAGAGAGTTGCAACTTCGTGCATATGCCTTCTGCAAGTGCACTTTTCTTCATGAACAAAATGCAAGAAATATATTCCTCTATAATCAATGATAGAGAGATGGAGAAAGGTGGAAATGGTTGCCTGGTTGGAGGAATTTAGCTGTTCTGTGATGATGCTATAGTAGTAAGCATGTGGAACCGCGCAATGTATGGAGTTAACTTTTATGTTCTAATTTCACTGCATGTATTAAAATTATCTCAATCAGGTATTTTTTATATGCACTAACATTCAAAATGTATTGCCATTGTATATATGTTTGGTTGGTAGTTGTTGCAGTGGCTTTTCATTAGTAGATGTATTTCCATTGTCAAGTTCCCTCCAGATTATGGTGGATTCTCCTTAATTTGTTTGACAATAGGGAAAAATCTGAGAATTGTTTAATCAAATTAGAGCATGTACTGTATTCCAAGTAAAGTCTTATTGACAAACATATTTTCACTGTGGACGCATCCTCATCTTTGGATGCATTAATGCCGAAGTGGATGGGTGGATTGAAAGTTGAGGTATTACATTATGATTGCTATGGTATTGCTGGAGTAGTTTCAACAAGACCTTGAAAATTGGACGTAAATGATGATTTTAACAAACAGACACCCATGAGTCATGACAGCACTGTGATTTGAGATGGCAAGGTGCATACATTTTTGGCAACGAAAGAGAGAAAACAATGGTGGAACATTTGAGAATCATTTATTTGTTGGCCTACCATATTGTTAAATTGCTATTTCATGTCTCTTCTCCATTTATATCAGCGTCGTGCTGAGATTATTCCATAAGCAGTGACAGAAAATGAGTTTTGGGATGTGGTGGAGCAGTTGGCATTTAATTTTGTTTTTTCTGTTTTGCAGCCTAATGCGGAAACTATTGATCATTCAACTCCGCTCTCTGCATCTGTCACTATGGGTTCGCTTGAATGCTTAAAGCTGTTGATTCAGGTTTGTATGATTTTTAGACATTTAGGAGTTAATATCATCCTGAATACACAGTTGTTTGATTACTTTCATTTTCTTGTACTCCAAGCTGTCTTTTTGTCTCCATCATACCCATTTATCTTTTAACAATTTGCATAGGTTAGTTGACGCTATATTGCTTTACTCAAGTTTCGGTCAGTCAGAGTCTCCACTGTCATTTATGCTTTGCTTATTTGTATCCTTTAGTCGTGCATTCTTAATGCCGTGTGCATTTCTCTGAATTAAACTCTGATAATAGAGTAGCGCATAGTGTAATCAGCATTCCTTGCTTGCTAACATTCAAGTTCCATGGAAGACTCAATTTAATCCCGAAGATTTACAGGAGGGTTATGCCTGTTTACCTCTTTTTATTGTTTAGAAGTATCATTATACTACTCCGATTTGAAAATAAGTACTGTGGCTGCTTGGAACTCCGACTAATGCTCTTGCTTGCTTTTACGTGCTTATGTATAGCGTTATACCTCTCATGTGCACATAATTTTAATGTCCATACAGTGGGGTGCTAAGGTGAATGTTTCTTTTCCTGGAGGAGGAACACCTCTGCACGTTGCTGCTTACATCGGGAACCTCGATGTCATAAATTGCTTACTCGAAGCTGAAGCCGATCCCAATGTCAGAGATGAGGTCGAACTTTAAAGCTTTAGTGCTCCCTAATTTTTAATTTCATGTTCATAGAACTTCTTTCTCTGCCTCCTTCTTCTGAAGCTTGTTTAATTGCAAATGCAGTAACTTGCAGAGAAAAAGGAACAGTTCCTTTGATTGATGATTGCTTCATATTTTTGCATGGTCCACGCTCCATCACAAATTATTAACGTGTAATTGGTTTGAAGTAAAAACAATCACATTATGCTTTCACCTCAAAATCTGAAAATCAAACACATATTTAAAATCTAAAGATTATGAAAAATTTCTAAATGACTAAACTTCATACGTTTGGGAAAGGGCTTTGACATTGAACGAAGGTAGAATTCAAACAATACAAAAAAGGAAAAAGAAATCCACTCTAAACACTTAACTTAAATTCCTAATCACTGATCTTGTTTATTATTGTCTTCGCCTTCATTGAAATAGATTCATGGAAGGTCTTTTGGGGACTTCAAGATTATTTTGTTGCTCTTACTTGTGGTGGATCATTCATTAAAGATCATGATTTGTTCCTGTCATCACAGGCTGGCAAAACACCCATACAACTTGCAGCACAAAAAGGCAATCGTGCAGCCATGGAGATTCTTTTTTCAAAGACTTCAAAAATCAAAACTATTCCGTGGAGTATGGATGGTATCATGGTGCATATGCAGGCTGAATGTGGTGATAAGCAGGTAATGAGGTCTCTGCTGCGTGCGGCTTTTTCTTATTTCATCTTGCTTCATGTGAATGTTGTTCAAATTTCCAAATTTTGATGGATTTGTTAGTCTCTGTTTTTGGTGTGTCTTGCTTTTATCTGATATAAAAATTGGAATATTTGTGCGCCTTCTATTGTGTTCTTGCTCAAAAGTCATATTTACAGGAAGAAGCCGGGGAAGCAGATGAAACACGGAAGGAGGAGGACAACTTGTTGACAAAACAAAAGCTCTCTGAGGTAAAGGTCCCCTGTAGTTTTACTTAATTTTCATCATCTTCTTTTCCTTAACATAATCTACATTTGTCAGTTCATTGAAAATATGCTGGTTATCTTGTGTGTTCCCTTATTCTCTTTTATAAGAATAGTTGATCTTTGAATTTCTGACCTTCTTAGATTAGTCCATCTGAAGGGAGTCTCCAGTTGGGATATAATATTTGGTAGTAAATTCACAAGTGTTCTCGCATTGTTTGCTTTGAACGTGGCCTCCTAGTGCTTCTTTACTGTGTTCTAGCTCAAAAGTTCGATTTGCAGGAAGAAATTGGCAAAGCAAAGGAAACTCGTGAGGAGGACATCTTATCGACAAAGGAAAAGCTTTCTGAGGTAACAGTTCGTGGTAGTTTTATATGAAATGCAGAGGGAGAGTAAGAATTAATAGAATGGTTTGCGTATAGTCTCTATAGATGTGGAGATAATGTCTGTCATGGTCTTGTAAGAAATTGTTTGGAGGATTCTCAGAGAGAACGGAGCAGTGTTGGCTATATGCAAGCGACAAAGGATATGTGTGATGATGTTGATGCTTCATTAGGAGATATGGAGGAGAAACAGATAGTCTCCTATAACCATAGGGTTGCACCAATGGTCTTCCTTTGTCTTTCATTCCTTCTTCCTTGATGACATATCGTCCACTCTGCATTTTAGACACTCTGAACCTTAGCAAATATCAGTTGGGGAAATAGCTACTTTTGTCTGAATGGTCATTCAACCATACTGTGGGTGAAGCGCATCGAAAACAGGAAACACTTCGAATGTGGATATGTACATTGATCCATGATGTGACCAATTTTTAAGGGCTTGCAGATTGCTCAACTCCTGTGAATACACTGATGTGGAGATATTGAATGCATAAGTTTCCACTGTTTTGTGTTGTGACATGCTCATTTTCTCAGGAAAGTGAAGAAGCAAAACAGAAAGCTGCAGAAGCCAAATTAAGAGGGGATGCAGCGGTTAAAAGAAATGACCATCATGCAGCTTTATATGCTTATACGCAAGTAAATTCTTCTGTCATCAGTTCTTCTTGACATTGTCCATGATATCAGACCTTGTCTTAAAAAGGTTCACCAAGAAAACCTGATTTAGGTACTCTCGATCTGAATGGACTAAACTACTCGTCTGGTTTGGAAATTACAGGCAAGAGGCTTTGACCCAAACGACCCAGCTCTGCTTTTCAATAGAAGTCTTTGCTGGATTTGCTTGGGGGAAGCAGAACATGCTCTAGTTGATGTAAGGGCCTGCAGAGCACTAAGATCAGATTGGGCAGAAGCTTGCTGTCGGGAAGGTGCAGCTCTGCAATTACTGCAGGCATGCTTTCACTTCTTCTGGGGTCCATTTGCTATCGGGAAGGTTTAATTGAGTAATGACTGTATAGACTCTGAAACGTGCTGCAGAGGTTCAATGAAGCTGCGGATTCTCTCTTTGAGGCCGTCAAACTTGACCCTGAGAGTTGGAAAATTGTAAATGCTTTCAGGTTAGGCCACACTTGCTCCAGTTTGCTATTAAAGACTAATATGTGGCTATCTCGTTCTTATGTCATCATCCTGAACTTCTCTGGTCTTCTGTCAAGTCCTAGTTGTGGATTTAACTAGAAAGACACTGTAAGTCTTTGACACCGATGATGGAAGTTTTTTTCTCCAGCTAATTTATGGGGCTAGGTTCTGTGAAATAGTGAAAGGCTATTGGAGAAAAGAGTGCAAAGATAATGCTAGAAGCTAAACATTTTTGGGGAACTCAGCATCAGATTTGCCTGATCAAAGATGTAGAATTTGAATATCGCACCCTGCTTTCATTGAGCAATTAACCTAGAACATATGGTCTTGCACACTTGACTTTAAGATGCTAAATAAATCATATCTTGCATGGAATTCGAGTTTTACACCCTTTCTTCATACGTGCTTTGTCATCTTCGCAGAGAAGCTTTCAAAGATTCAACAAAGTTTGGCGGTAAGGACCAAAAGAGTTCGACTTTGAGCAAGGTGAAGAGAGACGATCTCGACGCTTGAGCTGGAGAGAAAGTGCTTGGGATGGCCATGCATCACTGCCTGAGAGAAAGAGAGCACAAGCCTCATGGTGACTTTCTGCTGGAAAATCAGGAAAGGAGTGAAGAACATGAGTGGAGCTATTAAAGCTAAAAACAGGAGACATCATGACTCTTTCTTCTAGGTTTCATGGATTCTGCATTCTGGTACCTATCATATTTTGATGTTAGCCTTCACTGTTCTTTACTGTTTCATACGTTTTGTTCATGGACCAAAACAAGAATTTTTTCTGTTCAGTCAGTGTTGAAATCCACAGACACTCCTCCTAGAGTCAATCTCTTTCTGTCTTCCGATCCTTTACTGCGAACATCGAACGTCGTGGTACATTGTGCAGCAACCCAAGAAGAGGATAGTGCGATCCTCTCCAATGCTGCCAGCCATGATGCCTCAATCTTCCCCCTAACCCCAATGTATTCACCATAAATAGGTCATGCATGGCCGCCAAACAAAGTGTAGAGAATGTTTAGATATCTGTGTAGTGGCCCAACTTGGGGTTGGCTTGGTCTAATGTTGACAGTATCGCTGGTTTGAAAGGCTAAACTATTCCCGAACCTGAACCTGAACTGAACTAAACCATCATTGTTGATTATCATGATTGAAACTCGAGTGGAAGTGATGTCAAAATGCACCCGGATTGCAGTATTCATGTTCCTATACTCGTTTAAGATGGTAGCTAAAATGAGCCTCTAACGGTCAAAACCCATTCCCTGGTCTACAAATTTTGGCTAAAATGGACAAGGCCAATCTTCTCTATGATCTTGACCGGCAAAGTTCTGGCGAATCGGGTACCGGACTTAACCGACCTGGTTGCCTTCCCTCCTGGGTCCAATTGACCGGTATGGTGCCAATGATCGAACGCTCGGCCCGGCCCGGCCCTCCGCTCGCACGAAATGCGCGGGAGTTTACCTGCATGGCGGAAAGCCGGAAAGACGTGGCCCCTCTTTTCCAAGTTCTCTGCAGCGTCAGTTATTTCGTTCTTCATCGTCTCGAAGCAAGACTGTTGCGCTTTGTAGTTCACGAGACCTCTCGGTCATGGCCCCTGGGGCTTCTCGTCTCTCTCTCTCCATCTCTCTCAGCAGTAATGGATGAAGATAGGTTACCATCAGATCACTCGGCTGGAGCCAAGAATCCTTTTATATTACGTGCTATTTGTTGTCAAAAGCTTTTATATATCTATGTTTGCGTACCCATTTGCAGTGAGGAGAGTAGTTCTGCGTCTTCTAACTGCTGCCTGTACTAGGAATCTTCATCTGCTCAGAGTATGTCTTGGCGTCTTTCTTTTTTTTTGTCCTTTTCATTTAGCTGCTTTAAATCCTATTTGTTGGCTTTTCTGGCCTTTAGGGTTCCTGCATTATGCACGGGCCAGGGATGGCGGTAAGGACTTCAGAAATTGCGGGGCGCTTCACCTTGCTTCGCTGCAGGGGAAAATTGAAGTGTGCAAGTACTTGTTGGAGGAATTAGAGCTTGATGTTGACCCGATCGATATAGATGGTATCACACTTAAAGCCATTTATTGCTTTGTCGATTTTGAGGTGTGAATGATTCTTAGTCTCTGAATGTGTGGAGTTTATGCATCTTGATTTATCAATTCTAAATGTAGATTATGGTCGAAACATATATCATAAAAAACAAGAAGAAGAAGCAGCAGCAAGTAAAGCTTTAACATAGAGAGCCAAACTCGTTTTTGACACAAACGAGGCTACTTCACTAGGATATGATGGTTTTTGCACAAAGCTAGATCCTCGAGACTAATTCCAAGACCCAATTTTATCAAAGTACTCGCAAAATATTTACACAACTTTTGCTTTCTCTCAATTATATGCTTCTTTCAATTAATTTAGCGCGAGCATCCTTGATTGTTTTACGTAGCTCTTTCAGAAGCTCTAAGACTGCTGTGTTTTGAATATTAACGGTATCCTACCCGATAATATCATTGTGCCGATCACATCTATCTAACCTCTTCTTATTTCTCGATCGCTCAATTAAGATTTTATCGGATGTTGACGTTTCTCAGAATTTCAAGGAGAATCTAGCAGAAAAGTCATGATCTTTCCCCAAAGTCCACATTATTGGAGAGGTTTCTCTTTGCTCCGATTGCAAGCAAAAATAGTTAATAGCCCTAACGTTCAGGTGTCGAATCCAATTTATATATAATTATTATATATAAATTAAGAAAATATATATTATTCAATTGTTTCTGTTGGGCTATACGAGGTTTCTTCACACGGGTTGTTGATTTGAGGGGCTTGGATTTTGAGAGTGGGTGTAGGTAATTTTTTGTATCTATGCTGTTTCGTAGATGGATCTTGATGGGATTCATGCTTTGAGAAGAGAAGAGGACAGACTTCATTGCTGGTAGGGATGTGGTTGGGAAACTTTGATTTAGATTTGTTGGATTGCTTCGGTTGGAGTATAAGGTTGATCCGGCGAAATGACTTTGTGATTTGGTTTAGCAATGACTTGGATATATGCATGTGTATGTTATAGTTCAATTGATCGATGTAGTGTTTTTTAACTTGTATGGTTTTAGAATTTCTCCCAACATATTGATCTAGCACGTTCCCTAACCTCTATGGTCTTAAGATTTCTCCCAAGTCAACCTTATTTATACTCAACTCACAAGGATAATCTCTGGATAGAGAAGTTCGTTAATATATTTTAGCTTGTGAATGAGGTAATACAATTTAGGGAAAGAAGTTTCCTATATTCCTATATATATAGGTATATGACTAATCATAATCGGAAATCTCCTCTATGATCTAGGGAAGGAATCTCTTATATATAAGTACTAGACTAATTATAATTGTAAATCTCCTCTTTGATCTAATGGTGGAGTTTAAATCTCATGCAATCATTACATAAGTGTACAATTACCGCATTATTACTTTTAGAGGAATATTCTAGAACACTTAAGAAAACCCCATCACTTTAGGAAGTTGTAGGGTCACTTGCTCATGAATAGGCTATGACCCTTTCGGAACGCATCAATATATCGAGTTGTAGGGTCACTTGCTCATGGATAGGCCATGACCCTTTTGGAACGCATCAATATATCGGGCCGTGACATTTACTTGAGACTATTCAAATTCAGCTAGCACAAAATTAATATAGTATAGTGATTTCGGCGAAAATTAGATCTCGATTGGGATGGTACTGGCTTTCCTAGTTTTGTTTCATAGGGTCCTAATTGTACGGCTCATTAGTGTAGCTTAAAAATTTTATGGTGTAGGTGTAGTTTTGTATGAATGATTTTGTTTAAACTTATTGTACAATTAAGTCTGTGAAAATTGCTTTTAAAGAGTGAAATCATTTTGGGGTCTGCAAAATCAAAGTATAAGATTGAATTTTGAACTCATGATACACCAATTGAAATTAAAATCTAGAAAATAGGTCACGGCCAGCATATTTTTATCAAATTCTAGATGTAGATTATGGTCGAAATATATATCACAAAAAAGAACGAGGAGAAGCAAGCAAAGCTTTAATATAGAGAGCCAAACTCGTTTTTGACATGAAGGAGGCTTCTCCACTCGCAAAAACTTATCATCTTACTTTTTCTTTCTTTCATTCATTTCTTTTCCTCGTCACTTATATGCTTATTTTCATTAATTTGGCTCGAATATTCTTTATTGTTTTAGATAGCTCTTTCGAAAATTCTGAAACTAGCCAATTTTGGAAAAAGATTATGGGTTTTTGATATCAATAAATTTTGTTATGTCAATCAAATTTATCCAACTTTTCAATGTTATGTCTGAGATATTTTGATTGCTCGATTAAGGTTTCATTGGACATCGACAAGTTTTTAGAATTTCGAGGAGAAATTAGCGGAAAAGTCATGATTTTTTAAAGTAATGTGAACAGATGCTTCCTCCAGAGTCCACTTGGAGAGGCTGCTCTTTGCTCCAATTGCAAGCAAAAATAGTTAATAGCCTTTACGTTCATGGGTTGGATCCAATCTCTATATAATTATTCATTTCAATTTTTTTTATCCGAAAAAAAGGGTCGAAATGGAATACAAAAATTACTAATTATATATGTATCAATTAATTAAATTATTATAATTTTTTTATTTGAAATTCTAGAAAAAAAGTTAAAAATAGCAAAAAGAACAACTTTCCTCCCCATGTTTCCCTCTTTCTTTAGATCTGTCACCTGTGCTCCCCTCTCTCTCCTCTCTCTTCTCTCTCTCTCTTCCATCGACGATGAAGCCGCCGGTGGTCCCCAACTACGGCACCACCGCCACGACGACGACGACCACCGCCTCCCCCGCCTCCTCCGCCTCCTCCGCCAGGCCGGCCGCCGCGCTCTTCTACACGTCGCGGGCCACCACCGCCTTCCCCACGCGCCGCCCCTGGCGGGAGTTCCTCGACCTCTCTTCCTTCTCCCTCCCCTACAGCCTCGCCGACGCCGCCTCCCGCGTGGCCAAGAACGTCAGCCACTTCCGCCTGAACTACGCGGTCTTGACGCTCTTCGTCCTCTTCCTTAGCCTCCTATGGCACCCGATCGCGCTCGTCGTCCTCACCGCCGCCCTCTTCGCTTGGTACGGCCTCTACTTCTCCGTCGACCAGCCGCTGGTGGTGCTCGGCCGCAGCTTCGACGACAGGGTCGTGCTCGCGGGGCTGAGCTTGGTGACCGCGGTCGCGCTGGTCTTGACCGGGGTGGGGTTCAACGTGTTGATCTCGCTGGCGATTGGGGCGGTCGTGGTAGGATTGCATGCCGTGTTCAGGAATTCGGAGGATTTGTATGTGGATGAAGAAGAGAGCGGGCTCTTCTCCGTTGTTAGCAACCAGCCCTTGAGACCCACTTCTTTAACTCGGACGTGAAGCTTTGTTTGTGATTCGGATGGGGAATTTCGGAATTTGGAGGTTTGGTAAAGTTGGTATCTTTTTGGTGTTGGAAGTTGGAGGTGTCCTTTGTTTTTAGTAGTGTGTTCTTGCTCCTTTTTTCTGATAGGTTATATGAGGTTTCTTCACACGGGTTGTCGATTTGAGTAGCTTGGATTTTGAAAGTGGGTGTAGGTAATTTTTTGGATCTGATCCATTGATGGATCTTGATTGGATATATGGTCATGCTTTGAGAGGAGAAGAGAAGAGGACAGGCTTCATTGCTGCTAGAATGTAGTTGGGAAACTTTGGTTTAGGTTCATTGGATTGCTTCAGTTGGGTATATGGTTCATCCTGCGAAATGACTATTTGTGTTTTGGTTTAGCATTGACTCGAATTTGGGGATAATTTGCCCCGAGTGGCAAGAGTAGATGACCTTGGTCGGATCATTCAGTTTAGCCATGACTTCTATTGTTTCGATTGTGCTGAGACAGTGCATTGTTCTCTCTTTCTCTCTCTGGTCAGACATTCTTCTTGCCTGCTGTGGTAAATGCAAGCTGAAGACCTTGCAAGCTGGGAACAATGCCGAAGTTGGCGACCGTACTTGGCTTTTCATGGTCTCAGCTAATGTCCATATATTACATCTCTTGGCCACCACAATTCAGAACCAGCTTATATTGCCAGAAGTTCAGGTCTTGGTCAAGTTCAATATGGACAGATTGCATATTTGAAGAGGGTCAGGCTATGTCTACAGTGACACCTTCCTCAAATCCTTTCTTTAAATCAACCATTCTTTTACTTTTCACCTACAATACTGTAGATATTTGTAATTCCTATCTCTCTCAATTCTTGAACATTTGGAAATTTACACCTTTGAATGGATGTTTCAATACTTGTCATGGTTTAATTTTGATAATCCTGAATGTTAGAAGACTGTTTGCATATCCTTTTGTTGGATGTTCGGAGTGCCTCATGAGTGCCCCTTCATCACTTAACCATCAAAAGTTCTTTCCTGCCTTCTACATGTGAAAAGGGTGCGGCGCGTGAAGCTGGTTCTGCTACAGCTACTAGAATCTTGAAAATTTTGCTATATCAAAATGCTCCGATTGAAAAAATTGGTTCTGTACCAGCTACTAGGATCTTGAAGATTTTGCTATATCTAAATGCTCCGATTGAAAAGATGGGTTCTGTTGCTATTGGAAAAAGCCCTTCGTTTCTTTCTTTTGTTAGTTCAAAACAAACTTAATCAGAAATTAGAAGGCTTTAACCGTGCCAGGTTGAATCATTCAACGAACTCTCTCATTGCATGTTCATGAGTCGTGTCTTAATCCTCTCCTCACTTCCCACCTTGTTGATTTGTTTCTTTGAAGGAAAAATGTCGTTCAAAAAGTACAGTACCAATTTAATGTCATATCAAGTTTGGTCCACACATTGCGATACTTGTTGGAGTACGTGTTTGGAAGGAAAGATTGGAGGGAATAACATTGACATGAAAAAGGAAACTCCAAAAAAAGAGAAAGAATGGGGGGGATAACATTAGCATGAAAGAGGAAATCCCAGAAATAGAGAAAACAGGCTAATGAGTGCAGACTAAAATGTAGGATGACAAATTCAAGTGATTGTAATCAGGAAGGGGATCAAAACTCACAGCAACAAAGTAAGCTTGGTAGATCACAAACCAGGCAATTGTATTGATCTTACAGCAGGCATTCTAAATTTCCCGAAGCCAGCAAGGCTAATGAGAATTGATTCAATCAACATAAACCAAAAGAAAACCAGCATCGACGGCTATGTTAATCCTCTTCCAAATTGATGGAATCCTTGAACTTCCCATACAAAATTTTCTTCAACTCGGCCATCTGTGAAAGCACAGAATCTTTCTCCTCTTCCAGTTTTTCCAAGTTTTTCATAGTTACTTCTTTCATATCTTCAATTCGACTCTCCACTTCATCCTTTGGCACATGAGCAAAAACCTCCCCTATCTGGAAGCGCACTACCTCCTCATCAGTAAGAATTAACTCATTGCTCGCATCCTCCAAATTGTCATTTGTTTCCTGAAAAAAGTTGAGTATTGAGAGGAGATAAGCAGGTAATATGGACTAGATGGATCCAGGTGAGAAGAGCCAGTTGTAACTTCTTCAATCCTTTTAGCACACGGTTAGATCTGAATCAGCTCACAGAAAGAAAAAAGAGAACTGAGAACTGATAAGACTCTTTCCCAAAATAGGTGTTCTGAAGAAGCTAAGTGAATACTAGAGAGCAAGAAAAGTGACTACTTGCGAGAAGCCATAAACTCAAGCAGCCACAAGTTCACCAGAAGGTACCATCACGGAAATATCCATTGGCTGGTCATGGAAGATAGATCGATATGCTTCCATGACTGCAGCATGATTTTGACCAGCATAGAAATATCCCAAATTCTTAACTATGTTAAGGATCTGTTCATATAGTAAGTTCAAAAACATGAAATCAGAACTCCCGTTCATCCAGTAATGCCATCAAATGTGTACATAGTACCATTCTCTAATAAGACATCCATCCATCTCTCACATTTGCTAGTTAATTTATTTGCCAAAGAAAATACAAAGTCATTGGCAAACAGAAAAATCAGTTCACCAACCCCAGCGCATGAAAAGGTCAGATGTCGAATATGCTCACTCACTCAACCTCCTATCAAATGTGGATAAAAGATGAAGGCACTCAATAATTTGAATCCCAAAATTTTGGAGTGTTCCAAATATAAGGATTTGCCAACTCCATTTCCCAAGGGCCCACCAAAAAACCACTTATTGCACATTGCTGTAAACAGGTAGAGGCTAAGCAGAACTCACACAGAAATCATCAAAACCCACTTCTTGCTCAAGCATTTTCGTCATGCTAACAAAATTCATGAAAAATGCTCCCCCATGAATTACCCAATCCCATCAGTAACAGGTTTTAATCTCGTCCAAAATCCCAAAAACAGATATTTCACTCTCTACTTCAAGAAAGCCGCTGTTCGAATCCTGTCTTCAGCGATAAAACAATTTCTAATGCTGGGATTTTGCTAAGCTGAAGCTGACAAAAAGCCTCATCAAGAAACAAAGAATCGCAGACTTAAGCCAAGCATCGAATCCAATCCAACCCAGCAACACTACCAGCTTACTTTCGATTTCTACTAAAAGATTAAACCCCGATCAACAACAACCACCGCCAATTTTCAGCCGCTAATCATCTCAACCAAAGGAGAATAACATCCAACGAAAAAAATTGGAGCAACCCACCCAACCCATCAACGGAAAAGCAGAAAGACGAAAGATCGACTGAAGACCAGCTTTCTTCATCGACGGCACGGGAAAAAGGCGGTACCTTGGCGATCCTGATCTCGTCCTCGAGCTCGTGGAACCGGTTGTTGAGCTTGGAGAACCTGTTGATGTTCTGCTGGTCCTCCCAGGTGACCTCCGTCTCCGATCCTCCGCTCTCCATGAATCAAAAGTTTTCGAGCATCGTTAGGAAGAATTCAAATTCTAGGGTTTCGAAATCGATTGATTTGCTTGGAAGACGATTTTTACCTGTTGCATGGTGGATCGATGGGGGCAATTGCAGCCAAACAAACAGGGCTTCTCCTCAAAGTGTTTAGGGCTTCACCAGAGAGGGACTGTTTTCCTTTCATACCTTTGAAGTCCCATTTCCTTTTCTTTTCTTATTTTTTTAATTGTCCTCCCTATTGGAATTTTTTTTTTTTAATCATTACATGTTTAATTGATATTTGGGTGAGATTTCAAGTTACATAAAATGTGATAACACTAATTCATAAGATTATTATTGGATATGTGATGGATTGTAAGTAACTATCGATCTTGTGTTAGTTTTGTTTATAATTTAGATTGATAGGTGAAAAATGAACCCATCAAAATGTTTTTATATTTGAATCATTAATTATATTTTTCTCATGACATAATATCCAAAATGGTTTGGATAGGATTAGATTATTTGCACATTTCCACGATTTAGCACTTTTTTTTTTGGTCGGTAACGATTTAAAAAAACTATGTATCTTCGACTTTTCAATTTAGACTACACTTTATGCTCTCAGAATTTTATATTTTTCAGAAAACCCCCTAGGTGTGTTTATTTAAATGAAGAATTTTCCACAATTTAATTTTCTGAATCTTCACAAATAATCTGTTAATGAAAATTATTTACAGCCAAAAGAAATATACATACATAAAGTTAGGAAAATAAATTCTTTAACTTGAAAAAAAAAATTCCAAAAAAAAATTTCTCAAACACACCCACCAGTGTCCTTTGCTTTTCATAACCTCTGACAATCCGTAAACAAACCCAAAACTATATTTTCCAAGTGCAGGTACCTAAGTTTATAAGACAATTCAAGATAAATTGTGTTATTTCTCTCATACTGTAACTTCTATGAGAGATCTTTCCCAGATTGCTCTATGCTTCCACAAAATGAGCTGCAATATTTATTCCAATGGAAGCTTTCACTCATTTTGATTAGGAAAAGCACTATAGTGTCAACAAAATTTTTGATTTCACCAAAAGAGCTCAGTCATATGAAAAATTCTTTACAGGTGTGATTCAATAAACATGTGTCGCGTGTTGAATGGAGTATCTTATTGCTAAATTAGTAATACCGTCTACTTAATATTTTCACTGAATTCATGGCAGAAAAAGCAAAGGAACACTATTTTAGGTTTTGTTGATCAAAGTACTTGTTTTTATTTGTATTACTAGGATGGCACTAAATCCGTCCCTCCAGTGGATTCGTCTACGCCATTGACAGTTAAAATGACAAAACAACACAAGCCGTGGCCACCAGTTCCACGGTCCCCGGAGCCCCCGCTTCTTCGATGCTCGCCATCCTCGTCATCCTTGGGATGATCACCCTGTCCACAACTGGACGTGGTACGTGGTCATGAGCAGTAGGACCGAGCGTCGCCGGCATCACCTCTCGTCATCCTGTGGCTCGGCTGCTTCGCTTTAACTTACGTGTGGCTTTGGTGATTAGAGAGAAACTAGGACTGGAGAGCTCTCGGCTTCTGAGCTATGGCGGCTGATGCTGCTGCATCTTCCTGGTTCAGCCGTGCATTGTTTCCGGTGGGTGGGTGGGTGGGGGGGGGGGGGTTGAGGGGTGGGGGAGGGGGAGAGAGGCGAAGTTTGAAATTTGGACGAAGTACGGATTAAGGAAGCTGTTAAACTTAAATCTGATTCTATTGACTAGACAAAAGTGAGGGAGACTCGGAGGGTGTGACTGAAATCGTTGAACTTGAAAGAAGTGATGCTGCCGGGACGGCGGAACTCGCGGCTTCAGTTGTCTAGTCATTTTAACTTTTACGGGAGTAGATAAGCCAATGGAGGGGTGGATCTAGTGCCGCTGTTATCATCACCATTATCATCATGCGGTACACAGAGTGCAAGAACTCTTGAAATGGGCGGGTTCTGCATGTGCTTTCAGCAAGCGACAAACCCATAGTTCACAACAAGATGGCCCTGAGCGTTGCCATTTCCGTCGGTGTCCAACCTGCGAAACACGCCCGCATCCAGATCCAACCCTCCGTTGCTGCACTGGTCGATGATCCTCCCCGTCGCCCGAGCTCCGGTCCTCGGGTTGGTCACCTGCGCACGCCAAAGACATGAACCTTTACATAAGCCGTTTGCTACGAAGTGTACATATGATTGCATCATCCTCGTGCATCTTTAGGGCTCCTTAGTTCTTACCTTAAGCATCGGCCGCAAGAGGCCCGCCCGTGAGGTCCGACCGGGCCGCAGAAAGAGGTCCAACTGTACTTCTTGCGCCATGCAAGGGGCTTATTCGCATCCCAGGTCGAGCAATAAGCATGTTGGGCGTTCAAGTCCCACCCGCTCTGCTCGGGGTAGTAGTAATGGTACGTTGCCTTGACATTGGAAGCGCTCTGGGCAAGAGCGGCGGCCACGACAGAAACTGAAACTACCATGAAAATGCCGATAAGCCTTCCCATGTCACATGATGTTTTTCTGATGTGTTCTTGTGTAAGATTGTGCTTCAAGAGGAGGTTTGATTTATAAAGGACGAGAGAGAGAGAGAGAGAGAGAGAGAGAGAGCTCCTGAGCGGTTCACTCGAACATATGTCTATACATTTATCTCGACTGGATGCTGTTTCCTTCGGTATTATCGTGCTATGAATGTTGATGGGAGATCCAGGCTAAACTGAAACGATAAGGACATTCACAAGCATATGCGCAAGTAGCACCATGGCATGAAACAAACTAGGCAATCTGGAACTCAGATGTTTCCGCTCATTGGTTTCTTAGCCAAAGCAAGGCACACCAAGGTTTTCGTCCATTGTAGCTGTATTGTATTCCAGACTATCCTCATATAGAAAGATTCTTTCCCAGTCCATTAGGACTATCATCGCCTCTGCATGAAATTGCATCCGAGCTTAACCGTGCCAATGTCAGCACCACTACACCCTAAGTATTTTTAAGATCAATAAGCGAGTCCAGTAAAGGTTAGCTCAAAACTTCTTGTGTTGCTGCAACATTGAGCTATGAATTCTAGAGCCATTTCATTTTTTTCTATTCTTGATGATATATTTTCATGTCAAGTCTCCACTATATTTTCATAAATGCATGTGGGTTAATTCCAACAAGTCTTATTTTTATTTGTAGGAGATTGCATGGTGTATAACACATACTAAACTAATCCATAAAATTGATTATCAAATGTGTAACTGGACCGTAAATAAACATCGATTCCGCGAATCAATCTAGCTATACCTTCCATCCATAGGTGAAAAACCAACCCATCAAAATCCTCTTATATTTTTAAATCATGAATTACCTCTCCCTTGCGAGCTAGCACACTTTCGGGGCAAAAGAGGTATTCGACGGGGTTGGATTATCTGCACAGTTTCATGACTTAGCACCTACCAGTACATTTAAGGGAAATTTTTTTCCCTCGACCAGATAGATTTTTCATCCAAAGAAGTACGATAGTAAACGACACGATGATTGAACATTGATTGCTTAACAGTGACTGCGGTGGTCTGGGTCATCGAAGAAAGGAATGATCCAAACTCAGTGTCACATCTCTCGTCCCTTGGCGTAAGACTTGCGCATGATCTTGATTAGTCACCGGTATGCTAGATTGAATCGACCACTGGACTTACAAATTATGTAATTCCTCCATTGCGATTGGTGTATTGACGAGTTGTATGGATAAAAAGATTCAGACCAAATTTCTCTATCTCTATGGCAATGAACAGAAGTTTGGGCTGGGGGGGAGAAAGAGGCCTTCAGAATTTGGGGAGATCATGGTATTTTGAGAAATTAAGTTGGTGGACATTCCCGAACCTTTCTATTAAAGAGCAGTAAATTTTTCATGGCTCGAGCGATCAGATCAAATCAGAGGCCATCGATGTATACTTGCAGCATCTATTTAATAATATGAGTACCTCATCCCAATTTTGTTGTTTTCTAGCATGTGCTAGTATTTTAGAGCCTAACATGCTAGTTTCAAAAGGGTCAACTTTAGGAATCGCGGACCATGTCACAAGCCCATAGTCGAAGGACGAAACCCTTGAGAGATGGGCACAAGCGTTTGAAGGATTGAGGTGAATCGAAATTGCACATTGACCACACATGGACGAGTCGAACGGCTTGTAACATGATCTCGCGGTTCCCTAAGATTGTTCATTTTGGAATTGGAGCGTTGGGCTCTTTAAGCTCTAGGCTTATCTCACGTGCTCTCGAGTGGGCTTCTGGCAATAAGTGCAATGTACACATCCATCCTCTCTCATCTTCGCTGCACTCAGTAATGAAAAACAGCCCATAAAATTCGATCCAGGATGTAGCTCAAAGGATGGTGCATATCAAAGATATTTTCAGCAGTATTTATGCGTGAGACTCCATGGGCCATTTCATGAAAGCACACGTTATAGGACAAGTTCACGCCCAATCCTCAATGGGCCAAGAGCTCAAGGCCTTAATGTTGGCTCCACTCATTTCATGAAAGCACTTGTTATAGGTCGCTCATCGCATCTATGAACATTGCAAATAGTTCCTCTCACAGGCCAATCACATGACTCGCTTGCATTCGAGTTAAAAAGTACGTATCTTTATTGCCATCCAAATTTAAGGGACGTTCACAGCCACAAAAGGAGAAGTAAAGCAACCCGGATACTTCTAATGGAAAATAGAAAATATCCCGAGTAATTATTGACAGGACTTAGATTTATTTTAGAGAGAGTATTCGAAATTTTCAAGCATAAGCGTCGGGGTTTTGGAGGAGGTATGCTTCGGCAACCTTGTACATTCCCAGAGCTCTCTCCTTGCCCTCCTTAACATCCTCTTCTTTAAGCTCGACGCTGCCCTTTGTATAATACGTGCTTGTCATCTTGTTCTTGCTCCCACCTTCTGGTGTCGGCTCGAATTTGATTTCGTAAGCAATAGATTCAAACTTCTCATTTAGATCGATCATGGTATACTTGTACGCGAATGTCTCTTTGTTTATCTCATCCACACGATTCTTCACGCTGCCAAGCTGGCTACCTGTATACAATAGGAGATCATATCATAGTATACTTTTATATGCCATAATATATGTTAAGCTAGAAAAAAAATAGCACATGTGTATAATTACCTTCAATGAAGTTGATCTGCTTGATGGTTCCAACCCCTCCATCGCCTTGGATGATGTCAATACTCTTAATAGCTTGAGACATGAGTTTGGGAATTAGGTTATGCGAGTCCAAAACTAGGGCCTTGAACAACCGTGCTGCAGGAATTGGGGAAGTGTATTCATTTACGAAAGTGAACACACCCATGATATCTTTAAGATTGCTTTCTAGAGAGATACGAACGATACAATCAAAGAGTGGAGTTTAGGAGGTTTGTGAGCTTGGGATGGAAGAGACGAGAGCGAGACACATTTATAGGGTGGAGAGTCCTCATTTTTCGGAAATGCATCGCATTAGTTGATGAATTCTAGAGTTGCGAAGCTGGCAAAGCACCAAACCATTCTACTTTTTGTCATGTTTTGCACGAAAAATTGCCATGAGCTCACTAGCTGGATTAGGCTTTCACTGTCTAGGACAGAGAGATTAAAGAGAGAGCACTAGAATCCAAGAGGGAGTAGTTCTCATGTTCATAGCCCTCGTTGTTCTAAGTAATACATTGGCAACCAAACAAAACTACGAATCTAAATGATTTATGTTGGAGATACAGTTGAAGATGATTGATCCTAATTGTAGATTGATTGATTTAGTAAATAGGAAACCTATAATTCTTTGTATATTATTTCCTTTTATTCTCTTCCATTCTTGCGCTATAAATGTATTAATGTGCTTATATACAAATCAATAAATATACAAACAATTTCCTCCCTTTTCTCTTGTATTTCCTGTCATGGTATTAGAGCAGATACTCCTGGCTAGCTTCCGCACATTTTGAATTGCCACCGTTTCTTATTATGGGCTGTTGTTGCACGATCTTCATTTGCGAAACAAACCAGCAAATTGATTAGGAATTCAACTTTTTTTTTTGGTACCATGACAAAGAATATTGAGAGCTCTTCAATAGAGGAAACACCCACCTTAGATCCGGTTATCCCCTCTAGAGAAGACCGATCTTCTGAAGAAACTCATTTGGCAAGATTGGCTCCTACGATGGGCCAGACCTTTGGCCCAACAGAGTGGCCTGCGAGTTTCCACTAGTTAATTGGTATCAGTGGGCTACTGGGCCAGAACAGATGTAGACCCAATACCCATATGGACCTACGCCATCTTTAACAGGCCCAATCGAAACATCGGGCCAGACGAATCTGGGCCAGGGATTCGGACCTATCCCGGGTCAAGGGACTAATGCCTACCCGGGATTTCAACCCGAATCCATGTCGCCGAGTTAGGAACCTAGATCCATGCCGAGTCAAGGGATGAATCCCTACTCGACATTTCAACCCGGATACACGCTGCTAGTTTTTCCAATTAGCGGTGTCGGCCGGCCTGAACCTAGCAACCCTCTCTACACATCGCTTGCGGATGGCCCCGAATTACGCCTCATCAACAACCCACTTATCGGACCGGAAACCTATTCGTCGTGGGCTTATGATCTCCAGCGGGCTTTGGTGATGAAGGACAAGGACGGCTTCCTCGATGGAGCCGTCCTGTTCCCGACCAACGAACGCCTCCAGTGTCTCTAGCGGAAGTGCAACTAATTGGTTCGCACCTAGATCGGCAACACACTCGCCCCCAACGTTGTGGTTGGACTGCCACCTATTGAGGACTCCAAGCAGATCTGGGATAGCATCAAAGAGATGTACGGTCGGCTCGACAAAGCACGGCTCTTCAGTATCACGCAAAGTTTGATGGAGTTGAAGCAAGGGAACCTCTCAGTTACCGCTTGCTTTGACCGTCTCTCTTCTCTGTGGAATGAATTGGAGTCAGCCGAGGAGTGTCTCCAGGGACCCGAAGCCACACTAAAACAGTACAGAGACATGCGGAAAGGGAAAAGAGCACACGATTCTTACTCATCCTCAACGACTCCTACTCGGCCTTCCAATCCTAGATTCTCTCCATGGAACCATCACTGCTGCTCGGATGCATTTATCAACTTGCTGTCTAAGAAGAAAGTTAGTGCCTCGTCGTGGCCAAACACACCTAAGTGGGAGAGGGCATGAGCTTTGCAGTTTTTCCATCGGGTGTGGGCTCATGAGAGGCGGTGGCCGGAGGCAGCGGAACAGCCG
Source organism: Eucalyptus polyanthemos subsp. polyanthemos (assembly GCA_017140185.1). Classification (NCBI taxonomy): domain Eukaryota; kingdom Viridiplantae; phylum Streptophyta; class Magnoliopsida; order Myrtales; family Myrtaceae; genus Eucalyptus; species Eucalyptus polyanthemos. The sequence continues at coordinate 54,224,455 of CM029464.1, forward strand.
CATGCTTGGGATACCCAAAAATGGGTAATGCGGCTGCAGCAAGGAGGAAGCCTGACGGAAACCCTACCCCTTTTTGAGTGGACGGCCTAGATTCGCACGGGAGATCTAATGGCTTCGATTCAGGGGGGCTACTGGACGGCTTAGATTAGTGGGATGGAATGGATGACTAAAGATCACCCGTCAGCTTGAATGGATCTGACGGCTATCATCAAGCCACGTCAACTCCTCTTTATAAAGGATCATACAATCCACGTGGCACCATGTCATCAGGAAAGGTCAATAGGCAAAATAGTAAATATTGTGAATATTGCAAACCCCCACATTATACTATTGAAATGTGCTGGAAATTGCATGGAAAGCCTACTGATAAAAATAGAAAAGAAAAAGAAAGTCAGCTTATCAGGTCTTGACATAAAGGATTGATGGGGCACAACATACAATTACTCAAGATCAGTATCAGAATATCATGCATATTTTGAATTAATTGAAGATGGGTGACAAAAATGCAGGATTCTCAGGTACTTTTCTTCATGAGGAGAATTCTTTTTCTATGAATGCATGGATAATCGATACAGGGGCTAGCGACCACATAATTTGTAGTGAGCATATTTTTTCCCATGTTGATAGAAAATCAGAATTTCCCATATCACCGCGTCTTCCAAATGGAAATGTCACTTAAGTTACCAAGACTGGCATTGTTCACCTTGGTCCCCATTTTGTCCTCAGAAATGTCTTATACATTCCTGATTTTGAATTCAACCTACTCTTTGTCTCAAAAGTTTGCATAGATAGTTCTTGTCATGCAATATTAAGCTCCAACAATTGTTTCTTTCAGGACCGTTTGACTGGCAAATGGATGGACTTGGGTAGTATTGCACAAGGACTATACTACTGGATTGATTCCCCAAGAGATGTAGAATTACTAAATAAAGGCATTTCTTGTAATGCTATTAGTCAAAATAAAAATCTTTTTTTTCATCAAAGATTGGGTCATAGTGCATGTTTCCCTCATCCTAAATGCCAAATATGTCCCTTGGCCAAACAATCTCGAGCATACTTTCCAAAAAGTACATCTCGAGTAGATAGGAAATTTTCTTTACTTCATATGGATATCTGGGGATCTTATCATACTTCTTATCGTGATGGCTCCCGTTTTTTCCTCACGATTGTAAATGATTATACAAGAGCCACATGGGTATATCTTATGCAATCAAAGATTCAAACATTTACTCATCTTGCGAACTTTGTTTCCTTGGTTAAAAACCAATTCGATCAATTTGTGCAATGAATTCGTACAGATAATGAGCATGAATTTTTCACTTCTAATTGTACAAAATTCCTATCTTCTCAAGGGATACTTGATGAGAGTTCTTGTACTTACACACCACAACAAAATGGAATTGTAGAGCGTAAACACATGCATCTCTTAGAAGTAGCACGTGCATTAAAATATCAAGCCTCTATTCTTAAAGGTTTTTGGGGAGATTGTGTGGTCACTTTTAATTTTCCCAATTGAGTTCTAAACCTTTTTACTTCTTGCTGATTCAGTCCATCTAGCCAATTTTGACCCAAAAATGCTGATGTGGACGCCGGTGGTGCCACATAGGACTGTCGGCGCTGACATGGACAATTTTAAATAATACTTTAATTTTTAAAATTTTTTTCCTCTTTTCTTTTTTTCTTCTTTTTGGCTTTTTCTGGTGGCCGGCCATCGGCCACAGGTGACGACTAGTTGGCCTCGCCGCCACAGGCGGGCGACGCGACCCCCGGCGAGAGCCGACCTTGCAAGATCTGGCAAGGTTGGCTCTCTTTGGGGCCAGGGCGCCCTTGTCGGGGTCATTGTTGCTCGGTCGGGCCTCGCCTGTGGTGGGCGAGGCTAGCCGGCTGGTGGTCGGCCACCAGAAAAAGCCAAAAAGAAGAAAAAAAGAAGAAGGAAAAAAACAGAAAATAAAAAAATTAAAAAAATTAAAAAATAAAAAATATTTAAAATTGTCAACGTCGCACCGACAGTCCTACGTGGCACCGCATGTGTCCACGTCAGCATTTTCCGGCCAAAATTGGCCGGATGGACTGAATCGGCAAGAAGTGAAAATGTTTAGGACTCAATTGGCAAAGTTAAAAGGTTTAGGACTGAATTGGCAAAACTGCAACAAGTTTAGGACTTTTTGGACAATTCTCCCCTTTTAATAATGTGAGAGGCCTTATTAGGAAAACGCATGTATATTTTCAAAATAAACAACTATCTAATTCTTTACTTTGATTAGAGACGCAACACCATTTGGCAAAACTGTTTAAAAGCAAATATCAAAACAAGCACGTCGTGAGAAAAAAAAATTAGATGAGATTTCTTACGAAATTAGTGGGAAATTGAAGTGGTATTCAGGAAAATGCTAGAATGCTTTCATAGGATGAATCACTAATGATCCACCGCTTTAAATGAGGTACAAAGTATGTATCCTTATTGCCATCTACACTCAAAAGGACGTTCATGCCCGTCACCAAAAGACAAGCCAAACACTCACTACAGAAGACACAGAGCACCACGAGTAATTCCAGATTTATTTGAGAGAAGAACTTCCGGAATTAAGCATAAGCATCCGGGTTTTGGAGGAGGTATGCTTCGACGGCTTTGTATATTCCTAAGCCTCTCTCTCTGCCAGCTTTGGTTTCTTCTTCGTTGAACTGAAAATTGCCCTTGGGGTAGTACGTGCTGGCTATTCTGGTCTTGCTCCCGCCGTCTGGGGTCGGCTCGAACTTAAATTTGTAAGCAATGGATTCAAACTTCTCCAATCATTGACCGCCTTCAATCAGTTTGTACACACGCGTCAATATCTCTTCATCTAGCACATCTACTCGGCTCTTAATGTAACTGAGTTCCCTACCTGCGTATGAAATGGGAGATACGTACTAATTAGATTTGAACTAATCACAGAAGACAAATATCTTTAGGAAAATTTTCCGGGAAAAGTGCCAAAAAATCCCTAAACCCTTTTTTGGTGTCGATTTAGTCCTAAACCCTTTTTTGGTGCTGATTTAGTCATAAACCTTTTTACGTTGTGCCAATTAAGTCATTTCCAGCCAATTTTGGCTGGAATTAGTTGATTGGATGCCGGCCGGCTGACGTGGCATGATCGGCGTTGACGTGGACCACTTTTAATAATATTTTAATATTTTTGAATTTTTGAATTTTTTTTTCTTCTCATCTTCTTCCTCTAGCTAGTCGCCGGACCTCGGCGATCGGCCAGAGGCAACGGCCGGCGAGGGTCGAGCCTCGCCCATGGCCGGCGAGAGCGAGCCCCGCCGGCGAGAGCAAGGCACAAGGAGGCGGCCGGATTCGTTCCTTGAGGTCTTACGGAACAGAGGCCTATTGTCGTCCTCCTCTGACACGTTGACGCCGGCGGCGTGGAGGCGAGCTTCGCGGCGTGCGCCGAGAGCGCCTTCTTGACGATTTTCAGGCTTAGGTCTTCGTTCGCTTCCTCGTCATTGTTGTCGTTGTTACTGCTGCTAAGTGGCACCGCGGACTTCGGCTTGTGCTCCGCGTCATCTCCTTTGCCGAGCTTAGCCGCCATCGGCTTCGCTCTCCTCCCCATGCTCCTTGTGACGAGCTGTGGGGCTCGCCCTTGATGGCCATGGGCGAGGCTCGACCTCGCCAGATTCGATGAGGGTGAGGCTTGCTGCCCAGGCCTTGAGGGTGGCCTCGCGCTGAGCGGGAGAGGCTTGCCCTCGCTGGCCATGGGCAAGGCTTGACCCTCACCAGATCCGACGAGGGCGAGACTTGCCGTCTAGCGCGAGGCCGCCCTTGGCGGCCATTGGCGAGGTGGCCGGCGAGGTCGACCTCGACCTCGCTGGCTGTTGCCTCTGGCCAGTTGCCAAGGTCCGATGATCGGCTGGAGGAAGAAGAGGAGAAGAAAAAAAATAAAAATAAAAAAAATAAAAAGAAAAAAACTCAAAAATTCAAAAGTATTAAAATATTATGAAAAATGGTCCACGTTAACGCCGATCAAGCCACATCAGTCGGCTGGCATCTAGTCAGCAAATTTCGGCCAAAATTGGCCGGAAAGGACTGAATTGGCATAACGTAAAAAAGTTTAGGACTAAATCGGCACCAAAAAAGGTTTAGGACTAAATCGGTATAAAAACAAAATGTTTATGACTTTTTTGGCACTTTTTTCAAAATTTTCCTGATCAAACAATATAGCATCTTAACAATCATCGTGTTTTTCTTTTTGATGGGCCATCTTATTGCTATGTCATTACTTACGAAAATGTGCAATTCCATTACGCAAGATTGGGAGCGTCAATACTTAAAAAGCCCCGAGGAAACTTTACCTTCAGTGAAATTGATTTGCATAATGGTTCCGGCTCCCCCGTCGCCTTGGACGATGTCAATGCTCCCGATAGCTTCAGGCATGAGCTTGGGGATAGTTGTAGAAGTCCCCAATCAAGGCCCTAAAGAATCTCGCCGCAGGAATGGGGGAAATGTACTGGTCACTCAATTTGAACCCAACCATGACCGATCTCTAGGGACTCGCTACTGAAATTATACGAACGATGAAATTAACTTTGCTTGAGCTTAGTGTGAAGAGAACGGCAAGGGAGCGCACTATTGATAGGTCCGACACGTTGAATCGGAGTATTTTCTATTGGCTCCAAATTCAGAGGAAAGTTAATAATTCTCTCTATAATAACTAATAAGGTATGTTCCGAGGTGCGAAGTGGGAGAGAAAAGTTGATTGGGACAGAGCGTGATTCTAAAAGCGGGGCTATGGATAATACATGATGGTTAGAGCGTGGTGTAGTGAATGGAAAACTTGTGGGCATGCGATTCGTGTTGCATCTCATCGTCTTATACTGATTATTTCCCCGTGCCACAATGGCAACTTCGTGTCCCCCACACTAAATGTTAACCTCGCCGATGTACCATAATAATCGAACTGAAGGGCTTGACAAACAAAGTGAATGCACTCATCAGCCCCTCTTGCATTGACGAATTAGCTTGCTGAGACGGATCGGCCGGTTCCTAAGGCTGTAAAAGAGTAAAGGGCTATCGTATAACCTTACAAAGAATTTAATTCAATGCTGAAGTTGGATGAGAACTAAAAGGTCTCGACTCAAGTTACGATTAATTGGCCACTTGGTCATGTGTTTTCAAGGATAATCTCTTATGCCTTTTGATGGTGCTGTGATTAATTATACCGGGTCAATTAATGTATCCAACCACAAATATTCGAAGTGTTTGCATGCGAGTGGTTGTCAAGGCTTTGTCATTTCTTGATCAAGAGGATGCTAAAGAATATATTTCGTGCTTCATTGTTTTCCCATTAATTGTTCGCTCCAATTTGAAGATGAACAGTTGGCTTCATAAGTTCATAAATTGCCATAACTGGAAAGAAAGAAAAGAAAAGAAAAGAAAAGATGGATAGCATCAAACAGATCTACCAAGAGCTAGAATCGTTGTAAATTCAGCATAGTTGATTATGATCATTAATGATAGAGCATATATACTCAATCACATAAAACTATTTGGGTTATGATTACAATGCAAAGAAAGGCCTTTATATAGAAATATTTTAAATATCTTCACCTCTATCTAGTGATAGAACTATTTGGGTTACAATTACAATGCAAAGAAAGGCCTAATCCTAATCAACCTTTCTTTGAATCGCAACAATATACATTACACATCAATTTTAAATAGATGGAATTCTCTAAGATTTAATGTCTCGAAATATCGAATGCAATCAATGGAAGGAACAAGCTAAGGGAAAAATGCTACCCATGAAAAAGTGCATCCAAATTTCTTCAAATGCATAAAAATAACTTCATTTACTAATTTGCAACGTGCATTTCATATATGCATCGCCGCAACATTATTATACCTTAACTGTACTCCGAGGCACTTTTTAACAAGGCAACGTACTATAGTAGAATTGGAGAAACTTTATTGTAATAGCAACAACATTAGCACTCTCAATCAAGGATTTCACATAGAGAAGACCACATTATAATTAGCAGAACTTAATTGGTCCACAAAGAGAGATGCAGAATTTGCTTCAAACAGAGACAATAATACCAACAAAAGCTTTTAGGCAGAGGCCTCGGGGTTGGCCAGGAGATAGGCCTCCGCGGCCTTGAAGACGGCTATGGCCTTCTCTTTCCCGGCTTTGATTTCATCCTCACTGATCACAATGCCTGGTTTTGGGTGGCAGTTGCTACTGCTCGTGCCCTCACAGCCCCCATCGGGAGATGCCTCCATCATGATATTTCATAAGAGATCGACCCGATCTTGTCAGCCAATTCGCCTCCCTCCACCATTGTGTAGCTGTACGTCATCTTCTCGTTGTCCAGTGCATCGACTCTGGCTTTGAGTACTTCGTTTGACTGCCTGTATTTAAAGGGCAATTATGGAATTAAAGTTGTCATTATTATTAAGTGTATTATCAAGAATCTCTCGACTCTGGTTAAGCCTTGCGGGTAAATAATGAGGTTGCATCCTTGTGTTGAAGAAGAGGACAGTCAATTTAGGTCCTTCAAACCTCAAGATGGCATTCCAATGAGAAAATGTCAACTTTACCATTAAATGCTGGCTCCAATATGATGATGAACAGTTGGCTTCATAAGTTTACATATTGCTATGACCGGGAAGGAGGAAAAAAAAGAAAAGATGGATGGCGTTGATCAGATCTACCACAAGCTAAAATTGTTGTAGATTCGGCATAGTTGACTATGATAATTAATGATAGAGCTTATATACTCAATCACAAAAACTCATTACATGCTTATATAGAAATATTTTAAACATCTTGACTTCAAATCTAGTGGTAGAGCTCAAGAAAGGCTAAATCCAAATCAAACTTTTTTTTTTTTTTAAAATCACAACAATATATATCACGCATCAATTTTAAATAGACGGAATTCTCTAAAATTTAACATCTCGACGCATTGAATGCATTCATTGGAAGGAACAAATCGAAATAAAAATGCTCTATTGTAATAAGTACATCCAAATTTCTTCCAAAACATAAAAACAATCCTGTTCACTAATTTCCAAAGTACATCTGATGCAAGTTACATTCTAGCAATCTGACCCTCTCTTATGTCTTATATCCAATGAGAATTGGTGCCTTTCAGTGAGCAGCCAGTACAATCTTGGGATCAAGCCTTTTTATTTGAAGTAAGTTGCTTGGCCAGCTTTCATAGCAAAAGGGTAATTCTCCCCTCTAGATAGTAGCTCTTCCACCCGCTACTCTCCATGGGAATTTATCTTACAGTTCCCAACTATAGTTGCCACTCAATGTTGAGTTTGAAAAAATGCTAGATTAAGGACGAGGCAATGAACTATGAGACTCTAGCCAAGGATTCAAATTTGAAGGAATATACATTGTCAGGGAAAGTCTATGGAGACTCAGGAAAATCAAATAGGTATGGAGCTTAATTATGGTATTATAGATTATTTTTTTTTTTTTGGGTATCTTAGCTTCAACACCTTAGCGAAGTCAAGTAAGAAGACTTGGTTAGGGGTCTACCTCATTTATCACCACAGTTCTCAACGTGTGAAAGGCTTTAGCGGCTAGGCAAGCAACACCGTAGCCCTTTGAATCCAAGTGACGAGCCCCTTTTATCTTATATGGAAACTAATGAAATGTCATCTAAGTCCTCAAAATCATGAGCTTGGGACTAGAAATGCAGAGAATTAGCTTAGCATGTTAAGTCGCTTTCTCGTAGAAGGAATGGATGGAAGATAACTTGCAATCACAATGGCTGTAACAAAGTTTTTGATGACAGGGAACTACATACGAAGATAGCACTAGTTAGAAGGCCTCAGGACTTAAACTGGCCAAAAATAAACTCTCCTATCTATTAGATTGACCTTTCCAGATGGATTGTTCCGTAGCTTGCTTATTGTTGCAACATCATTATATCTTAACCATGCTCCAAGACACTTTATAACAAAGCGGAATGATATAATTCATAGTACATGATAGAGGAACTTTATTATAGTAGCAAACCGATTAGCACTCTCGATGAAGGGCTTCCCACATAGAGGACCACATTATCATTAGAATCGTTCGCGAAAACAGAGATGCAAAAGTTGCTTCAAACAGAGACGATAATATAAATAAAAAGTTCTTAGGCATAGGCCTCAGGGTTGGCCAAGAGATAAGCCTCCACGGCCTTGAAGACGGCCGTGGCCTTCTCATTCGCGGCTTTGATCTCCTCCTCATTGATCACAACCCCTGGTTTTGGGAGGTACTTGGTCACGTTGATGCCCTTACAGCCCCCATCGGGAGATGCCTCCATCTTGAGTTCATAAGAGATCGACTCGACCTTGTTAGCCAATTCGCCTACCTCCATCATTAAGTAGCTGCACGTCATCTTCTCCTGGTCCAGTGCATCGATTCTATGCTTCACGTACTTCAGAGGACTGCCTGTACTTAAAGGGCAATTGTGAAATTACTATTGTCGTTATTATTAGGTGGATCGTCGAGAATCTCTCTACTCTGGTTAAGGATAGGTACGAATACGATTGATCTTCATCATCTTGCGGGTAAATAAGGAGGTTGCATCCTTGTGTTGAAGAAAGGAGTCCTTCAAAGCTCAAGACGGCATTCCAATGAGATAATATCGATTTTGTCTTATCATACTTCAATTTTATATTGTCCTGCCCCTCTTTTTTATGTACATGCGTGTGCGATGCTCACAGGGATCCAACCTAGGACCCGATCCTCCCCCTAATTGACTCATCTAATATTGGATAATCCCACCTTTTACTTGCATAACAATCTTCTAACTACTTGAGAAGAAATAGTGCTGAGATACGTTTTAATCACTAAAGTTACCTCACCTTCACCGAAGTTCATCTGCTTGATGCTCCCAGGGCCTCCGTCGCCATGGATGAGCTCCACACTCTTGATGGCCTGAGGCATGAGCTTGGGCATGAGATTATCGCCATCGACGATCATTGCCTTGAACAACCTTGGCGCTGGGATGGGGCTGCTGAATTCTTCGGTGAATGTAATTGGAGCACTCATGATGGATCCTTCTTTTTTCTCCCTCAGAAATCTAATTGAAAGTTGAGAACGAAATGGAGATGAATTTCAATTCGGCGCAGATGAGATTTCTAGATGTGGGGATGAGATTGTGAAGTGGAGGGGATATTTAAAAGCTTAAGATGGCTCCTTCCAATTAATGTCGATCTTGGCAGTTATACGTCGCATCTTCGTCTTGATGATTTGTGGACGTTAGTCTTGATGAGAGATACACACTTTTGCATATGATCTTGATGTGGGATTTGTACCTCCACTCGGCACAAGCCTAAAATATATATTTTATATTTTGCTAATAATAAGCACCGTGATATTGCACCCTCTATTTTTTTTATTTTATTTCTCTCAGCGGAGATGTTACATGAGGGGGTTGGCAATAAATTTTTATTTTACTCCCTATCCCATTGGTGCGATCGGGACAACTTCTTTACTTGCATGAAAAAACTTCAGAAACAATTGAAGTTGCATGCTTTTACTTCGCACGAAATTCCACGCACCATTGAATAACTCATTTCTTGCGATGCAGGTAAATACAAGTCTAGGAACAAAAGGAAAAGGGCCAAAACACAAGTTGAAGTGGATCGGGGGTCGTCCACCAACAGCTAAGGCTATAAAAGCGGTAAGTGCCGCTCCTCATAGATAGTTGACGCATCCAAAATTCTACCAGATTTGAAAAAGAGCAATGCTAACGCGACATGCCGTTATCGATTGAAAAATGACGGTGTAATTTCAACCACCACTTTCACTTCAAGAGGAATCGACTACTGAATTTGCGTAAATGACAAACAAAGAAGATTGGTCAATGGGTTGGCTCAGATGTCCGAAAAGAAAAATTTGAAATCTTTCTCCCTTCTTTTTTTAATCTGGACAGCACATGTTCTCTCGATCTCCGGCCCATCTTTCTCTGGGAACTTTTTGTTGTCCGATACCAATCTTTCCTTCTGATTTTACTAAAGTTTACCGCTTAATTGCTATGGAAAGCCTGAGTGTTACAAAGTTCAGAAAGTACTAGAAATATTGTTGTAGACTATGATTGGCGACCGGCGGGCAATGACCGGTGGAATCGGCCCTCCGGTATCGATTATCAATGACCAACAACCATCAGTGGGGCTGCCAATAGAATTGTGTTTTAATAACTTTGTGGTCATAGAAAGGCGAAAATGGAATTGCATACTAACTAAAGCTAGGTAATAAAAAAAATGCCGATTATAATTATAGTTAACATATTATGTAGAATGTGTCAATTAAATCTAGTTTTTTGTACGCATGTTGAGAATATGTTTTTATTTTTTAATACGAGAATATGCTTGTTATTATAGAATTAACTAAAGCTAGATAATTTACTTGCAAAACTAAACGAGTTGCATTTTATGCCATCATGTGTACTTGAATACGACAAAACGTGATAAATCTTCATAGAATTTCCAAATAAAGAGGAAGATATATTATACAATGTCATGTATTTGGTCATATCCTAACATCATAAATTCATAAAATCTGAATTATTTTTATCTTACATTAACGACTATAAAATGCATCATGAGAGTTGGTAATAAATCAATGACATATCCATTATATAGGGGAGAAGTACACTATCAATGCCATAAGTTGTGTACGGCGCTCACTTTGGTGCCAAAAGTTTCCGTCGGATCACTTAAGTACCAAATCGAAGAAAAAACGATCACTTTGGTGCCACCAGCAAGAGATTCTGGCCAAAATGATTACGTGGCTTTTATATTTAAAAAAAAAAAATTGACAAGGCCTTTAAACGACGTCGTTTTCCATCCTCCTTAAGAAAGCGACGTCGTTTTGCCATCCTAAGTGGATGGTCTCAAGAAAACAATGTCGCACAACTCATTTGGGTTATTTATTTATTTATTTGGGGATTGAAATTAGGGTTTTTTTGTTCGATCTTTGCCCAACACCGACCGCTATCGCCGGCCGCCATTGCTCGGCCGTTGGCTGCCGTCGCTCGGCGGCCGTCGTAGTAGCACCATGTCCCAATCTCGGTAACATTTCACTAGCTTCAACGTCCTTAAATTCTTCAAGCCGGGACCATGTCTAGCAACTTTGAGTGGGTGTGGAGGGCGAGCCTCTGGCAGTGGCTTTGACCTTCGATCACGAGCTAGTGGTGGCACACGAGGGAGCACTAGCCCGGGTCGCCAGAGCCTAGGTATTGGAAGATGCAGGCCAGGCACTCATTGGGGAGATCAGGGATGGAGAGGGAGAGATCGGGGGTGGCACACTCATCGGCGGCCTCCCCAAGCATTGGCCAAATCACGGCTGTCGCGACCAATTTTTCGGGGTGTGAACCACCTAGGGTTTAGCTAATGGATTGTTAAGCCTAGACTTAACTCGGGCTCTCCCAAGCCCATACCAATTCGCGACTTAGGTTCAAGTTCTTAACATGCAAATGATATTTCAATCAGGAGTCGCCACTAATCTATTTTTGGTGGGTCGATTAGAAACCCAAGTAAAGTAATGGGAGTTTTACTTTACTCCCACGAACCAGAGATTTGTGAGTTCGGGGACTTGGTTACATTAGATTTCTCTAACGCCCTTTCGGTACCTTTATCTTTTATTTTGAAAAAATTGTTTGGCAAGCAACTTGAATTAATTTTAATTCCTTAACACGTGAGGTGACCATGCAGGTACGCAAACCACCAATTTAACACTCAAGAAAGCCAATGAATAAATTGCAGGACTTACCTCATAGCAACAAAAGCATCTGCGTTGTTAGTTTAGAATTCACATCGGCAGTCATATATATGATTTCTAATTAACACGCAATTTTTGTTTTGTTTTCACTTAATTAATGAAAATCATGCAATATGCAAGGCATGCCACTAATTTAACATGAAATGTTACAACATAGCAACATGACTTAGCTATATGACCTAAGCAATATGACATAACTAAGCATGTAGTCTATCCTAAGCATGAGATGATTTATTCTAAATGATTTTTTTGTATTTTCTATGAGATTCGAAATTAAAGAAATGCAACATTTAAATATGCAATCTAAATTAATCTAATGACTGACAATTTCTAATTAAATGGACCTAACAAAAATCACTAAATGACGTGCATTGTATGAGCATATGTCTATATGACGTGCACATGGTTTTTATTCTAAATAAGCATGCAATTTATTCTAATATGCAATGATGTGCAAAAGATGCATTAATTTTACATGACATATGCATAATGACTTTTTTTTTTTTGTTTTTCCTTTTTTCCCTTTTTTTTTAAATTTCAAAATTAATAATTGCCAAATAATTAAACATGCAATCCAAATTAAAAAAAGAACTAGCAACCTAAATTAATTGATTTGATTTTTTTATTTTTGAAAATTTGAAATAAAATTCCTATTATGAACATGCAAACCCTAAAACTACATTTTTTGATTTTTTTTTATTAAAGAAAACTAATTTAAGTAACGCCACAGCAAATCAATTTCGCGCATGAGATCGGGTTGGCCAATTTCACATAAATCGCGAATCGGTCTCGAGCAGGAGATCGGATTGGCAATTTTTTAAAGTAATTGCGAGTCGGATTTCACGCTTGAAAATCGGACTGACAATCACTAATTTCATAGGCAATTTCATATCATGGAATTTCAATTTCACATTAAAGGAATAATTACACTAAAAAGATAAAATAAAATAGCAAAAATAATACAACAAAAATAGGATAAAGAAAATACCTAAATTTTCTTTTGCTTTTTTTTTTTCTTTTTTTCTGAAAAAGAAAAAGAAAAAGAAATCTAGTGGCCGGTCCGGCGAGGGGAGATCGCCGGCTAGGGTTCTGGCGAGGCTTTGGAGGATGGCGTGACGGCAGCGCGGCACCAGGGAGCTTCGGAATCAGCATGAGGCGACGCGGGCGGCACGATGAAACCGGTGGGCAGCGTCGCGGGCGGAGCAGGGGCTTCGAGTCTCCTGGCGCAGGCTGCGAAGATCGGATCGTGGCTACCGCGGGGACCTCGGATCTGCAAGCGTGGTGGTCTTCGGCTGAGGCGGAACGCGGCGAGACCAGAGGGAGCGGTGGCAGCGTCGGGGAAGGGCAGTGGCGTCGTGGACCGGTGCTGGGTCGCGGCTTCACGAGGGGAAGGCAACTGGGTGTCGAGGCATTCCGTCGGGGTTTGAACTGGCTCCAGCCGGCGGGGCGCTGCAGGGATGGCGGGAGGCCTCGGGCGGCTGCGATGAGGAGCTCCGGCGTCTGGATCGGGCTGTTGGGCGCGGCGTCCAGCGAGTGAATCGGATCGGGGCACGGGCGTGACCGACGAGAGGCGTCTGCTCCTGGATTTGGAGGAGGAAGGGCGTCGACTTCGGGTCGCGAGGCTGCAGAGGCGACGGGGCGACGCGGTGGCGCGTCGGGACAGCGCGCGGGTCGCCGGGGCTCGCGGATGGAGATCAGCGACGGCGACGGCGTCGTTCGACGGTGACAGGGCCGGCGAAGGCCCTCCCCTGCGAGGAAGATGAACGGTCGCGCAAGGGGAGGGCTTTTCTTTTCTTTTTCTCTTTTTTTTTTCCTCTCTCCACTCACTTTTTCACCTTTTGCTCTCTTTTTTACCGATGGAAAGGACCCCGAAGCTTTTCTCTTCTTGTTGAATTTTTCGAAAACCCTCGAGAGAGACACCAATGTGGCTGTATGTATAAATCTGTGTGGCCTTTTTTTTTTAAAACCCTACGCATTTAATCTATTTATAGGCCACGAGTTATTAATTTTTCCAAATCCATATCCACGAAAATTCCTTTTTCCAAATGTAATATTTGCTTTTGATATGATTTAGGATTGCAAGAGGATTCTTTTAAAATTTGAAATCTCGCATAAATCAATCCGTAAAATCTTTCCGAGGATACGGGCTTGGGCCAATTTACTCCCTTTGTGAGCTTAGTCCAATTCACCAAATTAATATTTTGAACCATTAATTTGAACCCATTTGTCACCAGCCCAATGTAAATGCAAATTAAAATAAATGCACTTAAAACTATATGCTATGTAATTAATTAATTAACTAATATTTTTTTAGGGGTTAAAATTAATCCCTAATTTTTTAATATGATAAATGACTAAATGGGTCACCAAAATTTAGGTGTCAACAATGGCCTTTGACTTGGTCGTCGAGTGGCCGTCGTTGGGGTCGAGGTCGGGATTGGAGCTGCGGTCGCCAAGTGCGGGGGCTGTTGAGGACGGCGACTGGCCCATCGCCGTTGGCTTATCCTCTCTCTCTCTCTCTCTCTCTCTCTCTCTCTCTCTCTCTCTCTCAATTTGGGGATTTAGGGTTTTGAATTGGGAGAGAGACACCAAACAACATCGTTTTGTTGTTTAAATGCCGACCGTACTCTTCAGCAAGTCACATCAGGTTCAAAAATTAATAAAAAAAGTGCCACGTTGGATTTCCGGCCAACCAAATTGGAGTTGGCACTAAAATGATCATTTTTCAAACTTTTTGGCACTTAAATGATATGACAGAAACTTTTGGCACCAAAATGAGCGCCGTACACGACTTATGGCACTGATAGTGTACTTATCCCATTATATGGTGCCCAACGTGGGTTCATTAAAATTTTATGAAATCTATTAAAGTTATTCCAATGCCTCCATATATAATATTAAAATTGAGTAAAGTAATTTGACACAATTCCGACATCATTCATAAAAAAAAAAAATTGTATACTTTCAATCCAAGTTTTGATTGCTTATTTTGTCTTCGTTTTTTTTTTCCTTCTTGTTCAGTAATTTTTTTGTCACCCCATTTCTTTTTCCATTTAAACTTCGTTATTTTGGAAAACTATCGAGAGGGATTTTTAGGATCAATAGTAGACAAAGCTCCGTCCCATTTGGGATAGTCACGAAGCGGTTGCCTTCTCATTTTCCGTGTTCATTTCAAGATTTCCATTTGAGTGGCTGTCACACCATGATCCTTGAGTGCGTGCCCATCCCTTGGTGGTCGATAAAATTGTGATGTCTCAGGATACATTGCTGACCCATTCATTTTAATGCACATGTGGAAGCGAACGATTACCCCTGACAACAACCAACACATGATAGAAAAGTAGGAAACAAATTCACAACCAAGACACGCCTTTATAAACAATTGGATTTAGGTAAAAAAAGATCGGTCTTAAAAGAAGCTGTCCTACGATCTACTAGTCGAAGACCTTTGCCGATCCTTTGGACTTCCCTTCCCCATACTCCGGGGACTTCGGGTCCTCCACAACCACCATCTAAGGACCTGAAAAGTTAAAGCTCACGACAGGGTGAGACAATGTCTCAGCAAGTTCACCCCCTAAACCCCAACTAGGAAGAAAATACACCTAGAGACATCCTATACATATAAAGTAGAGGGCTTACCTCGCCTCAGTTGCCTCTTGCATGTTAGCACAGTTCACATACTCAATCAAGCAATCCATTAATCGATCTTTCAATCAATCAATCAATCCATCCATTCAATCAATTCATTCAATTAATACAATCCATACAATGCAATCGCTACAATCAATCAGGAATCCCGATTATAAGACCAAATTGTTATGACACGTCCCATACCGTGCCACACAATTTTGTCCCATAATCTGACACTTCAATATCAATCAATCACATGTTCCAATTCGATTATTGCTCGTACAAGCTGACATACGATATTGCTCTCACAAGCTAACATATAATATTGCTCTCACAAGCTAATGCATCTCACAATTGACAATGCTCTCACAAGCTGATGATTCGTTGCTCACACAAGCTGACATATGATCAACCAATCCTGGCCAAGGACATTGTGCTTTGCACACAAATTTTCAATTAAAATAATGAACTTGGCCATTTTTATCGTGTTAAAAATATCCGATAAAAATAATCATGCGTGGGTACAAAGTCAGTTTGAGCTAAAAATGCAATATCTTCCTTTTTAAAAATCATACTATTTAATATAGTGCCTAAAAACATTTTTGGCATTAAAAACTGACGTTGCGGAATTTTTTGATTAAATACCAAAATTTTACAATTTTGGGATAAATACCCAAAATTTCAATCACCATTCAATTTGCACAAATTAACACTCAATTACATAAACTAAATACACTATTGCAATTAGCACAAAATTCTGGTCATCGGCTATCTTGGTATAATTTTCGAAAAATAATAAATAATTAAATAAATATAAAAATAATTAAATATATACAATTAAATACCAAAAATACAAACTTAGGCCGAAATGCTAAATTGACCACCTAAATGGGCCTAGAAAATTTCCGAACCTATCTAAATAAATAGCACGATCTATCTAGTTCCTAATTAGTCTATTCTAACCACCTAACATGCACAATTGAATAATTAAATCATCAATCCATTCTAACTAACCACCTAAACCATACTTAGCCTAAACTAATTACCCCATAAGCATCATTAACTCTCTAAGTAGAGTTTAGCAAGTAAACTCACCGGTTTAGCGATCCGGTGAGTCAACGACATCGGCGATGCAAAGGTGAGCAACAACCAAGCCTGCAACGACACCAACAGAGGTAAGGAAAGGCTCAGAAAAGCCTCACGAAGTTTCACAGCCAAGCTGGAATTTCGGTTTTGTCTAAGGCCCGAAGGAGCTGAACCGAGCGGCTCGGTTGGCTAGAACGGCCAAGGCGAGTGGCTACGGGTGAGCAGGGGCAACGGCGGGCTGGACAGTGATGGTGGCTCGACTTCCAGGCGAGCTCAACAGTTGAGTAGCACAAGACGAGGCTTCGGGAAGGCAAGGACGCCAGCAGGACGCGAACGGTGTTGGCTCGACTCGCGGGTGGCAGCAACGACGCATGACTGGCACGAGGGAGCTCGAACGGCAGCAGGGGCGGTTGACGGCTAGGGGGAGCTTCTCTGGTTTTTCTTGAGTTCAAAGACACATTAATGGAGAAAGTGAAGCCAAGGGAAGAAGAAGAAGGTTGTTGCAGTTGAAGGGGGGCCACCAATGCCTCAAAAGTCTTCAAACTTATCTCTATTCACTTGAGTGGCTGCCCCCACTTGCTCAGCCCTATCCACTGCAGCCCCTAGCCCTCCAATCTTTCCCAACAAGCTTCCCAAGATGGCTGAAATGTTGCACCTCACAAGGCCTATGAATTTTCGGCAACTTGGCTTCCAATTTCATTCAATTCTCCTACAATACATCTCCAATTGAGCTCAATTTGGTGTCCATAAATTCAATGAAGGTGCCATCATCCAATTCAACATTTTTCCTCATCAATTTATGTGACATCCTAATTTTCAGGCTCTGTTTTCAATTGAATAAATTGAGTTTTTTATCGACGCACCTATAGTTCTTTTTTCTGAGTTGGCCATTTACGAGATAAATGCCTATCAAGTGAAGCCATTAATGAATATAAACACGACTAACTTAGAATTCAACTAGGAATTGACTACTCAACCATGCTAATCTACAAGGGTTACTACGGCATAATTAAAAATCGATTAGAGATCGAGATAGGTCAATTTGACATAATCATGTGATTAAGTGTGGGTGATTCCACATAATTACAAATTTCTTGTCGATCGGCACTAGACCAATTTTTCTGTCGTTTTGATACCTTGTGTTCCGTATTTGAAATCTCAAGATTTTTATGACAACCAAAAGTTGCCAATGAGTCGAAGATGTACAATGTGGCTTGAAAATAATCAACCACGGGTCAAATGCGCTAAAAATTCCTAAAAGCTACCCGGTAGGTTAGGTCATGCTAAAATCACGTCAAATTGAAATTAACCGCGAATTTGAACTTGGTTTCATAAATTGAAAGTTCGAGCGTATCACGACTTATTTTAGGAATGTCGACTCATCCTTCGAAAATTTTTTGATGAGCTCGGGATTTTTACAGAAAATCAATTGAGACGATATGGAAAAAGAAAGGAAATTCGGAGGGGCCAAATCGAAGGGATTTTTGGCCTCCAAAGTGAGCTAATTGGTGAAGGAAAATTGTGGAAATTGTGTGGGCTTCCTCCTCAGCAAAGTTGGTCATCAATTGGAGAGATTTGTTGAGAAATTGAATTTTGGACATTTCGGAAAATGGAAAGAAATTCAGATGGTAGAGAGAGTGGTCAATTTTGATGTCCAAAATTGGTGATTTGTGGGATTAAATTGCAATAAAGTATTATGAGGGACAAAGAGGATGAACATGTGGATTTTGGGGGACCAAGTATTGATGGAAAGAGATATTTCTCTTTAACTTTTTGCCCTCCTCTCCTTCGGCTTCTCCAGCGCCAACCGCTAGCCTTTCTTGGTGCAATCCATTCCCAGCAAAGGCCAAATCTCTCTCTCTCTCTCTCTCTCTCCACTGAATCCTCCAGTCCTTTGAGATAGTTGCAACATATTTGATGATGCATTTTGCAGCACTTAGATGAAATTCTTTGGGATTAGATTGAAATCTAGCACAAATGCAAACACTAAACCAAATGTCAGGTCTAGAAGCAGTAAGATAAAGAAGTGACCAATAATACTCTTGTAGAGCTTCTGGTCAACTTTCTTTCCTCCTTCATCTTTGTCTAGCTTCGAAAAACTTGATATTGATATCTAAGTCTTTTTGCAATTCTCCAATCCGAATTTTTAACGAGTTCTTTTGGATATTTTTCTTGGTGAATGAAAATTCTTTCTTTCAATTGTTTCACTTGTAATTTGAGAAAGAAAGATAGTTTACCCATCATGCTCATCTCATTTTCGTTAGGAGATCTAAATATAATATCATCAACATAGATTTGAACAAATAGAAAATTTTTACTTTCTCTTTTAATAAACAAGGTAGTATCCACTTTTCCTTTGATAAAATCATTTTGAATTAGAAACTTACTTAACCTGTCATACCATGATCAAGGTGTTTGCTTTAATCCATATAGAGCCTTTTTCAATCTGAATACTGAGTCTGGTCTCTTTGGATTTTCAAATCTGGGAGGTTGTTCCATATAAACTTCTTTTTGGATAAATCCATTTAGGAATGAACTCTTGATGTCCATTTGGAATAACCTGAAATTTTTATAATAGGCAAAAACAAGTAATAATCTAATTGTTTCTAACCTAGCTATTGGTGCGTAGGTTTCATCATAGTCTATCACTTCTTCTTGTATATATCATTTGGCTACGAGTCTTGTTTTGTTCCTAACTACTTTTCCTTTTCCGTCCATCTTGTTCCTGAAAACCCATTTAGCTCCTATAATGGATTTACCTTTTGGTTTATGAGTTAATTCCCATACATTGTTAATGTTAAACTGTCTGAATTCTTCTTGCATTGCTTCAATCCAGCTTTCGTCAGCTAAAGCTTCTTTTATGCTTTTGAGTTTTATTTCATAAATAAGTTACATGGCGCTATAATCTTCTTGCTTTTTGGATATTGTGCGAATCCCTTCATCAATGTCACTAATGATGAGTTCTTTGGGATGACTAGACTTGTGCTTCCAGTTATTGGTCGGTCTGACAATTTGCTGATCTTCTGCTTCAATTGATTTTTCAATTTCCGTCCGTTGATGATTTTCAGAGCTTTGAGTTGCTTCAGGGTAGGTAGACTTTGAAAAATTTGGAGTAGGTTCAGATTCTTCAGGTTGAGTTTGAATCAATTGATTTTGCAAAGAGTCTTAAAATTTGATATTCATAAATTCTTCCATGGATTGAGTCTTCATGTTGAAATTTCCCATCAATTTCGCTAGTGACAATTTCCTAACGAACTACATAGAATCCCTCTGTAATAACCAGTTTCTCTAGTATCTTGTTTTTATGTCATCCGATCATGAAGATGGCCCATCACAAGTTAATTACTATTCGAGGAAAACGAAATCCAAGTAATTTTAGTTTTGATGTCGAAAGTTCAAACGTTTTACTGAAAAAAGGACCGTCTATTTCGTGGAAAAGAACAAAATATTCCCAAGATATTCCCATGGCATCATATCATAACCGCATCAACAATTATTTTCCACGTGATATAAAAGATCGAGGCATTTTTCAAGGAAAGAGATTAGTGGTAGGTTTTGCTGATTAAAAGCACTTATTGGTGTTATTATCATTGCGATCTTCGTGCGGTACACATACTATAAAGAACTTTTGAGATGGTTGCATTTTACATGTGCTTTTAGCAAGTGACAAACTGATAGTCCACGATAAGATGGCCTTGAGCGTTGCCACTTCCGTCGGTGTCCAACGCTTGAAACACGTCGGCGTCCAAGTCCAATCCTCCATTGCTGCACTGGTCGATGATCCTCACTGTCGCCTGAGCTCCGGTCCTCGTGTTGGTCACCTGTGCATGCCGAAGACATATATCCATACTTAAAAAGTCCGTTAAATATGGTTTTCTAGAATACTAATATATGCATCAGACACTTGGATCGAAGTTACAAATGTGCAAATGATTGCATCATCCCGATGGATCTTTAAGGCTTCCTAGTTCTTACGCTTAAGCACTGGCCACAAGAGGCCTCTCCGTGAGGCCCAACCGGGCCACAGAAGGCGGTCCAACCGTACTCCTCGCGCCACGCGAGGGGCATGCTCGCATCCCAAGTCGAGCAAAAAGCATGGACCGCGTTTAAGTCCCAGTGGTTCTGCTCGGGATTGTAGTCATTGTAAGTTGCCAGGACATTGGAAGTGCTCTGAGCAAGAGTGTCACGCCCCGAACCCCGAGCACGTGCACATCCCACCGCGGTCGATCAAATATGCAACATCCCAGGATATGTCGCCGACCCATTCATTTTCATTACGCATGCGGAAGCGAAATAAATCCCCTGACAACATTTAACTTGGGATAGAAAAGCAGGCAATCAATCAATATACCAAACACTCATTTACAAACACAAATGGTTTAAATACAACACTGGACCGTCTACAAAATAGACGGCTCGACAAAATGGGAACTATCCTAAAACCAACTAGCAGGACACGTTCACCGATACTTCAGTATCCACCTTTTCAGACTTGGGGCTTCGGGTCCTCCACAACCACCATCTAGGGACCTGAAATTTTAATCCCACAACCGGGATGAGACGATGTCTCAGCAAGTTCAACCCCCTAAACCCCTATTAGAAGGAAAATACGCCCTAGGGTGGCCTAGCCACATCACAAAGAGAACTTACCTCGCCTCAGTTCCTTCCTGCAGGTTAGTACAATTCAAACCACTCAATCACACATATCAATAGGGACTTAAACAACCGGAACGCATTCACTTTCATATAACCAACAACCACGGGGTCCTGATTATAAGACTAAATCGTTATGACACGTCATATTCCATGCCACACAATTCCGTCCCATAATCCGAAACATCAAATTCACTCAACATGCATTCCAATTATTGATCACGGCCGCACAAGGGCATAGCCTACTCGCAGTTCGGCTATCTACTGGCATATAGCCAGGCATCGCCTCCCCCCTTGGAGCGCGGCTTCGTCAGTACGTCGACGGCATTCCTAAAGGAGCATGGGCCCAGAATCTACTGCGACCCGCATCCACCGCGTGGGCATCCCATACAGGGGCAAGTCCGGCTCAACAGCCCAGGACGATTCCTCTTAGTTATCACACAGCCAAAGCATACTCGGCCACAGGACACTTTATATTTCAATCAATGCTTCCACTTAAAATAGTGATCCCGGCCATTTTTCTCCATATTAAAAATATTCCAGAAATTACTCGTGTGTGTGGGGACACGCTAATTTCGAATCAAAAGCCAATATCTCACTTTTTCAAATCCCACTATTTAATATAATAATTAAAATCAAATTTGGCATCAAAACCCGACACTTGGGTTTTTATGAATAAAATCCATATTTATCGCAATCAACACTCAATTTGCCACATCCATTCATCAAATTCAAATTCTAAATGCACATCGATCAAAGCACGAAATTCGAGCATTTAGAGTCCCAAAATAATTTTTCGGATTATTAAATAATTAAATTTATTCCGAAAATTAATTAAATAATAATATTCATATTTTTCACAATCCACATTCAATTTATAATATCCGACCATCAATTTCAAAATCCGAATACACAAGCGCGACCGCACGAAATTCTGAAAATTTAGGGTCCGACAAAATTTTCGGAACTTAATAAATAATTAAATTTATCCCGAAAATAATTAAATAATCATATTTTAATAATATCGAATAATGATATATTATTAAATTATTAAATAATTTCGAAATGTTTAAATAAATCAAAAGTAAATTCCTTTATGTCACATCAAGGCTTATTTTAAATAAACATTCTTACCCTTAATTAAGCACACTTTAAATTAAACCACCACCTTAATTAAATATACTCTTAATTAACCTAAACTAACAACCTAACAATACTTAACATAAACTAAACCTCCCTAAGCATAATTAACCCTCTAAGCGAGGTTTAGTGAGTTAAACTCACCAGATTAGCGAGCCGAGCGGACCAAAAACGAGGATGACGAGGGGATCGACTTTCTCCAAAGCGGGCCAAGCATCCGGGGTC
Organism: Eucalyptus polyanthemos subsp. polyanthemos; assembly: GCA_017140185.1. NCBI lineage: Eukaryota > Viridiplantae > Streptophyta > Magnoliopsida > Myrtales > Myrtaceae > Eucalyptus > Eucalyptus polyanthemos. The sequence goes on from CM029464.1 coordinate 54,246,954, forward strand.
GGGAAGTCGGCCAAAACGGCCCACGAAGGGGCTGCCATACCCATTTTCTTCTTCTCTGTTTGCTGCTGGTTGGGGGCGAAGGAGGGTAGATCCGGCGCTGGTTCGGGCGGAGGAACGGCGGAGGAGCTGCGGCGGTGCCGTGCAGCCAACGGCGGGGTCTCACGGTGGCCGGAGGGAGCTCCGGCGGCTCCCGGAACTCGCGGATCGAGACGGACGGGGATGGCCAGCGCGGGCGAGCACGGGCGCGGGCCGAGCGCGAGACGGCGGGCGGTCCTACGGCGTGCGACGGCAACGAGCGGCGGACGGCGGCGAGGCGGCGGCTCTCAGCGACGTCGGTTGCTGCTCCAACCCAGGCGAGCTGCTTCCATTTCTGTTCGAACCAGAGGGAGGAGAGAGAGGTTGCGACGGGAGAGGAAGGGGAAGACGGAGGCGTGCGGCCAAGGCGGAACGGCGACGGCGGGCGCGGACGGCCGGCGACGAGCGGCCGAGCGAGCGGCGAAGGACTGCTCCGGCTTCTCCTCTGCAATTTTTTTCTGGTCTTCGCACAATGAAGATGGAGGAGAAACCAACGGAAAGGGAGAGGAAGAAGAGAGAAGAAGGAGAGAGAAAGAGGGCGCTTTTCTTTTTCTTTTTCTTTTTCTTTAATCCACAAAAAGTGGCCCACCATGACATCATCCATGATGTCATACTCCACTCACTCAAAACTCCTACAACCTTATTCCAATGGGTTCAATTCCATTTTCCGTCGGGGTCCAATTCTTGTACATTCAATTTCTTCAATTCTCATCAATTCTCTTCCAATTGAATCAAATTGAAGTCCATAAAATAAATTCAATGTCTCCACACTTCAATTCACATCTTCACTTGTCCATAGAACCAACTTAAGTCCCAAAAGCGCGACCAAATGCGGCCTACTAATTTCTCGAGCTAAAATAGTCATTCTCTGATTATTTTGCTGAAAAACTCGGCTTGCATGGAAAAATCTTCCGAAGATAAGTCCATATTCCTAAAATGATTTCCAGACTTCCAATTTCTGAATTCGATCTCAATTCCACGGTTAATTTCACTTTGGCACGATATTAATGCGGCCCAACCTACCGGGTAGCCTTTAGAAATTTTCATGCATTTGACCTGTGGTTGATCATTTCAAGCCACAATGTACATCTTTGAAACATTGGCGACTTTTGGTTGTCGGGGTAATCTCAAGGTTTCAAATACGAACACAAGGTACCCAATCGATAGAAAAGTCGATCTAGTGTCGATCGACAAGAATTGTGCAATCCGGTGGAATCACCCACACTCGATCACATGCCTCTGTCGAGTCGACCTATCTCCGGCCTTTAATCGATTTTTATTTGTGCCGTAATGACCCTTGCAGATTAGCTCGGTCGAAAGGTCGCTTCCTGGTCAAATTCTCAAGTCTGATGCATTAGAAACTCTTAGCAGCTTCACCCGATAGATTAGTTTTCATATGAGTGGCCGACCCAATGAAAAGAACTATATGCGTGCCAACGAAATACCCGTCTCAATTTATTGGAAATAGGATTGGAAAATCGGGATGTCACAAAGAGCAGTGGTCATGACAGAAACCAAAACTATCATGAAAATGCTGATGAACCTCCCCATATCTTCTGATGTTTCTGTTGTGTTCTTGTTTAAGATCTTTGTTCAGGAGAAGGGTTGATATATAGGGGACAAGAGAGAGAGAGAGAGAGAGAGAGAGAGAGAGAGAGAGAGAGAGAGAGAGAGAGAACTCTTCAGAAACTACCAAATAGTTGACCTCTTGAAAGAATTCGAAGCAGCCGTATGAAAATATGTTTATATCTTTATCTTGACCTGGATACATTTTCTTCGATATTATCGTGCTGATCACAATGATTGGAACTCCAATGGCTACATTGATGCAATGCGATAACGACATTCAAAAGTGCACGTGCAAATAGCACCAACACATGAAACAAATTAAATGCTCCGGATACTCCAGTTGTTTCCGCTCATTCGTTGTTTACTTAGCCAAAGAAAGCATCCTAGGTATTTGTCCATCATAGCTGGATGGTACTCCAGACAATGCTCATAGAGACAAATTCTTTCGAAGATCATTAGGATTGACAATCATCGCTGCAGCATGAAGTTGTATACGAGCTCAACCGGGTCAATGTCTGCACCAGTAGCCCTGCACCAGTGGCCTCCAAGTCTTTTTAGCAATCGACATGTTTAGCTCGTACTTCTTGTGTTGCTGCAACATTGAGCCATGAACACTTCGGTTCTGGGAAAATATAGCATGTTCCAAATAGATCGATGTTGAGATTTTTCTCAATGAGCGCTTCAGATAATCGCTAAGCAATTAAATTGGGTCAGTTTGCAGCTTTTAATACACTACTTTTCTCATGTCATTTGAAAACAGAAATATTTTCTATCATGTGTATGCTACTCACAGGTATATTGAGAGTAATACACATGTAAGACACGTGGATGCCTACGTGGTAAATCTAATGTCAAGTTAACAAAAACTATGGCCACATCTGCTAACAATGTTGCGAATTTTAGTGGTGGGCTACATTTATTTATTGAGAAAACATTCCCTAAGTGGTTTTGATGATTGACAAAACTTATAGACTTTATTTAGCTTAAAAAGTATTTTTTAGGTGGAAAGTCTAATGGAATAGGATCATATATCAATCAGAATCAAAGTCATGGTTTATTCTTCCTTCCTTACATATTCTGTCAAATGGCTAGGAAGGAGTCAAATACACTAGTGCAATGGCTAGTGGCGAATGGTTGAATTCCTTGCCATTTTTATAAGAATTTCAAAAGGAAATTTTCCTAATATCTATTGGAGATTCAACCTTTATGGAATTTCTTATTAGAGGCGAAACATTCTTTTCATTCATAAATACTCAACTTTTGGAAACCCGAATTGCTATATAGGTGGCAGCACATATGGGAAGTTTCACCCTCGGTGATCCTAAGGCGATCAGATTTTATCAACCAGATCTAAGACCAATGGTTAGATTGATTGGATGATCCTTTTGAAGATATGTCCAGCGGTTAGCTTGGACTAGGCGAAATATAGGAGAAGGTCTCAAAACTGAAAGGATAGAATTCGCATCCACAAGAATTGAAGCTTTTAATTCCAAAGTTTGAACAGTGTCTTGTAATCTTATACATTTGCCTCTACTGAGCAATATTGTGTAAACCTTTTAAAGGCTGAGAGTGTGAGGAGTTGTTTACACAAACTCGAGTGCTTGAAACTCAAGACTTGTAACCTCTAATCGATTTTTCTAGTGGATTCCAATCAATAGATTGTAGCACGGAAGAGTGAACATAGGTTTGCAAAAACCGAATCACTATAATCTTGAGTGTGCAATTCTCTATCCCTTACTCTTTTATTTATTGTGGTAGAATTATGCATTGGTAAGATCTAACCGCTTTATTAGAAGTTGTCTCATTATAATATATGTTTAAATGTTTTTATTTCCGTACAATCACCTATTCACCCCCTCTAGGTGGTAGATCTAGCCATAACATGATTAAATTTGGAAAGTTCAAAAATTAGATTGAACAAGAAAAGTTCAAAGTCCATTTAATTCCTTACTAAATATATGAAAGTGTTTTGACGAGTAAGGAAGGGATATCAACAAGAAGAATGGGCATGAGAGATTTTACAAAAGATGAGATGTGGAAGTGGTCTTCGCCTCTTTGAGGAATCGATCCACCATCATAACTCAATTGAAAAAGAGTAAGAAGAAATGGTTCGGTTGTATGCAAGTTTATTTTGCCGTAAATTTTACACCAAATGTGGCTACACATATATAATCAACCGGTTTTTAACGAACAAGTCAGATTTGTTAATTTGTGATCTAACGATGAACAATTTCCCTAGTAATGATTTTCTAAAGAAAGGAAAATGACATGAATGATTTCTGAACTTTGATTCAATGTCGAATGTTGTTTTTGGATTTTCAATTTATTCAATGTGGTTTTTAACTATTTGTAGGTGTTCAATGTAGTCTTTTCCTCTGCTTAGACATCGAATTAGACGTTATTTTAATGACATGGATTATTATATACCGAGTTGAAAGTCAAAATATCCATCATATTATTTATTTTCTCTAGACAAGGCAAAAAGAAATTAGGCATTAACATGTCTAACGCTATTTGATAACATGGACTATTATTTCATGGTTTGAGGTGAATATCTTATATGGAAAATCCATGTATAACATTTACCATTTGAATATAATGGATTAGAAGCCGCATCAGCAGATTTTGTTTACTTGAATTAAAAGAAGAGTGGCATTGAACATTTTCATATAATTTATAAACTACCGATTATTTAAGGATCACATTGAACAAACTAAAAATTAAGAGACCATAATTTGCATTGGACCAAAATTCATGAATCTTTTGTGTCATTTTCCATCTAAAATCCTATAGAAAATCCCACGGTACTAACAAGGGCATCCTGTTGTTTTGTCATCTCATCTGATCATAAGGCTTGCCCATCGCAAATTAATGACTATTTTAGGAAAAAGAAGTCCAGATAATTTTATTTTACTGTCGAAGATCAAATATGATATCAGGAGAGGGACTCGTCTGTCTATTTCGTGGAAAAGAACAAAATATTCCCAAGATATTCCCATAGCATCATATCATAAGCAACATCAACATCTTCTGATATAAAAGATGGAAATATTTTTCAAGGGAAGAGTTTAGCAGTAGGTTTTGCTTATTGAAAGCACTTATTGTCATTATTATCATCATGATCTCCATGCGAAACGCACACTAAAGAGAACTCTCGAAATGGTTGCACTTTGCGTGTGCTCTTAGCAAGTGATGAACTGATAGTCCACGATAAGATGGCCCTGAGCGTAGCCACTTCCGTCCATGTCCAAATTTTGGAACACGCCAGTGTCCAAATCCAACCCTCCGTTGCTGCACTGGTCGATGATCCTCACTGTCGCCTGAGCTCCGGTCCCTGTGTTGGTCACCTGCGCATGCCAAATGAATAAATTTTTAACCTAAAGGTCTGTTAAATATCTTTCTAGAATTCTAGGACTGCATATACGGATCAAACGCTTGGATCGTAGTTATAGATGTGCACATGATTGCATCATCCCCGTGCATCTTTAAGGCTTCTTAGAGAAATAAACGCGAAATAATAAGGACATTAGAAATTTACATGGTTCTGCTCGATTGTATATTAGTTGCCTACATCCATAGGGAGAGGTAGAAAAAGTTGTTGGAATATAATGCGCGAAAATAATAGGATCTTGCAATTTACGTCAATGTGAAATCACTAAAGAAATAAACACGAAATAATAAGGACATTAGAAATTTACATGGTTCGATCCGAATATTAGTACCTACGTCCATAGGGAGAGGTAGCGGCAAATAATCCATTATAATTGGAGAATCAGAATTTACAATCGTTTACACGCTCGAGTGTTTCCCTTACTTAGATTTAACTCAAAACTCAAAGTGTTCATAAATAAACAACTCATTTGGAAATAAACTTATTGTACAAATTATCATGCGTTCAAGCTCAAAATAGAAATACTCTATGTACGCCAAAATCAAGAACTTCAACGTTTGTCTTTGGTCCACGTAGGTAAGTCTTCACGTTCCTTTTCCAGGCTTCGCGTGGCTTTAAGGACTTGCGGCTTCAGAAATCTCGCGGATCGTGGATGTGCAGAGGAGACCACTTTCTTTCTTTCGTAGCTTTTATATTCTTGACTTTTGGCCATACGAAGATAACATCTTTCGGCTTATGCAGGCTTCCACAGATAAAAAGAAACTTTGCTCTCTTATTTTATTTTATTTTATTTCCTTTTTTGTAATTCTTCATGGAGTCCAACGAAAAGACCAAGAGAAAAATTTCGAATTTCTTTTCTTGTGCGTAATTTTAAATATTATCTTAATTGGAAAAATATCTTCACGATCAAATAATAAAAATTTTATCCAAGCGAATTGCGTTTTGCAAACGCTCAAACTCGAGACATAATTTTATAAAAATCATGAAAAATCTTGAATATTATCTTCATCAAAAAAATATCTTCACAATCAAATAATAAAAATTTTATTCAAGCGAATCGCATTTGCAAACGCTCAAACTCGAGACATAATTTAATAAAAATCATGAAAAATCTTGAATATTATTTTCATCAGAAAAATGTCTTCACGATTAATAAAAATTTTATCAAAGCGAATCGTGTTTTGCAAACGCTCAAACTCAAGACATAATTTAATAAAAATCATGAAAAATCTTGAATATTATCTTCATCGAAAAAATATCTTCACAATCAAATAATAAAAATTTTATCCAAGTGAAGCGCATTTGCAAACGCTCAAACTCGAGACATAATTTAATAAAAATTATGAAAAATCTTGAATATTATCTTCATCGGAAAAATATCTTCACGATCAAATAATAAAAATTTTATCCAAGCAAATCGCTTTTTGCAAATGTTCAAACTCGAGACATAATTTAACAAAAATCATGAAAATGTTAATAAACTTCACCATATCATGTGATGTTTTCTATGTGTTCTTCTGTGAGATCGTTGTTCAAGAGGAGAATTAATATATAGAGCACGGGAGAGAGAGAGAGAGCTCTTCAGAAACTCCCAAATGGTTGACTTCTTGAAAGAATTCTCACCAACCATGCGATTATATCTCTATGTCTTCATCTTGACCTGGACACATTTTCCTTAGATATCATCGTGCTGATCACAATGATTGGAAATGCAGTGGCTGCACTGATACGACAAACTCGTGGAGATAGCACGACGACATAAGACAAGTTAAATAATCTGGATACACCAGCTGTTTGCGCTCGTTGGTTGGTTACATGTCAAACAAAGCACCCTAGGGTTTTTGTCCGTTGTGGCTGGATTGTACTCCAGACAATCATCACCTCCGGATAGAATTGCAGACGAGCTTAACCGCGTCAGTGTCTGCACCACCAGCCCCTTGGCATTTTTAAAGACGATCAGGGAGTCAACTGAAGTTTAGTTTAAATTTCTTGTGTTGCTGCAAGATTGAACAATGGAAAATTGATTCTGGGCAGCAAATATAGCATGTTGCACAGGATAGACCATTGTTAAGATTTTCATCACGAGCTGCCTTTAGGATGATCATCAAGCAATAAAATAAGGTCAGTTTGCAACTTTTAATGCACGAATTTGCTCGTATCATTTCAAAATAGAAACATTTTCTATCATGTGTATGCTACTAACATGAGGATCAATACACTTATCAACGAAATTATGAGAGCGCTATACACGTATGAGCCAAGTGAATACCTACATGGTAAATCTAAAGTCAAGTTAACAAAAACAATGGTCTCGTCAGCTGCCAATGTTGGAACTTTTAGTGGAAGGACTATATTGATTGCATCTGGAAAGTTAAAATTATGTTGAACAAGAAAAGTTCAAAGGCTAATTGAACAGTGAAGAAAAATTCAAGTATTAACCCATGTCATTATCCATTAGAGGTGTCAAACTGGGTTAAAGGCCCATCCCATTTATGATAGGTTGGGTCATATATGAGTTAGCTAATTTTTTTTTAATTGAGTTGGTATTGATTTGAATAAAATCCAATTAAAAGGTGGGTCTTTAATAGGTCTAAAGCCCAACCCCTTGTAGTCCCTCTTCACTTGTCTTCGGGTTCAGGTTTGGGGTTTTCAAGTGGGGCAACTCTAGTTTTATCTTCTACTTATGATCTTCTTTTATTTTTTTGGAATATATGTACTAGAAGTCCTAAAACTTGTCATGAAAGTACAATTAAGTCTTAAAACTTTTAAAAAGTATAATCAAATCCTAAAATTTATTAAATTGGTTCAATCTAAAATCCGTCAACTCCATCCAATTAGACTAATGGAAAATGCTAAAATATCTTATTTTATTGCTTTTTAAGAGATATGGCAACGATGTGGTGCTCAACAAGCGCCACGTCAAAATAATAGTAAAAAATTAAAATAATACAAACTAAATTAGATTTAAAAAAAAAAGTTTAATTTTTTTTTAAACATATACTGTAAAAAGTAATTTTTGACACTAAAAAATACCCTAGAAATCACATGCTGGTCACAAGGGGTATCACCCTTGTTACCGCATGTAGGCCGTGGTTTACATCAACCCAGCCCATAATGATCATAAAAGCGAAGGTTAGCCAAGGATTTTGAATATCCTTAGACTAGATTTCGATGGACCTACAAGTGAAGATACATAATTTTATGATGAAGCAGTTGGTTGCCACGTGTCGAAGCCAAGAGACGTTGTTGAAGACATAACATTGACAACAAATTTATGCAAGAATGGTTAAAAGGGTACAAAACTCAAGAAGAGCAGTTAATACTTGCTAAACAAACCATGCAAGTATTGTCGAACAAGTCAAAAAGTAACTAGATGTGGATAAAGCGATTTGGCATAGAACATGAAGCGACTGTTGAGGAAGAAGCAACCGACCATTGACAGTTACCAAATTAGCCTATAAATACCATAGGCAATCCAATAGAGGAACCCTCCCTCTCCCCTCCCGAACAACATATAAAACTACTTTATCTTACTTTTATCCTTGCTTAGTCTAGCTTAATTGTAGTTTAAGATTCCCATCATAGATTCAATTTTGGCAAGCCTCTACATCCTAGGGAGTGCTGTTGATTAGATTCCAATGCTACTCATTGTTCATCATCGTCGATTAGATTCTAACGTTGTGTCCTCATACTTATCTAGGAGCAATGTTTGCTAGGTGTTGCTACCACCGTCTATCGTCATTGATTAGATTCTAATATTGTGTCCTTGTACTCATCTAGGAGTAGTGTTTATTAGTTTTTGTCATTACTGTCCAGCGTCATTGATTAGATTTCAACGTTGTGTCCTCATATCCATCTAGGAGGAGTGTCTACTAGGTGTTATTCTTATTATCCAGCGTCGTCAATTAAATTCTGACGCTGTATCCTCAAATTTATTAAAAAGCAATGCTTTCCAGACACTTTTGTTGATATCCAATGTTGTCAAATCATTTTCGATATTGTATAAACTGCTGTAATTTTAATGGGCTTTCATTATTATGTTAAAGTGAATTTAGATGACACCATTGATTAGATTTTGACATTTATTATTGTTGGTATTAAGTTGGTGTTAAGCGTATTAAGCGACTTCTTTAGATTTGGGATTATATAATATAGTCTCATTTGCATTTGACCCTCTTTGTCTAAAATTAACACAAAACCCAAGTTTCTTTTAATAAAAACCGAAACATAACACTTAGTGAAAGATATTTCGTTATAAGATCTAAAACCAACAAAACAGTAATAAAATAAGATACTTTAGCATTTTCCTGACATATTGTTTTTGTGTCATCTAATCATAAACTAGCCCATCACAAATCAATGAATATTCGAGGAAAAAAAATTCAAAATAATAACTTCAATGCTGAAAGATCAAATGTTTTATCAGGAAAGGACTATTATATTTCGTGGAAAAGAACAAAACATTCCCATGGCATCAGATTATAATCGACATCAACATTTATTTTCGCATGATATAAAAGATGGAAGTAATTTTCAAGGGAGGAGATTATTACATTTTGCTAATTAAAACCACTTATTGTTGCTATTATTATTGCGATCTTCATGCGGTACATGTACTATAGAGAACTTTTGAGGTGGTTGCATTTTGCATGTGCTTTTAGCAAGTGACGAACTGATAGTTCACGATGAGATGGCCTTGAGCGTTGCCACTTGCGTCAGTGTCCAACTTTTGAAACACGCCGGCATCCAAGTCCAACCCTCCGTTGCTGCACTGGTCGATGATCCTCACCGTCGCCTGAGCTCCGGTTCTCGTGTTGGTTACCTGTGCATGCCAAAACATAAACCTTTACCTAAGAAGTCCGTTAAATAGGATTTTCTCGAATATTAAGACTATATGTATACGGATCATAACCTCGGACCAAACTTATAAATGTGCATATGATTTCATCATCCTTGTGCATTTTTAAGGGTACTTAGTCTTATCCTTAAGCACTGGCCGCAAGAGGCCTGGCCGAAGGCCCGGCCAGGCCAGACAAGGCGGTCCAACCGTACTTCTTGCACGGAAAATTACCAAAAAAGTCATAAACCTATTGCAATTGTGCCAATTCAGTCATAAACTTTTTTTTTTGGCCAATTTAGTCCTAAACCTTATGTTTTTGTTCCAGTTCAGTCCATCCGGCCATGCATAGTCGGAAAAATCTGATGTGGCATTCTAGTCAACGCCGGTCAGCATTGCCGACGCTGACATGGCATCGGAGAGCAAAACGTCGTTGTTTTTCTTTAAAAAAAAAAAAGCCAAAGAGAAAAGGCAGAAGAGAAAAGGGCGTGGGGTTGGCTGGGTTCTTTCCCAAAATCAAGCAAGGAACCCTAAATTGAGAGGATCTTCCCTTGATTCATGGTGCCTGACATTGATTCTTGGTGGATGCCTCCGTTCAACACCTCCGTCGAAACCCTTTGGCCTCCGCTTGCCCAACGCCTCTGCTCGATGCCTCCGTCCAACCCCTCCAGCCAACGCTCGCCCAACGCCTCTGTTTGAAGCCTCCATCCAATCCTTCTGGCCGACGCTCACTTGACGTCTCCATCCGACGTGTGCGCCAGCCCGACGCCTCTGTCCGACGCTCGACTCACCCAACATCTTCGTCCGATGCTCGCTCGACGCCTACATTCGACGCTTGCTTAGATTCACTTGCTTGCTTGACGCTCATTGAACACCTTGATTGTCTTCTTGAAATTACGGTGCTTTATATTTATCTTGTCTTGATTTCACTTGAATTTTATTTTAAATTTTGTTGACATGGGTTTGTCGCAGTAATAGGTTTGTGGTTGTTGAATTGGATGGCTGGGCAAATTGCTAACATGAGTTTGTGGATGATCTCGCGTAGAATGTCTCTATCTCGCCTAGAATTTTTGGTATTGTTGCTGCTTTTGTCTCATTTGGGAAGAATATATTGCTATGAGTTGCTGCTTTTGGCTCATTGTGGAAGAATATATTACTTTTGAGTTGTTGCATTTGGTTCAGATTGACAAAGTTTGTTGGGTATATGGAGTTCCTAATATACTTCTCGTTCAGATTTTCCAAAGCTCGTTTGGATCACCTAAATCTCATTGCAATTGCAGCAATTTTGGCCTGCCTATGTTGTGGATTTTATATTATACTTGGAGGGATTTTGTATATATCATCCATGGGCACAGATGTCATATGATCTGTCATGTTTTGAATTCAATATGCATTAGCTCCTTCCAGTCCCAAATGTCATATGATCTGATCATGTTTTTAATTCTTGATATTGATGCAGTCATTCTTATAAGAAGATTGAGAGCACAATTATTCTTTTATTGTTGGTATTTGACTATGCTTTTTCTTGTGCTGATCATGTCCACGCTGATTGATGTTTTTAGTTGGTTGGATGGCTTGATAACATTGCTATCTCATCAGCCGGTGCCAAGTTTGCATTCAAGTCCAATGAAGAAATAGAACTTCAAGTAAGGTCCATCCCACTAGACGAAATGATACCAGAGACAAAACTGGTTCTTCTTGTCAAAATAGATGTTCAAGGCTGGGAGCATCATGTTCTGAAGGGGGTTGTGAAGTTGCCGTCGAGAGTGGTAGGCAAGACACCGTATTTGATTTATGAGGAGGATGAACGGTTGTTGCAGGCAAGTAATAGTGGTTCTAAAGAGATTCGAGAATTTCGTCACTTTGTTGGGTATCGTCATTGCACCCAACATGGTACAGACGCAAACTGCACCGAGAACAGCTGATAGTGGATTACTTTACCTTAGCCTTGTTGATGTAAGATCGTTGAGTCAAGCATGAAAAGGGACAATTCTTTAGCAAACTCCTTTGTGAGAGTTTTGCCTACCCTTAGACAGAACTTCCACTCAGTTCTAGATGGAGAATTAGATTTGGAATTGTAATGAGACACACTCTCCATTGAAGGAGCCAGTTATTGAGCAAGTGATGAAGCACAGATACATTATGGTTTTCTGCTGGAGTATAGTTAGGGTTGTATCTATCGCCATTAGATTTGCCACACTCAATTTGTTATTATGTTTATTTATTGCAATTCATGCTTTGTATTTGTAGCAAATGACCTTGTGATTTGCAAGTGAATGCATAATAAGTTGTTAACCAGAGTTTATAGAAGCATATTCAATACATTTTCACGTGTAGTCTTGTTTTTCTTGTTTTTCTTTTCTTTAAAGCTTTTGGAAATAAATTCGTATGTACTCTCCCGTACTCGAAATTATTCCATCAAACTTTGCACGCATTAATTTAAAATCTCATTGTTTTATTGGGAAAATAAAATTTGGCATCCAAACCCGACACCTCATTTTTTTTTTTTATTTCTTACCCAATAACCCTTTTTGAAATAAACTTGACCAACTTTGTTTTTTTTTTTTTAAAGCTTTCGGAAATAAATTCATATGTGCTCCCGTACTCAAAATTATTCCATCAAATTTTGTACGCACCTAGTTTAAAACTTCATTATCTTATTGAGAAAATAAATTTTTGCGTTTAAACCCGACACATCATTTTTTTTTTTTAATTTCTTGCCAAACAACCCTTTTTGAAATAAACTTGGCCAACTTTTTTTTTTTTTTAAAGCTTTCGGAAATAAATTCGTACGTGCTCCCGTACTCAAAATTATTCCATCAAACTTTTCACGCAACTAGTTTAAAACCTCATTATTTATTGAGAAAATAAATTTTTGCGTCCAAACCTACACCTCATTTTTTTTTTTTTTGCCCAACAACCCTTTTTGAAATAAACTAAGCTAACATTTTTTTCTTTTTATTAAGAAAATAAATTTTTGCGTCCAAACCTGACAACTTATTTTTTTTTTTATTTCTTGCCCAACAACCCTTTTTGAAATAAACTATGCCAACATTTTTTTTTTCTTTAAAGCTTTCGAAAATAAATTCTTGTGCTCCACTCAAAATTATTCAATCAAAATTTGCACATACCTAGTTTAAAAAATCATTGTTTTATTGGGAAAATAAAATTTGGCATCCAAACCCGACACCTCATTTTTCTTTTAGTTTCTTGCCCAATAACCATTTTTGAAATAAACTTGGCCAATTTTTTTTTTTTAAAGCTTTCGGAAATAAATTTGTATATGCTCCCATACTCAAAATTATTCCATCAAACTTTGCACACACCTAGTTCAAAACCACATTATCTTATTGAGAAAATAAATTTTTGCGTCCAAACCCGACACCTCATCTTTTTTTTTTTTTTTTCTTACCCCAACAACTCTTTTTGAAATAAACTTGTCCAACTTTTTTTTTTTTGCTTTAAAGCTTTCGGAAATAAATTCATACATGCTCCCGTACTCAAAATTATTCCATCAAACTTTGCACGCACCTAGTTTAAAACCTCATTGTTTTATTGGGAAAATAAAATATGGCATCCAAACCCGACACTTCATTTTTTTTTTAATTTCTTGCCCAACAACGCTTTTTGTAATAAACTTGGCCAACTTTTTTTTTTCTTTAAAGTTTTTGGAAATAAATTCGTACGTGCTCCTATACTCAAAATTATTCCATCAAACTTTGCACGCACCTAGTTTAAAACCTCATTGTTTTATTGGGAAAATAAAATATGGCATCCAAACCCGACACTTCATTTTTTTTTTTAATTTCTTGCCCAACAACGCTTTTTGTAATAAACTTGGCCAACTTTTTTTTCTTTAAAGTTTTTGGAAATAAATTCGTACGTGCTCCTATACTCAAAATTATTCCATCAAACTTTGCACGCACCTAGTTTAAAACCTCATTGTTTTATTGGGAAAATAAAATATGGCATCCAAACCCGACACTTCATTTTTTTTTTAATTTCTTGCCCAACAACGCTTTTTGTAATAAACTTGGCGAACTTTTTTTTTCTTTAAAGCTTTTGGAAATAAATTCGTACGTGCTCCTATACTCAAAATTATTCCATCAAACTTTGCACGCACCTAGTTTAAAACTTCATTGTTTTATTGGGAAAATAAAATTTGGCATCCAAACCCGACACCTTTTTTTTTTTTTTTAATTTCTTGTCCAACAACCCTTTTTGAAATAAACTTGGCGAACTTTTTTTTCTTTAAAGCTTTTGGAAATAAATTTATATGTGCTCCCGTACTCAAAATTATTCCATCAAACTTTGCTAGCATCTAGTTTAAAACCTCATTGTTTTATTGGGAAAATAAAATTTGGCATTCAAACCCGACACCTCTTTTTTTTTTTTAATTTCTTGCCCAACAACGCTTTTTGAAATAAACTTGGCCAACTTTTTTTCTTCTTTAAAGCTTTCGGAATAAATTTGTACGTGCTCCCGTACTCAAAATTATTTCATCAAATTTTGTACGCATCTAGTTTAAAACCTCATTATTTTATTGGGAAAATAAAATTTGGCATCCAAACCCGACACCTTATTTTTTTTTATTTCTTGCCCAACAACCCTTTTTGAAATAAACTTGGCCAACTTTTTTTTTTTTTTAAAGCTTTCGGAAATAAATTTGTACGTGCTCCCGTACTCAAAATTATTCCATCAAATTTTGCATGCATCTAGTTTAAAACCTCATTGTTTTATTGAGCAAATAAAATTTGGCATCCAAACCCGACACTTCATTTTTTTTTTTATTTCTTGCCCAACAACCCTTTTAGAAATAAACTTGGCCAACTGTTTTTTTTTTCTTTAAAGCTCTCGGAAATAAATTCGTATGTGCTCCCGTACTCAAAATTATTCCATCAAACTTTGCACGCACCTGGTTTAAAATCCAATTTTCTTATTTGGAAAATAAAATTTGGCATCCAAATCTGACACTTCATTTTTTTTTTTTAATTTCTTGCCCAACAACCCTTTTTTAAATAAACTTGGCCAACCGTTTTTTTTTATTTAAAGCTTTCGGAAATAAATTTATACGTGCTCCTACTCAAAATTATTTCATCAAACTTTGCACGCACTTAGTTTAAAACGTCATTGTCTTATTAGGAAAATAAACTTTGGCATCAAAACTCGACACCTTTTTTTTTTTTTTAATTTCTTGCTCAACAACTCTTTTTGAAATAAACTTGGCCATCTTTTTTTTTTTTTTTTTTGTCTTTAAAGCTTTCGGAAATAAATTTGTACGTTCTCCCGTACTTAAAATTATTCCATCAAACTTTGCACACACCTAGTTTAAAACCTCACTGTTTTATTGAGCAAATAAAATTTGGCATCCAAACCCGACACTTCAATTTTTTTTTCTATTTCTTGCCCAACAACCATTTTAGAAATATGGTTAATACCCTAAAAAACTCCAAACTGGTACACTTGTGATAAATTTACCCCAAACTATTTTTTTGACCACAAAAAACTCCAAACTGGTATACCTTTTACAAATTTACCCAAAATTGGTACACTTGTGACAATTTTACCCTCTGTTAGTTTTCGTTAAATTTTACTATTAAATTATTAAGTTAAATGACACGTAACAGTTATTTTGTATACCAATTTTGGATTTTACATTTCGTTTGTCACAATTAACAATTTTTATGATTTTTTATGGTATTAATCCAATTTAGCGGATGGTATATTTGTCATAAATTTACCAGTTTGAGGTTTTCTACGGTTAATAAAATAGTTTGGGGTAAATTTGTCATAAATGTACAAGCTTAGGGTTTTTTATGGTTAGTTTGGGTAAATTTGTTACATGTGTACCGGTTTGAGGTTTTTTATGGTAAAAAAAAATAGTTTGGGGGTAAATTTGTCACAGATGTACCAGTTTTGGGTTTTTCAAGGTATTAACCCTTAGAAATAAACTTGGTCAACTGTTTTTTTTTTTTTTGTCTTTAAAGCTCTCGGAAATAAATTCGTATGTGCTCCCGTACTCAAAATTATTCCATCAAACTTTGCACGCACCTAGTTTAAAATCTCATTATCTTATTGGGAAAATAAAATTTGGCATCCAAACCCGATACTTTTTTTTTTTTTTAAATTTCTTGCCCAACAACCCTTTTTGAAATAAACTTGGCCAACTTTTTTTATTTATTTAAAGCTTTCGGAAATAAATTTATACGTGCTCCCATACTCAAAATTATTCCATCAAACTTTGCACGCACCTAGTTTAAAATCTCATTATCTTATTGGGAAAATAAAATTTGGCATCCAAACCCGATACTTTTTTTTTTTTTTAATTTCTTGCCCAACAACCCTTTTTGAAATAAACTTTGCCAACTTTTTTTATTTATTTAAAGCTTTCGGAAATAAATTTATACGTGCTCCCATACTCAAAATTATTTCATCAAACTTTGCACGCACCTAGTTTAAAACGTCATTGTCTTATTAGGAAAATAAAATTTGGCATCCAAACTCGACACCTCATTTTTTTTTTATTTCTTGCCCAACAACCCTTTTTGAAATAAACTTGGCCATCTTTTTTTTTTTTTTTTAAAGCTTTCGGAAATAAATTCGTATGTGCTCCCGTACTCAAAATTATTCCATCAAACTTTGCATGCATCTAGTTTAAAACCTTATTGTTTTATTGAGAAAATAAAATTTGGCATCTAAACCTGACGCTTCATTTTTTTTTTTCTATTTCTTGCCCAACAACCATTTTTTAAATAAACTTGGCCAACTGTTTTTTTTTCTTTAAAACTTTCTGAAATAAATTCATATGTGCTCAGGTATAAGTTTTTTGTTTTCTCGGGAGAATGGTTTCTTTTTTTCTTTTAAATTGAAATAGACTTTTATGTGGAGCGCTCACAATTGCACCACATCCTGGAAAAGTACTCATCCATTAAGTATAAAAGAGCAAATGATAGCATGCACAATCTCATTACTTCACGAACAAACACTAGCTATACATTATTTAAGTAAAAAATAGATGAATAAACTCATTTTACTATAATAAGATGGTTCAAAAGCAAATCATCTCACTAATCCCAACCGTTATACAAATGGCCATATAAGACAAATAAAAAAGATACATCTACAACCCTACTTAATTGATGCTATCATCAATGAAAAGAACAAATTGATCAGAACCACTTCACTGAACCCATTATCACAAAAGATATTCCCAAATGTTGTCACTTTTGTCTCTTCGAATAACTTTTAACGCTTGTCCTCTTGACATTAGTAGGAGGATCCATACTAGTAGAGCTACCAGCACTGCCACTTGCATTTTTATTTGTATGACTCTGAACCTACAAATAATATATTCTTTTAAAGTATTATTAACAAAATAAACATGACATAATAGAAATGGAAGTACTAACCGGATTTTTTTGTCTTGAAAATTGTGTTTGGGAAGATGTAAACCTAATCTTTTTAATTGGACAAGTTGAACTATTGTGTCCCGTCTTCAAGCAAGTTCGACATGTCATCTTCATTCTTATCCTCGACATCCTAGTTCCACTTGCCACCTCACTTTCTTCTCTTGATCTTTTCTGTTTACGTCTACCGCGCTTCACCCGGGATGGAAGTGATTCAGGCGACTCCCTATGAGTCTTTTTCCAAAATCTCTCTTCTCGAATTGGCATCATCATGTTTTCATACGCAATTAAGAACTTGGCCTTCTTATAACATTCATCAATATAATTATATGCATCCTCTTGCCTATGATTTATAGCAAAAATTGCATGAGGACAAGGGATGCCAGTAAGTTGTCATTTTCTACAAGAGCAATCTCTTGAATACATCAACTACATATTTGTCACCCTTATCCATTACCTCATATCTAGCATCACCATTCCATATCACTTGACAGTATGTTGCACCAATTCTATTTTCTTCTAGTTTTTTTTTTTATGATTCTTGGACCACAATTTCTTTTCCATTTAGCACATGCATCCATTTATCTATGCATCCTTGTCATTATCATTATCCGCATTTTCTCTAACATACTATATATGGACTTACACCTAGCATGTATAATTTTTCCATTGAATGCTTCGCATAAGTTATTGTCAACAATGTTACATTTCACATCAGTATTAAAGAAAGCCTTACACCAGTGTTTTGGCTCTGTTTGCACCAGATCATGATATGCACAATTTCTTCAATGCCTGAGAGTGTTCATCATATTCCGTTCTAGTATTGCTCTTAGCACACTGCCAAAATAGTCTTTGCATTTGTATTCCCTTATGTTTCTTGCCCTAATTAGCATAGATGTGTCTAGCACACATCCTATGCTCAGCTGCAGGTAGTAAATCAGCCATAGCTCCTATAAGGCCTTGCAAAAAATGATTGCAATGTAAAATGTATCTTATAAATGTGGCTATTTAAGAAGTATAACAAATAAAAATTAATTAAAGAACTCACCTTTTGTTTGTCGCTAATTATGACCCAACCTCGTCCATATGTATCAAAAATATTAAGATCATACATCAAATTTCTTAAGAACCACGTCCAGGTGTCGCTACTCTCAACTCTGACAATCGCCCAAGCAATTGGGAACATTTGATCATTTGCATCCCTTCCAATAGCACATAAGATCTGACCTTGACAAATTCCTTTCAAGAAATAACCATCTAACCCCACAATTTGCATACATCCACTAAGGAACCCTTTCTTACAAGCAGCAAAGCAAATATACATTCTTTCAAACAATACCTTGGAGTGCATATCTGGCTTTTCAACCTTCAATGTAATAGTACTCCCAGGATTTTTCTCCCTAAGCTCCTCTGCATAATCCCACAGTTTTGCATATTCCTTCTTATAGTTTCCCATCAACACTTTATAAGCAAACAACTTAGCCTTCGTACATTGAGCTATGCTTATATCTAAACCCAATTGTTCCTTGATTAATTCCTTGAAAGCAATAGCTTTAATAGTTGGCATTGCTTTTATTGTAGGAAGATAATGACTTGCCAACCAAGAACTTGTCACCCTCCTATTTTTGAAGCAAATGCTACAAGTATGCTCTGAATGTAAGGTCTTGACATGAAATGATCCGGAACGAGCATCAACAGAGCCAGAAATTTTCCAAGGACAACTCTCATTAACACATTTTGCTCTAACAAACTTATTATCATTCTTTGTAAATTTTATCTCTCTACGTTCAGTCATTGAGTACTTTTTCAAAGCATCTTTGAATTGGCTACTACTATCAAATGTTATAGCCACAGTAAACACATGCACAACACAATTAGGATTATATCTTGGAAACCTACTTCTCTTTCTAGTAAAATCATCTTCTCCCTCTACATCAGACCCCAAACTGTCATAGGCATCTGTATCATAATACTCCGTCTTGTAACCAACTTCAGCATCAACTCCACTATTCACATCTAATGGTTGAGATGATACTAATACTGCGGATGGTTCCCTTATAATCAGATCATTTGTAACCCTCCCACGAAACTCAATTACATTCTGCCTTACTTCTAGAAGCTCTTCATTATCAATATCATCATCATTAGTCCAAAATCTTACATCGCCAAGAAAATTTGTCTCATCATCATTGTCGTCATCTTGAATATCCCCCTCTATGTCAATAAAATTACCTTAATCAACTAAGTCATTAGGATCTAAGTCATCCTTGTGCTCAATAATTGTCTCATTTGCTAAACCAATATCATTGCAAGCACCCACACTAATCCCTGACCAACACTCTCACTTGGGCAAGCATCCTCACCCTCACCACCCCCGTGACCAAAACCCTCACTTGTACTAGCACTCTCACCCTCACCCACACCCACACCCACACCAACCCCTTGACCATCACCCTCAACTGCCTCATCGATTGCAAAATTTTCTCCATATATCTCAATTAACTCACGATGCAAATAACTGAAAAGTAAATCAATGACATTGCTCTCATTCCATATATATCTCAACCCATCTTCTAGAGACTTTCTAGGAAACTTAAAATAAAGTTTTTCAAATTTACAATTTACCCCATTCTCAATATCTCTAATGAAGCTTTCATAACTCCTTGAACCGATATCAATTTTTACCAAATCAATCTTACCCCCAACATATTCAAGCATTGGGCGACGGTAAAAATTTCCACCATGGAAAAGGCAAGCCCATGCCGACTTGTCGCTCATCTCAGCCCTATACAAAAGAGCGCAATATATGTTGCAAGAAGCCACATAATGGAGATTTTAACATGAATGGCCAAAAGTGCTAAATAAATATAAAGAGTTCGACTTGAGCATAAGTGTGAAATCCTTCCCATCTCATAATTACAAGTGAAATTTCTCTCTAATTTACAGGAATTAACTAGTTCAATTAATATCTAGTACCTATGCTACGAGAATTCACGGTGAATAGTGGCATAAAATTAGTTTGCTTTCAAGTTAGATATTTAGTTTGTCTAGCTACTTGAAGCCGATGCCAAAAATCTTAGGGTTGATAAAAGAAAATTTTCTCCCAAAGTAGACACGATCTTGTTTTTTTGCAACTGATGAAGGAGAAAAAAAGACCATGATGCTAGGTTCTTTGTATATAGATATAGCAGGTCAATGTATTACAAGCAGTAGCATGGCTCACAAGGCTTTAATTTTAGAATGTTACTTCATATTATCTCAATTTTTTCCTACCATCACTTCCATGGATATTGTCTTTTGGCTTTTCAGGATTTTTGACAATAGTTTCATTGTTTAGGCGGTTGAAGAGTGTACTTCTATGCTTAAACTTTGAAGTTAATTTGCTTAGAATCACTGATCTACTTTCAGTTTAAAACCAAACGGTTGGTTTGTTCAATGCACACGAGGAAATAAGATAATTTGGGAACACGACAAAGACAATCATAGAGAAAAAATAATTTGGGAACACGACAAAGACAAACATGGAGACAAAACATAGTTTAGGACCACGACAATATACCTTTTGACAGATTTTGATTGACTTCACGACCACCCACCACATAGCTCACCATTTGCCGACAACACAATCAAATTGGGACCACCTCACTTGCTTGTGTTTGTTGTGGATGAACGAATCGGGTCAAGTTGTGGGCGAATTGAGTCTTTGGGTCTTCGGGTCTCTCGTCTTCTCAATTGTAGCAACGAACAAATTGGGTCAAGTTGTGGCCGAATCAGGTCTTTGGGTCTTTAGGTCTTCTCGATTCGGGCAAGAAGCGACGAACAATGGCGTTGGCCAAAAAGGGGCTTGATTCACGAAGGAAATTGAGGAAATCGCAATATGAGATCAAATCAACTCAAAATCTACAAGAATTTTGGAGGAGATCTCACTAGGGTTTTTTAGATGATTTTGGAAAGAAGCAAGGAGCAGCCGCACGACTTTTCTCTTCTGCCTTTTCTCTTTGGCTTTTTTTTTTAAAGAGAAACGACGACGTTTTGCTCTCCAGTGCCATGTCAGCGTCGGCAATGCCAACCGGCGTTGATTAGAATGCCACATCAGATTTTTCCGACTATGCATGGCCGGATGGACTAAACTGGAACAAAAACAAAAGGTTTAGGACTAAATTGGCCAAAAAAAAAAAGTTTAGGATTGAATTGGCACAATTGCAATAGGTTTAGGACTTTTTTGATAATTTTCCCCTTCTTGCACCATGCAGGGGGCTTGTTCGCGTCCCAGGTCGCGCAGTAAGCACTGGCCGCATTCAGGTCCCACCCGATCTGCTGGGGGTTGTAGTAATTGTATGTTGCCCAGAAATTGGAAGCGCTCTGAGCAATAGCAGTGGCCACAACAGAAATCAGACTACCATGAACAAGCTAAAAAGCCTCCCCATACCATGTGATGCTTCTGATGTTTCTGATGCGTTCTTGTGTGAGATTGTGCTTCAAGAAAGAGGGAGCTCTTTCAAAATCACCTAGTCGCCCGTCGGATGAACTTCTGAGCAAGCCGTATGGACGTGTGTGCCTGTCTTTATCTTGACTGGAAGCAGTTTTTCTCAGTGGACATGCTCTCATGGAGTCCACCATAACCAAGATTGGTGCGAGAAGCAGACATATTCAACATGCGAAGACTGATTCAGTTGGATTAACTCGGTCATACTTTTCAAGGAACGTCTCTCCACACAAAGTTACCCCACATTAATCTTATGTATGACTGATTTTGTTTAAAATTATCTAGAAATATAAGTGACCGTTTGACAAAGCGGGGCTCAAGATTCAGGTCTGATGTATTGTCCGCTGAGTCTACCCATAACATAAAAATGTGTATATAAGCGTTCGGGCTGGCCCGATTTAGGGTCGGGCAAGCTGAGTTTTCTCATGTAAGAACATTGCCCAAACTCACCCATTTGCTTTTTGGGTCTAAGAGACCTGAAAGGGCCGCCCCACTTTTGACCATCTCTATCTTTAGAAAAGGGTAAGAACAAGCTGAAAGAGGATAACGTTCACGACCCTCATCAACTTGGACTAATCTTTAGTTCGAAAATTGGTTGCAACAAGGGCTAGCACTAAAGGTAGCACTTACTCATCCATATGATGAAAAGGTTGAATTCTATCTAGTTTGGTCCACATGCAATATCGATTTCTTTATAATGACATAAATAACCATTTGATAATGACATAAAACCTTCTCTTTTTTTACGGATGTGGCGAGCGACCCTCAGATAATTGTTAAGCAATTATATAAGGCTAATTTGCGGCTTTTGACACATTACTTTTTTCATGTCAATTGAAAATCGAAACATTTTCTATCACACGTGAGCTATGGGGGTAAAAAGGTCCCTTTTAGCTATTTTTAAAGGGAAGAAATGATATATGTGATCCCTAAACTTTTCTTTGATGTTAATGTGATTGGTTGAACACCATTTTTTTTTTAAATTTAATCTAGTCCCTGGACCTGCAAAAATCCCCTCAATATAGTTCTTCTATTGATTATATCACCACAACAATTGCAACTCTTTTATGTGGACTGTCATGTTTAACGTGTATTCAGTTAAAATAAAGATGTAAACTACCGCGTCGTTTTTTCAAGCCAGCAAATCTTTTTCCCCCTTTATTTTTGGGCCAAAATAATGAGAGATTGAGGGATATATCGGGGAAGGCATGTGAGCCATGTGGAAATTAAGGGCATGACAATAATTCTGTTCCAGAAATAGTTTCTGGAACAGAAATAGATTTTTCTATTTCTATTTCTAGAAGAGTTTCTAAGCAAAAATAACCGTTTGATAACGACACAAAATTTTTACTCTAAAAATAGAAATTCGTTTGATAACGACACAAAATTTCTTCATTTCGAACAATAGCGGATCGATGGATGGTGGTGACGGTCGGTGGTGGTGACGGTCGGCGGTGGCGGCGATGGCGGGCGGCGATGAGGCCAGGCGCGGCGAGCAACCGATGGATAGTGGTCAGCGGCAACGGATGAAGGACCGGTTGACAAACGATGGGAAAATTTTTTATTTCTCATTTCTATTCCAGAAATAGAGAAGTAGAAAATTTTAGCTTTTGATTTCTATTCCAAACCTATTTCTGAAATAGAAATCTATTCTAGAAATAGAAAAATGGAATAAGTTTATCAAACGGATTTCTATTCCAGAAATAGGTCTAGAATAGAAAATTTGTTTTTGGAATAGAAATTTTGGTTTGTCATGCACCCCCTAACATGGTAAATCTAATTTCTAGTTAATAGAAATAATGGCCTCATCAACTCACGATGTTGAAATTTAATGGAAAGGACTATATTGATTGAGTTTTTGAAAGTTCAAAGACTAGATTGAAAAATAGAAAAAAGTTTAAAGGCCACGCTGAGCATTGAAAATAAATTATGGAATTACCTAATGCCATTATCCCTTATTGCAAACACGAAAGTGTTTTGAAGAGTAGGGGACGGATATCAACAAGAAGAATGGGCACTAGAGATTTTACAAAAGCTAGATGCCAAAGTGGTGTTCGGCTTTCGGAGGAACCTATACCAATTCTATTTAAGCTCATTTTGTCGTAAATTTCATACAAAATTCCTTACACATACAGATAATTAAAAAAAAAATTCAACGGATGGCCAATAGTTATTTACTTGCGATCTAGGGATGATCAATATCCCTAATAATGATTTTCTGAAGAACTGTAGAAAATCCCATGATGCTAACCGATTTTGTGGCATCTTGTAGCTATATCATCTGATAATAAAGCTGGCCCTTCACAATTATTGACTATTTGGGGAAAAAGTTTTGCGTTCCTAAGACATTCCCATGGCATCATATCATAAGTAACATCTCCATTTTTCACACGATATGAAAGATGGAAGTATTTGGGAATCACAACCTCATATTTGGAGTTTAAACTTTAAGAGAATTAATAGATCTAATGGACCTAACTTCACCTTTGAAAATTTAAGTTATCGAGTTATATACGAAGAAAAAGGAGTTAGCAGCCAAGCAAATTACTAACAGATATCATGACCTAAAAATCTCCTCAAATTCTCAACCCGATAATCCATTGGACCTTACAAATGCTTACGAAATTTAAATAGTTTCACCCTATTGGCACTATAATTTAAAGGAAACTTCTTAAGATAATATTTCACGATTCTAATTATGACTTTGATAGGTCTTGATAAGACGAGATTGCATGGGATCGGATTTCATATAAGCAAATGATCCACGCATAATATAATAATAAAAGCATGGAATCGAAGGAATACAACAACAACTTATTAATTAAACTAGGGTAACGACACCCTGCGAATACACTAAATTTTGAAGAAAGCAAGAATACAATGATAATTTTCTCTTAAGATCATGATACAAAAATATTGAGAATACTTACAAAGAAAAAATTCAAATTTTCTTTTCTCTTTACTACACTCATTCGCGTTTTTTCCTCCTTTTGGCAGTCACGGCCTCTCCTTTTTCTTTTCTCTCTACTTTCTTCTCAGCCAATTCACTGCTGCTGCCGCTCTCTAAAGTTGATATGTGAGGTGTAACTCTTAATATAAAAGCAAAAGTAAAAGAAGAGATTTAAAAAACCCTCAATAAAAAAGTGCGGCTTCCCCCCCAGACCAACAAATGAAATGATCATCAGTTTAAAGGGCACCAGATCTGCAAAGACGAAACAGAGCTGGCCCCATCACCAATCGATATCGTCTTTTCCAGTGATGCCGTGGAAAGGGCCTCGTGCATATCGTGGAAAATGGACCGAATATCCCTAATATATTCCCATGGCATCACATCGTAACCAGCATCCACATTTTCTACATAATAAGAAAGATGGAATTATCGGGGATCCGAAGGCTCAATTTGGAGTTCAAAGTTTGAAGAGAAGTAGTAAATCGAATGGAACTAATTTTACTAGAAAAAATGCAAGTCATCGAGTAATGTACGGAGCAAAAAGAGTTACCGGGCCCGAGCAAACTATCAAGGATTACCGTAACCTAAAAATCTCGTCTCAAAACCCTAATTTTTAATAATACTTTGGATCTCGCAAAAGCTCGCATAAATTTAAGTAATAAATTATGTCCGCACGAGAATGTGAATAACGTATTTAAAGATAACATCCCTAATGTCATAGGAAGGAAAAGAAAAATCATACGTGAGCATTACTATAATGGACAAAGCTAGCAAGCTCTCCGAAAAATCGCTTTCATATGAATAATGCTACTTTCCCGAACCATGTCGACTCCACCATCTAGTAGAATCGTACGACGGCTCTATTTATTTACCGCGCGAACTTTATCTTTTCTCACCATCAATAATGCAACTTCATCTTTCCAGACGGCCAATGATGCACTTGCACGTACCATACTTTTTTGTTTTGATTGGTAACTTTGGGAACAATAATGCACTTCAGTACAATTATTAATACTTTTGGTCATCTCAATTCGATCTTCACAAAACCATTATACACAGCTTCCATGGGAAAAGAGTTACCTAGAAGACGCGAAGAAAAGCGCCCATCTTTTTATTATAAGATCAGTCGACGATCGTAAGTAAGTACACGCAAGGCATAGCAACTAGAACTCTCCATCGATCACACACTGATTCGGATTACGAAAATCCCCTAAATCAGCAGGTCACGAACACGTAGTTAACCGTGATATAGCCCGCATGATATCCTTCCTTCGTCGTGTCTAGCATTCGGAACACCTTGGCGTCCAATTTCAGCCCTCCGTCGCTACAAGTGTCGACGATCCGCACCGTCGCTTTAGACCCAGTTTTCGCATTCGTCACCTGCGTATATGATGGAACACAATGAATAATCGCATTCCAGGAAAGGATTTAACTAGAGAAGAAGAACTTCTATTTGGCATGAGGGTCTGAAATCGGACTAAACGAAAAGATTAGTTGGGGCGTTTCTCACGTTCAAGCATTTGCCGCAAGCATCTTGCCCGGTCGGCCCGGCTGGGCCGCAGAACGCCGTCCACCCCCACTTCTGGAGCCACGCCATCGACTGGTTCGCGTACCATGGGGCGCAGTACGCGTGCACGGCGTTCAAGTCCCAGTTGTTCTCCACGGGGTTGTAGTAGTGGTACCTCGCCTTGACGCTGGAAGCGCTCTGAGCAATCGAGACTCCGACAACGCAAGCCAAAGCCACCAAGAAGAGCCGCAACTTGTGATCATCCTCCATCTCCTTCTCTCTTTCTGCCCCTTTGATACGTCTGTGAGATTTCGCGAGCAGGAGGAATGGAGATTTATATAAGAGGGGACAAGAAGTGGAAGATTACCAGGTTGCCCTCGTGATCAGGAACATTTTAGGGCCGCCAGACGTGGGGGTAACTTCGATTTTGATGGCGACAACCTAGGTGGTTCCTTGGGTTCGTGCAACTTTACCAAAAGCAAATAGCTTTGGACTCCTTCTTTACTTCACACGACGCGACGTTCAGACACGCGCGTGAAGGAAGGGATTGACTTGGGTTCGTTAGGTGTGCTTGAATCGTGGGCACGATTCATTGGATCGGATGGCTGCTCGGTTTAATCTTCGTGCACGAATGTCTTGAGCATAGTGTGGATGATTCGGGGGAGTTCTTGAATTCTCCACACGTTACGCAAGCAGTGATATGACAAGGTGAAGAAGTCGAAAAAAGGATGGGGAGCATCCCATTTTCGTCGGTCTTTGATTCTTCTGGGAAAAGGAATTGGTACGAGGTGGGAAATATATTAATACATCAAGGAGATTTCTCGTCGAAAACTTAGGTCATGTGATCATACTTGAAAGTTGATTAATCTAAAAAGGGGGGGGGAGTAAAGGAGTAAAATTAAGTGCATCCCAATTACGTAGTGCCATAGAAAAGGAGAAAGACTGGGATCGGAGGTCCTCTGTTCACAATGATTGGATAGCGACTAATACGTGGAGCATAACGAAGGGTTATCTTAAAAGCCAAATTTGGTATATTTGGGAGAAAATTTAGAGCAACATACACGCGTATCATCATAACTCGACTAGGATCTTCTAGCTAATATTAAAGAGTTTTGAGCCCAGCTACTAAGTGTAGGTCTAACGGAGAATTCAAGATCGAGGAATCACTTCTTTGAATATAATCCAGGCGTGTCGGATCGAGCCCATTTCAATTGTCGATCATGCAGGGTCAATGTAGATTTTTTTTTTCCTTTTGTCCAAAAATTGATAATAACTGGCTAGCTTCAATCGCAACTCATGGAACACCATAAGTAGCCAGCCAGTCAAACTTCGCAAAATATGATTATTGCAGGAAAAAGGAAAGAGTGATTTGCACTAATTAAATCACTTCTAACAGCCAAGGTATAGTAGGAGCTTTTGGACTAATTATGAATTTAATTCTCAACCTTGTAATATAACCTTTTTTTGGGAAAATTGTCCAAAAAGTCTTAAACCTATTGCACTTTTACTAATTCAGTCCTAAACATTTTAGCTTTACCAATTAAGTTCTAAACCTTTTCACTTCTTGCCAATTCAGTCCATTCGGTCAATTTTGGCAGGAAAATACTGACGTGGACGCTTGGCGGTGCCACGTAAGACTATTGGCACGTTGACAATTTTTAATAATATTTTAATATTTTAAAAAAATTGAATTTTTATTATTTTTTTGTTTTTTCCCTTCTTTTTTTTTTTGCCTTGGCCTTTTCCGGTGGCCGGCCACTGGCCACAGCCGGCCGGCTGGCCTCGCCCACCACGGGCGAGGCCCGGTCGGGCAAGGAGGAGCACCAGCTAGGGGAGTCCTCGCCCAGGCGTGGCCTGGCAAGGGTTGCCTGGGCAAGGCCAACCCTCCCCTAGGCCAGGGCGGCCTTGCTGGGCGTCGGCTGGGCGAGGCCACCCTGGCCTCAGCGAGGGCCGGCCTCGCCAGATTTGGTGAGGGGAGCCCTCACCGGGGCTCACCCTCACCCAGGCAAGCGTTGACCTTGCCCCTGGTTGGGCGAGCGACAACTAGCTACCGGTCATAGGCCGATGCCTGCCCAACCAAGGGCGAGGGTCGGCCTCGCTAGATCTGGTGCTGCTAAGAAAATATTCAGTGGTATGTGTGCGCCACGTTATCCGTTGATGTGGTGCTGCCAAATTTGGCTTTTAAGATAACCCTTCATTATGCTCCAAGTATTAGTCCCTATCCAATCGTTGTGAACAGAGGACCTCCGATCCCGGTCTTTCTCCTTTTCTATGGCACTACGTAATTGGGATGCACTTAATTTTAGTCCCAATTTTTTTTTTTTTTGAAAAATAATCAACTTTAAAGTATGATCACATCACCTAAGTTTTCGACGAGAATGCTGCTTGATGTATTAATACATTTCCCACCTCGTACCAATTCCTTTTCCAAGAAGAATCAAAGACCGACGAAAATGGGATGCTTCCTCTCCTTTTTTTGACTTCTTCACCATGTCACATCACTGCTTGCGTAAGGTGTGGATAATTCAAGAACCCCGAATATTTTCTCACATTGGGACATTTCACATTAGAGAGGTTCGAGCCCAGCTACTAAGTGTAGGTCTAACGGAGAATTCAAGATCGAGGATTCACTTCTTTGAATATAATCCAGGCGTTCGGATCGAGCCCATTTCAATTGTCGATCATACAGGGTCAATGTAGATTTTTTTTTGTTTTTCCTTTTGTCCCAAAATTGATAATAACTGGCTAGCTTCAATCGCAACTCGCGGAACACCATAAGTAGCGAGCCAGTCAAACTTCGCACAATATGATTATTGCAGGAAAAAGGAAAGAGTGTTTTGCACTAATTGAATCACTTCTGACGGCCAAGGTACAGTAGTAGCTTTTGGACTAATTACGAATTTAATTCTCAACCTTGCAATATAACTTTTTTTCCCAATAAGTTAGATGAGAAGAGTTAATAGATACAAGAATAAAAGATCATATATAGTGTTCGATTAGAAGCTTCAAATTGTCTCAATTACCGGTGAATGTGACTTTAAGAGTGAAAGCTTTATTTAATTAAAGGGCTTAAGGCCCTGTCCGCCCAAGCTGGGCCCAGAAAGCCCGGCCCATGGGAATAGGGGCCCGTGGAGAGAATGGGGTATAAAAGGGAGAGAGAGAGAGAGAAGACGCCTGTTGAAATTATAATTCACGTACGTCTTTTCTCTCCCGCGTGTTTTCTCTCTCAAAAAGAACAATAGGCATACGGCTTTCAATTCTTCCCTTCAAGGCTTCATCAGATCGAATTCGACCGGATTTTCTTCCTCCATTGGCGTCGGTGTCTAATCTGTGGATTAAAAGGTACGCTCGACTCTATGGTGTGCTTTAGGATCGGTGATACGTGTCGTTTTCTTGGGCTTCGTCTTCCGCTTGATTTAGGGGTTCGATTCGGTGTCGAATCCAGTTTTCGGGGATCCGTTATTCCCAACATTGGTATCAGAGCCCTAGTTCACGTTTTCCCGATCAATTTGATGTGTTTTGGTTGATTTTTCGCAAAAGGAACTTCGGCCGTACGGATCGGGGCGAGCAATCCCGACACCCGAGACTTCTTCGGCCATTTTGATGAGTTTTCGAATGTCAAAAACAAATTCTAAAAGCACTGGGAGAAAGGCGACGTCGAGACGAGTCTGGAGATGTCTCGAGCGCGGCCGGGCGACGCCGCACGCGCCCACACGCGCTGCCGGAAGGCGCTGCGCGTGGGCGCGACGCGCCCGGAAGCGCTCGATCGCCAGGCGCGTGCGGAACACGCGCCGGTCGGCGAATCGGCGCGTGCTCGCCGCCGGCCGGCGAACCGGCACGCGCCGGTCCGCGGACCGACGCGTGCTGACGTTAGCATGACGTCACCCAACGGTCAGTAACCGCTGGGGTGACGTCATCGATGACGTCGGTTGACCGGGCGGCGACCCGACCCGACCCGACCCGACCCGCTGACGATGGCACGCGCGTGGCACGTGCCCGCTGACGTCTGCGTGACGTCATCCCGCTCATGCGCGCGGCACGTGTGGCCGGCCCGCCCGAACGGTCCGACCGGTCCGACCGGTCCATCCGGTCCGTCCGGTCCGACGACCGACGAGCGTTGACCCGCGACGACCGTTGACCGTTGACTTGACCGTTGACCGACCGTTGACCGTTGACCGTTGACTTTGACCGTTGACCCCCAAAAAAAAAAAAAAGAAAAGAATGTGTTTCTTTTTCAATTAAGTCTATGTGGATTATATGGAATCCCTTATTTGTTCTGCATTTGTTGCAGGAACAATGCCTCCCCTGAGGTTGCGCACACCTATTCGCGCAGTGGACCAGATGAACAAAAGGAAAGTTTGTTTAAGTTGATAGCCGAAATGCCGACCGATCATCGATGGGAGAGTGGTGACTTAATTGATCACGTCCTTGAAGTCAACGGGAAAATTCAACAGGTCATATGGAATGGTCGTCCTATGTCACATCGAGAGATGGTGCGATTTTTCATAAGCACTCTTCCACATGAATGGCAAGATGTGTTGAATCGCATATGGGATGTCAACGGAGCTGCTTCCTATAAGAAAATTGTGATAGATTTTGTAAATGAATATTACTGTATTGTTACAAGGGAAAAGATCAAGAAATTGAACAAAAGAGGATCTTTCCCAGTTCGTGTGCTGACTATGTGTTAGTTGTATTGGCTGATGTATGTTAAGTGTGCTTTGTGGACATATAATGTATTGTTTACTACCCGATTGTTATTGATGTAACAACTTATATGTTAGTTGTATTGATTGAAAGCATTATTGTTTTATTGGAATTCAATTATCTGTTGCTTTCTGTTATTGCTGGTTGCTATGGGTAATTAGCTATGGGTAGTTTTAGAAGTTTTTTGTAGCTTCATAGAATTAATTTTGCATATGACAATCATATTAATGATAGTTTTAAGTTAGGATTTTTGGAGGATGATTGGAAACAAAGTGACCTTTTGATTCTAAAGCCTTACTTGAAATTATTCATTAATATGATGGGTCTATGTAAATAGAGATGCATAAATGATAGGCATTAATAATTCGTGCATATTTGTCTGATTTGTTCGGATCAATCAACGCCACAAAAGAGCATAGTTGCCGAGCTGAACAAAGGTGAAAAGCTCAATGGAGACAACTATGAGATTTGGCAAATGAAAATCCAAGATGTCTTTGGAAGAGCAAGAAGCACTTGAGGCTCTTGTCATGACCATGGAAGAACTGAAGAGGGAACCACCGCACAAAGACAAAAAGAAACAAAGAAGCTTTCTTAGTGTGGAAAAGAATGAACTCTCTAGCTCGCATCACGTTGTTGAGCAGCATGGAAAATGACGTCATGTGAGAGTTTCGGCGTTTTGATAATGCCAAGGAATTGTGGGAGGCATTGGCAGCTAGATATGGTCATACTTCGGTGACTAGACTGAGGCAGCTCACTATCAGGTTTGACTCTTATAAGAAGCCTCATGGTCAGACCATGAAGCAACATCTTAGAAAGATGTCAAACATGATAACTGAGCTGAAAGATGCTGGCCATGTCCTCACAGATAAGCAGCAAGTGCAAGCAGTGATTCGTTCCTTGCCTCAGAGTTGGGAGCATATGAAGGTGCACCTGACTCATAATGAAAACATCAAAACCTTTGAGGATGCGATGCGTCATCTTGAGCTGGAAGAGGACCGCCTGTTGGCGGCTAAGCCGGATGCTGAACTCTATTATGCTGGTTCTAGCTCAAATGGAGCTTCGAGCTCCAAGCGCAAGCGCCCTAACTGGTTTGATAAGGGGAAAGGCAAGGAAGAAGCAGGTCCTTCAGGGAAGAAACCCAAATTCAACCAACATGGAAGAGGGAAGCATCCTCGCATGAAAAAGCTTACAAGGGTGAAATGCTACAACTGTGACAAGAAGGGTCACTATGCTCGCGACTGTCGTGAGCCAAAGAAGGTATGCACCCCTTGTACTTTTCAGAACTTTACTTATGTGTCGAGTTCTGTGTTCCTAACTGAGTCTAATCCTTTGTGGACTGTGGATTCAGGAGCGACAGACCATGTAGCGAAGGATAGAGGATCCTTCGTGGAATTCCGACGAGTACCAACTGGAACTAAGTGGATCTATGTGGGAAACAACTCCAGAGCTGAAGTGAAAGCAATTGGCACTTGCCAACTAAATATGCGTGGTGGACGCACTTTGTTCCTTCATGATGTGTTGTATGCTCCGGAGATTCGTCGAATTTAATGTCTCGTATTAATGTTGGTTAAATTAGGTTTCAATATGAACTTACGTAGTAGAGGTGTGAATTTGTTTTTGGAGACAAATTACTATGGTTGTGGCTATTTTCTTGATGGTTTTATTGTATTGGATATTGAGTATATTAATGCAAATGTTTGTTATTCCCTTATCACATCTTCTAATACCTATGATAATGATGTGAATGTGTGGCATGCTAGACTTGGTCACATTGGCCAACAACGTATGAATAGACTAGCCAAAGAGGGCTTGTTGGGTAACATTGAAAAAGTCGATTTACCCATATGTAAGCATTGCCTAGAAGGAAAAACAACACGGAAACCATTTGGGAAAGGGAAAAGAGCTGAATTTCCTTTGCATTTAATCCATTCGATGTCTCGTGGTCCAATGAATGTGAGAGGAAGGCATGGGGCTGTTTATTTCATCACCTTTATTGATGATTATACTCGATTCGGATATGTCTATTTGATTTCTCATAAGTCTGAAGCAATAAGTTGTTTCAAAAGGTTTATGAACCTGGTAGAAAATCAATTAGACAAGAAAATAAAAACATTGAGATCCGATCGAGGTCGAGAATATTTATCTGATGAGTTCAGAAAATTATGTGATGAAAAAGGAATAGAAAGACAGTTGTCTATTCCGTATACTCCTCAACAAAATGGTGTTGCGAAGAGAAGAAACAGAACCCTACTGGAAATGGTTAGGTCTATGATGGCGCATGCTAACTTACCTATCACCTTTTGGAGTGATGCATTGTTAACTAACTGCCTATATACTTAACCGGGTGCCTTCCAAATCGCTTACTTCCACTCCATATGAGTTATGGACGGGTAGAAAACCGGACTTAAGTTTTCTTAAGCCATGGGGTTGTGCTGCCTACACACATGAGTCCTCTCACAAATTTGGGAAATTAGGTCCCAGAGGAAAGAAGAGTATTTTCATAAGATACTCAGAACACTCAAAAGGGTATGTGTTCATTGGTGAGCAGGAAAGTGGGAGTGTAACTGAATATGAATCACGAGATGTCACATTCTTAGAGGATGAGTTTCCTAAGAAGGGCGAAATAGGGGAAGATCACTCCCTATTTGAGACTTTGGATCAAGATAATGATATTGGTGGAGTTCATCCAAGTGGGAGCGTAATAGGGAATGATGTGCAAAGTGTACAATCTCCCGTAAGGCGAACAAGTCGCCAAAGTATTCCCCGTCGACGTTTTGACATTGAAGGGGAAACTTTTATGGTTGCTCCACAAGATGAGAATGAGCCAAGAAATATCAATGAG
Source organism: Eucalyptus polyanthemos subsp. polyanthemos (assembly GCA_017140185.1). Lineage (NCBI taxonomy): Eukaryota > Viridiplantae > Streptophyta > Magnoliopsida > Myrtales > Myrtaceae > Eucalyptus > Eucalyptus polyanthemos. The sequence continues at coordinate 54,280,724 of CM029464.1, forward strand.
GCTCTGAAGTGCCCTAGTAAAGAAAAATGGATTCGTGCAATGGAAGAGGAAATGGAGTCAATGGAATCAAACCAAGTCTGGGAACTGGTTGATCTTTCAAAAGGACGCAGAGCTATTGGGAACAAATGGGTTCTCAAAATAAAGCGAAAGGCTGATGGCTCGATAGAAAGGCATAAGGCTCGCCTTGTGGCGAAAGGGTATAATCAACGGGAAGGAATTGATTATGAAGATACATTTTCTCCGTAGTGAGATTTACCTCAATTCGCATTATTCGGCAATAGTAGCTAGTCGGATCTTGAGTTACATCAAATGGATGTAAAGACTGCTTTCCTCAATGGAGAATTAGAGGAAGAAATATATATGGAACAACCTACTGGTTTCATAGTGAAAGGCCAAGAAGAAAAAGTATGTCGACTTTTGAGGTCGATATATGGTCTTAAGCGATCATCAAGACAATGGTATATACGTTTTCATAATGCCATAGTGGCATATGATTTTACAATGATTGATGAGGATCATTGTGTATATATCAAAAGATCCAAGGATCATTTTGTGATCATATCATTATATGTTGATGATATACGATTGCCGGAAGCAATATGGAGTTGGTTAATACTGTCAAGAGATGGTTGTCTTCTAACTTTGAGATGAAGGATATGGGTGAAGCTGCATACATTCTTGGAGTTAAGATTTCGAGAGATCGTTCGAAGAGATCGTTGTCTCTTTCGCAAGAAACCTATATAAATAAGGTTCTTGAACGATTTCGTATGCAAGACTGTAAACCCATAGACACTCCTATTGCAAAAGGTGAAGGATTGAGCCATAGACTGTGTCCAGGGACTCCACAAGAGAAGGAACAGATGAAACATGTTCCTTATGCTAGTGCTGTTGGAAGCTTGATGTACGCTATGATGTGTACAAGACCCGACATATGTTTTGCGGTTGGAATGGTGAGTAGATACCAATCCAACCCGGGTCCAAGACACCGGAAAGCCGTGAAGAGAATACGAGGTATCGAAGGGAACTGCTGATTTCAAGTTGAATTATCAAGGAAAGGATCTGCGACTTGAAGGCTATTCAGATGCTGATTGGGGAGGAGATTTAGATGAAAGAAAATCTACCTCAGGTTTTGCTTTCTTACTGAACAATGGCGCCATATCATGGAGCAGTAAGAAGCAAACGTGCATAGCCTTGTCCACGATGGAAGCTGAGTTCGTGGCGTTATCAGCAGCGGTACAATAAGCAGTTTGGCTTAAGAGATTTTTGGATCATTTAGGTGTTATTGAGAAAGCTGCAAATCCATTGTTGGTTAACTATGATAGCCAAGCAGCTATAGCGTACACCAAAGATCCAAAGTATCATGGCAAGACCAAACATATAGATACCAAGTATAACTTTGTAAAAGATATGGTTGCACGAAAGGATGTGAACTTACAGTACATATCTACGCATAGAATGGTAGCAGATCCTATGACAAAGCCAATACCTAGAGATGTGTTTTGTGGTCATGTAAAATCTCTAGGATTGCGTAGAGTCGATGTACTTGAATTGTAATTTCCCTGAATTGTTCACATTTATGAAATTTTGTTTTTTCATTGATTAATGCCTATGAATCTTAGTATAATCTTTATGCATCTTAATGCTCAGTGCATTATTTTAAGTTGAGAAGTATGTCGGACAGATATAAGATTAGCCCACTCACACGGGTAATCGCCTCTGTTTACTATGTGATAAATAGAGATGAGACTGTTTTTAAGCTTATTATCTAGGTGATAATCGAGAGCGCAAGCTTAAAATACGTATGTCGCCTTAACTGAGTGTTAAGATGAGGACATAATACTAAAGATGTCTGAAAGTAAAATACCCCACACATTTTACTTTATCTGTCTAAGATGCCAGATGTGAGTTCTGATAAATTTTGTGAATAAGTAGATAGGTGAACTCAAGTTAGACATTGGGTATGTCTGAACTATCATCTGTACGGTATTGAAAGGTGTAGACATACGCTCCATGGGAAAGGAGTTAATACCGTAATACGTATTTCATACTACGTATGCATGAGACGACCAATAAGAGTGGCAAAAAGTTTGATCTCAACTTTTATGACGTGTGAGACTCTTGAGGAAAAGAGTTCCTCAATTTTGAAGTCCCCTCAGGACTCTTACTTATTCTCAAGATTTCTATTTAGTGTTTGCTATCTTAGTGTGTTGCCAATGGTCATGAGATGATTCGATCTAATGGGGCATTTCTAGAAAAGCAAGCTGGATTGAAATTGAGAGTTTGAAGGAAAGAGGAAGATCGATTTTGAAGAATCACATTATAGTTTTGTATTCACTGGTCGACCAATTATAACCGTCTTTGTGATAATTATAATTGTGAATACAATATATATATCATGTTTAAAAGAGATCAAGGGAGATATAAATGTGATCGATCGATCTAGGGTACTGCATACTAAATCTACTCGGAGTGTGACGCCCATTATGAGCTGCTATATATTCCTAACGGATGTATAGCAACGAGCTCTCAAAGTATGCTGGTCGCACGGATTATTCACCGGTATGAATGTTGAAGAGAGGTAAAGAGAATCCTGTTCGGCCCACCTTGTGCGAGTGGGAGATGAAAGCTTTATTTAATTAAAGGGCTTAAGGCCCCGTCCGCCCAAGCCGGGCCCGTAAAGCCCGGCCCATGGGAATAGGGGCCCGTGGAAAGAATGGGGTATAAAAGGGAGAGAGAGAGAGAGAGAAGACGTCTATTGAAATTATAATTCACGTACGTCTTTTCTCTCCCGCGTGTTTTCTCTCTCAAAAAGAACAGTAGGCATACGGCTTTCAATTCTTCCCTTCAAGACTTCATCAGATCGAATTCGACCGGATTTTCTTCCTCCATTGGCGTCGGTGTCTAATCTGTGGATTAAAAGGTACGCTCGACTCGTGGTGTGCTTTAGGATCGGTGATACGTGTCGTTTTCTTGGGCTTCGTCTTCCGCTTGATTTAGGGGTTCGATTCGGTGTCGAATCCAGTTTTCGGGGATCCGTTATTCCCAACAAAGAGGGGAGAAAAGTGCCGTCTTGTCCATCAACAGATAAAACTCTCAGATGTTATCTCTTTTGAATTCAACATGTCAGGTTTCCATAACTCTTATGCCCCAACAAAACATCACGCGCTATTTGAGTGAGTTCGTCTTACAATCGCATCTATTTAGTAAAAATTTGTAAGTATCAAAATGGGAAAAATAAGAAAAAATTTCTTGCGAGGCCAGTGGTACATAATAGGATTCTTGATACATGTGCACGAAATCGCTTGTCCACACAATCCAATTGGAACAAGGTAAGATAAGCTGTCTGATCAAGAGTAGACTCATGTCTACAAGCTCCGGGGAAAATTCCAAAAAGAGACCTAAAGTGTCATCTTTTTCTCAAAAAAGGATCCGGAGTGAACTTTATTTCAAATAAAGACCTGAAATGACTTTAGTTGTTTCAAATAAGGGCTTGAAGTGGTTTTGGTTGTTTTAAATAAGGATCCAACCTCACCGGTTGCCGGCCAACTAAATTTTTCTACCGGTCAAGGCATTTTTGTTATTTGGCATTTCCCTCCTCTTTTCTTCCTTTTTTTTTCTTACTTTTTTTTTTTCCTAGTTCTTCTTCTTTCTCTTTGCTGGTAGCCGGCTGGCCATAGAGGGTTGGGCGAGAGTCGCCCTCGTCGACAAGGGCCACCCACGCCGGCCACATGCGAGGGACGACCTCGCTTGGGCGTGGCGACCCTCACCTAGGGGCCATCTGCAAGATTGGTCATCGTCAGCCTTGGCAAGGGTGGCCTTGCCTGTGGCAAGCTGCAAGTGAGGCCCGGTTAGGCCGACCCTCCCTAGATTTGGCGAGGGTGGCCTCGCTCATGGCCGGTGAGGGCTGGGCGACCTCATTGGCTCTTGGTAAGGGTCTATAAGGCCACCCTCGCCAAATCTGGGGAGGGTCGACCTTGCCCGCAGCCGGTGAGGTCGCCCAGCCCTTGCAAGCTATAGGCGAGGGGTTAGTCTCACCTAAGGCCAATGTGGGCCGACCTCACGGATGGCCCTTGGGCAAGGGTTGCCTTGCTTAGGTGAGGCTGTCCTTTGCTTGTGGCCTGTGTGGGTGGCCTTTGCCGGTGAGGGCAACCCTCGCCTAGCTCTCTATGGGCATTGCTGGTGGCCGGCTGGCCACCGGCAAAGAGGAAGAAGAAGGACCAGGGAAAAAAAATAGGAAGAAAAAAGGGGAAAAATGACAAATGATGAAAATACCCTTCACTATTGGAAAGTTAGGTCCTTATTTGCAACGGGCATAGCTACTTCGGGCCCTTATTTGAAACAAACATCTACTTCAAGCCCTTATTTGAGAAAATAATGACATTTCAAGTTCTTATTTGAAATAAGGTTTACTTCATGTCCTTATTTGAGAAAAAGAGGGCACTTCGGGTCCATTTTTGGAATTATTCCCAAGCTCTGCGACCTCCAACAAGCATGTGACGATTATACGCTTCAGATCCACCAACAGCTATTGATTGATTAACATTTTATGATATGTCATGCAAAGACAAGCTGCCAGGTTTGCTTTTCTACCATATTTGGTAACGTTTCTGTTCTGAAAAATAATTTACTTTCAAAAACAATTTTTTTTTCTATTTTTGTTCTTGAGAATAGTTTATGAGTATTTTATGACTATTCTCGGAACAGAAACACGTTGAATACGATCCCAAATATTTTTATGATTTAGAATTTCTTTTAATTTATTAATAATTTTATGACATTTTTCTTTTTTTTTTTTCCTTTTCTTCTCCTTCCTCTAATCGGTCGGTCAACCTTGGGGGAGCCTCGTCGGCCACTGATGAGGTCCCCTTGAGCCTTGCCTAGCCACGGTGAGATTAGCCTTGCCCACCCAAGTGACGTTGACCTTGCGATGGTTGGGTGAGGCTTGGCCTTGCTAGATCTAGGCTAGGTTGAGCCTCGCCTAGCCATTGCAAGGCTTGTGGGGCCTCGTCGATGGTCGGCCATCACCTAGGCCGGCGACTAGTTAGGGGAAGAAAAAGGAAGAGAAAAAGAAAGAAAAGAAAGGGAAGAAAGGAAGAGAAAGGAAAAACTTGTTTCTTGAATTGTTCTCGAAAACAAAAAACAATTTTGCTCTTTCTTTTTTTTTTTCCTTGTTTCTGTTGTAAATCTATTTAAAAAAATTACCAAGTGCGTTTCTATTTTATTTTTGTTTTGGGGAATAAAAGAATAGAAACAAGTGTTCCCCAAATCGTTACCAAACAACACCTAAACTAACTTGATCTATTTTACCTTAGCTCGAGTGGATTACGAGCCAAAACAAGAAAAAAAAAAAAAACATTAAAAAACAGGTCAAGGGGGTTGTTTCATTTCTTCTAATCTTGATTTAGGTGGATTTTAAAAGCATGAAATAGAGCTCTACATATCATCGGTAAGCTGTATTTATATTTCAAGTAATCTATGGTTTTATTATATGGCTACATGGAATGAATTTCCTTTTTTTTTTTTGTATAATTTTCTTTACTGCATTTAGTGGAAATTTCTGTGGTGACACAAGCAATGTTTTGGAGCATATATATTCCATAGAAGTCTAGGAGAGAAGCTAAATTTATCTTTAAAAGACAAAAGACATATGTGTGTGTATGTATATGCATATCGACATACATGTGTGTGGAAATCGAAACGAAAATATGTTTTACCTGCAATGATATAACTTATTTGTAATATGCTTATGGCTTAAACAAAACAGTCTATGATTTGACTGAGTTATTAGAAGAGGACTTGCGTGTACCGACATAGGTTCCACTCTCCGTGCAGCCAAATGCAAATGGTTTCGTATTTGGCCACCGACCCAAGTTTTAACTCACGTCTGACTTGATTCATGAGGTTAGTAGAGTGCTTTCCGTGCCCAAAATTGGTGGCCCTTCTCATTATTAGGAAAAAAAAAGATCTATTAAATTTAATTTGTTCAATTTTCGAAGATGACAGACGAACGAATAAAAATATTATTAACGTTCTTTTTTGGAATTATCAACGTTCTTGAAAGTAGCTTCTGATATCGAACTAGGAACAGTAGGAGTTCACATGAGCGACTGTTTATGGAGTTCTATGTCAAGAAACGACGTGCATTCCTCGAACGATGTGGCTTTATCAAAGTATATGGGTGGAGTGCTTATCTTGGAGCGACGCTTCTGGACTTGTTTTCCTGATCTCTGCCGTCGTTCGCGGCATGGTTTCTTATGTTGCAGATCCCGAACGTTGGCGAGGAAACAAGCATGCGGATCGAGTTGGAGTGTGAATTCATCGAGTTTCGTTTGCGTGGCCGTCGGTTCCGATTCTGCCGCGTTCCATCCGTGATGCTTGGGCAAAGAAGGTGACCATAATCGAATAAAAGCACACGTCAAAAATCAAACCTTGCGCGTCCGCTGAATAAGGGCAAAGCATATAATAGGCTCATGATGATAATTTTTCGATTGATGACTGCAAGGAAATGATTTTTTGGCTCCATCTCGTACTTCGATTAAACTTTACTTAATGAATGAAGATATATGATCATGCGCCGTCCGGTCATCACCAACACCTGATGACCCATGGTCGCCCTTGCCGGTCCTTGCGGCCCTCTCCGGCAGCTTGATGGTCTTATGTCTTTCTTTAAAAATATTTATTTATTTATTTATAAATAGTTAATGAAATGCAATTCGCTAAATGCAATGGATGCAAAATTACATAAATTTAATATTTTTTTCAAGGATCAAGCTTTTGTCGCAACCATAAATCTTGAGCCCAAAGTGATTTTCTTTATATATGTAAGCTTACTGATTGGTGAAATTCAGGTGTCAACAAGCATCACATTAATCTTAGTGTCAACAAAAGAACTTAATTGCACAAATTTAATAAATTTTAAATCTTGATTACATTTTTAAATTTTAGAATTTAATTACACCTTTTCGATAAAATTTAGAAATTTTAGTGTACCTACCATTAAAAAATAAAAATCAAACGAAGCGATAAACAAGAACCCTAAATGCACATTCAATTTTTTGGATTTCTAATTGAGATATGATTTGATTGAATAAAATACAAAATTCAGGCATTTTATTATATCATGTTCATTGTTTGGTGAATCACAATAATAAAATCGAATATTTTCATATCTAGAGATATAGAGAAGAATGAGATGGAGAAAGTAGATCTTTCTTTTTCTTTTTCTTTTTCTTTTTATAAATTTCATTGCCCCTCTCTCTTTGATAATGAAGAGATCCTTTTTAAGTTTGAATTTGTTCATATGAATTATAGGTTCTTCTACTTCATTTTCATTTACTTATTTTTATTGTGAATTTTACATCTCTTTTATTACTATTTTTTACTCCATTCCATCATCCTTGATAAAAAAAAAAAAAAAGTTTCATCAAATATGGCGTGCATGGTTGTGTTCTTTTTTTTTTTTCTGTTTATGAACAAAAATTCTATTTTTTTGTTCCTAGGAACAAAAAAACAACAGAAACGCATTTGTTTGTGTTTTTATTCCAAATCTGTATTTTTGTTCTCAAAAACACATTTGGAACAGAAACAAGAAACAAAAAAAAAACTTGTTTATTGTTTCTGGAACAATTTTTAAGAACAAATTTTCTCTCTCCTATCTTTTTCTTCTCTTTTTTTTTTCTTCTTTTCTTCTTTTTTTTTCTTTGGTCGGTCGCCAGCCTCGGCCATGACCGGTAATCGGCCGTCGAGGGCTGGTGACACTGTCGAGAGCCGGCGACCTCGCCGGAGCATCACCGGCCCCCGGTGAGGCTCGGTCTTGCCTAGATTCGACGAGGTTGAGCTCACCCAGCCACGGCAACGCTTAGCCTCGTCGAGCCACCGCCAAGCGACTTGTGGTTGGGCGAGCTTGGCCTCGCCGGATTTTGTGCAAGCTCGAGCTCGCTCAGCCAAGGCAAGGTAGCCGGCCAAAAGAAGAAAAAAAAAAGAAAAAAAAAGAAAAAAAGGAAAAATAAAATAAAAAAATTAAAAAAATTAAAAGAAACAAAAAAAGAACATAAATTTACCAAACATGTTTTGGTTCTTTTTTTCATTTCCAAAAAAAGTTTACCAAACGCATTTTTTTGGTAAAAAATTGTTCCATGGAACAGAAATAGTTTTTTCTATTTATGTTTCTTAGAACAATTTTTGAACAGAAACACAAACAAACACACCCAAATTTACCAAATGTGTTTTAGTTATTTTATTTATTTATTTCTGGAACAAGTTTACTAAATGCATTTTTCTGGAAAAAATTGTTCCCTTGAACAGAAATAATTTTTTCTATTTCTATTTCCTGGAACAATTTTTGAACAGAAACATAACAAACGCACTATAATAAACTAAACTATTATACCTAAATTGACTAGAGCAAGGGTGGCAAGCACCAACAACACACGTAAATGAAAATATGTCCTTCAATCCCCAAAATCCCCAAAATCACAAACAATTGTATAAATTACACAATTTTTGGAGCAAATCTAAGAAAAACCATATCTTTTGAGGCGAAGGTGAAGGCAGCGGTGTGGTACGAAGCACTGTGGAGGCGCATGGTTCATCATATGGTAGAGATGACGAGAACAAAGTAAGTCCAGCAGAGAGAATTGCGGAAAAAAAAAAAAACCTTCAAAATGAGACTCATTTAACAAGATAAGAACATTACAATTCGACGAGAGACATAATACATGCAAGGTCCATGTTTCAAAATAAACCTAAAATTATAAATCGAATGCAAAAATTACACGGTTTTTGAAGTAAATCTAAGAAAATCTACACCTTTGGAGGCGGAGGCAAATGCGGTGCGGTTCGTGTGAGACGACGGAGAGAGGGCGAGAATAGAGGGAGTATAGTGTAGGACGGAGAGAACATAGCGAGTCGTGAGAGAGACGCCGGCGGCATCGTTTGGCGTGGTTCTTTGGAGGAAGGAGAAAACGACGACGAGAAGTTGCTGAAAAGGAATGATGCGAAGGATGGTGAAATTCCCCTCTCCTCTTCTTCCTCCTCTCCTTCGACCACCGTCCGGTAATCTCACTCTCCCTCCACCTTTCTTTGCATCGCCTCTTCCTCGCGTTGTCGATTCCTCTCCCTCCCGTCGCTTTCGCACTTCATGCTCCACTTCTAGACTGAGCGATTCCATGAGTCGAAACCAAGTGCCAATGGTAGAACTTAATTATACTAATTAGATAAATTTTAGATCTTGATCGTGTTTTAAAATTTTATAATTTAATTACATCTTCTCGATAAAATTTAGAATCTTTAGTGCACGTATCCTTAAAAAGATAAAATTGAAACAGAGGGATAAACAGAAACCTTAAAGCTCCGTTCCATTTTTTGGTGAATCGTAATAATAATACAAGATATTTTTATATCCTATCATGTTCATTGTTAAGTATTCACGATATTAGTGTAAATGAACTTGAAAATACACAAATAGAGATAGTAAAAATTTTCATAAAAATTCATTACTAAATCTAGTAAGGGAAGAAAAAAAATACGATCCTTTTTTTTTATTACAAAAGGTATGGTACTTAAACTAGTAAACTATGGAGGAGTCCTGAAGTTTCAACAACAAACAAACATAAATATAGAGAAGGATGAGAATGTAGATTTAACAAAAAAAAAAAGAATTTCATTACCCCTTCGAGAATTAAAGAGATCATTTTCAAGTTTGAATTTATTCATTTAAATCCGAGGTTCTTTTTTTTTTTGGTAAAGTAAATCCGAGGTTCTTCTACTTCATTTTTATTTACTTTTTTTTTTACTATTTTTCCATCTCTTTTATTATTTTTTATTCCACTCCATCATTCCTTAATAAAAAATTTATCAAGTAATACACTATACTATTATATTTAAATTGACCAAAACATGGAAGGAAAGTACTAACAACATACAAAAACCAAAATATATTCTTCAATTTTTACAAATTCCCCAAAATCACAAATGAATGCAAGAATTACATTATTTTCGTAGTAACTATAAGAGAAACTGTACCTTTTGAGGCGGAGGCGGCGGTGTGGTACAGAGCACGAGGGAGGCAGTGAGAACAAAGCTAGTCAAGAGAGAAAATTGTGAAGAGAAAAAAGAAACTTTCAAAATGAGACCCGTCCAACAAAACAAAAACATTGCAATTTGTGGGAAACGTGACATCCAAGTCCATGCTTCAAAATAAAACCCTAAAATTACGAATTGAATGCAAAAATTACACAATTTTTGGAGTAAATCTAAGAAAATTTGTGCCTTTTGAGTCGGAGGTGGTGGCAGCGTGGTTCATTGGATGGTGGAGGGGACAATAACAAAGCAAGTTGAGAGTGTGATGGAGAAAACAGATCGGGTCAAGAGAGAGATGGCGTTGTTTGGTGTGGTTCATTGGACGATGGAGGCAACGGACGGGGTGGTGGCGTGGTTCATTAGAGGAGAGCTTAGTCACAAGTTGGAAGAGTCGCGTGAGTGGGAGGGAGAAAGAGCAATGCATGAAGTGGGAGAAAGAGCTTGTAAAGAGCGAAGTGGAGAGATATAATTTTTTTCATTTAAAATTGAAATGAGGAGGGCTTATGACATGTTGGGCCCAAACGACACATGTCATCCGATAAATGAATTCGGATTTTGACAAATAGGCATTAGAGTGATATCCAATATTTTCTCATACGAACTAGTCCCTTCACCTTCCCCTTCTCCTTCTCCTCCACTCCAATTCCTTCAACTTTCTCTACCTCCATTTTGATTACCAAGAGCTCTGCGGACTCCAACAAATACCCATCATCTCCCTGATTTCCCTTGACCGAAAGTAAACCAAATTCCCAGGACAGAAAACCAAAAACCGAAAAAAAAAAGAAAAAGAAAAAGGTCTTGCTCTTTTGTTTTTTAAACCTTTTAAGCTGTCGAGAGAAAGCAACGACGAGAAGTTGCTGAAAAGGAATGATGCGAAGAATGGTGAAATTCCCCTCTCCTCTTCTTCCTCCTCTCCTTCGACCACCGTCCGGTAATCTCACTCTCGCTCCACCTTTCTTTGCATCGCCTCTTCCTCTTCTTCTTCCTTGCATTGTCGACTCCTCTTCCTCCCGTCACTTTTGCACTTCACGCTCCCCTTCTGGACCGAGCGATTCCATGAGTCGATCCCAAGTTTTGGACTTTCTGATGAACCTGTGCAAAGATGGCGGGTTGGCAAAAGCCGAGGATGCTTTGCATTATTTCAAGGTTATGATTCGGCTGAACCCTTTGCCTTCGACTCCCTGTTTCGTCCGACTCTTGGGAGCTGCGGTGAGGAGGAAGCATTATGCTGTCGCCATCCACATGATCGAGCGAATGGATTCCATGGGCATATCTCAAGACATTTCCGTTCTCAACATTCTGATAAATTGCTTCTGCCGCTTGGAAAGGTCCGATCTTGGATTTTCCGTTTTGACCAAAATGTTCAAGCTTGGGCTTGAACCGGATGTGGTGACCTCCAACACTTTGCTCAACGGGCTCTGTGAAGAGGGTAAGATCGCACGAGCCTTGACCTTGGTGGAGGAAATGCGGGGCAAGGGGTTTAAGGCCGATGTATTTACATACAGTGTCATTGTGAAGGGATTGTGCAGAACTGGTAATACTTCTAAAGCCGTCCAGTGCAAATGGGGTTTCGGGCCAAGTGGGTCTCCCTAATCATGCAATGCATATCCACAGCCACTTATAATGTGAAAATCAATGGAGAACCTACCTCTTTTTTCCATCCTTCGTGAGGACTCAGACAAGGTGACCCACTCTCACCTTATATATTCATTTTGATATCCAATGTGTTAACCTGGATGATGAAAAAAGCATTAGCAGACAGAACACTCAAAGGCATACAGCTAACCAGAAATTGTCCCAAACTATCACATCTAATGTTTGCCGATGATGCGATATTCTTTCTAGATGGAAATTTGACACAGTGTCAGAATCTTGCCCAAATACTCAGTCAATACTGCTACGCTACAAGACAGGCAATTAATCTAAATAAATCAGGGGTTTCTTTCAGTGGCAATTGTCCAGAAGCTTTGAAACACAACTTGGCAACACAACTGAGAGTACCTATACTACAAAAAACAGGAAAGTACCTGGGTATACCTACCGATTGGGGTCAATCCAAGAAAGAGCTGTTTGTGTGGATCCTGGCCAGAGTAAATGCAAAGTTAGCTGGTTGGAAGGAAAAATTATTAACAAAAGCAGGAAAGGAAGTGCTAATCAAGAGTGTTGTGCAATCCATACCTACCTACGCAATGTCTATCTTCAAGCTGCCAGTGTCCATCTGCAGAGCCATAGAACAACGCATTGCGTCATTTTGGTGGCAGAACGGAGATGCTAAAAGAGGGATGCATTGGAAAAGATGGGAAGTCTTGAAAACTCGAAAAGATGAAGGCGGCCTCGGGTTCAAAGATCTGCTCGCCTTTAATAGGGCCATGTTAGGCAAGCAAGTATGGCGACTTGCTCCATCCCCATCAGCTCTATGGAGCAAAGTGATGAAAGGGATTTATTTCCCCCACGGTGACATCTGGACAGCATCAAAGGGACACCGACCCTCATGGGGTTGGCATAGTCTAATCCTCGGCCGAGACACCATAAAGAAAAACACTAAATGGTCAGTAGGAGATGGCAAATCTATTCGAATCAGAGAAGATAGATGGCTCTCACAAGGAGTAATTGGCGGGGAAGTAAATCAAACAGAACCTAGATTAGTATCGGAATTGATCAATGCAGAATCCAGAGAATGGAAGCAACAACTCATCCATCAACTGTACGAAGAAAGGTTTGCAAAAGAAATTCTAGCAGTTCCCCTAAGCCATCAACCACAGCCAGACATGCTCATATGGACGGGTAATAGAACAGGGAAATACTCCGTCAAAAGTGGATATAACAGAGCAATCATAAACACAAGTAAAACAGATCACAACCGTCCCTCATGCTCATATCTACCACCTCGCACCTTATGGACGCAAATCTGGAGTCTTGATGTGCCGCCAAAGGTCCGATCTTTCCTCTGGAGCATATGTCAAAACGCCCTCCCAACGCGAGAAAACCTATACACAAGGAAAATAGTCAGCGATCCCCTATGTCCGCTTTGCAGCACAAAACCAGAAACCATAGAGCATCTTCTGTTTTTATGCAAATGGACCAAGAAAATCTGGGAAGACCCGGCTTTTATCACAATCAGACCAACACACAACATTAACCGAACATATCAGTGGCTAGTTAACGCTTTCCGTAAAGATCAAGACTCACCTGAACCAGAACTTACGGGTATGGTCTTATGGAACGTCTGGAAGATGAGAAATTGCTGGATTTTTTGACAGCAAGCACCCAAACCAGCAGATCTGTTGATCACAGCACAAGAACAGCAACTTTCTTTCAATAGAAGAAAATCAAATCGCAGCAAAAGGAAACCCAACCGAGATAACCCCGCTCACTGGAAGCCTCCTGTAGGGACGGATTTGAAACTCAACGTGGATGCGGCTTGGCGAGAAGGCGAATTCCTCTGCTCGGTTGCGGGCTTGCTGCGCGATTTCGAAGGAAGGACCCTCAACGGCTTCACGGCTACCGCTAGGGTTTCTTCTGCAAGTGAAGCTGAGGCAGAGGCGATTTTACACGGGATTAGAAGTGCACACGAACTAAAGAAGCCGCACGTGGAGAACCCTGGAAGTCGAACTGCTAAGTGTTTCATCGAAAGCGACTGTTCCGGGATTGTTGAAATGGTGATGGGCCGGGCCGAACCTCCATGGAACCTAAAAGAAGTTGTCCAGCGATGCAGGAATGGGCTAGCCCAAAATAAAAACATTACGGTTATCCATTGCCCACGACAAGCAAATGCTGCAGCGGATTGGATCGTCCGGAATCATCGCCTCAACACTCTACCATCTAATTGGTTGTTTTCTATTCCTTTTCCTCTCTGGAATATCTTATGCACCGATCTTTCTCCATCGGTATTATGTAAGACTCCGAGTTAATCTTAGTAAATGTCAGTTCTTTTTTACCAAAAAAATAAATAAATAAATAAGGAATTTGGAAGAAAGGGGTTGCGAACTGGATTTGGTCGCGTATAACACGATCATCGATGGTTATTGCAAGGAAGGACTGGTGGAAGAGGCATTTGGCTTCTTTAACTGTATGAGCCACTGCCTAATTAAGCCGAATATCCTCACTTACAATACCTTGATTTGCGGCTTAGGCTGCATAGGCGGATGGAAACAAGCAAAGGCCTTGTTAGGGAAGATGGTTCATGATGGAATCCACCCAGATGTTATCACTTATACTTCCTTCATCCACGGTCCGTCCCTTTGTGGCCAATGGGAAGAGGTTCGAGTCCAGTTGAGTGAGATGGTGCGGGGAGGAATAAGGCCAGATTATCAAACCTTCACTATTATCTTGGATGCACTCAGCAAACAGGGCATGACTGATGAGGCGAAGTGCATATTTGATCTGATGATCGAGATGGGTGTTGAGCCAAATGTAGTTACTTATAACTCATTGATAAATGGTTACTGTCTTCAAAATCAAATGGATGATGCCGCAATTACATTTCGTTTGATGACTGCAAGGAAGTGCAATCCTGATGTGGTGACCTATAGCACGTTGATTAACGGGTATTTTGCGGTTAAAAGAGTTGATAAGGCAATGAGTCTCCTTCGGAAAATGCTGGAGAAAGGACTAGTCCCTAATGTTGCCACCTATGGTTGTCTCATGGAAGGCTTTTTCCTTGCTGGAAGCCCCAGGGTCGCACATCAGCTGTTTTACAAAATGCTGGCTTGCAATCATATAAATCCACAAATTTATGCCATCATGTTAGATGGCCTTTGTAAGTATCAACAAGTGGACAAGGCAATGGCATTGTTTCGACACATGGAAGATGGCATGGACGATGTTGATATAGTCCACTGCACCATCCTTATTAACGGCTTGTGTAAGGCTAGGGAACTTGGGCATGCAATGGACCTCTTCAATTCGTTGGATGCCAAAGGGTTGCAACCTAATGCTGTGACATTTCGTGCCATCATAAAAGGACTAGGTAAAGCTGGCCGAAGAAGTGAAGCTTGCGAGCTACTTCATAATATGAAAGAGAAGGGATATCCTCTAAGTGGTGTCGTGTAGAACATTATTGTCCCAGCACTCCTCGAAGATGGTGAGAATGTGAAGGCAATGCTCTTTCTAGGGAAGATGGTTGAGAAAGGCTTCTCACCAAATGCTGCATCAACGACTAAAATTTTGGGTGCATTGGCTCGCAAGACGTTAGAATCCTGAAAATCTGCTTTGGGGACGTAAGCTCTCCCTGCCTTTTTTGGTCAGAGAAGTAAGCTCTCTTGAATTTGCAATTGTGTGCATATAGTAAGTAGCCAACTTTTATCTCGATGAGAGAAGATTGGGCTTGCATCATCTAACACTAGTTAGTTCTGTATAGTCTCGGGTTAATTTGTTGCGAGGAAGAAAACATGGCAGTGTACAGAAAGTTATCCGCATTTTGATGACTTATGCTTCTTCGGCCATACCAAGGTAGTTTCTTGCGGGGACCTTTCTGTACAGTTACAATTAACTTCAAGATGAACCTAGTCCTGCCTCATTTTGAGTTTTCGTGAAACCTATCGTCACATTGGTGGTCTGTGACATGAAAGTGAAAGATCGAGGAAACTAGATTTGGAAGAGAATTAAAAAGTAGAAAAAATTTGCTTCTTTGTTGTCGAAATCATCTTAAAAATCAAGCTTGAATCATTTTTCTCTTTTCTTTTCTTTCTTCTTCTCTTCCTCCTCTTCTTCCCCTAACTGGTTGTGGTTGATGACTTGACCGAAGCCTCGCCAACCCTAGTGAGACCAAGCCTCGTTGCTGGTTGGGCAAGGCTGGGTTGTCGTCTCCTGGACAGGCAAGGCCGACCTTGTAGGGGCTAGGTAAGGCTCGAGGCAACCTCGCCGGCTCTTGTTTGGCCGGTTGCCGGGCTAGCCATGGTCAAGGTTGATGACCGGCTAGAGGAAGATGAAGAAAAAAAAGAAAAAAAAAGAAAATGTAATAAAATTATTTTAAAAATAATAGAAATTCTAAATCACAAAAAATTTGGCGGTCATACCAAACACATTTCTAGGAATAGAATTTTTTTGTAATTACTAAACATGTTCTTTTATTCGGAAACTTGTCTAGAGAACTAAAATAGAAAAAACTTATTTTCAAATAAAAATTGTTCTCAAGAATAGAAATATTATCATACCACTCTAATTATCTAGATCTATGTTGAGCAATGTTGTGCTCTCTTGGAGTAATGTGAAGTGCATTGTGAAGTTTTTATCTTGGAGCAATGCCTCCAGATTTCTTTCCTTGATATTTGCTGCCGTTTTAGAGTGCACGATTGGGCTCGTCTAGCCTTTTTCATCTATGGCATAGTTCCTTATGTTGGCGAGGGAACAGAAGCAAGCACATTGAGCTACGATTGCTTGTTTTTCGGTTCCGTTTCTGCCTAAATATGTCGGTGATGCCTGTGTTAAGAAGATATACTAGAGCAAGGTTGGCACGCACCAACAACACATGGAAATAAAAATATATCCTCCAGTCCCTCAGATTCCCCAAAATCACAAATGAATGCAAAAATTACATAATTTTTGGAGTAAATCTAAGAAAAAACTGTACCTTTTGAGGCAGAGGTGGAGTCCGGTGGAGGCGACGGCATGGTTTGTCATACGACAGAGATGTCGAGAACAAAGTGAATCGAGAGATAATTGTAAAGAGAAAAAAGACCTTTAAAATGAGACTCATTTAAAAAGACAAGAACACTGCAATTCCGCGAGAAACATGACGTATCACGGTCCATGCTTCAAAATAAATCTAAAACTACAAACCGAATGCAAAAATTACACGATTTTTTAAATAAATCTAAGAAAATCTACAACTTTCGAGGCGGAGGCACATGTGGCGTGGTTCGTCAGACCTTTGAAGCCGTCGAGAGAAAGCGACGACGAGAAGTTGCTGAAACGGAATGATGCGAAGAATGGTGAATCCCTCTGCTCTTCTTCCTCCTGTCTTTGCATCGCCTCTTCTTCTTCTTCCTCGCTATGTTGACTCCTCTCCCTCCCGTCACTTCCGCACTTCACGCTCCACTCCCGGACTGAGCGATTCCATGAGTCGATCCCAAAGTTTTGGAATTTGTGATGAGCCTTTGCAAAAAAGGCGGGTTGGCAAAACCCAGCGATGCTTTGCATTATTTCAAGGTTATGATTCGGCTGAACCCTTAGCCTTCAACTCCCTGTTTCGTCCAACTCTTGGGAGCTGCAGTGAGGAGCAAGCACTATGCTGCCGCCATCCACATGATCGAGCGAATGGATTCCATGGGCATATCTCGCAACGTTCACGTTCTCAGCATTCTGATAAATTGCCTCTGCCACTCCAAAATATCTGATCTTGGATTTTCCGTTTTGGCCAAAATGTTCAAGCTTGGGCTTGAACCGGATGTGGTGACGTTGACCGCTTTGCTCAACGGGCTCTGTGAAGAGGGTAAGATCGTACGAGCCTTGACCTTGGTGGAAGAAATGCAGGGCAAGGGGTTTACGGCCAATGTAGTTGCGTGTGGTGCCATAGTGAAGGTATTGTGCAGAGCCAGTACTACTTCCACAGCCGTTCGGTTCATGAGGAATATGGAAGAAAGGAGTTGCGAGCTGGCTGTGGTCACGTACAACATGATCATCGATGGTTATTGCAAGGAAGGACTGGTGGAAGAGGCATTTGGCTTCTTTAACAGTATGAGTCACCCTCGAAGCAAGCCAGATATCCTCACTTACAATACCTTGATTCATGGCTTAGGCTGCATAGGTGGATGGAAACAAGCAAAGACCTTGTTAGAGAGGATGATCGATGATGGAATCCGCCCAGATGTTTTCACTTATAGGACCATCATCCATGGTCTATGCCTTTGGGGCCAATGGGAAGAGGTTCGAGTCCAGCTGAGTGAGATGGTGCGGGGAGGAACAGGGCCAAATTCTCAAACCTTCACTATTATCTTGGATGCACTCAGCAAACAGGGCATGACTGATAAGGCAAAGTGCATATTTGATCTGATGATTGAGATGGACATTGAGCTGGATGCAGTTACTTATAACTCATTGATAAATGGTTACTGCCTTCGAAATCGAATGGATGATGTTGCAATTGCATTTTGTTTGATGACAGCAAGGAAGTGCGATCCTGGTGTAGTGACCTATAGCACATTGATTAAGGGGCATTTTGCGGTTAAAAGAGTCGATAAAGCAATGAGTCTCCTTTGGCAAATGTTGGAGAAAGGATTAGTCTCTAATGTTGCCACCTATGGTTGTCTCATGGATGGCTTTTTCCTTGCTGGAAGCCCCAGGGTTGCACATCTGCTGTTTTACAAAATGCTGGCTTGCAATCATATAAATCAACAAATTGATGTCATCATGTTAGATGGCCTTTGTAAGTATCGACAAGTCGACAAGGCAATGGCATTGTTTCAACAAATTGAAGATGGCATGGATGATGTTAATATGGTCCACTGCAACATCCCTATTAGGGGCCTGTCTGAGATGGGAACTTGGATCTGCAATGAACCTCTTCAATTCGTTGGATGCCATAGGGTTGCAACCTAATGCTGTCACATTTGGTGCCATCATAAAAGGACTATGTAAAGCTGGCCAAACATGTGAAGCTTGCGAGCTACTTCACAATATGAAAGTGAAGGGATGTCTGCCAAGCGGTGTCGTGGATAACATTATTGTCCGAGCACTCCTCAAAGATGGTCAGAAAGCAAGGGCAATGCTTCTTCCAGGGGAGATGGTTGAGAAAGGCTTCTCACCAAATGTTGCATCAATGGCTAAAATTTTGGGTGCATTGGCTAATAATACATTAAAATCCCGAAAATCTGCACTGGGGAAGTAAGCTCTTTTTTTTTTTTGGTTGGAGATGTAAGCTCTCTTGAATTGCAATTGTGTGCATGTAATAAGTAGCTGACTTTTAGTTCAATGAGAGAAAATTGGGCTTGCATTATCTAACGCTAGTTAGTTCTGCATAGTCTCAGATTAATTTATCATGAGGAAGAAAACATGGTGATGTACGGAAAGTTATCCGCATTTGATGAGTTCTGCTTCTTTGGCCATACCAAGGTAGTTTCTTGCAGGGACCTTTCTGTACAGTTACAATTGACTGCTCTTGGTTCTTGTCTCCTTCATCAGTAAGCACATCATACTAAAGCAGCTTCTTGAGAGTAGTTTCTGGGGAAAAGTACTAAAAATGGTCACTAAATCTTTTGTATTGATCTGGTCGGTCACAAAAACTTTTCGATTGAACCGATTTAGTCCAAACGTTTTCATATTGGTCCAATTCATCCCGGCTAATTTAAGCGGAAAATGCTGATTTGGCCGCCGGCGTGTCTTACGTGGCGCCACGTGGAATTTTTTAATGATTTTTTTCAAATTTTTAAATTTTTTAAATTTTTTTCTCTTTTCTTTTTATTTTTCTTTTTCTTTTCTCCTTACCCTTGGCCGGCGAGGTCGCCGGCCGGCCGGCCAACCATCGCCGGCCACAGGCTGGTCAGGGCGAGGGGCCCCGCGCCTCGCTGGCCACTGGCGAGGGCCGCCGCGCCCTCGCCGGCCACAGGCGAGGGCGTCGGCCCCCGCCCAGATCCAGGCGAGGGCCGAAACCCTCGCCCGTTGGCCGGCGAGGGCCTCTGCGCCCTCGTCGGCCATAGGCGAGGGCACGGCAGCCCTCGCTCGTGGCGGGCGAGGGCACGGCGGCCCTCGCCCAGATCCGAGCGAGGGCATGTACGCGCTCAGCGCTTCTCCTCGCAGCATCTCTCTCCATCGCTCGCCGCTCGAAGACTCTGCCCCCGGACGAGGGCCCTCGCTCGGATCTGGGCGAGGGCCGCCGTGCCCTCGCCTGCCACGAGCGAGGGCTGCCGCGCCCTCGCCTGTGGCCAACGCGAGGGCGCAGAGGCCCTCGCCGGCCAACGCGAGGGCGCAGAGGCCCTTACCGGCCAACGGGCGAGGGTTTCGGCCCTCGCCTAGATTTGGGCGGGGGCCAGCGCCCTCGCCTGTGGTCGGCGAGGGCGTGGCGGCCCTCGCCAGTAACCAGCGAGGGTGCGAGGCCCCTCGCCCAGACCAGCCTGTGGCTAGTGATGGTCGGCCGGCCGGCCGGCGACCTCACCGGCCAAGGGTAACGAGAAAAGAATTTTTTTTAGAAAAAAAGAGAAAAAATAAAAAAATAATTTAAAATTTTGAAAAAAATTATAAAAAATCATAAAGTTTGTCTGCGTGGCGCGTAAGACTGCGGCGACCAAATCAGCAATTTCCGGCTTAAATTAGCCGGATGGACTGAATTGGTACTAATGTTAAAAGGTTTAGGACTAAATTGGTCAAATTGAAAAGTTTAGGACTAAATTGAATCTGCGTCTGAAAGGTTTAGACATTTTGGTACTTTTCCCGTAGTTTCTGGTATGTCATCAGATGAATTCTCTTCCTTTTTCCTCTTTCCAATTTACTGATGGTACGTGATATTGAACTAAAAACAGTAGCAGTTCACCACGAGTGACTGATTATGTAGTTCTATGTTGAGCAATGTTATGCTTTCTTAGAGCGATGTGAAGTATATGGTGAAGTTTTTATCATGGAGCAATGCTCCTGGTTTTCTTTCCATGTTCTTTGCTGTTGTTTTTAGAATGCAGAGCGGGCTCGTTGAGCCTTTTTGTTTACGGCATAGTTCCTTATGTTGCAGATCATGAATGTTGGCAAGCAAACCTAAGCATGCAGATTGAGCTACGATTGCTTGTTTTTCTGTTCCATTTCTGCCTAAATATATTGGTGATGCTTGGGCTAAGAAGGTATCCTCTACACATGCCGTTGATGTGTCATGGAGTTCTTTAGATGGATTTAAAAAGGAGATAAACCATTAATCGTATGTAAAGCACATGTCGAATTGATTGTCTGCCTCAAAGTCTTATCTCCTATTGAGTTTATACTTGAAAAGAAGAATCAAGGGAAGTATTGTTAAAAGTGGTTTCCTGAATATATTCCTTGATGACACTTTTTTTTTCTTTAATCAAATGACATCATATAGAAAAGAAAAGATACTTTTAATAACTCAGCTTATTCCAATCAAATTTATTTACGCTTCTTGCTCTCAATTACAAGGAAATTAAACAGAATAAATAAATGACGGTACTCTTACGAAGTGATTGACATTTATCTTGAGATTGAACAATCCCTCATCTAGAAATTTAATGTTGGTAAAAGATAAAGATGAACTATCATGTCAAATTAGAAAATAAGAATGGGAAAAGTGCCAAAAAAGTCATAAACCTTTTGGCTTTGTGCGATTTAGTCATAAATCTTTTTTTGGTGCCGATTTAGTCTAAACATTTTTACGTTGTGCCAATTCATTCCTTTCCGGCCAATTTTGACTGGATTTTGCTAGCTGGACACCGGTTGGCTTACGTGACCTGATCGGCGGCGTGTACAATTTTTAATAATATTTTAATATTTTTGAATATTTTTGAATATTTTATTTTTTTCTCTTTTTATTTTATTTTATTTTTCTCATCTTCTTCCTCCAGCCGGTCCACCGGAGCTCAGCCAAAAGCCGGAAATGACTGAATTGGCACAACATAAAAAGGTTTAGGACTAAATCGGCATAAAAAAAAAAGTTTAGGACTAAATCAGCACAAAGCCAAAAGGTTTAGGACTTTTTTTGGCACTTTTCCCAAATAAGAATTAATTAGAAAATGGTACTATTCAACTACCCCCTCTCTCTTTTCTAATGTAGATATAGTTATGAAATGTGATGAGGGAAATTGAATTGATGCATAAAGAGAAGTTTAGGGCATCGCATCTTTTATGTTATTAAAGACAAGAATGGAAAGGGCCTCGGGCGGGCTTCACTTGAAACTGCATGGCCAAAAAGGATTTAAAAAATAAAAATCCTCTCCATATAGTACGACTAGCCTTATATTTTCACTCGCGACGCCAAAAGGTCTGGTGTGTTTGAGCTGAGGTGACAATTACAATCTCAAAGTGATGCGGCTCTGGTCCTACTGTAATGTCCCTGTTTGGTGCGACGCCTGCTGCAGCTTTCTCGAGTCCTTGTTGCAGCCTATTTTTGCAGCCGATACAGCTTCCATTTTAGGCTTTATTTTGCAGTCCATGCTTCCACCGAGAAATGGGCAGCTGCAAGTCCACCGGTTTTGCCTCCAATTGCCTCTCTAACTCTAGTTCATTTCTTGTTCAAGTTTCCTAGTTCCATTGGGACTGGACTGTGGCTAGCTTAGGGTCTTAATTATGTGCGAAGGAGGGGGAAAGAATCAAGCTTAATGTACATTCGATTGATCCGGGAGTGCCAGTGCTCTTGACAATTGAAATTTTAGCCATTGGGTTCAATATCCTAAAATTATCATGTCCTGGTTACTAACTACAAAACAAACCTAATGAAAACCAACATAGAATGATGAAACGACAATATATTTGGTCAAATGTTGAATTTCTTGATTCGATAGAAAAAGTCAACCTTCGCTTTTGCAAGAAAATTTCGAAATTTAACCTCTTAAATATATATGTAATGATGAAAGGGAATCTCTATACGTAATGCAGTACCAACGATATATGATAAATTGACTATTTTTTTGTTTCAGGATTGAGCTTTGTTGCAACCATAAAGCGTGAAGGTGAAGTGGGTTGGTTCATTTCATCTAATTTCGTTTTGGGTGGATTTTAAAAGCGTGAAATAGACTCTGCATATCATAGTAAGCGGTGTAGTTTTCTTTGCTTTATTTAGTGAGATTTCTGTGATGAAATGAGCTATGTTCGGTATTATATATATATTCCGTAGAAGTCTAGAAGAGCAGCTATATTTAGCTTTAAATGATATAAGAGGTATGCATATTTACATATTTATATCTATCTATATAAATCTTCAGTCCTTATACATATAATAGCTTAAACAAAATCATTTGGGTTTGACTTGGTGATTAGTAGCGGACTTGTAAGGGTGGATTAGGTACACGACATGAGTTCGATTCTCCATGTCAACTGCAAGTGTTTTGTTGTTCGGCCCAGCCACTTGGGCTTTAATTCTCGTCTTACATGGGCCATGAGTTTAATGGGCCCAAAGTTGGTGGACCTCGTCATTATAAAAAAGGAGCTTAAGCAAGATATATGTTTGATTCATTCATTTAAGTTTTTCTCGAACGAAGTGGATTTATTCATTAGGTGCTTTATCAATTGATTTGAATTGGGCGAATAGGTGAGAAATTTTTTTTTTCTATAAGGAAATACTTCATGAGTCACAGTTAAAGTAGTTTAAAATTTGATAAAGAGATATTTTAAATTATTGTTTTTTGTTATTTAGAGCAGATAATGAAAACCAAAATTCATCGAGAAACTACGTAACTAATGTCTTTCAACCAAGTGAAAATTGCCATTGATATGATGTGGGAAGATCTTACACGTCTTCTTTTGTGGAATCACAATTGTGATTTAGTTTCTTTGTGCCTTTTCAATTGCTCTCGGTTCGTCTCTTTCCTTGCTATGCACATCATATTGAATCAGCTTCTTGAGAGTAGTTTCTGGTATGTCATCAGATGAATTCTCTTCTCTTTTCCTCTTTCCAATTTACTGGTAGTACATGCTATTGAACTAAAAACAGTAGAAGCCAACTAGTTTGGTAACTCTTTCATTTGGTAATGCTTCTGATTTTTTTTTTTTCTTTTTTTTTGGTTCTCTAGAATAAAAATAGAACGGAAATCCATTTTTATAAGTTTTTGTTCTCAGGAACAAATTTGTTTCTAGGACTAAATTTAAAACAGAATCAAGAAGTAGAAAAAAATTACTTCTTTATTCTCGAAAACATCTTAAGAATCAAGCTTAAAACATTTCTCTTTTCTTTTCTTTCTTTTCCTCTTCCTCCTCTTCTTCCCCTAATTGGTCGTAGTTGATGAACTCATCAAAGCCTCGCTGACTCTTGGTGAGACCAAGCCTCATTGGTGGCTAGGCAAGGCTAGGTTGGCATCTCCTTGCCAGTGAGGCCGACCTCGTGGTGGCTAGTTAAGGCTCGAGGCGACCTCACTAGCTAGTTGCCGGCTAGCCATAGTCAATATCGATCACCGGCTAGAGGAAGAAGAAGAAAATATAATATAATATAATATAATTATTTAAAAATTATTAAAAAATAAAAAGAAATTCTAAGATATAAAAAAAAAAAAAAAATTTGGGATTCATACAAAACACATTTCTAATTTGGGAATATAAAGTTTGTGCAGTTACTAAACATTTTCTTTTGCTCACAAACTTTTTAGAGAACATAAATAGAAAAAATTATTTCTAAATAGAAATTGTTCTTGAGAACATAAATGTTATCATACGCATCCTGATTATTTAGGTCTATGTTGAGCAATGATATGCTTTCTTAGAGTGATTTGAAGTGCATTGTGAAGTTTTTATCTTGGAGAAATGCCTCTGGATTTCTTTCCTTGATCTTTGCTGCCGTTTTAGAATGCACGATCGGGCTCTTCCAGCCTTTTCGTCTATGGCATAGTTCCTTATGTTGTAGATCATGAATGTTGGCGAGGAAACATAAGCAAGCAGATTGATCTACGATTGCTTGTTATTTGGTTCCGTTTCTGCCTAAGTATGTCGGTGATGCTTGGGTTAAGAAGGTATACTCTAAAAAGAAGAAGAGATAAACCATAATCGTATGTAAAGTGCATGTCAAACATAAAACTTTGCACATCCAATCAGAAGGGCAAAAAATAAAACAAGTTATATTTTTTGATGATACAAATATTTTTTCTTTAATCAAATTACATGATATAGGAAAGAAAATGTACTTTTAATAACTCATAGCTTATTCCAATAAAATTTATTTCACTTCTTGCTCTCAGTTACAAGGAAATTAAACAGAATAAATAAATCATGGTACTCTTACAAAGTAATTAATATTTATCTTGAGATTACGATTGAGTCTTTAATAAAATTATTGAGAACCTCAACTTATTAAAACATAGAGCATTTTATTTTATTTTTTTAGTTTTATTTCCTGCCATTGGGATGCACTTATGTCTAACAATATAGCTTTCATTGATTCAACAAATCCACTTAATATAGTTTAATAAAATTGAACTTTCAAGTTATTGGGACTAGGGAACTGCCAAGGAATTTTTTTTAAAAAAAAAAATCATCTTTAGACTAGGTAACTCACGAGTAAGTAAGTTATATCATTTGTTCTCTTTACTATTTTTACTATAAAAAGAGAAACTATTATAGATAATATTCTCAATAAAGTTGTAGTCTATCATTTTTTCAGTTTATGTTATTTTTTAATTTATTGCAACTTTATTTCAAAATGTTTAATTTATTACTTTTAATGGTGGTTAGGTCGTTTTTGCCTAATCAAATAACTGGATCACTCAAACCAAATCATTTTTCATTCTTAGCTAAATAGATTTGATTTCATTGAATAAGCTACATTAATTTGACTATATAATTAAAATAAAAATAATTTCTTTATCCATTTTTTAGATTTATATTTAAAATTAATAAGAGATGGAAA
Source organism: Eucalyptus polyanthemos subsp. polyanthemos (assembly GCA_017140185.1). NCBI lineage: Eukaryota > Viridiplantae > Streptophyta > Magnoliopsida > Myrtales > Myrtaceae > Eucalyptus > Eucalyptus polyanthemos. The sequence continues at coordinate 54,306,285 of CM029464.1, forward strand.
ATTAAAGATGATTAAATTGATAAATCAATGATAATTGATCGAATATTAGCCACATGAGGGAAAGGTTAGTGCCGCATGGTCAGATTCTGATCAAAGTGCATCACTTCACTAGAAATAAATGAATTTTAATGACTTGGATAATTAAAAACCAATCCGATGGTCAAAACGAATTTATCTTCATGAACTCAAATCACTTTAAGTGTTTGGTCATTAATTTAGAAGAAATGATGCCAAAGTTGCTCCTTTATTTTGGGACGGGGTAGCTCTTTGAGAGAGCGAGAATGAGGAGAAGGAATGATGCGAAGAATGGTGAAATTGCCCCATGCTCTTCTTTCGACCACCATCTGGTAATCTCACTCTCGCTCCTCCTATCTTTGCATCGATCCTTGTCTTCTTCCTCGCAATGTGATGTGTTGAGAATAATTGAGAATTTGTCATTTGGTCAAGGTAATTGTTAAGTGTGATTGAAAATGAACTATTATGTCAAATTAGAAAATACGATATCATTAGAAAATGCTAATATTCAACTACCCAAAAAAGAAAAAGAACTACCCCTCTCTCTTTTTCAGTATAGATATATGTTATGAAATGTGATGTGGGAAATCGAATTGATGCATAAAGAGAAGTTTAGGATATGGCATCTTTTATGTTACTAGAGAGGAGTAAAGGGGGATTCTGGCGTGCTTCACTTGAAACTATATGGCCAAAGAGGATTTAAAAAATGAAAAACTGCCGCTACCCTCCGTAGGCTCCTCTCTATTTGCAGCAATCGTTTTTTTCTGCAATTTTCAGCTCATTGCAACAAGTTTTAACCCTGATTGGTCTTCTCATTGAGCTGCAATATTTAGCCCCTTGTTGTACAATTTGAGCTCCCTTCCTCTCTTCAATTCAGCTCCAACCCTACTGTAATCACCTGCTGCAACTTTCTCGTATCCTGGCTGCAGACTACTTTGTCCAGCTTTTGCAGCCAAGACAGCTTCCATTTTAGGCTTCATTTTGCAGTCCCATCCCAGCTGGCCTCCACCGAGAAATGGGCAGCTGCAAGTCCCCCGGTTTTGCCTCCTATTTCCTCTCTAACTCTAGTTCATTTCCTGTTCAAGTTTCCTAGTTCCATCGGGACTAGATTGTGGCTAGTTTAGGGGCTTAATTATGTGCAAAGGTGTGAGAAAGAATCGAGCTTAATGTGCATTCAAATAATTAATCCAGGAGCTCTGGTGCTCTCAGCGATTGAAATTTTCACAATTGGGTCCAATATCCTAAAATTATCATACCCCGGTTACTAAGTACAAAACAAACCTGACGAAAACTAACATAAGATGATGACAAATGATGTTTTTGGTTGAAGCTTGAATTTTTCGATTTGACCAAAAAATTCAACCTTTGATTTATACAAGAAAATTTTGAAATTAAACTCTTAAATTTATATGTAACAATAAAAGGGACATTCACACGCAATGCAATACTATGATATATGATATATTTGCTTTCAATTAAAGGTTGACTTTTTAGTTTGACTGAAAAGTCACCAAAAAAGTAATTTTTTTTATTTATCTATAAATGATACGTAAATGTTAATGAAATGCAATTCTCTAAATGCAAAGGATGCAGAATTTGATAATTCGACTTTTTTTTTTTTTTTTTGGGATCGAGCTTTGTCGCAACCATAAATCTTGAGCCCAAAGTGATTTTCTTTATAGATATACGCTCACTTTTTGGTGAAATTGGAGCGTTAACAGACGCCATATTGATACTAAGTGCCAACGGTAGAACTTAATTATACTAATTAGATAAATTTTAAATCTTGATCATGTTTTAAAATTTTATAATTTAATTACATCTTCTCGATAAAATTTAGAATTTAATATATATTTTGTGCACATATCCTTAAAAAATAATATTGAAACAGAGGGATAAACAAAAACCTTAAAGCTGCGTTCCATTGTTTGGTGAATCGTAATAATAATATCAAATATTTTTATATCTTATCATGTTCACTGTTAAGTATTCATGATACCGATGTAAATGAACTTGAATATACACAAACGGAGATAGTAAAAACTTTCATAAAAAAAGTTTTAATTATTTATTTATTTATTTATAAATGGTACATAAAGGTTAATGAAATGCAATTCTCTAAATGCAATGGATGCAAAATTAGATATATTTACTATTTTTTTTTAGGATCGAGCTTTTGTCGCAACCATAAATCTTGAGCCCAAAGTGATTTTCTTTATAAATATAAGCTTACTTGTTGGTGAAATTTAGGTGTCAACAAGCGCCACATTGATACTTAGTGCCAATAGAAGAACTTAATTGCACAAATTTGATAAATTTTAAATCTTGATTGCATTTTTATAATTTTAGAATTTAATTACACCTTCTCTATAAAATTTAGAAATTTTAGTGCACCTACCCTTAAAAAATAAAACTCAAACAAAGCGATAAACAAAAACCTTAAATATGCGTTCAATTTTCTAGATTTCTAATTAAGATATGATTTGATTGAATAAGATACAAAATCCAGGATGTACACTGTTTGGTGAATCATAATAATAAAATCGAATATATTCATATCCAGAGATATAGAGAAGAATGAGATGGAGAAAGTAGATTTTTTTTTTTATTTATAAATTTCATTGCCCCTCTCTCTTTGATAATAAAGAGATCCTTTTTAAGTTTGAATTTGTTCATTTGAATTATGGGTTCTTCTACTTCATTTTCATTTACTTATTTTTATTGTTAATTTTACATCTCTTTTATTACTATTTTTATTCCATTCCATCATTCCTTGATAAAAAGTTTCATCAAATAATAAACAAAACTATTATACCTAAATTGACTAGAGCAAGGGCGGCAAGCACCAACAACACACGTAAATGAAAATATGTCCTTCAATCCCCAAATTCCCCAAAATCACAAACAAATGCAAAAATTACACAAATTTTGGAGTAAATCTAAGAAAAAAAGTATCTTTTGAGGCGAAGGTGGAGGCAGCGGTGTGGTACAAAGCACGGTGGAGGCAACGGCATGATTCATCATATGAGCAGAGATGACAAGAACAAAGTGAGTCCATCGAGAGAACTGTAAAGAAAAAGAAACCTTCAAAAGGAGACTCATTTAACAAGACAAGAACATTGCAATTCGATTAGAAACATAACACATGCAAGGTCCATGTTTCAAAATAAACCTAAAATTATAAATCGAATGCAAAAATTACACGATTTTTGAAGTAAATCTAAGAAAATCTGCACCTTTGGAGGCGGAGGCAAATGCGGTGTGGTTCGTGTGAGACGACGGAGAGAGGGCGAGAATAGAGGGAGTAGAGAGTGGGACGGAGAGAACATAGCGAGTCGTGAGAGAGACGCAGACGGCATCATTCGGCGTGGTTTTTGGAGGAAGGAGAAAACGACGAAGAGAAGGAAGGGAGAAAGCGACGACGAGAAGTTGCTGAAAAGGAATGATGCGAAGAATGGTGAAATTCACCTCTGCTCTTCTTCCTCCTCTCCTTCGACCACCGTCCGGTAATCCCACTCTCGCTCCACCTTTCTTTGCATCGCCTCTTCCTCTTCCTCTTCTTCTTCCTCGCGTTGTCGATTCCTCTCCCTCCCGTCGCTTTCGCACTTCACGCTCCACTTCTGGACTGAGCGATTCCATGAGTCGAAACCAAGTTTTGGAGTTTGTCATGAACCTGTGCAAAGAAGGCAGGTTGGCAAAAGCCGAGGATGCCTTGCATTTCTTCAAGGTTATGATTCGGCTGAACCCTTTGCCTTCAACTCCCTGTTTCGTCCAACTCTTGGGAGCTGCGCGAGGATGAAGCATTATGCTGTCGCCATCCACATGATCGAGCGAATGGATTCCATGGGCATATCTCGCGACATTTCCGTTCTCAACATTCTGATAAATTGCCTCTGCCGCTTGGAAAGGTCCGATCTTGGATTTTCCGTTTTGACCAAAATGTTCAAGCTTGGGCTTGAACCGGATGTGGTGACCTCCCACACTTTGCTCAACGGGCTCTGTGAAGAGGGTAAGATCGCACGAGCCTTGACCTTGGTGGAGGAAATGCAGGGCAAGGGGTTTAAGGCCGATGTAATTACATACAATGTCATCGTGAAGGGATTGTGCAGAACCGGTAATACTTCTAAAGCCGTCCAGTTAATAAGGAATTTGGAAGAAAGGGGTTGCGAACTGGATTTGGTCACGTACAGCACGATCATAGATGGTTATTGCAAGGAAGGACTGGTGGAAGAGGCATTTGACTTCTTTAACTGTATGAGTGACCGCCTAATTAAGCCAGATATCCTCGCTTACAATACCTTGATTTGCGGCTTAGGCTGCATAGGCGGATGGAACAAGCAAAGGCCTTGTTAGAGGAGATGATTCATGATGGAATCCACCCAGATGTTATCACTTATAATTCCTTCATCCATGGTCTGTGCCTTTTTGGCCAATGGGAAGAGGTTCGAGTCCAGTTGAGGGAGATGGTGCGGGGAGGAATAAGGCCAGATTATCAAACCTTCACTATTATCTTGGATGCACTCTGCAAACAGGGCATGACCAATGAGGCGAAGTGCATATATGACCTGATGATTGAGATGGATATTGAGCCAAACGTAGTTACTTATACTTCATTGATAAATGGTTACTGCCTTCAAAATCAAACGGATGATGCTGCAATTACATTTTGTTTGATGACTGCAAGGAAGTGCAATCCTAATGTAGTGACCTATAGCACATTGATTAAGGGGTATTTTGCGGTTAAAAGAGTGGATAAGGCAATGAGTGTCCTTCAGCAAATGCTGGAGAAAGGGCTAGTCCCTAATGTTGCCACCTATGGTTGTCTCATGGATGGCTTTTTTCTTGCTGGAAGCCCCAGGGTTGCACAGCAGCTGTTTTACAAAATGCTGGCTTGCAATCATATAGATCAACAAAGTTATGCCATCATGTTAGATGGCCTTTGTAAGTATCGACAAGTCGACAAGGCAATGGCATTGTTTCGACAAATGGAAGATGGCGTGGGTGATGTTAATATGGTCCACTGCACCATCCTTATTAAGGGCTTGTGTGAGATGGGGGAACTTGGACCTGCAATGAACCTCTTCAATTCATTGGATGCCAAAGGGTTGCAACCCAATGTCTTGACATTTGGTGCCATCATAAAGGGACTATGTAAAGCTGGCCAAATACGTGAAGCATTCGAGCTACTTCATAATATGAAAGAGAAGGGATGTCCTCCAAGTGTTATCATGTTTAACATTGTTGTCCGAGCACTCCTCAAAGATGGTCAGAAAGCGAGGGCAATGCTTCTTCTAGGGGAGATGGTTGAGAAAGGCTTCTCACCAAATGCTGCATCAACGGCTAAAATTTTGGGTGCATCGGCTCGCAATAAATTAGAATCCTGAAAATCTGCACTGGGAACATAAGCTCTCTGTTTTGTTTTTGTTTTCATAAATATGTGCATATAGTAAGTGGCAAAATTTTATTTCAATGAGAGAAAATTGGGCCTGCATCATCTAACACTAGTTAGTTCTGTATAGTCTGAGATTAATTTGTTACGAGGAAGAAAACATGGCGGTGCATGGAAAGCTATCCGCATTTGATGACTTCTGCTTCTTCAGCCATAACAAGGTAGTTTCTTGCAGGGACCTTTCTGTACAGTAACAATTAACTGCTCTTGGTTCTTTTCTTCTTCATCGGTAAGCACATCATACCAAAGCAGCTTGTTGAGAGTAACTTCTGGTATGTCATCAGATGAATTCTCTTCCTTTTTCCTCTTTCCAATTTACTAGTTGTACATGATATTGAACTAAAAACAAAAGCAGTTCACACGAGTGACTGATTATGTAGTTCTATGTTGAGCAATGTCATGCTTTCTTAGAGTGATGTGAAGTATACAGTGAAGTTTTTATCTTGGAGCAATGCTCCTGGTTTTCTTTCCTTGTTCTTTGCTGTCGTTTTTAGAATGTGCGAGCAGGCTCATCGAGCCTTTTTGTTTACAGCATAGTTCCTTACGTTGCAGATCATGAATGTTGGCGAGGAAACATAAGCATGCAGATTGAGCTACGGTTGCTTGTTTTTTCGGTTCTGTTTCTGCCTAAATATATTGGCAATGCTTGGGCTAAGAAGACATACTCTACACATGTGGTTGATGTGTCTTGGAGTTCTTGAAATAGATTTAGAAAGAGAGAGAGACATAAACCATAATCGTTTGTAAAGCAAATTTCAAACGTATAACCTTGCACATCCAATCAAAAGGGCACAAAATTAAACAGGTTATTTCATGTGCTTAGCTTGTTGAATGTCTGCCTTAGAGCCTTGTCTACTATTGAGTTCATACTTGACAAGATGAATCAAGAGAAGTATTCTAAAAACGGTTTCCTGAATATATTTATTGATGATACAAGTTTTTCTTTAATCAAATGACATGATATAGAAAAGAAAAGATACTTTTAATAACTTATAGGTCCAAGGAAATTAAACAGAATAAATAAATCATGATACTCTCACAAATTAATATATATTTATCTTGAGATTATGATTGAGTTTTTAATAAAATTATTGAGAACCACAATTTATTAAAACATAGAGCATTTTATGTTTTATTCAGTTTTATTTCCTGCCATTGGGATGCACTTGTTTTTTACGATATATCTTTCATTGATTCGAAAGATCCTTTTAGTACAGGATAATAAAATTGAACTTTCAAGCTATTGGAACTAGGGAATTCCCAAGTAATTCGAAACATATTCATCTTTAAACTAGGTTATTCCCAAGTAATTAAGTTAGATCATTACTTCCTTTTAATATTTTTAATATAATATATATTATAGATAAATATTCTATATAAAGTTGCAGTCTGTCATTTTTTTTCAGTTAAGGTTATTTTTTCATTCATCGCAACTTTATTTCAATTTTTATACTAAAATTATTAATTTCTTTTTTTAATGGAAGTTAGATCTAGGTTTTGCCGAATCAAATAACTGGAACACTTAAAATAAATCATTTTTAATTCTTAGTTAAATAGATTTGATTTTATATAAGCTACATCATTTGAGTATATCATTTAAACAAAAATCATATCTTTATCTGTTTTTAAGATTTAAATTTAATAAGACATGGAAGATTAAAGATGATTAAATCAAGAAACTAATGATAATTGGTCAAATATAAGCCACGTGAGGGAAAGTTTAGTGCCACATGGTGGGATTCTGGTCAAAGTGTATCACTTCGCTAGATATAAATGAAATTTTAGCGACTTAGATGATTTAAAACCAATCCGATGGTTGAAACGAGTTTACCTTCACGAACTCAGATCACTTGAAGTTTTTGGTCATTAATTTAGAAGAAATTATGCCAAAGTTGCTCCTTTATTTTGGGACTAGGTAGCTGTTGAGAGAGCCAGAATGAGGAGTTGCTGAAAAGGAATGATGCGAAGAATGGTGAAATTGCCCTCTGCTCTTCTTCCTCCGCTTGTATAACCCCCATCTGGTAATCTCACTCTCACTCCTCCTGTCTTTGCATCGATTCGTCGTCTTCTTCCTCGCAATGTCGATTCTTCTCTCTCTGTCTCCCTTCACTTTTGCACTTCACGCTCTAATTCTGGACAGAGCGATTCCATGAATCAAACCCAAATTTTGGAATTTGCGGTAAACCAGTGCAAAAATGGCGGATTGGCAGAACCCAATGATGCTTCGTATTTCTTCAAGGTTATGATTCTGCTGAACCCTTAGCCTTCAACTCCCCATTTCGTCCAACTCTAGGGAGCTGCGGTGAGGATGAAGCATTATGCTGCCGCCATCCACATAATCGAGCGAATGGATTCCGTGGGGATATCTCGCAACGTTCGCATTCCCAGCACTCTGATAAAATTGCCTCTGCTACTTTGAATATTTCTGATCCTGGATTTCCCGTTTTGACTAAAATGTTCAAGCTTGGGCTTGAACCGAGTGGGATGACCTTGAACACTTTGCTCAACGGACTCTTGGAAGAGGGTAAGATCGCACATGCATTGACCTTGGTGGACGAAATGTGGGGCAAAGGGTTTAACGTCGATGTCTTTACGGGTGGTGTTATTGTGAAGGGACGGTGCAGAACCGATTATATACTTCGGAAACTGTTTGGTTAATTAGGAATCCGGAAGAAATGGGTTGCGAGCTAAATGTCATCAGCAATTGCTGGGCACCAGTGTCCTGGGCCCGGTCTCGATGGACTCGGGCATGGTTGCCAAGGTCTCAAGCCAACTTAGATGGACTTGGGCCCAACCTTGATGAACCTCTGGGCCCGAGCGCTGGGGATCTGGGCCGGTACCCTCCGTTGGCTCCTCTCTGTTGTGATCACCTGCTGCAACTTTCTCGAATCCTGGCTGCAGACTACCTTGTCCAGCTTTTGCAGCCAAGACAGCTTCCGTTTTAGGCTTCACTTTGCAGTCCCATCCCAGCTGGCCTCCACCGAGAAATGGGCAGCCGCAAGTCCCCCGGTTTTGCCTCCAATTTCCTCTCTAACTCTAGTTCATTTCCTGTACAAGTTTCCTGGTTCCACCGGGACTAGATTGTGGCTAGCTTAGGGGCTTAATTATGTGCGAAGGTGTGAGAAAGAATCGAGCTTAATGTGCATTCGAATAATTAATCCAGGAGCTTTGGTGCTCCCAGCAATTGAAATTTTCGCAATTAGGTCCAATATCCTAAAATTATCATACCGCCGGTTACTAAGTGCAAAACAAACCTAACAAAAACTAACGTAAGATGATGAAACAATGATGTTCTCGGTTGAAGCTCAAATTTTTTTATTTGACCGAAAAATTCAACTTTTGATTTATACTAGAAAATTTTGAAATTAAACTCTTAAATTTATATGAAAGGTATGTTTACACACAATGCAATACTATGATATATTAAAGGCTGACTTTTCAGTTTGACGAAAAGTGACCAAAAAATCATATTTATCTATAAATGATACGTAAATGTTAATGAAATGCAATTCTCTAAATGCAAGGGATGCAAAATTTGATAATTTGACTTTTTTTTTTTTAGGATCAACCTTTGTCGCAACCATAAATCTTGAGCCCAAAAAGTAATTTTCTTTATAGATATACGCTCACTTTTTGGTGAAATTCGAGTGTTAAGAGGTGCCATATTGATAATAAGTGGTGACAGAAGAACTTTATTATACCAATTAGATAAATTTTAAATCTTGATTGTGTTTTAAAATTTTATAATTTAATTACATCTTCTCGATAAAATTTAGAATTTTTAGTGCAAATATCCTTAAAAAATAAAATTGAAATAGGGGGATAAACAAAAACCTTAAAGCTGCGTTCCATTATTTGGTGAATCATAATAATAATACCATATATTTTTTTATCGTATCTTGTTCATTGTTAAGTATTGATGATATCAATGTAAATGAACTTAAAAATACACAAACGGAGATAGTAAAAACTTCCATAACAATTCATTACCAAATCTAGTGAGGGAAAAGAAATACATGCAATCCTTATTTTTTTCGTAGTAACTATAAGAAAAACTATACCTTTTGAGGCGGAGGTGGCGGTGTGGTACAAAGCACGACAAAGGTAGCATGAACAAAGCTAGTAAAGAGAAAAAATTATAAAGAAAAAAAAGAAACTTTCAAAATGAGACCCATCCAACAAGACAAAAGCATTGCAATTTGTGGGAGACATGACATCCAAGTCCATGCTTCAAAATAAAACTCTAAAATTACAAAATTACCGCAAAAATTACACAATTTTCGGAGTAAATCGAAGAAAATTTGTACCTTCAATGTGGTTCATTGGACGGTGGAAGGGACAAGAATAGAGCAAGTTGAGAGTGAGATAGAGAAAACAGAGCGAGTCAAGAGAGAGATGGCGTTGTTTGGGGGTGGTTCATTGGACGATGGAGGCAACGGACAGGATAGTGGCGTGGCAAACCAAATTCCCAGGACAGAAAACCGAAACCCCAAAAAAAAAAAGAAAAAAAAATCTTGCTCTTTTGTTTTTTAAACCTTTGAAGCTGTCGAGAGAAAGCAACGACGAGAAGTTGCTGAAAAGGAATGATGCGAAGGATGGTGAAATTCCCCTCTGCTCTTCTTCCTCCTCTCCTTCGACCACCGTCCGGTAATCTCACTCTCCCTCCTCCTTTCTTTGCATCGCCTCTTCCTCGCGTTGTCGATTCCTCTCCCTCCCGTCGCTTTCGCACTTCACTCTCTCCTCCTGGACTGAGCGATTCCATGAGTCGATCCCAAGTTTTGGACTTTGTCATGAACCTGTGCAAAGAAGGCAGGTTGGCAAAAGCCGAGGATGCCTTGCATTTCTTCAAGGTTATGATTCGGCTGAACCCTTTGCCTTCAGCTCCCTGTTTCGTCCAATTCTTGGGAGCTGCGGTGAGGCTGAAGCATTATGCTGTCACCATCCACATGATCGAGCGAATGGATTCCATGGGCATATCTCGCAACGTTCACGTTCTCAGCATTCTGATCAATTGCCTCTGCCGCTTGGAAAGGTCCGATCTTGGATTTTCCGTTTTGACCAAAATGTTCAAGCTTGGGCTTGAACCGAGTGTGGTGACCTTGACCACTTTGCTCAACGGGCTCTGTGAAGAGGGTAAGATCGCACGAGCCTTGACCTTGGTGGAGGAAATGCAGGGCAAGGGGTTTAAGGCCAATGTATTTACATACAATGTCATCGTGAAGGGATTGTGCAGAACCGGTAATACTTCTAAAGCCGTCCAGTTAATAAGGAATTTGGAAGAAAGGGGTTGCGAACTAAATTTGGTCGCGTACAACACGATCATCGATGGTTATTGCAAGGAAGGACTGGTGGAAGAGGCATTTGGCTTCTTTAACCGTATGAGCCACTGCCTTATTAAGCCGGATATCCTCACTTACAATACCTTGATTTGCGGCTTAGGCTGCATAGGCGGATGGAAACAAGCCAAGGCCTTGTTAGAGAAGATGATTCATGATGGAATCCACCCAGATGTTATCACCTATAATTCCTTCATCCACGGTCTGTGCCTTTGTGACCAATGGGAAGAGGTTCGAGTCCAGTTGAGTGAGATGGTGCGGGGAGGAATAAGGCCAGATTGTCAAACCTTCACTATTATCTTGGATGCACTCAGCAAACAGGGGATGACCAATGAGGCGAAGTGCATATTTGACCTGATGATCGAGATGGATATTGAGCCAAATGTAGTTACTTATACTTCATTGATAAATGGTTACTGCCTTCAAAATCAAATGGATGATGCCGCAATTACATTTTGTTTGATGACTGCAAGGAAGTGCAATCCTAATGTGGTGACCTATAGCACGTTGATTAATGGGTATTTTGCGGTTAAAAGAGTGGATAAGGCAATGAGTCTCCTTCGGCAAATGTTGGAGAAAGGATTAGTCCCTGATGTTGCCACCTATGGTTGTCTCATGGAAGGCTTTTTCCTTGCAGGAAGCCCCAGGGTCGCACATCAGCTGTTTTACAAAATGCTGGCTTGCAATCATATAAATCAACAAATTTATGCCATCATGTTAGATGGCCTTTGTAAGTATCGACAAGTCGACAAGGCAATGGCATTGTTTCGACACATGGAAGATGGCATGGACGATGTTGATATAGTCCACTGCAACATCCTTATTAAGGTCTTGTGTGAGATGGGGGAACTTGGACCTGCAATGAACCTCTTCAATTCGTTGGATGCCAAAGGGTTGCGACCCGATGTCGTGACATTTGGTGCGATCATAAAAGGACTATGTAAAGCTGGCCAAATACATGAAGTATGCGAGCTACTTCATAATATGAAAGAGAAGGGATGTCCTCCAAGTGGTGTCATTTTTAACATTGTTGTCCAAGCACTCCTCGAAGATGGTCAGAAAGCGAGGGCAATGCTTCTTCTAGGGGAGATGGTTGAGAAAGGCTTCTCACCAAATGCTGCATCAACGGCTAAAATTTTGGGTGCATCAGTTAACACCACATTAGAATCCTGAAAATCTGCACTAGGGACGTAAGCTCTCTCTTTCTTTTTTGCGTCAGAGACATACGCTCTCTTGCATTGCGATTGTGTGCATATAGTAAGTAGCGAACTTTTATCTTGATGAGAGAAGATTGATCTTGCATTATCTAAGCTTGTTAGTTCTGTATAGTCTCAAATGAATTTGTTCCAAGGAAGAAAACATGGCGGTGTACAGAAGGTTATCCGCATTTTGATGACTTCTGCTTCTTCGGCCATACCAAGGTAGTTTCTTGCAGGGACCATTCTGTACAGTTACAATTGACTGCTCTTGGTTCTTGTCTCCTTCATCAGTAAGCACATCATACTAAAGCAGCTCCTTGAGAGTAGTTTCTGGTATGTCATCAGATGAATTCCCTTCCTTTTTCCTCTTTCCAATTTACTGATGGTACGTGATATTGAACTAAAAACAGAAGCAGTTCACACGAGTGGCTGATTATGTAGTTCTATATTGAGCAATGCTATGCTTTCTTAGAGTGATGTGAAGTATATGGTGAAGTTTTTATCATGGAACAATGCTCCTGGTTTTCTTTCCATGTTCTTTGCTGTTGTTTTTAGAATGCAGAGTGGGCTCATCGAGCCTTTTTGTTTACAGCATAGTTCCTTACATTGCAGATCATGAATGTTGGCAAGGAAACATAAGCAAGCAGATTGAGCTACAGTTGCTTGTTTTTTCGGTTCTGTTTCTGCCTAAATATATTGGTGATGCTTGGGCTAAGAAGTTATCCTCTACACATGCCGTTGATGTGTCTTGGAGTTCTTGAAATAGATTTAAAAAGAGAGAGAGACATAAACCATAATCGTTTGTAAAGCACATGTCAAACATTGGCTATTTTATGTGTTTAGCTTGTTGATTGTCTGCCTCAAAGTCTTATCTCCTTTTGAATTTATACTTGAAAAGAAGAATCAAGGGAAGTATTGTTAAAAGCGGTTTCCTGAATATATTCCTTGATGATACATTTTTTTTTTTTAAATCAAATGACATGATATAGAAAAGAAAAGATACTTTTAATAACTCATAGCTTATTCCAATCAAATTTATTTACGCTTCTTGCTCTCAGTTACAAGGAAATTAAACAGAATAAATAAATGATGGTACTCTTACGAAGTGATTGACATTTATCTTGAGATTGAACAATCCCTCATCTAGAAATTTAATGTTGGTAAAAGATGAAGATGAATTATCATGTCAAATTAGAAAATAAGAATTTATTAGAAAATGGTACTATTCAACTACCCCCCTCTCTTTTCTAATGTAGATGTAGTTATGAAATATGATGAGGGAAATCGAATTGATGCATAAAGAGAAGTTTAGGACATCGCATCTTTTATGTTATTAAAGACAAGAATGGACAGGGGCTCGGGCGTGCTTCACTTGAAACTTGTATGGCCAAAAAGGATTTAAAAATAAAAATCTCTATACCACAGGACTAGCCTTATATTTTCACTCGCGGCACCAAAAGCTCCGGTGTGTTTGAGCTGAGGTGACAATGACAATCTCAAAGTGATGCGGCTCTGGTCCTACTGTAATGTCCCTGTTTAGTGCGACGCCTGCTGCAGCTTTCTCGAGTCCTTGTTGCAGCCTGTTTTTGCAGCGGATACAGCTTCCATTTTAGGCTTTATTTTGCAGTCCATTGTTCCACCGAGAAATGGGCAGCTGCAAGTCCACCGGTTTTGCCTCCAATTGCCTCTCTAACTAGTTCATTTCTTGTTCAAGTTTCCTAGTTCCATTGGGACTGGACTGTGGCTAGCTTAGGGTCTTAATTATGTGCGAAGGAGGGGAAAGAATCAAGCTTAATGTGCATTCGATTGATCCGGGAGCTCCGGTGCTCTCGACAATTGAAAATTTAGCCATTGGGTTCAATATCCTAAAATTATAATTCCTTGTTTATTAAGTACAAAACAAACCTAACGAAAACCAATGTAGAATGATGGAAACGACAATATTTTTGGTCAAATGTTGAATTTCTCAATTCGATTGAAAAAGTCAACCTTTCGCTTTTTGCAAGAAAATTTCGAAATTTTAATTCTTAAATTTATATGTAATGATGAAAGGGAATCTCTATATGTAATGCAGTACAATGATATATGATATTTTGCTTTTGATTTGTAATGGATGCAAAATTTGATAAATTGACTACTTTTTTGTTCGAGGATTGAGCTTTGTTGCAGCCATAAATCTCAAGCCCAAAGTGATTTTCTTTGCAAAAATACGCTTACTTGTTGGTGAAATTTGAGTTTCAATAGGCGCCACATTGATGCTAAGTACCAACGGACAAACTTAATTGCACCAATATGATAAATTTTAAATCTCGATTGTGTTTTCAAGTTTTAGAATGTAATTGCACCTTCTTGATACAATTTAGAATTTAGAATTCAGAATTATATTCCAAGTGTCCAAACTTAGCATGGGTAAACACATAAATGCCAAAACTTTTAATAGATACACTTAAGTGCCACTTAATCAAGATATGATTGGATATGATAGGATATGGAATTAAATGGTTTTGCTATATGAAATCCACTATTTAGTGAATCGCAATAATAAAACTAGATATTTTCATATCCTATCAAGTTCATTGTTAGGTATTTACGATATGTCAATGTAAATGAATATGAAAACACACAAATAGAGAGAGTAAAAATTTTAATAAAAATTCATTGCCAAGTATAGTAAGAGAGAAAGAAAATATGATCCTTAGCTTTTTTATTATAAAAAAATATAGTACTTTTACTCTTCTTTACTTTCGCAAAGCTTGAATGTGAACCACAAATTTATGGAGGAAGAGGAACTCGACTTGTTCGCCATTTTCGTGGAGCTTTGACTTAAACTAAAAAGCTATGGAGCAATCATGAAGTTTCAACATAAACCAAGGATACAGAGAAGAATGAGATGGGGAATGTAGGTTATATATATATAAATTTCATTGCTTCTCTCTCTCTTCGAGAATTAAAGAGATCCTTTTTAAGTTTGAATTTGTTCATTTAAATTATGAGTTCTTCAACTTCATTTTTATTTACTTATTTTTATTTTTATTTTCATCTCTTTTGTTTTGTTTTTATTCCATTCTATCATTCCTTAATAAAATTTTTATCAAATAATAAACTAAACTATTATACCTAAATTGACCAGACTAAGGGAGGCAAGCACCAACAACATACAAAAAACGAAAATATATCCTTTAATCTCCCAACTTCCTGGAATCACAAACGAATGCAAAGATTATACAATTTACGAAGTAAATCTAAGAAAAAAGTGTACCTTTTGAGCGGAGGTGTCGGTACGGTACAAAGCACAGCGAAGGTGATGATGTGATTCATCAAACAACAAAGATGGGAATAATAAGCAATTCGAGAGAGAAATTGTAAAGAGGTAAAAAAAAAAAAAAAAGCTTTCAAAATGAGACACATTTAACAAAACAAAACAAGAACACTGCAATTCGGCAAGAAACATGACGTCCAAGTCTATAATTCAAAATAAAATCCTAAAATTACAAATTGAATGCAAAAATTACACAATTTTTGGAGTTTAAGGAAATCTATAGAAAATATTGGGTGGGCCGAGCGCTCCACGTCACCGTGCGCTCGCCCAATCAGGATGCGACATGCGTCGCCATGTGGAGCCCGGGTCCCGCTTTTTTTTAGCCAATTTTTTTGCCTTCTCCTTCTCTCTCTTCACAATCGTCGCGTCCTTTTCTGTCTCTCTCTTCTCTGTCTTCTCCATCAAGCGGCACGAAGGGTGCGTTTGGGAGTGGCATTTGGAAGTCACTTTGAACCCCCAAAGCTTCTTGGGTTAATTTGTGGGTGTTTGGTAAAAATTTCCAAACCTCATTTGGGGAATGCCAAGCATTCCCAAGGCTAAAAGCCCAAGGCCGATGGGGGGCTGCCTTGGGCTTTTAGCTTTTTCAGCATGCTGAGAGCTAAGCTTAAATAAAAAAATTCCTTCCCAAATTGTCCTCGTTGATTTTTCGTTTTTCCTTTTTTACCTTAACTGTTCATCTTCTTCTTCTTTCTTCTTCGTGAGCGGTTGCCGACGAAGGGCATGCAATCGCCGGCGATCATTGCGCCGCCATGCCAACCCGCCACGCCATGACCTCTGCCGCAGCCGCGCAACCCTTCGGCGAGGGTCGCGTGACCCCGCTCGAGAGGTCACCGCAGAGGTCGTGACTTTTAGGCGACCTCCGCGGAGGTCGTAACCGCGACTCATTTGGTCGCAGATCTGGTCGCCGGCCGTGACCTTCGCAGAGGTCACGATGCAAATCTATGTCGCTGACCGTGCTTCAGGCGACCTCCGCAGAGGTCGCAACAATTGCGCGACCCATCTGGTTGCGACCTTCACGCTGCGACCAGATGGGTCGCCAACCGCGACCTTCGCAGAGGTTGCGATGCAGATCTAATAGCGACCAGATCTGCATTGCCAGTCATGCTTCAGGCGACCTTCGCGGAGGTCGCGACCTTTGTGCAACCCATATGGTTGCAGATCTGGTCGTGACCACGCTGGTCGCAACCTTCGCGCGCGATCGGATGAGTTGCCGGCGACCTCCGCGGTGCAGTGAGGGCCGCCGTGACCCTCGCTGGATCGCCTACCCTTGGTCGGCGGTGACCGATGAAGCCCTTGGCTGGCAATAACCGGCGAAGCCTTGGCCGGCCAACGTTCCTTTTTTCTTAATAATAAAAATCTTTTACAAATTTAATTTACCCAAACACTATTTTGCACAAAGATATTTCACAATGGACTTTCACAAATAAATTTACCAAACACACTTTGCATTTTAAAAAACACATTTTAACTCAAAGGCCTTTACATTTTCTCAAAGACTTTTTCCAAAAGTCTTCCCAAATGCACCCGAAGTCACTCTCTCTCTCTCTCTCAAAAATCTCTCCTTCCCAATAGCTCACCGATCGCATCAGGCATGACGGCATGACGGCTCCGCTGTCCTGGAGACACTCCCTCGTGTTGCACGAGGCCCTCTTTCAAATATCTCTCGGGAGCCCGCCCGTCGCATCCTAAGCTCCAGTTCATTGCCTGCGTCTCCGCCCCTGTCTCCACCATCGCCACTCCCTCAAGCCACATGAAGTCCTCTTTCAAAAATTTCTCCCTCCCAAGAGCCCGCTCGTCACAGTCGAACTCAGATCCATTACCTCCAGCACCATCGCTAGTGCTTTTGGTGCTTCCTCATCCTGCTCTGCATTCATCGTTGGTGCTTCTGTGCTGGGTCTATAGTGTACTCATCCAACACTATGGCCGTGAGCAAACGGGTTGTGCTTAGACATGGTAATTTCATCACCATGTGTGAGCTCTTTGCAAGGTTCGAAGTTTCTTAGTACGATTACCCGAACTCTAAGAATGTGTATTTGGTTGTCTTGCCAATTCTTCACATATATGGCCTGTCACTTTGCCTTGGGACTGTTGTTGTTAGGGTGTACACTGTGGTTGTGATGAGGATGTTCGATCCCGACATAGTGGTTAAGGCCATCGATAGGTATGGAGCCACCCATTTCCCTATTGGTTGTGATGAGGTTCAATCTCAATGAGGTTGGATCCTCATTTTATTATTATCTCTGGAATGTCAAGTATCTAAGCAAATTTAAATGGGATGAACCTGTAAAGTTGAGCCTATATTTTTTAGAAATTCAAACCCATCGTATGTGGCCTATGTTTAGATTTATCATGGTAGGACATATGTCATTGCGGGAAACTCATTCCTAGTTTAGGGACATGATGTACCTTTTCCTTGCAGTCAATAGGAAAACTTTGAACTTGATTGATATAACATGTGCCATAAAACATGTCAAGGACAGAGAGATGCAAAGAGAAGCTAGTGACACCTACTCCCTCTCCATTTTGGCTAGCAGAGAGTGCTTGAGATGGAACCCATTTCTCCACATTTCCAGTTATTTACTTTTATACATATGGAGTTTGTGAAAGAATTCAGGAATGCTTAAATTTGAGATAATGCACTGTATAAATGTCTGTATGGTTACACAAGCATTGCTCATGACTTGTTTGAATGTTTTTTTTATTTATTTTTTCATTACAAGCAGGACATGAATTCTTTTAGATCCATCATTAGATCTTACTATAGAGGAGCTGCTGGAGCACTCATAGTTTATGGCATCACCTAGTATGTAAAATTCGAAATGAGAGTGTCTGTCTGTTTTTTCTAGGAAGGATAGAGAATGGGTAGAATGATCACCTTACAATCTCGTGTCCAGGTCAAATAACTCCCTTAGACATTGAGTAACTTTGTAATAAGGATGTTGCCATGCGGTAATGAAAGCTATGCAGCAAACTAAAAAGGGGAGAAAATGTGATCAACAGATTATGAGGCCATGCAACCGATGATAAGAGAATATTTACGTTGGAATTTGACGTTATCGTCATTCATTTGTTTTTCCTTATTTGCATCAACCAATTCACTATACCTTACGTGCTTTGATTCATGAACATTGGTATTTTTTCTTTTCTCTTTGGTGGTGATGGGTTTGGTACAAAATGCTCTTCAGGGGCTGCCGGGAGGGGGGAGCATGTTTGCCTAGTAGTTTTTGCCACCATTGTTACTGCAAATGAAAGCAAACCAAGCATGATGCTCTGTTCTAAAAGGGCTGCTGGTTAATTTGCTTCGTGTTCTTGTTTGAAGGTTTGAAGGAATCATGACTTTGAGCCAAGGGCAAGCGGCATTGCTGACATTTTGCTCCTACATTGGCCTTGCTAGCGTTGGCCTGGTTCCTACAATTACTGTTCTGGACATTCGTAAAATCTGGTTTTGCATCATTGCATTGAGGCCCTTGGTGTAACTGAAGATTGTTTTTCTATTGAAGAGTTCAAGTTCTAGTGTTCCTCATCTTTGAAGAGCGGAAGTCATGTGTGAATATGCTGAACCCTTGATATAGAGGTGAGCAATGAGGAAGGAGCTAATTAAGGTAAAGATGATAGTAGCGGAAGAGTAGACGCTATCGGAGATCGTTGTTATGGGGATTAATCAGCAAGTTGAGCAGATGAGGAAGGAGTTTCAGCTCAGTGCGAAGGGCATGGTTTATTTAAAAGGCATATTCAAGAGATGACCAACACCCTAGCACTTCTGATGGGGTGTTGGTCATCCAAGACTTGCAGCAACACTTACTACAGGGCCATGCTGTTACTAGGAAGCTTAATTCTAGTGGTAAGGTGGATACTCTGCAGACTCTGCACAACCTAAACGAAGTTATTGACTTTCTTATTGTTGGATGCCAGATTCCTTAAAAAGGTTCACTCATATAGCTCATATATGTAATGTTGTGACTATCTAGATGAGCTGCCTCAATTTGAACAAGCCTGAAAGAAAAGTGTTAGAAAGCATTTGCCCGGTTGGATCGAGCATTTCGATGGCCATAATGGATGGGGTGAGTATTGCTACGAGATTTTTTTTTTCAGCTATATCTTTTGTGTTAATGATAAGCAAAGAATCAATGTTTCAATTTCTTACTACTTATGAGGTGGACTAAGGTTAGATGATGTTTTTACCTATTGTCATTTTTTTTTTTTTTTTTTTTGGGTTGGTGTTTTGCTTGATTGTTGATGGGGCACCAAACAAGTTCCCATTGTCCAAACGCATCAATTATCTAGTTGAATATGACAATATGCTTTTTTAAGAAGCTTCTTTTTATGTTTTATTCGTTCTGCAATAAGCATGTGGCAGGTTTTAATGCAAACTCAAGTCACTCATGTTCATTCACATGCACGATGGTGCAGTTGCTTTGATTGGCATAGGTTTTACTGTTGTTACTAGTTTTAAAGAAGTAGCATACCATGCTTGGCTTTGGCTACTATAACTTGATCAAGAGATTGGAAGGGACAAAACAACACCTGTGGAGCTAGCCAACCACTTTCGTGAGTCCATTGGGTTGAAAAATCCTCCTGTGCTATTCCAAAAGACAGCACTGAAAATGGGTTTAAAGGATAGACGGCTAGTTGTTTGCTGTGAGATAGATGATAACCACTTTTCAGATGGCTATGGTCATACTTTTGGTAAAGTACTTATGCCCTGTCCTGTATGGTGTTATTTTGGCTGGTGAACATGTATATTGAGTGTCTAGTAGTTGGCAAATCTAAGCTCTAGAATCTCTTCTCGGTTATTTATTATGGTGTTGTCGCAACCTTCTCGAGGGTGAATTACTTAAAGAAGGCTAATGGATTACTAAGTCCGAAGACTTGGTGCAGACCCTCCCAAGTCCTACTAATCGCGACTTGATACTAATGAATTAACTCGTTTAATCATGCAATTATACTCAATTTGGAGCCGCCACTAATCAATTAGGGTTGATTAGAAATCCAAATAAAGTATGGGAGAATACTTTATATTTCACGAACCAGAGATTCAATAAGTCCGGGGACATGGTTACGCTAGATTAGTCTAACGCCCTCTCGGTACCTTTTTATTTTAATTTCAAAAAATATTTTGCAAGCAGTATGATCAATTTTAACCTAAGATACTAACATGCAAATGGTGTTTATGTGGGTATACAATCAATAAAATAACATTCAATAAAAAATGCTAATAAAAATGCATGCCCTAAACATAATTTCTAAATTACACCTAATTTTTATTATTATGCAATATTAATCTGAACTTAATATGCATGAATTTTACTTTAATGATATATGAAATGCGATTCATATGACATAACTTGAACCATCACCATATGTGTGCAATCTAATTTATATAATCCTAAATATGCATGTACTACATGATATGGGATGGATGACGTGGTAATTCTCTATGCATGTTCTTTTTATGATTCTTTTTTATACATATATGCAACCTACACTAAACAATAATGATCTGAAATGGGATTAATTATGAACTAATTTATTAACTAACCAAATAAATGACCTTTTGTGTTTTTTTAATTACTTAATAATTCTTATTAAAACAACATAATGATGCAATAATAATCTTTGGCCTTTTTTATTAAAAAATTGCATGACGAGAATATTAAAACATTAACCTATGACCCAATAACTAAAGCGCAACATGTGGTGTGCACATTATGAAATCTATATAACTTAAATAACATTTTTTGTTCTTTTTTTGTTTTATTAAAGGAAAATTAACCTATTCCTATATGAATCTAAAAAATCAAAATGCAAAGCTTTAAATATGAAATGCATATAGACCTAAATACCTAAATCCTAGATATGACATATAATGCATGACATGTGATGAACAAATAACACACCAAAACATGTCCTATTGAAAATTCATCAATATAAATCAATGAGATATTATTTCAATGATGCAAAACAATTCATGAATTTGTCATAAAAAAGTCGAAATAATCAAAAATCTAACCCGACGTTTCGCGGCTCAATATTTTTTATTATCACGACTTAATATGACAAATTTTCTAATTGAATAATAAATCAAAACAAATCAGGTTAGAATGAAAATAATAAATAAATAAATAACTATGAAACCGAATATCTAAAAAATTTACCTAGTCTAACTCACGGTGGACTTGTAGAAATGGCGAGGAAGCAGAATGGCTGGACTGCGATGATGGTTCGCCAAGGGTGATGGGTCCTGGTTCGGAACAAGGGCTGTTCGTCGAGCTCGCGAGGTTTGGCATAACCGAGACACTGCAAAAAACAGGAGAGCAAAGCAGTGGCCTTGTTCGGGTGTGCAGCTGCGAGCAGAGGCGCAGACACGGGGCTGGCGGACGTAGCAGCAGGGAGGCGCGGAGCGGCTGCGTGCGTCGCACGGAGGAGGGGGCGTCGGACACCGGGCCGCGGACGGAGGTGCCGCAGGGGCGTCGGCACCGAGCGGAGGCGGAGCAGCGCGGCTACGGTGCGATCGTCGGCGAGGCGCAGGCGCAGCGGCGGCGACGTTCGAGCGGCGCTGCAAGTGGAAACGAGTAGGTCGCTGCTCACGGCGTCGAGCGGAGCGGAGGCGGCGCGGGTCGTCAAGCGCGCCGGTGAAAGCGGAGCGAAGCGTCGGCGTCGGGGCGGCGGTTGTCGGGCGCCGAACGGGTGCGGTTGCGGTGTGGAGCAGAGAGCAGATCTTTGGTGAAGCCGGGTGATGCTGATGCGGCGAGACAGAGCAGGGAACCGGCGACTGGGGGGCGTCGGTGCAGAAGAAACGCCGGTGCGGTGGCCGGCGTGGAATTGGTGACTGTGGAGGCGTCGCTGGCGACGGACGAACGGGCAGGGGGCACTCGGGAAGAAGAACACGTAGGCGGTGGGTTAAACCACTCAGCGGTCGACACGTGGCGCCACGTAGGTGAGGGCGTCAGGCGTTTAAAATTCGCGCGGGCCGCGTGTGGGGCCCACCACTCTGACGCTCCCTGCTCTGCTCTCCTCTGCGACGCCTGAGCCCCCTGTCCAATCGTCCTCTCTCTCCTCTCTTTCTCTCTCCCCCTTCTCCGTTCCGTTCCGTTGCGGGGGAGAGCAAAAGCCGCACAGCTGCTTCTCTTCCCCCCTCCTCTGCTCTCTCTCTCTCCATTATCGCTGACGAGCTCTCTCTCTCCATTCTCGACTCTGATGCCCCTCAAGCCGGTTGCCTCAGTCGCCCCCGACTCCGACGCCGACGACGCCGCCTCCGCCTCTGCCTCCGCCCCCGACGCCCTCTCGCGACTCCAACGCTCCTCAAGGCGGTTGCCTCCGACGCCGACGACGCCGCCTCCACCTTCACCCCGACACCCTCTCACGACCCCCGACTCCGACGCCGACGCCCACCTCCGCCTCCGCCTCGGCCGACGCCCTTTCCACCTCCGCCGAAGCCTCGACCGATCGTTCGGCTGCGGACTCTGCTAATATCTCACAGCGTCCTCGTCAGTCCGTAATAGCTTCTCGGTCTTTGATTATCTCGCCGTTGTTATTCGGCCGAATCTTCCGCGACTCGAGCGTGAGCTGACGCGCTTCTTCGACCTTGTGGACTTCTTCGCAGTGTCATCTGCTGCGTTGCTGGGGTTCTGGCTCTGCTTTTGCTGCCGATTCTCACCGAGAACACCTACATTCCAGAAAACGCCCTCATGCCAGGTCGATACTCGTCACTAAAGTGATGCCCTCGACCAGTGAAAATTTAAGGCCAAGATTGGAGCTTGACCGTTCTGCTGCGTGGATTGGGATTAAATCATTGTAGGTTGGGATGCTGAAGTTTCGTATAGTCGCATTTTCAGTCTTTTGTTTGTGCTCTCTCGATTTTTTAATTCTAATTTTGAAGGAGTGGGTTTCTAGAGCCTCCAGCATTGGAAGAAGGGATATTGGAGTCCTATTCTATTTTTCTTGATGTTGTTCTTAACCAAGTCTCCAAGGATTCTCCCGTATTCTCTCATGCGATCACTTGCTTTTAGCTTCTCTTTGAAATGCTTGGTTTGTTGCTTTCTTTTGATTTGTCCTTTCAAGGAACAAAAGCAATATTGTTGCCATTATAGGAGTCTCATTTTTCTCCTCCTTTTTGCATTTGGTGTTGCTTTAAGGTTGTAAGCTATGGTTGAGGTCTGCCTTATCTCCAAGCATCATGCGAAGCACACTTGTTGGGCAGTGTTTCCATTCTCGTAATGAAAAAATTCATAAGGATATCTTTGAACTTTTCCAGCCACTTTTGCAGGCATGCATTTATCTCCTGTCCTTCAATTACTTCTTTTACTTTCAAGTGCTGATGTTTGTGATGGGTAAATTTTGACTTCTCCAGTCTCTTGAAGCTTGGCAAGATGGCGAGCTTGAGAAGCAAAGAACGAATTTTCTTTATTTTCTCCTCCATCAAGTGCCAGTTAGCAGTAACTTCAGTGTTCTTACTAGACAAAAAGCTCGCCAAGTACATATTCTCTTGTGAGTTCAGGTAGTTTTATCTGGTGCACTTGTTTGGTTTATCTAATGGGCTGATCTTTCTTGTTACTTATTCAATCTCGTGTTTTCAGATAGCTTTTCTTATCATACACAGAGGTTACAAGATGAATCCACCTTCTCCCCCTTTTGAATGTTCATATATGTGGTACGGCTATATCTACTCTATATCTGTGCCTTTTTTGTATTGATTTTTCTTATGAATTTTGCTCTATGCAAATTAAGGGAAAATGATGAAGGCTGCATCTTGAGGGATAATTGCCCCTCAAGTTTAGGCATTCTTACTTGAGAGTGAGCTTTTATTTCACAAATGATCGTTTATTAGATTCAAATATTTCATCATGGAGGTGTATTGGCTTTACTCATCCCTCTTTTTCTTTCCCAATGAACTCTATCTATTGTGAATGGAACTTTAGTGTCCAATCTCAGAGTTTAGAATTCTTGACATGTACAAGGAAGAAGGATAATATTGCTCATTTCTGAAAATACTGAACTGGACAGGGGTCCCTCTCTTGTGTCTTCCTTGAAGGATTCTTCTCTTCATCCTTCTTTGCGGCAACCTGCCCTTGATCTCATTCAAACTATCTTGGTCTCTGATGCTGCTGCCTTAATATCATCAGCCTTAAGTTTTCACACACGCCCAAGTATTGGTAGAGGTGCCATCAAGTTGAATGATGATGAAGATGATGATCGGCCAGCATTTCTTCCATATGGTGTGGAGGAGGAGGATTTTGGTGCATGGGGTGGTTTCAGTTCACAAAATATGGTTGTTTCTCGGGAATATAGAGGATGGATGTGCATCCCCATGTTATGGACTGATGTTTTGGTTGAAATTGATCCCAATGTTCTTCCATTGTCATTTACCAAGGTTGTCTTTTGGGCCAGATCTCGCTTGTTGTTTGTCGAACCTGATATTAGTGGGGAAAAATATCTTCCAATTCAATCTTTTGGATTTTATCATTTGCTGCGGAAATGTCATCTGCATTTGGATGGAAGTTTCCTACTGGCTCTAATGCGTTGTCATTTATGTAGTATCGTGTTTTTTTTTTTTTTGAACTGATGTAGTATTGTGTTTAAAGATCGATTGTATGTCCCGATGACATTTAGAAAATAATGCATACTGCCTATACTGTAGTCCAAAGTTGCAAAAGATTATGTCCTGCTGTAGAGAGTACTTGAAATGCTCTAGAACTCGGTCAATGGTGCACCAAATAAAAACAATCATATTGTAGTTTTTTTTGTAAAAGATGACTGAAACTATCTGCTGGGTAGGTTAAACTCCTCCATGATTGGAAGACAATGTTTCCACAAATATACCAGGTGTCATTCTAGAGAACATTCCTATCTCATCTTATTCAATATGATAGATTGTAGATCCTATGGAGTTTCTTATCTCTCCATCACTCGTATTTTCTACTAGGAAATAGCAGTTGTGCTCACATAACTCATAACGACAAGCAAGCGCTAAAGCAGAAAATTTGCCTCAATCAAATGTCAACACACAAGACACGCCTATTAGAACTCCTTGTGAAGTCTCCACTACGTTTTTTGTGAAAATCATTCGGTTTCCTGTCTCAACATCTAGACAGAGGGACAACTCTAACTTCATCAAGCACGGGGCCACACAGAGAGCCAAAGTCGTCGATCCTGGTGTGGTATAATGAACTGAAGAAAGTGAGCCTTGTCCTTGCTTAAAGTGCTTTGAACTTGAAACTGGCGGTCTTGAACCTCCCCTTCCCTTGCGATTGGAAAGGGACTTTGAGGGTGTCTTTAGCAGCAAAAGCTTCCACCATCATCGAGCCATGGCAGCCGTTCCTTGTGTCTCCAATGGCAAAGGTGAGATTGTAGCATTTACTCAGGAGGGTTCTTATGATTTGGGCAATCGCACTTTCTCTTCCTGCAACTAGCTCTACTGCTGCGAGTCCAAAGGGGACGTTAAAGTGCTTCTTGTCTATGAAATTCACTGCCTTGAGCAATTCAATGATCCAACCAGGAAGGGGAGATGTGAGATCCTCCTGTCTAGGGGGGAGGAGTACACCATTGGATGAATTGATCAGGCGATGGGGACCCTCCTCAAATCTGGCGTTCTTCACCAAGTTATCTGCACATTCTCAAAGGTCAGGAGTGGTGGAACTTGGATTTGAACTTCTCCAGGAGCCAAATATATATAGCCATGTGATGTAGATGATGAAACTTCTGGTTCACAAAAAGAAAGTTTGTCTAGTCTTGCCCAGAGAGGCAAAGCTTAAAATTAGGTTTTCAGCTTGAAAGCATCACAAACAGCTGTCAGTCCACGAAAGAAAAGAATACTGTACTCAATCGCCCATTCTAAACATCTCATCAAAAATACAAACCAGATCCAGGAAAAACCTTAGAAGAAGAAGTTTCTTGGAGTGAGAGAATAAGAATCTTGCATATCCGAGAAACATGAGCAGAGGAAGTAGAAAATAGGGGCAACCATATTTGCAGCCTAGTAAAATACTGACAATTGTTGAGACGTGAATTTACTTACAGGATACGGTATGACGAAGTTTCTCTTGAACCCTCACTCTTCTCAAAAATTGGCTTGTTAAGACTCACATCTTGGTTTTGTGCTTTCACGTTTACAAAATTTCGCTTCCTATGCTCTCTTCTTGGGGTGACATATTACGTGACTATCTCAGGTCCCTATGAGTTATGAGTTGAATCATGAGACTAGGTAATTAAATTTCTTGAGTAAAAGTTAATTTGTCTGCAGCTGTCAAACAACAAAGGGAAAGTTGACACAACAAAATACCTTCATTAGCATCTGGAAGGCTTCCTTCGTTTGGAGAAACTCTTGAACCTTGCAGATAGAAAAAAACTTAATGAATAAGGCACTTGTAGGAATTATCTTGCTCACATATAGCTAAAACAGAGTACCTTTCTTCCGGGAACAAAGTCGATTGTGGTGACTTATTCATATATCCAATGTTAACATCATTTAGTATGATGGTAATTGTATAGAATTATTCTTGACAACAATGGAACACTGGTAAATTTTCTAGAAAGGATCGGGCCCTATTTCCTTTCTACTGAATTTAAGGTACACGATTAAAACAGAGCATAGGAATTTAAAAGCTTGTCTTAGCTACCATAGAATCCTAGTTAAAACAACAATATCACACAATCAATGAATCAATGGAGTGAAATTGGTCTTAACAGCAATCACTATAAAAAAGCTACCGCTGAACAACTCAAGGTTCTGCATAGTGGCATGATCGAGATTAACAATTGAAGGCAACCCCTTGCTTGCAGCGGCCAATTCCATCAGCTCCAGCTGTTCATCCTCCATAAGCTCCATGGATTCCTTGGCAATTCTACGAGTGGCCTTCTCCACTGCAGCTTTCCGTCTCTCTGCTTCTTTTTCTCGACAAAGCTCTTCTTTTTGTCTCTTTTTCTCCGCCGTCCAAACAAAAAACCAGAGAAATTGGTAAAGAAAAGAGACAAGAAGAGATGCTGCTTAACCAATCAAATAAAGCAAAAGAAACTAACCAGCGAAAATGCACTATCAAGCTCAAATACTTACCTTAATAGATTCTTTCTGTAAATACTTCTCCCGTCACTCTGATTCTCGCCTTTACTCACGTAGCAAATCTCTCCTCCTCTCTCTGTTGTTCACGCATCAACCTTTCTTCCTCCTTCCTTCTTTCACGATCAAATCTTTCCATCTCTTTCCTCATTTGTACCTTAGCCTGCAATAGAAAAATACAGGATATCAGTACATGCCAAAGTTTTCTCCACAAAGCGCACATATCCTTAAGTGATAAATGAAAACCTTTCTCCTCAAAATATTTTCTTTCTCTCTTGCTTTGCAAATTCGGTTTTCATTAGCTTCAACTTCCCTAGCGATCGGGCTTCTTCAATCTGCAACAAAATGACATTTTTGGTCACCCTAAAGCTATATCAAAAAGTGATGACAATACTATGCTCTCGAAGCATCGCATTACCTTCCGTTTTCTCGACATGCAGTCGGGGGAGTATCATGCAAAATTGTCCTGTCAGGCATGGTAGAAGAATCGTCTTGACCAATAAATGGATGGCTTCCTTGGTGAGCATCCATTTGAATGTTAACAAAAGACTCTCGGCTGAAGGGAATGATCATCTCTCAGTGGGGATAAAACACTGTTTTACTCTCTATCTTCTTGTGAGACACGGCATACTTGCAGTCGGTGACCTCGAACACCATCAACATTAGGCAGCTTCTCACTTCCATCAATAGATGACACATTGGTAGTTGGCCCATCCACCAGGACATCAAGATAGTGAGTTTGGGCAATCCGTCCAGGGGTATGGTATCTTGCAGGCTGGTCATGCAGCAACTGATACTCATGGTGGAGAAGTCTTGAAGCAACCTGGATAATCACACATAACGCAAATATTGGCAATCCACATATGACTTCGACAATTAAATGTTAACAAGCGAAACTAGCATCAGAATTTTATTAGATTCTTCTAAGAGCAGTTAAAGTTCTTAAAATTAAAAAAGACAATTCCAGTTTTATACAGAAAGACAAGAAGAACAAACTTGTAAAAGTATCGAGAAAGGACATGTAGGGTGTAAGTATATAGGAAGTAACAAACCTTTATCTCGCATGATGGTGAGCGCTTTCTCTGCAGTTGAACCACTGCGTAAAGTTGAAATGACTTCTTCACAACCTTTAACCTGAAATCACAAGTTCCTCCATTGAAATTCATCAAAGCAAAAAATAACAAATAGAGATTGTCATTCTAGAATCCATTCGGTATAGATGCATGACAACTCCATCTAGGTATAAGATGGACTACCAGAGAATGCATTCAAAGTGCATTTCATCGTCATTCTTAGCAAATATAAACACAAGTTACAAATAACAACCAAATCAGCATCCTTAATGAATGAAGTATGACCAAAACAAATCGGATTTTCTTCGAATACCCAAAGATACCAGCAACAAGGTGAAGCATGTTGCCTAAAACGTTTTGAAGAAATTGTTTGCCTATATTCCAAAGGTGCTGTAAATCCAGCAAATAGTAGTACATCAAATGTGTTTGTTACATAAGTGATTGAAATGTCAGGCAACACATGGTAGAGATTGATGTCGCACTTCATCCACATGCTGTATTACATGCCACGTCTGCTTTCTATTCGTTTCTTATGGATAGTAGATGGAGTGACCCAATAGAAATGTCATTACTGGAACCTCGATTACACTATGCTGGTATGCTTTACACATTGTGATAAGGTAGCCGTAGGGATTGAAAGTTCACAATATACAGTGATACAACTATGAGTATCCCCAACCTTAAATGAACCTTGAGTAATTCATCCTCTGTCTTTTCTTAAACACAATATGTAGGGTAAGAGAAAAGTGAATCCAATAACAGATACTCACTAGCCAGAGTCAATGTTGAATTCCATCAGAAGGAAAGCAGGATCAAGACCTCTATCTTAGCAAAAAAAAATGGAAGAGCCCTCCACGGAATATGATTCCCCAATTAGGTCGAATTATGTGACATCGTTCAGTTCAATTAGCCTTCCATTAAGTAGGCATTGATGCCTTTTCTCGCAAGCTTGAAGAAGGGGAGAACATGAGAAATCAGAAAAAGCCAAGCAGAGTCAAGGTCTGCTTTCTACGACCACTCAGAAACAATAGCAGTACCATGACAAAGCAAATAACTCAGTTTCACCAGGTTTAATACATGAGTTCTACGATGAATGAATAGGGGAAATCCTTTCCAAGTGTCTTGAATTTTTATGCTGTTTTAGGAGATAAGCTTGCAATGCGCAGCTGAAAGTTGGATTCTCAAAGCTTTAGACCAAAGGACTTATGCTTAAAAAGTGAACTTTCTGCTAGGAGCTACGTTTACGAATTAAACCATCCACTATTGAGGAATTTCCCAAGGTAATGGATAGATAGATATATATATATATATCTATCTATCCATTACCTTGGGACCTCATTTTGAAACAAACACTCGGGGAAAAATGAGAGAAGAACTGGGCAATCCATTCATTCAGTTTCCATAGCAACTGAATCAACAGAAAGTCACTGCCTAGATCAAACTGACCATACTAAAAACAAGAATCATCTACAGCTATGCCAGATCATTTATCAGGATTGGAGAAAACAACAACAACAACAACATAATGAAGAAGATAACATCATGTCAAATTGTCAACCCATGATTCCGAGGAAAATATTAAATGAGATCGATATCATGCACGAATCCAGATGAAGTTAGGAGACCCAACCAACCTTGGATGAAACACCAGAAACTCCGCAAGAAAAGAAGTACACGAGACAAAATCGATATTCTACCACATACAGAAATGACCCAAGGAAAATTCTGATGACGCCGAATCGGAAAAAATATGTAACATTCTATTATCGGTCTAAGGGATGGGAAGTTAAAAAACAGAGCCGCTGATATTTATAAAACACTTCATGCATTTAAATCTTTAATTTTCCTTTTTTGTGGGGGTGAAGAACGACTAACCTTGGGAAGAACATAGAGGAAGCATCTTCTTTCTTTGCTTGAGAAGTTAGTACTTTACTCGGTGTTCATCGTGGCATTCTCTCTCCTTTTCTTTTGCAGCTGCTTCGTCCTCGTTCTTGCATGATGGAGCAAATGATTATCGAGGATTTATGCTGATGTCTGTAGTAATTGAGGAACCATTTTCTCCAGGAAATCCAGGCTCCTACCTTAACTCGATAATCAATGGTAAACAGCTTTCGTTGGTTGTCAAACTTGGACTCGCAAATGAACAATCAGCCACCAAGCGACATGCCTCTACAACTTTATAAACTCCTAGCACTGAGTTGCATTTTCTGTTTATCGACCAATATCATAAGAATGCACGTAAAGCCTCCAAATCGCACTTTCACAATGCATAATTGACCAAAAATTCTATACTGTTCTGATCAAAATTATTGGTCAATGTAGCTTTACTGGTCCTGTTGAGCCAATGATTTCATCTTGTGATAAGCACTTACCAAATAGGGAAAAACAACAGTCAATTGTATTTATCACTTTGTTTCACTGGATCGACAAAATTGAATGCAAAGTGACAGCATGAGTTCACAGCAAGCGCTCGTTCAGAAACAGAAAAGACAAAACATCCGCACCATTTAAACATATAGCGATTAACTAATCTAACATTCTCAGAAAAACCAAAAAACTCTCCCATTCAAATAATTAGAAGTGCTTATAACCGCACTCTTCTGACTTGAATGTCTTCACAAAATGGAAAGGAACTCATCAGCGCGAAGATCCATATATAAACATCAAACGCGAGACGTTACTGTAGCGCATCAAACGAACAATGATTAAATAATAAGTAATATACAACTATCAAAAGCAGCATCAAACCAATAATGCACTCCAACTGTAAACAGATCAGTCTATAGACACAAACTATCACATCTCATGGTAAGAATACATGTCGAAGAGATAAAATGCAGATCTTGGATTCGCAATCCACTCTATGAGGCTAACCTTCGTGCCGAAAGGACCGACAGGATAGTTGGCCGCGTTCTTCGGTAGGTCGTCGATGTCCCTCGCCGAAGCGGAAGCGGAGGGTGTCGGCGTTGACGTCGGCGTCAGGGGCAAAGGCGGGGGCGGAGGCGGAGGCGTCGTCGTCGGCATCAGAGTCAGAGTCGCGAGAGGGCGTCGGGGGCGAAGGCGGAGGCGGAGGCGGCGTCGTTGGCGTCTGAGGCAACCGCCTTGACGAGTGTCGGAGTCGCGAGAGGGCGTCGGGGGCAGAGACGGAGGCGGAGGCGGCGTCGTCAGCGTCTGAGGCAACCGCCTTGAGGAGTGTCGGAGTCGGGGGCATCGGAGTCGCGACAGGGCGTCGGGGGTGGAGGCGGAGGCGGAGGCGGCGTCGTCGGCGTCCAAGGCAACCGCCTTGAGGAGCGTCGGAGTCGGGGGCGTCGGAGTCGAGAATGGAGAGAGAGAGCAGAGGAGGGGGAAGAGAAGCAGCTGTGCGACCTTCGAGAATGGAGAGAGAGAGCAGAGGAGGGGGAGAGAAGCAGCTTTCGTAAAGAGTTTTGTTCTCCCCCACAACGGAACGGAACGGAGAATGGGGGAGAGAGAGAGGAGAGAGAGGACGATTTTGACAAGCGCAGGCGTCGTAGAGCAGAGCAGAGCAGAGGGAGCGTCAGAGTGGTCGGCCCGCGCGAATTTTGAACGTCTGACGCCCTCGCCAACGTGGTGCCACGTGTCGACCGCTGAGTGGTTTAACCCACCACCTACGTGTTGGGTTAAACCCACCCAATATTTTCTCTCACTCTCTCACGTCTGCCTCTGCTGTACTTTCTGTTCTGCCTCCCTTCACTTTTCTACCAAGCTTTTTGCTTGACTTTTTTCATTTTCCCCAAAAATTCTTTCTCTTTTGTTTTTCTCAAAGGAACGAACGCCAACGGGGAAAAACTTTTCTTCTCCTTTCTTTGTGTTGAATTTTTTCAACCTCTAAACCGAGAGAGAAGCCCCCGGTTCCGAAACCTCGCCTGCCTCACTCAACTTCTTCAACAAAAAAGTGGTTCCAAAATCTTACTGTTGAGTTTTTGAATTCAAAAATTTTTTTAAAAATTTTCCCTCTAATCATAGATTGTCTTCTATTTCTATTTTTTAAATTTAAATTAGGTGTCAACAGCTGTATATTTACTTTTTCACAAAATGAGGATATGTGTTAGAGAGATGCATTCTAGGAAGCCTCAGCTTTACCGAACTCACATATATGACGAGCTTTGGGAATCAAAGCCAGAATCCCATTCTAGCTATACCATTGATAGAATATTTGTTGGATGAAGTGAAAGATCTGAACATCGATAGAATCCCTATACAATCTGTGCATCCTGATGTCAAAGTCATGGTTTTCATCTGCCTCAATCTTCTTTTGCTAATTGTATGCTTATGTAAATTTTGCTCATGGAACCTGATTGGAGTAACTTCAGTTTCTGCCTTTTTCTCGGGATGAGCAATATGATGGTTTCACTCACAATCAAAAGAGCAATTCCGCTAATGCTTCTCTTCTGGCTTTTAATACTTCGGCTTACCTTTCCTTTTTGTCACGCTTAATGTTCTCTCTACTGCAGATGGAGGACTTAATGGCATTAGTTGATACTAGTTTTAAAGAAGCAGCATACCATGCTTGGCTTTGGCTACTATGACTCGATCAGGGAGATTGGGAGGGACAAAACAACACTTGTGGAGCTAGCCAACTGATTTCGCAAGTCCATTGGTTTGAAAAATCCTCTTGTGCTATTCCGAAAGACGAGACTGAAAATAGGTTTGGAGGATATTCCTAGCATCCGAATCTGCAAGCAATCCTTGTTTTGGTGACATCTGAGCCTTGGATCAATATGAAATGGCTTTTTCATGTTGGTTCAACGCTTATTCAATTAACTCTGTTATGAGAGAATAGTGCTCGTCATTAATAAAGAAGAAAGTGATCAACCAAGGATAATCAATCAGGAGACATGGTGTTCCCGATGTCTTGCTTCTTCTCTACTTACATGGTCATTATCTTCAAGCTCCTGGTTTCATTTGTCCTGCCAATGTGGCATAGATTTCCCGAACCTATAGTTGAGCTTCTAAGTGTAGAGTTACTATATTTAAGAGCTCTCTTGCAGATTTATGAAGTGCTTAACCTGATATCAATTCCCTTATTAAATCAATACACAAGACTTGATGTAATCAACGATTTTGTTCATAATGTGTTTATTAACTCCTGTTGTAACTTGGCACTTTGAATTTAGAATTACACATTGATGCCGCTCACTTCTTTGTGCAAATTTGACTTTTTCCTTAAGTGAAAGATGGGTAAACTGTGAGAACAACATACGACAGAGATCGACTCTTCAAATTGCACTTTGAATTTATAATTTGTTCTCTTGAACTATTGAGTTCTCATCACCATGAAAAGTCTTCATGGAGATACCACTTTCATGAATCAAATATCAAAATTCTCCTCATATTGCAATTGACAAATAAATATATCTCATTACACAAAGTAAGAGAAGAAACCAAGATGAAATTTACTTACATTAACAAATGAATATTTCATCCTTCCAATGTTTACAATTCATACTTCAACTACTAAGCTAACATGACACATGTTCATGTTCACAAAACAAATTCCGAAAAAGAAATAAATCCAACATGTTTTATCTTGTGTAGAAGCATGACATTGGCTTGGTCTTGTTTGAAGAGAACTCTCT
This sequence comes from Eucalyptus polyanthemos subsp. polyanthemos, assembly GCA_017140185.1. Lineage (NCBI taxonomy): Eukaryota > Viridiplantae > Streptophyta > Magnoliopsida > Myrtales > Myrtaceae > Eucalyptus > Eucalyptus polyanthemos. Next base: position 54,340,325 of record CM029464.1, read on the forward strand.
CAACTTTTGGCAACAGTTAGTCCTTTTTTGGGATTACAGGCCCATTTTTCTCAAGTTTTAGAGCGGTTCCAAGCAGCATTTTGCCTCACGCAACATCTGATGAAATAAATCACTAATTGGAGAAGTGCAATTAGAAGAAAATTAGGAAAGAACACCAACTGGAACGTCTAGATAAGAATATGGAACAACCCTCTATCTTATGATTCAGTTTGCCTTAGCAAGACAACAAACAAGATAACATCGGAAATTGCGACCACTCTTCACTCGGTTTTCATGTACTAAGCAACTCCAGCCCTAGGACAGCAAGTGACAATTAGACATAACAGCAGGAGAAATAAGAGAAGCAAGCATCAAAGCAATGACATTTACTTGCATGAATCACAATCGTAGTACTTCATAGCTTGGCAGTTCTTATAGAGCTTGTGGTCCTTATTGGAGCACAAAAGACAAAAGAATTCCCCAAAAAGTACAGCCTTCGCAATCTGGAAGTCAATAATTTTGTGAGTTCCCTCCAAATAATCTTTCCAGTAGCTGATTTTGGAATTGAACTAGTAAAAACTACATTCCTCACTTTCTAATAGGGAGCAACTTATAGCACAAAGATGCATACGTTAAAAAGCTTAGTTCATTTAATCATCAAGAAAGACGGATGAAGCCTGGTCAAGAATACACAATAAAAATCATTGACATATTGCTATTATTTTTTCTAAGCGACATAACTTGGGATCTGAAAATGTTTAGTTCGTGGATGTGTGCATGCAGGATGACATCTAATTCACTTGATGAGAAACCTATGCAGCTAAGTAGTCCATGATAGATTCCTTAGAAAGATCGCTTCCAATTCTCCTAACCACGAATGCCAACGGTATCTCCCTCGATTCTTCATTGAGGGCACTGTATGTTACAAAGAAAATAAGTAACAGTACATCACTAGATCAACATTGCAAGAAAAATAAGACGTTAACAAAAATTTGACTAAAACATTATATGTTCAAACTTTGTTCCAATCATGAACATATTTCATAGTAAAGATGGATTGGTTCTTTCACCTGTTTTTTTTTTTGGTAAAGGTTCGTTCACCTTTTTTAACTATATTAATTCTCAAAAACAAAAAATGAAGATAATTCACCTGTGAGATAATAGAGATGTTTTGAGTATGCATTTTCTCGCTCTCAAATCTACATCACAGGAAAGGAATTGACTCTACTCTAGATTTTCTAGTTTAAACTAGCAAGGCTTGTTTTTTTTTTTTCCTTGCTTACCATGTTACTGCAACATCAACATTGTCAAGAGGGTTACTTAATACGGCCTTTAGATCCACAGAAGCTATATGTTGGCAGCATAAGATGTCATGTTAAGTTAGATAGTATTATAAGAAAAAACAAGTTTGTTAAAGAGCATGTAAGAACTTGTTGCGATTGATAATCTCTTAGGGTGTCCACATTTGCTGAAGAAGGCTAGGCAAAGATGATCACAGCTTGGTACCTAGCCACGACCCGTGGGGCTCTTGGGAGCGAGTGGCTTCTGGTGGCAACAATGGAGGCGGCAGAGCTCGGATGTGCCTGGCATGCTTTTGGGTGTTTGCGATCGCCGAGGAGGCCAAGGCGAAGATGGTCAGAGCTTGGGACCCAGCCATGACCAGTGGGGCTCTTCGAAGCATGTGGCTCCTGGTAGGTGGCCGAGGTTGGACGCGACCGACGAGCTTTTGGGTGTCCGCGCTCGTCGAAGAGGCCGAGGCGAAGATGGTTAGAGTTTGGGATCGAGCCACGACTGACGGGGTTATTGGGAGCGAGTGGCTCTTGACGGCGACGGCAGAGGCAGCCAATCTTGAAGGTGACTGGCAGAGGCAATCGAGCTCGATGGCGAAGCTGGCCTTTGGGTGTATGCAATCGTCGAAGAGGCCGAGGCGAAAACGGTTAGAGCTCAGGACCCAACCACCATCGACGGGGCTCTTCGAAGCGAGTGGCTCATGGTAGTGATGGCAAAGGCAACCGACGGGCTTTTGGGTGTCCGTGTTCACCGAAGAGGCTGAGGCGGAGATGGTAAGAGTTTGTGACCCCGCCACCATGACCGATGGTGTTCTTGGGAGCAAGTGGCTCCTGATGGAAATAGTAGAGGTGGCCAAGCTTGGAGGCAACTAGGGGGCCTTTGTTTGGCATCCTAGAATTCCATAGAAATCCCTAAATATGCCATGAGTCATGGATAGGCAATGGAAGTACTGATATTGTATTTTGTAACCTTCTAATCCATGATTCATGAATGAGATGTATGGCCAAATCTTTAATGGATGAATTTTGGAAAGGAAGTTTTATCTTTGGCCATATGTATGATAAATGGGAACTTATGGATTTATGATTTCAAGTATATAGTTATCTTAATTTGTAGTTTAGTGCTTTAATTAAATAGAGATTTAATTAGTTTTAAAAAGGGGTTAAATTTTGATCTAATTAAACTTGGGTCTTAGGCCCAAGAGGGATGGGCCTAAGATGGGCCAAAAGGCCGGCCCATGAAGCCCATGAAGGGCTGCCGTCGACTGCACAAGAGGGGAGGGGAAGAGGCCAGTTGCATGCCCTCCTCCACTTGTCCATTGAAGTGTGCCAAGTGTCCTTCATGCATGCCTAATCCTAGCTAATGATTGAGGGGAAGAAATTAGGGGATGATGGCTGGCTGGTTTTGTGAGAGAGAGAGAGAGAGAGAGAGAGAGAGAGAGAGAGAGAGAGCTATCGAGAGAGTGAGAGAAACCGAGAGAGAGAGGAGGAGAAGGCCGTGCGAGGAAGAAGAAGCCGCTCGTCCGTCGCTTGTCGCCGCCGTGTCCCGCCGCTGTTGTGCTCGCCGTCGTTCGATTTAGAGGCAAGTTAGATCCTTTGATCTACTCTTGCACGTTGTTTCTAGAATGTGTCATTGAAATGGTGATGAATTTCGGGTGTCTAGGGTGTGAAAAACCGAAGTTTTATGGGTGTTGTTTTGAAGCAATAATATGTCCTCAAGTAAATAGTCTGACCCAGAATGTTGTAGTGGATTGTATGTAATTTTTGAGTAGGATTTTGGTTTCTCCTTCTTCATAAAAGTTGTAGATAATATCTTAAAGTATATCATACTAAAATTTGAGGCAAAATAGTTGAGTTTTGAGGGGTGAAACCCTCCCTCTACGAAAATGTTAGATCTGAAGCTGTTTTGTTGACCTCTTGGTGATTTTGGGTGTTGCATGTAACTTCACTTCGACTCCTTCACAAAATTTTTAGAGAACATCTTGAAGGCTAACATACTCAAATTTGAGATAAAATGAACAAGTATAGCCTAGTGAAACGATTTTTATTTTGAAAACGTTAGATCTGGAAATGATGTACTGAGCTCCAGTGACTTCATGGAATATAAAGTGACTTTCCTTTGAAAATCTCACCTTGATCTCTTAACAAAAGTTTTAAAGGACGTCTTGAGGATTAACATATAAAAAATTTATAGAAATCCAACAAGAATAGGTAGGTGAATTCGTGGTTTTTCAGAGGGTGTTGAATCTGGAAATTTCGGTGTTGAAACAGAAGCTTCAACCATCTATATTAAATTATCCAGAACGAATTTGACTTTGGTTTCTGCATGAAAAACCTACCTTAGGATCTTGACTACAACATAGTCAAATTTCATGAATTTTTAAGTTTATTAGGGTATTTAATCGAAATTAATTCTAAAGCCCTATAATCTGACGCGTTCAGACTTAATCAGTTTCAATGCATAGGTCATATCATTTTATATGAAGCTCTTTTGGCAAAGTGTTCTTTATGAAGTATTTTCCTTTATGTCTTCCCTGCAACATATTCAAATTTCATAATTTTTTGAAGTTCATTTGCCTATTTAACAAAAATTGTTTCGAAAACTGTGCAAGTTATGTGATTATGATAATGGTGCTGTGATGCTCGGTCTATACCGTATGATATGAGGATCTTTTGGTGCAGTGTTCTCTACGAATATCTGCCATTATGTCTTGACTATCACATGTTGGAATTTCATAATTTTTTAAGACCATTTAGGTATTTAATGGAAACATTTTCTAAAACTGTGCAAGCTGGATGTGCGAATTTCAAAAGCTGAAGTCTATGATTATTCTATTTTGGATGAGCCCTATTAATTATATTGATTGAGGTGATTGAGTCTTGCTGAGCATGTGATGATATTTGGCATTGCATATAGAATCAAATGCTGAATTTGACTTTGTTGCCATTACATCATGTGCCATGTTGATTGTGAGACATAAATTAGCGAATATGAATTGTGATGAATGAGGAAACTATTGGAGGTGGGCCGATAATGCCCTGGGAATGTCAGGATGCCTAGGATGGGGGGTGTCGGTATTGAGATACATGCCCGGATGTCCTCGAGAGTTTTGAGATGCCCGGAATGGTTGGGTGCCGGAAGCCTCGGAGGTTTGTGCCCGGGGAATGCCAGTTGGGATGCGAGATGCCGGAATGTGGGGGTGCCGAATGCCCGGTGGTGAGTGCCGGAGGTTTTCTCGCAATGCTTGGATTGGGGTGCCAGTGATAAAATGTGGGATGAAATTACTGATCCCGAGAAAGAAAGAGGTGGTGATCAAATTGAAAGATAAAAAGTGGAAATTGAATTATGCACATATGGTATGATTGCATATGAATGGCTATGATATGATGATGATGAGTGCATGGTTGTGTGTGCACCTATGGCATGATGGTACATGTATGATATGATGGTGATAAGTACATGAGGATGTATATACATATGGTATGATGACATATGCATGGCTTCAAGGTAAGTTATGCTTGGATGCATGAATGACATGTACTATGCTATGATGTGGTGATTGTATTGTGCAATGCATTGAGTGGTTTATTGGATCTTTTACCTGCTGAGTGGCTATACTCACCCTTTTGGGGACCAACATTTCAAATTAGAACGATGCCGCTCCCTACTGTCACACGGGGTACCTTCTATGGCCTCCCATATGACGTGGAGGTAGAGTGTTCGGAGGTAGATTGCATTACCATCCCTGGTCTGATGTTTGTGTGAGTTCGCGTGCTAGTCATGTACGATGTGGGCCTAGTTGGGGGCCCGGTCATTCGGGAGTTTTTGTCGATACACGTCCGCCGAGATAGAGTGATTCGGGAGATGTTGCCGCCACCACCGCCCGACGCACCAGGATGGGTGTGATGGCTACATGAGGAGTAGAGAGCTGACGTTTTTTTAGAGTAGCCGACACTAATAGATGGAGGATGACACGTGATTGTTATAGGGATCGAGATATCTTTTGGGTTGCGGCCAAGTGTAGTTAAGAGTCTTGGCTTTTCTTTTTGGATGTACCGACCCAAGAAACCCATCATGAAAATATGTAAATAAAAAATGATTCGGCCTTATCTTTTCATAGGATGTGTAGTGGTGTGCATTGCATTATGGTTATTGGAGGGAGAGATGGTGAGATTTTATGCTTCCGCTAATAAGTTGCGCTGGGACCGTTTTCAAAAAAAAAAAAGCCTATGAACTACAATGCTTCTACTAAGAGATGTAACTAGTGGAGCAATAGGTACCTGTGGCGATCTAAGGTGTTTCGGGGTGCCACACTTCGGGTGAGAGAGATTTTTGAAAAACAAAGAGAGAGCAAGCATCGCATTTTTCATGGAGAAAGATGCAAAACATAGAGAAACAATTTTGAAAGAGAAAATGGGAGGGGAAGGACGCTTCCTTGCGTGTGAACGGGAGAAATGATGCAGAGAAGGACGAAGCATTTAATGAGAGAGAAAAGCGGCAAAAGTTTGACTAAAAAATAATGGTGGGCCCAGCTCCAAGTGGAGCCTTGTGGCGACACATTTCGCATCTTAATTGGGCAGGCGCACGATGACGTGGAGCGCCCGGTGCCACGTTGTTTGTCAGATGGCAAAGAGGGTGAGAACAGAGTGAGTTGAGAGTGAGATGGAAAGGACAGAGTGAATCTAGAGAGAGATGGCGTGGTTTGGCGTGGTCGAATGATGGAGGCAACGAGAAAATATTAGGTACGTCTCACGCTCCAGCTTGGCAAACAAGAAGGCGGTGGGAGCGCGACACGTGTCCTCGTGGGACCCACAATTTTAGGCGCCCATTTTGAAAATTTTCCTGTACTGTAGTTTCTGGAGAGAGGTTTTATGTCGCACGGGTTCTTTCTTTGCGCCTCTCTCCCTACCCTCGCTCTCTCTCCCCGACAAACCAGGAGGATATCGGCGAGACGACCGCGAGCAACTGACCGGCATGCGACCTCCCTCTCTCTCTACCCTCCCTCTTTCCGACCGGCGAACCATTGCGAGCAAATCAGATCGTGGTTTTGCCTGGTTTTTTTGGGGGGGGGGGATTTTTTTTTTTTTTTTTTAAAGGCTTAAGGGGTTGGGCTTCTTTGTTTGTGCTGGCCAGACGACGAAGAAGGCGATCATCAAAAAGGAGAAGAACCTGGAAGAGGAGACTGATGAGGATGAGGAAGTCATCTACAAAATCGAAGTTTCGACGAACAGATGATTCGGCATTCAGTTAGATGTTGTGTGTTTCGGATGGGTTTGGAGCTGTTTTGCGGGTCGTAAGTGAATTTTGGTTCGGGGGTTTAAGATGCTAGTGTCCGACTTCGGATGGGTTAAAGTCTTTCGCGGACCATGTTGCTTGTAATGGCTATCGAGATGCTATGTGGTTGGATCTTTTCTTTAATGTTACGATAAGTGCATCGTATCACCGACTCATGTTCCTTTTCCTTTTGTCTCAGGCTTTGCTGCCTTCCAGTATAAGTTTCGTCCCCTTGAAGCAGGTAGTTTCATGATAAAGATTGTATTTTTCTGTTCATGCATGTGCCATGAGTCTGATTTGTAGTGAAGATCTATGTATTTGTAAGGATTTTATTAACTATTCTCTAGGGGCAATTCTTAAGTAGTTGATTAAGTAATTTTTATGGTTTTCAATTGGATGCATAGATTGTTCTTGTGGTATCTGTAATTTTTTCTTTGGAAAGTGAATCATATTAAATAAGTATGCTTTACAAGTGCCCTTTTGTTAACAGTGCTCTAAGGAGACTTACTAAGTAACTAAAAAGGAAATTTTGTAGTTTCCAATGCATTAGCATGTTATTTCTAATTACTATTTTGCAAAGTGAATTATTCCAAATTAAGTATGCTTAACATGTCAATGCCACTTTTGAGTTCATGAGATTGCTTTCATTTATATATTTGTTTTGTTTTCTCTACCAACTGTGATTGATGCGTTGGCTGATCGCGCCATAGTTTTTGTTCTGATATTAGGTGAAGAACTTTAGAGCTGATGAACTAATGGAATTTTATAATGTGGGTCCTCAATAGCTGCTCCTTTTAATGGTCTTTTTATAACTGTCATATTTGTTTTGTTACATATATCTTATGCTTGGAACTTGCTTATTCAGTGTGCTAGTTGACATCTTCCTGTAAATGAAGAATTATGTAATAGTTCCTCATTTTTGCCATGTTGTTTTACCTATTTTTCACTACTTTGTTGCAGTCAAATTTGAAATTGAAGAAGTTCTGCACATAATAGAGAACTCGTCGTGTTCCCTTTATCTATGATTCAAAGAGGTATCTTGGTTTCTTCATACACTCTTCTTTGTAATGTGAGTTCCATGTATAAATATGAAGTGTGTATATTGATGTTAAGGGAAAATAATAAATAACCACTTAAATGTAATGACATGTTGACTTAGTTTTGATTCAACTATTGCCACTTAAGTCATTAATATCGCAACTTGAGTTATTTGGGGGTTGATCGATGCATTGGGTTCAATTTGCAAAGAGAAGATAATCTAGGCCTTTAAGCATCTTCTGCCACGTTAAGCCACTAAGTGCTTGGTCTCGTTCATGAGTTGAAGTGAGATCAATTGTTCTGTTTAGGTGTCACTAGTGTTCTCAAAAGCACTGGAGTTGCCTGGGCAGGCACCCAATGTGGCGACTTCAAAAGCACCTCAAGTAAGGCTGGTCATTCTTTGAGGCATTCCCTCAAGGAAAAAGATGAAATTAGGTCATGTTCTTTGACCCTTTTTGTTCCTTTCTCTAAACAAAACTGAGAAAGGAGGTATATTATTTTAGTAAAAGGGCAAAGCTTTTAGAAAAGCAGCTATCGACTCTACATTAGCATAGTCGAAGACTTCCAGAGCCTAGTCTTATGCCTATAACATTATGTTTAAGAGAGCCAGGGAAAAAGGTGAAAATGTGTAGTCTTCTATACATCTTTGCTTTTCTTCGAACAATGTCTTTCCTAGACTCGCGGACCCCTCAAGTGCCATAACTTTGGCCAAAGGGACACTTAAGTGCCATAACTTACGAAAGGTACACTTAAGTGTCAAAATTGGAGTGAAAGGGATCACTTGAGTGCCAATCCGGCCAAAATCCGGCCAAAATGCCAATATGGCGTTTTTCTGGCGAAGCGCGGCCAAAACGGCGCAGTTTTGCACGTTGACGTGGCCAAAACGGCGTTGTTTTTGGCTAACGTAGAAAAAAATAATTAATTAATTAATTAATTAATTTAAAATTAAATTTAGTTAAAATATTTTTAAAAACAATAATTTAAAAAGCTTTTAAAAACTTAAAAAAAAAAAAAAAAAAGGAATGTGGGAGGTGGGCAAGGATCGGCCCTCGGCCGCCGCCGGGAAGGCGCCGGGGAAGGGTCATAGAGGGGAGGGGGTCGGTTAGTCGCCGGGCCCCGGGCCACGGGCCGCGACCTCGCCCGATCGGCGAGGGCTGTGACCCTCGCCGCCCTCGGTTGGTCGGGGTTGCCGACCCCGGCTAGGGGGCCCGCCGCTAGTGACCCCGACCCTCCCCCCCATTGTCGGGCCCTTCCCGGCGGCGGCGGGGCGGCGGCGGCGGCTAAGGGCGATCCCTCGGCCACCTCCCCCATTCCCTTTTTTTTTTTTTTAAATATTTTAAATAAATTTAATTTTAAAATTATTATTTTTAAATATTTTAAATAAATTTAATTTTAAAATTATTTAATTATTATTTAATTTTCTTTTTACCACATCAGCCCAAAACGACGTCGTTTTGGCCACGTCAGCGTGCAAAACGGCGTTGTTTTGGGCGAGCTTCGCCGGAAAAACCCCACATTGGCGTTTTGGCCGGAGTGGCACTCAAGTGATCCGTTTTTTTTCGAATGTGGCACTTAAGTGTACCTTTTGTAAGTTATGGCACTTAAGTGTGCCTTTGGCTAAAGTTATGGCACTTGAAGCGTTCTTTTGCCATCTTTCCTATGTACACCTTTACACTGAACTTAGCAGTCCATTCTTATTTCATCTCTCTCCACCAGTTGCTAGGTCAAGTTTGCTTGTCCATGGGTGACTAAACTGACCTGATCCATTGTACTCTAACTTAAGTTGATTACGGTCAACATAGAGAAGGTGAAGTGGGTTGGTTCATTTCATCTAATTTCGACTTGGGTGGATTTTAAAAGCGTGAAATAGGACTCTGCATATCATAGTAAGCTGTGCAGTTTTCTTTGCTTTATTTAGTGAGATTTCTGTGATGAAATGAGCTATGTTCGGTGTAGAAGTCTAGAAGAGCAGCTATATTTAGCTTTAAATGATATAAGAGGTATGCATACTTACATATTTATATCTATCTATATAAATCTTCAGTCCTTATACATATAATAGCTTAAATAAAATCATTTGGATTTGACTTGGTGATTAGTAGTGGACTTGTAAGGGTGGATTAGGTACACAACATGAGTTTGATTCTCGTTGCCAACTGCAAGTGTTTCGTTGTTCGGCCCAGTCACTTGGGCTTTAAGTCTCGCCTTACATGGGCCATGAGTTTAATGGACCCAAAGTTGGGGGACCTCATCATTATAAAAAAGGAGCTTAAGCAAGATATATGCTTGATTCTTTCATTTAAGTTTTTCTCGAACGAAGTGGATTTATTCGTTAGGTAATTTATCGATTGATTTGAATTGGGTGAATAGGTGAGATATATTTTTTCTATAAGGAAATACTCCAGGAGTCACATTTAAAGTAGTTTAAAATTTGATAAAGAGATATTTTAAATTTTTTTTTTTGTTATTTAGAGCAGATAATGAAAACAAAAGTTCATCGAGAAACTATGTGACTAATGTCTTTCAACCAAGTGAAAAATTGTCATTGATATGATGTGGGAAGATCTTACATGTCTTCTTCTATGGAATCACAATTGTGATTTGATTTCTTTGCGCCTTTTTAATTGCTCTTGGTTCGTCTCCTTCCTTGCTATGTACATCATATTGAATAAGCTTCTTGAGAGTAGTTTATGGTATGTCATCGGATGAATTCTCTTCTATTTTCCTCTTTCCAATTTACTAATAGTACATGCTATTGAACTAAAAACAGTAGAAGCCAACTAGTTTGGCAACTCTTTTGTTCGGTAATGTTTATGATTCTTTTCTTTTTTTGTTCTCTAGAATAAAATAGAATAAAAAACCGTTTTTGTAAGTTTTTGTTCTCAGGAACAAATTCTTTTCTAAGACTAAATTTGGAATAGAATGAAGAAATAAAAAAAAATAAAATTGTTTGTTTGTTTTCAAAAACATCTTAAGAATCAAGCTTGAAACAATTTTCTCTTTTCTTTTCTTTATAGTCCTCTTCCTCATCTTCTTCCCCTAACCGGTCGTGGTCGATGACCTTTGAAGCCTCACTGACTCCCGGCATGACCAAGCCTCATTGGTGGCTAGGTAAGGCCAGGTCGACATCTCCTGGCTGAGTGAGGTTGACCTCGCGATGGCTAGGTAAGGCTTGAGGCGACCTTGCTGGCTCTCGTTTGGGTGGTTGCCGGCTAGCCGTGGTCGAGATCGATGATTGGCTAGAGGAAGAAGAAGAAAAAAAAAAAGAAAAAGAAAAATGTAATAAAATTATTTAAAAAATAAAAGAAATTCTAAGTCACAAAAAAATTTTGGGTTCATACAAAATGCAATTCTATTCCGGGAATAGAAAGTTTGTACAATTACTAAACATGTCCTTCTGCTCCAAAACTTGTTTAGGGAACATAAATAGAAAAAAAAAATTCTAAATAGAAATTGTTCTCGAGAATAGAAATGTTATTATACGCATCCTGATTATTTAGGTCTATGTTGAGCAATGATATGCTTTCTTAGAATGATTTGAAGTGCATTGTGAAGTTGTTATCTTGGAGTAGTGCTTCTGGATTTCTTTCCTTGACCTTTGCTGCTGTTTTAGAATGCACGATCAGGTTCTTCCAGCCTTTTTGTCTATGGGCCTATGGCATACTTCCTTATGTTGCAGATCATGAATGTTGGCGAGGAAACATAAGCAAGCAGATTGATTTACGATTACTTGTTATTTGGTTCCATTTTTGCCTAAGTATGTCGGTGATGCTTGGGTTAAGAAGGTATACTCTAAAAAGAAGAAGAGATAAGCCATAATCGTATGTAAAGCGCATGTCAAACATAAAACTTTGCACATCCAATCAGAAGTGCAAAAAATAAAACAGGTTATATATTTTGATGATACAAATATTTTTTCTTTAATCAAATTACATGATATAGGAAAGAAAATGTACTTTAATAACTCATAGCTTATTCCAATAAAATTTATTTCACTTCTTGCTCTCAATTACAAGGAAATTAAACAAAATAAATAAATCGTGGTACTCTTACAAAGTAATTAATATTTATCTTGAGATTACTATTGAGTCTTTAATAAAATTATTGAGAACCTCAACTTATTAAAACATAGAGCATTTTATTTTATTTTATCAGTTTTATTTCCTGCCATTGGGATGCACTTATGTCTAACAATATAGCTTTCATTGATTCAACAAATCCACTTAATATAGTTTAATAAAATTGAACTTTCAAGTTATTGGGACTAGGGAACTGCCAAGGATTTTTTTTTTTTTATAAAAAAAATCATCTTTAGACTAGGTAACTCGCGAGTGAGTAAGTTATATCATTTGTTCTCTTTACTATTTTTACTATAAAAAGAGAAACTATTATAGATAATATTCTCAATAAAGTTGTAGTCTATTGTTTTTTCAGTTTATGTTATTTTTTAATTTATTGCAACTTTATTTCAAAATGTTTAATTGATTACTTTTAATGGTGGTTAGGTCGTTTTTGCCTAATCAAATAATTGGATCACTCAAACCAAATCATTTTTCGTTCTTAGTTAAATAGATTTGATTTTATTGAATAATCTACATTCATTTGACTATATAAATAAAATAAAAATAATTTCTTTATCCATTTTTAAGATTTAGATTTAAATTTAATAAGAGATGGAAAATTAAAGATGATTAAATCAATAAACCAATGATAATTGATCGAATATTAGCCACCTGAGGGAAAGGTTAGTGCCGCATGGTCGGATTCTGATCAAGGTGCATCACTTCACTAGAAATAAATGAATTTAAGGGTGCGCATGGTTTCATTTCATTCCTTTTCGTTCCCGAACAAAACAAAAAAAGTGTTTCTATTCCGGAGAAAACAGTTTTTGAACAAAAGAACGCGTTTGGTAAGTGTAAAAAAAAACTGTTATTGGAATAAAAAAAGAATAGAAACATGTTTGGTAACTGCAGTCAATTTCTGTTCTTAGAATAGAAAAAGAACATAAACACGTTTGGTAAACGACAAAACAAGTTCCGTTTTTTTTTTTTTTTTTTTTTTTTAAGAAAGTTTAAAATTGATATTAAATTGTCATTCTTATAAAATGCTCATTAATTTTATTTTGTTCATGGTTAGTGAAGACAAACATTTTTAGCATGATCATATGGCATATTTCGTATAAAATTTTGTAATTAAAGTTTGTATCTAGTAAATTCAAGTACATTTTTTTTTTTAAAAAGTTTTAAAGCATATAAACTTGATATTGATTTCTTTTACCAAAAAAAAAACTTGATATTGATTTCTCATTCTCATTAAATGCTTATAAATTTAATTTTTGAAAAATGGGATGTGAAATGAAAAATATTTTCAACATGCTCATATGTGCGCCCTTAAACGAAAATTTCATACATCTCAACATGAACTTTTCCATACATAACATCACAATAATTGAGTAATATAGTTCATTGTTCAACTGCATTACAGTGAATAAGTAAAAGCAATACTACAAAAGTCAACAAATCTCAGTCATATTGTGATCCCTTGCCATTTTATTTGCAATTCTTATCCTAACGCTGTTCATCTCAGATGCCTGCTCAGCCGATTTATCATCTGCAACTTCCCCTCCTGTAGGTCCAAATGGATACTCCGGATCTCCATACATGGAAAAATTTCTGTCCATCCTATCTTGATCACGAATGTAATTATGAAGAGCACAACATGCAATTACAACAAGAGCTTGCTTCCGAATTGTAAATGGAGGCATATGTCTCAAAATGGTGAAGCGATTCTTTAATGCCCCAAATGACCTCTCAATTACATTTCTTAGTGAAGAGTGCTTATAGTTGAATAACTCTTTTGCTGTTCTTGGCCGTCTCCCACTCCCTCTATATTCGCTAAGATGATACCGTTCCCTTCTAAAAGGAGTTAAAAATCCCGGAAGTGCTGCATAACCGGAATCTGCCACGTAGTATTTCCCTATAACATGATATATAAAAATTTGTTATGATATTAAACCATAATATAATCACAAATGTCAATATAAACAAAGTAAATACCGGCCGGTGGTTGGGGAAATTGCAATTGAGGAGTTTCGAGTGCTGCCGAAAGCACTCGACAATCATTGGCAGATCCTTCCCATCCAGCATACACGTAAGTAAATTTCATATCAAATGAGCAAACACACAACACGTTCTGTGTTGTAGTCCCTCTCCCCGCCTCGAAATCGAACCTTTCGCATACACGGGACAATAGCATCTATATGGGTGCCATCCGAGCACCTACGCGATCTGTCAATTTAATATCAATCTAAGATTATAAAAGATTATGAAGTACATGTATTTGATAATATAAAGTTGATATAGAAATCATACCTTGAAGTAGCGTTTATGCCTAGGATCCATAAGAATTTCTGGAGGGATGACATCAAAGGACGGTGGTTTGATTATCTCTTTTGAAAGTTTGATAATTGCTTTCAACACTTTGCTGAAGTATTTGCTGATTGTTTCTCCAGAATGTTGAAATCTCTCACATAAAATTCTATTTGAGCTACCATGACAAACCATTGATAAGAATATTCCCACTTGTTCGTGTATTCTAATATATCGACTATCTTTTAACCAACCTCTTACTCTCATCAAATCACATAAATTCAAAAAAACATGCCTCTCCATCATGAAGGCTTCATATATCCTATCTGAATGTCCAGTAATAATCTCCCTTATCCATTCGGATCCTAATAATTTGCTGTCCCTAATTGGTTCTATTGTATGCATGGACGCGTCAATGGCAACCGTGCACAACCATACTAGCAATACGGCTAACTCATCCTCATCCAAGACTTGTTGAACTTGTTCTACCTCTTCACTACATATACTATCTGATCCCTCTTCCATAGTACCTATATCATTAGAAAAATATAAAAACATCAATAACATAAGTCATAGTTCCAATTGAAGATGACATTACATATAAGTAGGAAGAGTCTCAACACTTAAAACGACATATAAAAAGATAACATAAATAATACAATCTCTACGTTACCCCACTCAATTCATAAATCTACTAAAGATGATAAAGAAGTCCAATTCTCCTTTCAGGTGTAGATTTAATGAAAGCCACCCTCCACGAGGCACTTTCGCATGCCCGATCCACTGCTTTATTATAAAGATCTTGGTCTATCTCAGGCATAGTAAGCAGAATATCCATCACAGCAGCGACGGAGAAAGGATCTTCAGGTGATGGCATAACTCCAAAGGTCGCAGAGGCACTACCGGATTGACTGGACTTAACTTTCAAAAAGTCTTGGATAGCTTTGTAAGTGTCATCAATACTGTTTTGGGTACTCCTCCTTCTCCTCTTAGTAGTTGGAGTCCTATCCAATCTGTGCTTTCCTCGAGCTGAAGTTCCAGCATCTTCTGGTGTAAAGACTCTCTCATTAGTGTGATGATCACCGAAGTCATCTGTATGGCCACCACGAGCATCACCATAGGCATTGCCACCACTGTCGTCACCATATGCATTGTAACCACTGTTGTCAGCACCTACATTGGCATCACCAGTGTGATCTTCCTCCGACCCCTGCCCATCTGCAGCAGTTGCAGTGCCATATTCCCCAGTAGCATATGTACCACCAAATACAATACAAAGCTCGGGATATTGGGGAAATCCATCATTCCTGAATTTTGCCCACTCTGCATTCGCCTACAATTTTGACAATAATGACATTTGAGGTATATAATCATACATTTTATAATTAATATACATAATGACATCAAAAATGATCAAAAAGTTTAAAAAAATATACCTTGATGTGCTCTTCCCATACGCTTGGATCGTCGACGAAACTCTTTTATTGACACTATCCCAACCGAGCCGACCGAGACATAAGTTTTTCGAAACCTGCTATACTTGTTTTCTCAGTTTGTTGACCTTGTTTCGCATCTGGATCATGCTATATTGGCATCCTGTCTGTCTAACGAATTCAGTATGTATATTCCTCCACCCTGCCTTATTGAAAGTTGAAGTGGTCCGATTTCCCTTTTTCACCTCATCCACCAACAAACCAATAAATATGTTGGTTATAGGCTCGGTCCACTTCGCATTGCATGTCTGTCTCTCAGATGCCATTTAATCTTTCATCGGTTGAGCAACATATGAGTTACGAGTTAAATCAATAACATAATACTATATATGCCAAACACAAAATCATTCTCAAGAGATGCAAGCCAAGAAGACTATATAATGAGAAAATTGAAAATTGTTGAACTAACTTGTGTGAAACAGATCATAAGTTGCATTTTCTACTACAACAAGTACATAATAATGATACATATATAATGCACCATGAAATTCAGCCAACACAAGGCAGCATTACCCTTGGTTATACCTTCTTACGATCCCGCACAACCACGCTGCACCTCGACTTCAGCTAAATCTCCCCCTTGGTGGTGAAATCGTCCTTCAACGCCCTCGCCACGTGCTTCACCAGCCTGTCCATTCCACATCACCATGAGCAACAAAATAACAATCGAAGGAAACCACATCACCAGCCTATTCATTCAAAATCACCAGCCCCTGTCCACCTCGCTAGAGCTGCAGCAGCAGCTGTTGCACGAGCAGCTCGAGCGAGCTGCTGCAGCTGCACGAGCAGCTCAAGCGAGCTGCTGCAGCAGCTGCTGCTGCTCGAGCAGCTCCAGAAGCTGCAGCTCAGCTGCTCGAGCAGCTGCTGCAGCAGAGTAGCTGAGCTGCAGCTGAGCTGCTCGAGCTGCTGAAGCAGCTGCAGCTGGAGCTGCAGCAGAGCAGCTGAGCTGCAGCTGCTGCTCGAGCAGCTCGAGGCAGCAACTCGAGCTCGCAGCAGCTCGAGATCGAGCTCGAGCTCGCAGCAGCTCGAGCGAGCGAAGGGGGAGGCAATGACGAGCTGCAGCGAGAGCGAGCGTTGCTCCCCATCGGCGCGGCAGATCTGTGCGAGCAACGCTCGCTCAAGCCTTGAGCGAGCAATGCTCGGCCAGATCTGCGGCTCGCCGCACCGAAGGGGAGCATTGCCGACCGGAGAAGGAGCGCCGAAGGAGGAGCGACGCTAACCGGAGGAGGAGGGCCGAACGGAGAGCAACGCTGACCGGAAACGTACCTGGAGTCGCCGGAGTGAGGAGTCGCCGGAGAGTCAGCCGAGTGGGAGCCGCCGGAGAGATGGAAGACACGCCGGAAACGGAAGAACGAAGCTTCAGCCGAGAGGAGCGACGACGAGCACGCACGAAGATCTTCGCTTTGTTCCGAATTTGTTCTTTTGTTTCTCTCGTTTTCGTTCTTTTGTTCCGTCGAAGAAATGTTTCTTTTCAAAAGAAACAACTTTTTTTTGTTTCTTTTTTCTATTCCTATTTCGTTCCAGAAACAAAAAAACAAAAAAGGAACAGAAACGCAACCAAACGCGTTTCTGTTCCTTTTTTGTTCCCGGGCACACTTTCCGTACAGAAGTGTGCCGGAAACGTTTCTTAGAAACGTTTCCATGCACGCCCTTAGTGACTTGGATAATTAAAAACCAATCTGATGGTCAAAACGAATTTATCTTCATGAACTCAAATCACTTTAAGTGTTTGGTCATTAATTTAGAAGAAATGATGCCAAAGTTGATCCTTTATTTTGGGACTGGGTAGCTCTTGAGAGAGCGAGAATGAGGAGAAGGAATGATGCGAAGGGTGGTGAAATTGCCCCATGCGAAGAATGGTTAATGAAATGCAATTCTCTAAATGCAATGGATGCAAAATTAGATATATTTTCTGGATTCAATTTAATATAACTCAAACAGAGTGAAGTGCACCTACCCTTAAAAAATATAACTCAAACAGAGTGATAAACAAAAACCTTAAATATGCATTCAATTTTCTGGATTTCTAATCAAGATATGATTTGATTGAATAAAATACAAAATTCAAGAATTTTATTATATCATATCCATTGTTTAGTGAATTACAATAATAAAATCGAATATTTTCGTATATAGAGATATAAAGAAAAATGAGATGGAGAAAGTATATTTTTTTATTTATTTATAAATTTCATTGCCCCTCTCTTTTGATAATAAAGAGATCTCTTTTAAGTTTGAATTTGTTCATTTGAATTATAGGTTCTTCTACTTCATTTTCATTTACTTATTTTTATTGTTAATTTTACATCTCTTTTATTACTATTTTTATTCCATTCCATCATTCCTTGATAAAAAGTATCATCAAATAATAAATAAAACTATTATACCTAAATTGACTAGAGCAAGGGCAGCAAGCACCAACAACACACGTAAATGAAAATGTCCTTCAATCCCCAAATTCCCCAAAATCACAAACAAATGCAAAAATTACACAATTTTTGGGGTAAATCTAAGAAAAACTATATCTTTTGAGGCGAAGGTGGAGGCAGCGTGTGGTATAGAGCACAGTAAAAGTGACGACATGATTCATCATATGACAGAAATAATGAGAATAAAGCGAGTCCACCAAGAGAATTGTAAAAGGAAAAAGAAATCTTCAAAATGAGACTCATTTAAAAGGATAAGAACACAACAATTCGATGAGAAACATGACACATGCAAGGTCCATGCTTCAAAATAAACCTAAAATTATAAATCGAATGCAAAAATTACACGATTTTTGAAGTAAAACTAAGAAAATCCACACCTTTGGAGGCGGAGGCAAATGCGGTGTGGTTCGTGTGAGACGACGGAGAGAGGGCGAGAATAGATGGAGTAGGGTGTGGGACGGAGAGAACAAAGAAGAGAAGGAAGGGAGAAAGCGACGAGGAGAAGTTGCTGAAAAGGAATGATGCGAAGAATGGTGAAATTCCCCTCTGCCCTTCTTCCTCCTCTCCTTCGACCACCGTCCGGTAATCCCACTCTCGCTCCACCTTTCGTTGCATCGCCTCTTCCTCTTCCTCTTCTTCTTCCTCGCGTTGTCGATTCCTCTCCCTCCCGTCGCTTTCGCACTTCACGCTCCACTTCTGGACTGACCGATTCCATGAGTCGATCCCAAATTTTGGAATTTGTGATGAACCTGTGCAAAGAAGGCGGGTTGGCAAAAGCCGAGGATGCCTTGCATTTCTTCAAGGTTATGATTCGGCTGAACCCTTTGCCTTCAGCTCCCTGTTTCACCCAACTCTTGGGAGCTGCGGTGAGGATGAAGCATTATGCTGTCGCCATCCACATGATCGAGCGAATGGATTCCATGGGCATATCTCGCAACCTTCACGTTCTCAGCATTCTGATCAATTGCCTCTGCCGCTTGGAAAGGTCCGACCTTGGATTTTCCGTTTTGACCAAAATGTTCAAGCTTGGGCTTGAACCGGATGTGGTGACCTTGACCACTTTGCTCAACGGGCTCTGTGAAGAGGGTAAGATCGCAGGAGCCTTGACCTTGATGGAGGAAATGCGGGGCAAGGGGTTAAAGGCCGATGTATTTACATACAGTGTCATCGTGAAGGGATTGTGCAGAACCGGTAATACTTCTAAAGCTGCCCAGTTAATAAGGAATTTGGAAGAAAGGGGTTGCGAGCTGGATTTAGTCGCGTACAACACGATCATCGATGGTTATTGCAAGGAAGGACTGGTGGAAGAGGCATTTCGCTTCTTTAACTGTATGAGCCACTGCCTCATTAAGCCGGATATCCTCACTTACAGTACCTTGATTTGCGGCTTAGGCTGCATAGGCGGATGGAAACAAGCAAAGGCCTTGTTAGAGAAGATGATTCGTGATGGAATCCACCCAGATGTTATCACTTATAATTCCTTCATCCACGGTCTGTGCCTTTGTGGACAATGGGAAGAGGTTCGAGTCCAGTTGAGTGAGATGGTGTGGGGAGGAATAAGGCCAGATTGTCAAACCTTCAATATTATCTTGGATGCACTCAGCAAACAGGGCATGACTGATGAGGCGAAGTGTATATTTGATCTGATGATCGAGATGGGTGTTGAGCCAAATGTAGTTACTTATAACTCATTGATAAATGGTTACTGTCTTCAAAATCAAATGGATGATGCCGCAATTACATTTCGTTTGATGACTGCAAGGAAGTGCAATCCTAATGTGGTGACCTATAGCACGTTGATTAACGGTTATTTTGCGGTTAAACGAGTGGATAAGGCAATGAGTCTCCTTCAGCAAATATTTGAGAAAGGATTAGTCCCTCATGTTGCCACCTATGGTTGTCTCATGGATGGCTTTTTCCTTGCTGGAAGCCCTAGGGTCGCACATCAGCTGTTTTACAAAATGCTGGCTTGCAATCATATAAATCAACGAATTTGTGCCATCATGTTAGATGGCCTTTGTAAGTATCGACAAGTCGACAAGGCAGTGGCGTTGTTTCGACAAATGGAAGATGGCATGGGTGATGTTAATATATTCCACTGCACCATCGTTGTTAACGGCTTGTGTGAGGCTGGGGAATTTGGACATGCAATGGACCTCTTCAATTCGTTGCATGCCAAAGGGTTGCGACCTAATGCCGTGAAATTTCGTGCCATCATAAAAGGACTATGTAAAGCTGGCCAAATAAGTGAAGCTTGCGAGCTACTTCATAATATGAAAGAGAAGGGATGTCCTCCAGATGGTGTCGGGTATAACATTATTGTCCCAGCACTCCTCGAAGATGGTGAGAATGCGAAGGCAATGCTCTTTCTAGGGAAGATGGTTGAGAAAGGCTTCTCACCAAATGCTGCATCAACGGCTAAAATTTTGGGTGCATCGGCTCGCAATAGATTAGAATCCTGAAAATCTGCACTGGGGACGTAAGCTCTCCCTGCCTTTTTTGGTCAGAGAAGTAAGCTCTCTTGAATTGCGATTGTGTGCATATAGTAAGCAGCCAACTTTTATCTTGATGGGAGAAGATTGGGCTTGCATCATCTAACACTAGTTAGTTCTGTATAGTCTGAGATTAATTTATCATGAGCAAGAAAACATGGTGATGTACGGAAAGTTTTCCGCATTTGATGAGTTCTGCTTCTTTGGCCATACCAAGGTAGTTTCTTGCAGGGACCTTTCTGTGCAGTTACAATTGACTGCTCTTGGTTCTTGTCTCCTTCATCAGTAAGCACATCATACTAAAGCAGCTTCTTGAGAGTTTTCTGGTATGTCATCAGATGAATTCTCTTCCTTTTTCCTCTTTCCAATTTACTGATGGTATGTGATATTGAACTAAAAACAGAAGCAGTTCACACGAGTGGCTGATTATGTAGTTCTATATTGAGCAATGTTATGCTTTCTTAGAGTGATGTGAAGTATATGGTGAAGTTTTTATCATGGAGCAATGCTCCTGGTTTTCTTTCCATGTTCTTTGCTGTTGTTTTAGAATGCATAGCGGGCTCATCGAGCCTTTTTGTTTACAGCATCGTTCCTTACGTTGCAGATCATGAATGTTGGCAAGGAAACATAAGCATGCAGATTGAGCTACAGTTGCTTGTTTTTTCGGTTCTGTTTCTGCCTAAATATATTTGGTGATGCTTGGGCTAAGAAGGTATCCTCTACACATGCCGTTGATGTGTCTTGGAGTTCTTGAAATAGATTTAAAAAAGAGAGAGACATAAACCATAATCGTTTGTAAAGCACATGTCGAACATTGGCTATTTTATGTGTTTAGCTTGTTGATTGTCTGCCTCAAAGTCTTATCTCCTTTTGAGTTTATACTTGAAAAGAAGAATCAAGGGAAGTATTGTTAAAAGCGGTTTCCTGAATATATTCCTTGATGATACATTTTTTTTTGTAATCAAATGACATGATATAGAAAAGAAAAGATAATTTTAATAACTCATAGCTTATTCCAATCAAATTTATTTACGCTTCTTGCTCTCAGTTACAAGGAAATTAAACAGAATAAATAAATGATGGTACTCTTACGAAGTGATTGACATTTATCTTGAGATTGAACAATCCCTCATCTAGAAATTTAATGTTGGTAAAAGATGAAGATGAATTATCATGTCAAATTAGAAAATAAGAATTTATTAGAAAATGTTACTATTCAACTACCCCTCTCTTTTCTAATGTAGATATAGTTATGAAATGTGATGAGGGAAATCGAATTGATGCATAAAGAGAAGTTTAGGACATCGCATCTTTTATGTTATTAAAGACAAGAATGGACAGGGCCTCGGGCGTGCTTCACTTGAAACTGTATGGCCAAAAAGGATTTAAAAAATAAAAATCCTCTCTATACCGCACGACTAGCCTTATATTTTCACTCGCGACACCAAAAGCTCCGGTGTGTTTGAGCTGAGGTGACAATGACAATCTCAAAGTGATGCGGCTCTGGTCCTACTGTAATGTCCCTGTTTGGTGCGACGCCTGCTGCAGTTTTCTCGAGTCCTTGTTGCAGCCTGTTTTTGCAGCCGATACAGCTTCCATTTTAGGCTTTATTTTGCAGACCATGCTTCCACCGAGAAATGGGCAGCTGCAAGTCCACCGGTTTTGCCTCCAATTGCCTCTCTAACTCTAGTTCATTTCTTGTCCAAGTTTCCTAGTTCCATTGGGACTGGACTGTGGCTAGCTTAGGGTCTTAATTCTGTGCGAAGGAGGGGGAAAGAATCAAGTTTAATGTGCATTTGATTGATCCGGGAGCTCCGGTGCTCTCGACAATTGAAATTTTAGCCATTGGGTTCAATATCCTAAAATTATAATGTCCTTGTTTACTAAGTACAAAACAAACCTAACGAAAACCAACATAGAATGATGAAATGACAATATTTTTGGTCAAATGTTGAATTTCTTGATTCAATTGAAAAAGTCAACCTTTCGCTTTTGCAAGAAAATTTGGAAATTTAACCTCTTAAATATATATATATATATATATGAAAGGGAATCTCTATATGTAATGCAGTACAACGATTTGCTTTTGATATGTAATGGATGCAAAATTTGATAAATTGACTATTTTTTTGTTTGAGGATTGAGCTTTGTTGCAGCCCAAAGTGATTTTCTTTGCAAAAATACGCTTACTTGTTGGTGAAATTTGAGTTTCAACAGGCGCCACATTGATGCTAAGTACCAACGGACAAACTTAATTGCACCAATTTGATAAATTTTAAATTTTGATCATGTTTTAAAGTTTTAGAATGTAATTACACCTTCTTGATACAATTTAGAATTTTGAGTGAAGAATTATATCCCAAGTGTCAAAACTTAGAATGGGTAAACACATAAATGCCAAAACTTTTAAAAGATAACACTTAAGTGCCACTTAATCAAGATATGATTAGATATGATAGGATATAGAATTCATGAACTTTGCTATATCAAATTCACTATTTGGTGAATCGCAGTAATAAAACTAGATATTTTCATATCCTATCAAGTTCATTGTTAGGTATTTATGATATATCAATGTAAATGAATATGAAAATACACAAACAAAGATAGTAAAAATTTTAATAAAAATTCATTGCCAAGTATAGTAAGAGAGAAAGAAAATATGATCCTTAGCTTTTTTATTATAAAAAAATAAGTACTTTTACTCTTCTTTACTTTCACAAAACTTCAATGTGAACCACAAAGTTATGGAGGAGGAGGAACTCGACTTCTTCGCCATTTTCATGGAGCTTTCGACTTAAACTAAAAAGCTATGGAGCAGTCATGAAGTTTCAACATAAACCAGAAATACAAAGAAGAATGAGATGGGGAATGTAGGGCTTTTTTTTTTTTTCATTTTTTAATTTATAAATTTCATTGCTTCTCTCTCTTCGAGAATTAAAGAGATCCTTTTTAAGTTTGAATTTGTTCATTTAAATTATGAGTTCTTCAACTTCATTGTTATTTACTTATTTTTATTGTTTTTTTTTTCAATCTCTTTTTGTTTTGTTTTTATTCCATTCTATCATTCCTTAATAAAAATTTTATCAAATAATAAACTAAACTATTATACCTAAATCGACCAGAATAAGGGAGGCAAGCACCAACAACATACAAAAAACGAAAAATATATCCTTTAATCTCCTAACTTCCTAGAATCACAAACGAATGCAAAGATTATACAATTTACGAAGTAAATCTAAGAAAAAACTGTACCTTTTAAAAGGAGGTGTCGGTATGGTACAAAGCACAATGGAGGTGATGATGCGATTCATCAAACAGTGAAGATGGCAAGAACGAGCAATTCGAGAGAGAGAATTGTAAAGAGGAAAAAAAAAGCTTTCAAAATGAGACCCATTTAACAAAACGAGAACACTGCAATTCTGCAAGAAACATGACGTCCAAGTCTATACTTCAAAATAAAATCCTAAAATTACAAATTGAATGCAAAAATTACACAATTTTTGGAGTTTAAGTAAATCTTTACCTTTCGAGGCGGAGGTAGAGGTAGAGGTGGCAGCCACATGGTTTGTCGGATGGCAGAGAGGGTGAGAACAGAGTGAGTTGAGAGTGAGACGGAAAGAACAGAGCGAATCTAGAGAGAGATGGCGTGGTCTGGCGTGGTCGAACGATGGAGGCAACGGACGAGACAGCGGCGTGGTTCGTCGGAGGAGAGCTTAGTCATGAGTCAGAAGGATTGCGTGAGTGGGAGGGAAAAGGAGCATAGCGTGAAATGAGAGAGAGAGAGAGAGAGAGAGCGAGCATGAAGAACGAAGTGGAGAGATAGAATGTTGTCCATTTAAAATTGAAATTTGGAGGGCTTTTGACACCGTGAGCTTGAGCGAAAGCGACGACGCGAGGTTGCTGAAACGGAATGACGCGAAGAATGGTGAAATTCTTGTTCGACCACCATCCGGTAATCTCACTCTCACTCCTTTCTTTGCGTCGCCTCTTCTTCTTCTTCTTCTTCTTCTTCTTCTTCTTCTTCTTCCTCGCATTGTCGATTCCTCTCCCTCCGGTCACTTTTCCATCTCACACTCCACTCCAGGACTGAGCGGTTCCATGAGTCGATCCCAAGTTTTGGAATTTGTGATGAACCTGTGCAAAAATGGCGGGTTGGCAAAACCCGGCGATACTTTGCATTATTTCAAGGTTATGATTCGGCTGAACCCTCCGCCTTCCACTCCCTGTTTCATCCAACTCTCGGGAGCTATGGTGAGGATGAAGCATTATGCTGCCGCCATCCACATGATCGAGCGAATGGATTCCATGGGATATCTCGCAACATTTACGTTCTCAACATTTTGATGAATTGCCTCTGCCACTTGAAAATGTCTGATCTTGGATTTTCCGTTTTGACCAAAATGTTCAAGCTTGGGCTTGAACCGAGTGTGGTGACCTTGACCACTTTGCTTAACGGGCTCTGTGAAGAGGGTAAAGATCGCACGAGCCTTGACCTTGGTGAAGGAAATGCGGGGCAAGGGGTTTTAGGCCGATGTATTTAGATACATTGTAATCGTGAAGCGATTGTGCAGAACCGGTAAAACTTCTAAAGCCGTCCAGTTAATAAGGAATTTGGAAGAAAGGGGTTGCGAACTGGATTTGGTCACGTACAACACGATCATCGATGGTTATTGCAAGAAAGGACTGGTGGAAGAGGCATTTGGCTTCCTTCTTTAACTGTTTGAGTCACTCCCGAATTAAGCCAGATATCCTCACTTCCAGTACCTTGATTTATGGCTCAGGCTGCATAGGCAAATGGACACAAGCCAAGACCTTGTTAGAGAGGATGATTGATGATGGAATCCACCCAGATATTATCACTTATGGCACTGTCATCCACGGTCTATGCCTTTGTTGCCAATGGGAAGAGGTTCAAGTCCAGTTGCGTGAGATGATTCGGGGAGGAACACGGCCAAATTAACAAACCTTCACTATTATCTTGGATGCACTCAGTAAATAGGACATGACTGATGGGGTGAAGTGCATATTTGATCTGATGATCGAGATGGGTGTTGAGCCATGTAGTTACTTACAACTCGTTGATAAATGGTTACTGCCTTCAAAATCAAATGGATGATGTGGCAGTTACATTTTGTTTGATGATTGCAAGGAAGTGTAATCCTGATGTGGTGACCTATAACACATTGATTAAGGGGTATTTTGCAGTTAAAAGAGTTGATGAGGCAATTAGTCTCCTTCGGCAAATGTTGGAGAAAGGATTAGTTCCTGATGTTGCCACCTATGGTGTTGACACCTAAATTTTGTATTCACATTAAGTCATTTATTGCATAAGAAAATTAGGGATCCAGACCGATCTCTAAAAAATATAAATATCAATTTTTACTTTGCATGTTTAGTTCTTGTAAAGCATGTCCGCATCCAATAAATTTCATATGAGCTAGTGTTATTATGCTTGAACTCAAGAAGCCATGAACATGCTCCGAGTTGGCACATGGATTAACAAATCCTCGGAACATGCTCAATTATCAATTGCGCACATGAGAATCTGAAACTTGGGGGTCACAATTTCCGCGAAAATGAGGGAGGCCAATCAATTAGAGAAATCTTCTCTCCAATAAATCTCCCCTCTAGTAAATTTTGGCCAGATAAGTGGAGGGACTCGTGGGATCTTTTTCCAAGGATACCGGAATGCACAAGAGGAAACAAATATGTTGGCTGCGAAATCACAGGCAACGTTGTCAGACCGTAAGTTGAGGGAAAAGAAAGAAAGAATTTTCATGGAATGGTATCCACGACTTTGGCCAAGATATCCTGCATCCAAAAGCTCAACCTCACCACGTCTCACAAGAGGAGTTGATCTTGGCAAATCATCAGAAAAGCAATCTCACGTTTTCAGCTACTGATCATGGAAAGATCGGGCGCTCGGAGTGACGAGGACGGACTGAATTCTCATTCCTTCGTAGGCACCTCCGAATTGCTTGGGATTTCTTTCGGAAAAATTGAAATCAATGGGATTTGTCCAGCAATATGGAAAGAATGGACACTCACTCCAATATTGGGCGTTCATGCGCAAGTGAATGAATCTGGACACGTTCACGGCAATATAAGTGAATCAGAAAAGGAAAAGATTTCGAAAGAAGATGAGGGACGCATACTTGAGAGATTTACGATAACAAATCAGGGCTAAGATTTGGCAATCCCCACGATCAAAGGAGCACTAATTCTGACTTTCCAATGTTAAGTGGATGTCTTATGCTATAAAAAGAGACTGTCGAGTCATTAAAAAAAGAAGGAGAGACACGCCCTCAAACATCTCATGTCCACTATCCCGAGAATTCGCCGAATTGGATTATGGAGTTGGCAGTCCTCTCGACGTGCCGCGTTCATCTCGCTTTGTGGATATTGACAACAAGCATAAAGCTAAGTCAAGCATTTTTTAGTTTGAACACGTGAAATTCCATTTCGCTATTTAAATTTTTTAACTCATTTATTTTCGTGTTTTCACTTGCTGTCTAGGTTCAATTTCTCGGTCACCGTGGGCTTTCACGCCTAATCTACATCAACATCTCACTGCCATTCTTTTTTTACTCTGCGAGAATTCATGCACAAGTCCACACTTGGGACACCGCAGAGAGGGGGATGAAGAGAACTGAGTTTGCAATAGAGAGACATTCTCAATATTTTTTTTTTCTTTTGTCATCCCAGCAAGCAACCAGTAAATGCTGCAGCAGCAGCTCCGACGATCTCGGCAGTGATTCAGATCCTCTCGACATCCTGTGCGCATCTTGTTTCATGAATGCTAAAATCATTAAGCTAAGTCGAACATATTTAGCTTGATTGTGCGCTATTCTATTTGGCTATTCGAACTATTCCATCTGAGTTTATGTTTCTTGTCTAGATTAAGCTCTGGAAAAAGACTTCTCGAGGATTCACATCTCCGTCACGTTCAGCTGGCACTTTCACAATCTCTCCTCTCGACAACGCTCAGCATATCCACAAAAGTCATCGCAATATGGAGGCCACAAGATCACAAAAAGAAAGTCGAGCGAAAGTGAATTTCGTGGTAGCCGCCGTTTGCATTTTTTTGGCACTTAGCATTCACCACCTCCGTCGCGCCTTGCCGTCATCGCAACCTATTTCTCGGAGTCTAGTAGTTGTTGCGGTCGCAGCCACATCATCACGTCCAGGAGACTCCATCAATTGCAATCACTCTTTCTTGCCTTGTTTGCTGTAGTCCACTCTCACCAGCGCTAGCACCCTCGGCATCCTATACAACCCGAGCGATGCCAATTCAGTCATCACCGTGTCGGATTTGCCTCTGTGTCGACTTCAGTTGAGATCTTGCTAAGTCATCGTTTGGTCTTTAATCGGGCTCTGTTCCATTCCATCGATTTCAATTTCTCGAGAAAGTTTTACTACAAGCGTGCATTAATCCATTTTTTTGGTCAAATGCATTTCTCCATTTATTTATTTATTTTGGTCGAATCATTTCTTTATTTGAAACAGCACCTTTGCTCATCTCTTGCGGGGTCCACTGCAATGCATTGGTCTTTGCTTTGACCGTGACTTTTCTCATTGGTTTCGGTAGGCTTTGTGAAAGCTTGCAGAAATCTCATCATGACGGACAGAGATACACACGCTTGGCCAGGTTCTTAAAATTTTCTGCAATCTATTTTCTGCTTCGATTATCGAGTGTTACATTTCCTAATTGTGCACTCGTACGATCAGTCCTTACATGTTAGTGGCATAGGGTAAAAATGGATAAATATTGCCGGCAAAAACATTTTTTTTTAAATAAAAGAAACGGTACCGAAAGGGCATTAGAAAATTCTAGTGTAACCAAGTCTCCGTACCCTTAATCTCTGGTTCGTAGGAGTAAAATAATACTCCCGTTATTTTACTTAGGTGTCTAATCGACCTACCATAAACCGATTAGTGGCGACTCCTAGTTAATAACCTCTTGCATATTTAAAAATTTAGACTTAAGTCGCGAATTGGTATGGGCTTGGGAGAGCCCGAGCTAAGTTTAAAAGCTTAGTAGTCCATTAACCTACTTTTAGGTGGTAAACCCGAAAAAATAGGGTCGCGACAGTTTGGCGACTCCGCTGGGGAGTATATCAGGTAAGTATATCTCTATCCATTCTCGACGCTTGACTCGATCAAGCTGTGTCCTTTATATTGACCCCCCCAACGCCGCCACGACCTGTTGCTGCCCAGCCCTCGCCGGAGTTCCGAAGCCTGCCGCTCCCGATCTCACCGCACCAGCAGCACCGGACGCCAGGCGCCCCGACGACCGTGCTCTCGCCCTCGCCGACGCCGCGCCGCTGCAACACCCCCGCTCCGCCCGCGACGCCGCCCGTCGATCTCCAAGCTCCGCTGCGCCTCCGCACCGCCACCTCGCTGGTTCGCTCGCCTCCGCCATGCCGCTCCTCGCCCGCGCCTACGACGTCCGTAGCTCCGCCGCCGCGCCTCAGCCCGTGCCCCGTCGCCGCGACCCTCCTCTGCCCTGACGTCCAGCGGATCCGCTGCCCGACGCTGCTGTTCAGCCCCTCATCGGCCTGCTGCCCCGACAGACCCCATACCGCAGCCGACGCCACCACACGCGGCCGCTCCGCCGGAGCCCCGACGACGTACCGGCGCCGTCCACCATCGGTTTACCCCCTTTAGGTAGTTTTTGTTCTTTTTATTTTATTTTGTTTTACTTTTGTAGTTTAGTTTATTTTTTTATATTATTTTTATTTTATTTGATAGCATCTTTAAGTTTAGTTATCTAAATTGCAATATTTGATTTTAATATTTGTGAATTTAGTATGCATTATCCGCAGAATTTTGTCTCGGAATTATTATAATTATTAATTTGATTCGAGAGACATGGGATCATTTTTTTAATTATTTTAATTGCTGGGCTTTTTAGTGAGATTTTAATTGTTAAATCACAATAATTATTTAATTTGGTCCGTAAGACTTCGGATCAGATTTGTAATTATTTTGATCTCTTTGTTGTGATAATTAGGGTTAGGATAATCGTTAATTTGACTTGTGAGACAACAGGTTATTTTTTCGATTATTTTAATCCTTTATTTTGTTGATATTTTAGATTTAATATTTATTAAATGATTACTTATCTTTTAAAAAAACTAAAAAAAAATCAAAAAAATCAAAATTCTGCATGAGCATATAGGTTTAGTAAATCAGACATGTAGGTTTAGTAAATTAGACTTTCTTAGGGTTACATTTTTAGGGTTGCATTTTTAGAATAAGTTAGGATTGGACCTAAGTTAATTTTTAGATAATGCTCACACATTTTAATTATCTCATTTTTCAAAAAATAGTTTTCTAAGATAAGATAGGGTTTAAGTCAAATTTAATCCCTAGAATAAATTAGAAAATTATCCCTTCTTAGATTGATTAATTAGGATCTTTATAAATTCTGAATTTCAATAATAAAAAAAATAAAAAAATACTAGGTGCATGTTAACTAGTTTGCATAATAGGATCATTTAATCAGAATTCGTTCATTAGTGAAGTTAGGTCATGAGATGCATATTAACTAGTTTGCATAATAGGCCAATTTAATTAGAATTTGCATATTAATAAGATTAAGTCATTTAGTTAAAAAAATGCATTTTTATAAAAGAATTCTAATTTTTAAGAAAACCCAAAAAAAAAAATGATTGCTTGCTTTATGTGATGCAATTTATTTATTATTATTTGAATGTTTTAACAATGGATGAGCACTTGTGTGGTCACCACATTTGCATGATAGCAATTTAGGTTAAAATAAATCAGTCGCTCTTTTGCAAAAATAATTTTGAAAAATTAAAAAGAAATGGTACCGAAAGGGCATTAGAGAAGTCTAATGCAACCAAGTCCCCGTACCCATAGTCTTTGGTTCGTAGGAGTAAAATAAATCTCTCTTTATTTTACTTAGATGTCTAATCGACCTACCATAAACTGATTAGTGGCGGCTCCTAGATAATAATCTTTTGCATGTTAAAAAAACTTAAACCTTAAGTCGCGAATTGGTATAGGCTTGGGAGAGCCTGAGCTAAGTATAAAAACTTAACAGTCCATTAACCTAGTTTTAGGTGGTGCACCCAAAAAATTAGGTCGCGACAGCTTGGCGACTTCGCTGGGGACTTGTGTTAAAACACTTAGTGGACTTAGGCCAATTTTTCTTTTTCTTTTAAAATTTTTTAGTTGGCAGCGAGGATCCCAGGTACGTCCCTAACATTTCTAAGGTGTTAAATGTTCTTGCAGATGGGAGGTATAAGGGGAGTAGTCTATGCTAACATTTGCCTTGCAGGTTGGAGTGTGTGATGAATGATTTATTCCTAATTAGAAGTGTTGTTTGCATTTAAACTATTGTGCATGTTTTACTGCTTTTAGCACTACACTTTTGCACACACAACCTGTGGCCGGACCTAGGCTACGATAGGATTTTTAGGATGGTGTTGAGAATGATACTTCCTCCAAAGCGAGACCGCTATGTAGAGGTTGACCTTCTCTTCCCCGAAAGTCTTTTCATGGTGTCGAATGTGTTTGTCCATATCCGCGAGACTGCATGACTATTGGACATTCCATTCGACTGAGCCGGAGTTAAGGGGACATGACACGTTAATGCGAGACTGCAACGATCAGACCACCCTCTTAGCTCCACTTTGTTAAGCCATCTAGGTAGAAATCAAACCTCACATTGCATGCGTGTGTCTATATGGTTGCCATTAATTTCCCTTGGTGAAGTAAGTCTTCTATCTCTATACTATGCAATTTACTTACTTTGTCATGCTTTTGGTCCTCCCATCACAATTTAGGATAATCATTTGATCTAATTCCTTTCATGACTGAAATGAGGAAATTGCCATGTAATTAATCATTTGGAAAATAAAAAATTGGAAATTTGTTTTCAATTCGAGTCCTGGCTCTTCCTAGTTCATGAGTAGGAAATTTTGTTCCTATTGGGGCATCTCATATCTTTGTTTTCCTAGTCTGTTTTTAAGAAATCCTCTTCATATGTGGATTTTTCTTGACTAAAAATAAATTGTTGTCATGAACTAGCTCTCTATTTACACCTCATGCTTTCACGTTCCCATTTTCCTTAGGTGATTATGAAGCGATCTCGCTCACCCATCCATACACGGTCGAGAGCTAAAATGGCGGATCGAAACGAGGTGCTAGACCGTATCATCGACAATATAAACAAGCAAATTGCACACTACCAAAGTCAAGTCGATGAATTGTCTACTACTGTGACTTTTCTCATCAAGCAAAAAGGCTGCGATGACATAGTTACTCCATCTTTAATAAGAATCCGCGACTCGAAGAAAAGAACCAAGAGAACTTTTGAATCGTTTCATTTTCCCGAGGTAGCTGAATTTGATGCCACCATGAAAAGACTAGTGACATATCTAGAAGGAAGGATCTCTGACTTGAAGGGTTCGCATCACACGAGTAAGGATGGTGAAGAACTCAAGCATACATGATTCATGGTCCTAAAAAGTTCACTTTCCTTGTTTAATTAGGGGCATGCTCGGTTGCATCTTCCCCTGCGTGGGAATTTTTATTGCTTTTTAAGAATTGTTTTCGCTTTCTAGGAATCGTTTTCGATGTTCTCTCTTTCTAGGGGTTAGGAATCACAATTTCCATTCCAATAATGTAATTCATTTGATTCTATTCAATGAAATTACAATTTTATTTCTAGTTTTGAGGACATGATGGAGTATACCAAACCAGTCCAATGACGATATCCAACCATGAAAAAGGAAAATATCATCCACGGAAAAATCCTGAGGGCTGGACTTTCTCATGTTTCCTCCCAAAAACTTTTTCAAAAACAAAAAGCATTTTGTTGTCAAAAATTCCCAAAGCTTGTAGCAAATTAAATCTGTTTGTTTCTCTGACTCATTTACTTTTTGTCTCAAAGCATAATTCTGTCACTTGTTATGACAAGGGACATATGAAAATAGCGTATCAAGTTTCAATGATCATAAACTTGACTTGTGATCAACGGGTTTAGAGCGCACTTGCAGTGAAAAAACAAATTTGGGGTAAGTAAAAGAGGACCATCATTCCCTAGTGGAAGAGTTGACAAATTGGGGGGCATGACAGGTTTTGGTAGTGACCCGATTGGGATAAAGTCTCAACCCAAGCTAAAATGGATGTGCAATTTGAATTTACTTTGATGTTGTATAGTATCATACTAATGTACGTTCTCTTGTGCAGGGGCAAAAGTGGATTTTCAGTCTTAAGTGATAGGGACAATCCAAAGACATCAATTGCTAGGCAATTCCCATTGTAGAGGAATCCTTGAATGAATGCTTAAAACCATTTTGCAGTATAGAAAACTATTTGAAGTTGACATGCTTAAAGCTGTTGAGTTTTTTTTTTTTTTAAAGGGTTTTGCATGATGACTCTTACATGTTTTATCCACCAATTCCACTAAAGAACATCAAGATGGACTAATTTAATGAATGATGTGGAATTGATTGAGCATACTAAATGAAATGAGTCGGGATGATGAAAGGCAAACCATATCCTATACACAGTCCCATATTCATACACTTGTGAGATGAGTGTAAGAAGATTCATATCCATAAGGTAAAGAGTTCTCTCGCAAGAGGTACGGCAACCGAAATGATGAGAGGCAATTTATTTCTCTATGCCAAACACTACAGGTGATCCATTGCTTAACCCTACACTTATGGATATTATTTTCAAATCACCCTTGTCAAGAATCACCCCACATCGGGGCAACTAGGAGATAAAATGGCATTATGAGGTGAAGAAAATGAATTGAAATTTTCTTGCTCTCACTTGCATCAATATTCAAGTCGTGCTATTACATTGAATTCATGTGTTAATTTAAGTGCCTTAGGATGATGAAGAGCATTTCTTTCTCTATCATATACACTTATATTCTTTGCATAGCCCACTTGAGCCTGCAATTTCATTTCTTTAAACCCAGTTGGTGATCATCCCCCATATTGGGGCAAGGCAAAAGACAGATGAAGACCCTTGAAAAATTCGAGTGTCATTCAAAGTGTAATTGCTTGACACATGCATTATGCATAAGAATTGAATTCAAAATAGAACTAAGGGGCATGAAAAAGCAGTGTGCCTGGTAAAAGTAAGACTGATGCCCATGAAAAGAAGTGAAAAAAAATGCATGAGAACTAGGGGCATGAAAAAGCGATGTGCTTGGTAAAAGCAAGGCCAATGCCCATAGAAGAAAAAAAGAGTCAAGATAGGTGACTGTCAATTACAAGAATTGAATCCCAATGGAGCAATAGTCAAAGAACTCAAATGCCGAGTTTCTACAATCAATGGGAGACTTCATGAAGACAATCCCCAATGGTGAAAAAGAAAACTGGTGGCAATGCCAAGATGATCATCAACTCACACCTTTTACACACATTTTGAGCCTAATGATCATTTCATTTCTCAACCCATGAACCCAACCTATGTTACGTTCCTTACAAAGTCTCTTCAGATTAGGGCATTTGAATTAACGTAGGAGTTCATATGTTTATAAGCATCGCTCGAAGAAGTGCGAGCAAGATTATTTCTTTGTCATTTTGCAGGGTTCTTGACTTGTAAACCCGGAGATGATTACAAGACTGTTCATTCAATAGCCTTGACTCAAAGAGTCCCTTTGTTAAGCCGTTGACCAAGCCCACATTATGGCCCTTATTAAAGACCTCTCATATTGGTAAGATTGTACTGCTTGCGAGAATACTCGGACCCATATCGATATGATGAAATTGAGTGATTCGCGTAAAATAGACATCCTAAATGAGAGTGAGTGAAAGTCCTTTCTAACCGAAAGTCTCTAATTTAGTATTTTTAAGAAATCCATGTCATGAGTAAAGATTGTCTTGAATGATAATTCTCTCTAGTGGAAATTTGGGTGATGCAAAAATATTATGCATGAACCTTGAAAAAAGCTTCAGTAGATTTTGAAGCATGCATTCCAGAATAGCCTTAATTGCTTATTTCATTGGTCAATGCATTTTTGCTCTAATCATGTCTGACAGGTAATGTTTTCTCAAAGACCCAAGAGCTCCTGATATTCGGGTTCCTTTCAAAATGCGTCATGATATTAAGAGATGAGAAACCATCATGAACATTCAAGGTGCATCCTTGATGTTCCAAAATTTATTTCTACCAGGAAGTGAGAGGCCTCCACAGGATATCTAAGTTCCAGAAGACATATTCCAAAGAATCAGAGATATCATCAGCCCAGAGTCAATTTATATTGACCTGGCGTACTTTCGTAGCCCAAGGCCCATCTTCATCGACTCGGCGTGCTTTCGTAGCCCCATATCCATTTATATTGACTTGGCGTGCTGTCGTAGCCCAGAGTCCCTTTTGGAAACACCGACACTCGACTGAGTTGTCCCCCAAAGATTTTCCTCCAAATTCAATCTGATTAAGGCGACCGAAGAATGGTTCGGGTCCTGGTCAGTTGACCTCTGTTGTAAGGTTGGGCGACCGAAGAATGGTTCGGGTCCTAGCCAAGCAGAACCTCAGTTTAGGCGATCGTAGAAAGATACGGGTCCTAAACAGCATTTATTGCTCTAATAGGCGACCGTAGAATGGTACGGGTCCTGGAAAAGCAATTTCCCCATCAGGCGACCGTAGAATGGTACGGGTCCTAGGCAAAACACTTATTTCCCTATTTAGGCGACCGTAGAATTGTACGGGTCCTAGAAGGTAAATCCCTGTTTAGGCGACCGTAGAATGGTACGGAACCTAGAAGGTAAATCCCTGTTTAGGCGACCGTAGAATGGTACGAGTCCTAGACAAAACCTATTTTCCTATTTAGGCGACCGTAGAATGGTACGAATCCTAAAAGGTAAATCCCCGTTTAGGCGACCGTAGAATGGTACGGGTCCTAAACAAACACCTATTTCCCTATTCAGGCGACCGTAAAATGGTATGGGTTCTGGAAGGTAAACCCCCGTTTAGGCGACCGTAGAATGGTACGGGTCCTAGACAACATCTATTTCCCTATTTAGGCGACCGTAAAATGGTACGGGTCCTGAAAAGTAAATCCCCGTTTAGGCGACCGTAGAATGGTACGGGTCCTAGACATAACCAAACACTGTCATACTAGGCGACCGTAGAATGGTACGAGTCTTGGGAAAGCAATCTCTTTACAAAGCCATGTTACTATTCTGGGCGACCGTAGAATGGTACAGGTCCTAGATATGTAACACCAACTATCTTGAATCACTCTACCCTTCTTGAAGGTAAGATATTCCAAGTAATTTTTTTCACCATTTTCCAAAAATTAGACATCTCAGTCTGGATCTGGATGTCTCCATTCTTTTCATGGAACATTTCACTCTGGATGTGAATGTTCTTCAACCTTTTTTCATTATACTAGGTATCTCGAGTACAAAAATCTTGACATCTCAGTCTGGACCTGGATGTCTTGATTATTTTCATTCAAACATTTCACTCTGGATGTGAATGTTTGTCAATCCTTCTCATTAAACCTTAGTCTGGATCTAGGTATTTTGAGATTTTCAAAAATCTTGACATCTCAGTTTGGATCTAGATGTCTCAATTTTTTCCGTTGAACATTTCACTTTGGATGTAAATGTTCTTAGCTGTTACGCTTTTCAAGGAACCTGAGTGAGAGTTAGGTACTTGTGGAGTAAATAGGAATTTATCATGTACCTCAAGATACTTTACCACACCAATTGGTAAGCAATTGTAGGTACGTTATTTCCTTTGACATCATGAATTTGCATTAGCATTTTCATGCACCATATGAATTGCATTAAAAAATGGGATACATTTCCTAACAAAAAAAAAAAATCATTTAGTGCATATGCATAGTCAAAATTTAGGTCTCAATTTATCTTTGAAGGTAACCTCTACGAGCTCACCTTCAAAGAGGGGCAGCTATTGACACCTAATTTTAGAAAAATAAAATTGCATTTTGAACAAATAAAAAGGAAAAAAATGAAAATGGGGGAAATTGATTTGATTGAAGTATGCAAGGAAATTTGAAATTCTGATGGATATTTAGATTTTGATAAATGCAGAAACAATTAAAATCAGGTGAACAAAGGGCAAGGATTTTGATAAAATGGAAGGAATCGGTGCAAAATCAAGTTGATTGCGAAATCATGCCCCGATTTGCATCCGTGATTTAATGCAACAGAAGATGGAAGTTTGACATTTACCATAGAAAATGGCCGTGCAGAACCATTATAAAAAGAGATGACCTGCACAAGGTTCGCGGGGGGGGGGGATTTTTCAAAAAATTCGAGAGTGAATTCAAGAAAGAACTTTCAGAGCAAAAAAAGTGAGGAGTGCTTTTTCTTTCGAGTTTTCAAGCTCAAAACCCCAAAAAAGATTAATTCTTTTGTTTTGGGGAGAAGGGAGAAGTCAAAAGTCAAAAAGAAAATATAACAGAGAGAAGAGATAGAGAGAGGAGCCGTAGGAAGTGACGTGAGGGAGAGAGAGAAAAAAAAAAGAAAGAAAAGAGGAAACGCTACTGTTCTTCTTCTCCGTGGCTTCCGTTTGCCGCGTGACTGATCCCTGCACCGCTGGTCTCTGAGCTGCTCGCGCTGCTTCCGCCGCATCTCCGCCGCACCGCCTTGCGCCGGCCACCACACCTCCATCACCAGCACCCGCAAGCCTCGCCGCGCAACAACCTGCGACCCGCAGCAACTTGCGCACACCCCCGACGCCGCCGCGACCTGTTGCTGCCCAGCCCTCGCCGGAGTTCCGAAGCCTGCCGCTCCCGATCTCACCGCACCAGCAGCACCGGACACCAGGCGCCCCGACGACCGCGCTCTCGCCCTCACCGACGCCGCGATGCTGCAACACCCCCGCTCCGCCCGCGACGCCGCCCGTCGATCTCCGAGCTCCGCCGCGCCTCCACACCGCCACCTCGCTGGTTCGCTCGCCTCCGCCACGCCGCGCCTCGCCCGCGCCTACGACGTCCGTAGCTCCGCCGCCGCGCCTCAGCCCGTGCCCCGTTGCCGCGACCCTCCTCTGTCCTGACGTCCAGCGGATCCGCTGCCCGACGCTACTGTTCAGCCCCTCACCGGCCTGCTGCCCCGACAGACCCCGCACCGCAGCCGACGCCACCACCTGCAGCCGCTCCCCGCCGGAGCCTCGACGACAGACCAGTGCCGTCCACCATCGGTTTACCCCCCTTTAGGTAGTTTTTGTTCTTTTTATTTTATTTTGTTTTGCGTTTGTAGTTTAGTTTATTTTTTTATATTATTTTTATTTTATTTGATAGCATCTTTAAGTTTAGTTATCTAAATTGCAATATTTGATTTTAATATTTGTGAATTTAGTATGCATTATCCGCAGGAATTTTGTCCGGAATTATTATAATTATTAATTTGATTCGAGAGACATGGGATCATTTTTTTAATTATTTTAATTGCTAGGCTTTTTAGTGAGATTTTAATTGTTAAATCACAATAATTATTTAATTTGGTCCGTAAGACTTCGGATCAGATTTGTAATTATTTTGATCTCTTTGTTGTGATAATTAGGGTTAGGATAATCGTTAATTTGACTTGTGAGATAACAGGTTATTTTTTCGATTATTTTAATCCTTTATTTTGTTGATAGTTTAGATTTAATATTTATTAAATGATTACTTATCTTTTAAAAAAACTAAAAAAATCAAAAAAATCAAAAAATCAAAATTCTGCATGAGCATATAGGTTTAATAAATCAGACATGTAGGTTTAGTAAATTAGACTTTCTTAGGGTTACATTTTTAGGGTTGCATTTTTAGAATAAGTTAGGATTGGACCTAAGTTAATTTTTAGATAATGCTCGCACATTTTAATTATCTCATTTTTCAAAAAATAGTTTTCTAAGATAAGATAGGGTTTAAGTCAAATTTAATCCCTAGAATAAATTAGAAAATTATCCCTTCTTAGATAGATTAATTAGGATCTTTATAAATTCTGAATTTCAATAATAAAAAAATACAAAAATACTAGGTGCATGTTAACTAGTTTGCATAATAGGATCATTTAATCGAATTTCGTTCATTAGTGAAGTTAGGTCATGAGATGCATATTAACTAGTTTGCATAATAGGCCAATTTAATTAGAATTTGCATATTAATAAGATTAAGCCATTTAGTTAAAAAAAAAAAGCATTTTTATAAAAGAATTCTAATTTTTAAGAAAACCCAAAAAAAATGATTGCTTGCTTTGTGTGATGCAATTTATTTATTATTATTTGAATGTTTTAACAATGGATGAGCACTTGTGTGGTCACCACATTTGCATGATAGCAATTTAGGTTAAAATAAATCAGCTGCCTGCAAAAATAATTTTGAAAAATTAAAAAGAAATGGTACCGAAAGGGCATTAGAGAAGTCTAATGCAACCAAGTCCCCGTACCCATAGTCTTTGGTTCGTAGGAGTAAAATAAATCTCCCTTTATTTTACTTAGGTGTCTAATCGACCTACCATAAACTGATTAGTGGCGACTCCTAGATAATAATCTTTTGCATGTTAAAAAAACTTAAACCTTAAGTCGCGAATTGGTATAGGCTTGGGAAAGCCTGAGCTAAGTATAAAAACTTAACAGTCCATTAACCTAGTTTTAGGTGGTGCACCCAAAAAATTAGGTCGCAACATATGGTTGTCTCATGGATGGCTTTTTCCTTGCTGAAAGCCCTAGGGTTGCACTGTTTCGACACATGGAAGATGGCATGGATAATGTCAATATGGTCCACTGCAACATCCTTATCAAGGGCTTGTGTGAGGTGGGGGAACTTGGACCTGCAATGAACCTCTTCAAAGTAGGATGCCAAAGGGTTGCGACCTGATGCCATGACATTTTGTGCCATCATAAAAGGACTATGTAAAGCTGGCCACATACGTGAAGCTTGCAGGCTACTTCACAATATGAAAGAGAATGGATGTCCTCCAGGTGGTGTCTTGTATAACATTATTGTCCGAGCACTCCTCGAAAATGGTCAGAAAACGAAGGGAATGCTTCTTCTAGAGGAGATGGTTGAGAAAGGCCTCTCACCAAATGCTGCATCAACGGCTAAAATTTTGGATGCGTCGGCTCACAATACATTAGAATCCTGAAGTTTTGCACTGGGGACGTAAGCTTTCTCTTTCCTTTTTTGCCGAGAAGTAAGCTCTCTTGAATTGTGATTGTGTGCATATAGTAAGTAGCCAACTTTTATCTCGATGAGAGAAGATTGAGCTTGCATCATCTAACGCTAGTTAGTTTTGTATAGTCTCAGGTTAAGTTGTCGCGAATAAGAAAATATGGCGGTGTATGGAAAGTTATCCGCATTTTGATGACTTCTGCTTCTTCGGCCATTCCAAGGTAGTTTCTTGCGGGGACCTTTCTGTACAGTTACCATTAACTTCAAGATGAACCTAGTCCTCTCCCATACTGAGTTTTCGTGAAACTTATTGCCACAATGGCGTTGTCTGTGACATGAAAGTGAAATATCGCGGAAACTTGGTTGGCTAAAATTGAAGGGGCTGCTGGAGAGTAGTTTCCTTAGTGTAAGGGGAGAGGTTATGTTCTATCTTCAATTTGTTGTTCGTGTTGTTCTAAGTGATTTATTGAGCACACAATGTTAAAATTGTGGTTAGACCGGGGGCAAACAATGTAGTAATTAGACTCGTGATCCATGTGCACGGAATCACTCATCCACACGATGCAACTTATTAAAATATAAAATTCTTTGTCATAAAAAGCACAATCACGACTATAAGCTCGTGACCTCCGAGGACTGGAAAATCATATGTTTCAAATCCATCAATAAACGAATCCTTCATTTTCTTATCTTTTCTTTGTGTGGTTTCAATTTTATGGAATGTTTCCAAAGAGACTTTTGATCTTGCTTTCATTTCTCAATTATATGTCAAGTTTGCTTGTCCATGGGTGACTAAACTGACCTGATCCATTGTACTGATTACGGTCAACAGAGAGAAGGTGAAGTGGGTTGGTTCATTTCATCTAATTTCGATTTGGGTGGATTTTAAAAGCGTGAAATAGGACTCTGCATATCATAGTAACCTGTACAGTTTTCTTTGCTTTATTTAGTGAGATTTATGTGATGAAATGAGATATGTTCGGTGTTATATATATCCCGTAGAAGTCTAGACGAGCAGCTATATTTAGCTTTAAATGATATAAGAGGTATGCATATTTACATATTTATATCTATTTATACAAAATCTTCAGACCTTATACATATAATAGCTTAAACAAAATCATTTGAGTTTGACTTGGTGATTAGTAGCGGACTTGTAAGGGTGGATTAAGTACACAACATGAATTCGATTCTCCATGTCAACTGCAAGTGTTTCGTTGTTCGGCCCAGCCACTTGGGCTTTAATTCTCATCTTACATGGGCCATGAGTTTAATGGGCCCAAAGTTGGTGGACCTCGTCATTATAAAAAAAAAAAAAAGGAGCTTAAGCAAGATATATGTTTGAT
This sequence comes from Eucalyptus polyanthemos subsp. polyanthemos, assembly GCA_017140185.1. Taxonomy (NCBI): domain Eukaryota; kingdom Viridiplantae; phylum Streptophyta; class Magnoliopsida; order Myrtales; family Myrtaceae; genus Eucalyptus; species Eucalyptus polyanthemos. The sequence goes on from CM029464.1 coordinate 54,381,157, forward strand.
TCGTTCATCTAAGTTTTTCTCAAACGAAGTGGATTTATTCATTAGGTACTTTATCAATTGATTTGAATTGGGCAAATAGGTGAGACATATTTTTTCTATAAAGAAATACTCTATGAGTCATGGTTAAAGTAGTTTAAAATTTGATAAAGAGATATTTTAAATTATTGTTTTTCGTTATTTAGAGCAGATAATGAAAACAAAAATTCATCGAGAAACTACGTGAATAATGTCTTTCAACCAAGTGAAAATTGTCATTGATATGATGTGGGAAGATCTTACACGTCCTCTTTCGTGGAATCACAATTGTGATTTAGTTTCTTTGTGCCTTTTCAATTGCTCTTGGTTCGTCTCCTTTCTTGCTATGCACATCATATTGAATTAGCTTCTTGAGTAGGGGTGTGCAAAATACCTGGGAACCGCCCAGATCGCCTGGAACCGGACCGGAACCGCCCGGAACCGGCAGTTCTTGAGAGAACCGGTCCGGTTCCCGATTCCAATTTTTGGAACCGGTGGGAACCGGTCCGGTTCCCGCCCATGGGTGGATCCACCCGCCCGCCCACCCGCATGGGACCGGTTCCCTTTTAATATTATAAAAAAAATTACTAAAAAAAACCTAAGTCAAAATCAGATCTCACTTTGTCTCGACTCTCATCTCACTTCTCTTCGGTTTCTTCTGTGGCTGCCTCTGGTTCCTCTCACCATCTCGCCACTGTCGTTTGCCCCTCGCGTCGGCCACCACCCGCCATAGCCTCTAGTTCCTTTTGCCATCTCGCCGCTGTTGTTCGCCCCTCACGCTGGCTACCACCTACCACAGCCTCTGCTCTGCCTAGCAGTGACCCGCGCTCTCAATTTCTCCATCGTCCCTCCTCTCCTCCATTAAATACAACGTCCCCGCAGCTTCCGTCTTGGTGAGGACTCCCTCACCTGCTGCTACCGCTGCTCCACTCAATTCTCGCCGCATTGCTCGGGGCCTTCACCGCCTCTCCCTCTCGAAGGTATGTCGTCGTCATCGGTATCATCGACTGCTTGGTCTGCACGCGGAGTTGGACGCGATTGTTCGAGCTTGCGGACGTCGTTATGTGCAATGGCGCCCTGAAGGTGCCGTGCCATGCCTTGTCGTGCGGTGTCGATTGGGTCGCGCTCCGCGTCGTGTGCCGTTGCTCTTTGCGTGCGCTGGTGATTGATTGTGTTGTTTGTTTTATTGTCTGGAAATGCCAATTCTCGGTGACCCAAATTAGCTCTTTGGTTCGATTGGGAAAAATGTCAGTTCTTTGTGGGAAAAAAATGGAATTTTTGGAAGAGGGTGGAGGAGCTTGGCCGAGTTCGTGCTTCTGTATTTCGTGCTTTACGTGAGTCCTCGATGGTGACTAGGGAGTCAATCCATTGAGGACGCAATCGTGGTCTAGAGAAGAAGTTAATTTTGAGTGTGTAATTTTGAGTGTGTTGGTGCTCTGTAATGGTTAATGCTGGGCTAGGCACTCACACAGGTTCAATCGTGTGTTCTGGTCTGGTTACAATGTCCATCGGGCAATGTAAGTTTGATGTTCTCATTTACGCTATGGAAAACCTGTTGCTAAATCATTCATCGAAGATGTTTAACTAGGGAGCTGAAACTTTTTGGCTTGCTTTGATGATGCTTGCTGTGCAATTGAGAATTGAGATCAATTATGTCATATTTTTTATGTTGGTTTTCCTTAGCTTAAGATTTTCATCTCGTTATCAATGAGACCGGATCCATGGATCCATCCGGAAACCGGACCGGACCAGCGGTCCGGTTCCCGGGTGGATCCCGGTTCCAATTTTTCGGAATCGGTCCTTAGCGGGTGGTTCCTGGTTCTAGGTCGGGAACCGCCCGCCTAGACCATGCACACCCCTATTTTTGAGAGTAATTTCTGGTATGTCATCGGATGAATTCTCTTCTGTTTTCCTCTTTCCAATTTACTGATAGTACATGCTATTGAACTAAAAACAATAGAAGCCAACTAGTTTGGTAACTCTTTCATTTGGTAATGCTTCTGATTTTTTTTTTTTTGTTCTCTAAAATGAAAATAGAACGGAAATTCATTTTTGTAAGTTTTTGTTCACAGGAACAAATTTCTTTCTAGGACTAAATTTAAAACAAAATCAAGAAGTATAAAAAAAATTACTTCTTTGTTCTCGAAAACATCTTAAGAATCAAATTTAAAACATTTTTCTCTTTTCTTTTCTTTCTTTTCCTCTTCCTCCTTTTCTTCCCCTAAATGGTCATAGTTGATGACCTCACCGAAGACTCGTTGACTCTCGGCAAGACCAAGCCTCATTGGTGGCTACGCAAGGCTAGGTTGGTGTCTCCTGGCTGAGTGAGGCCAACCTCACGGTGGCTAGATAAGGCTCAAGGTGACCTCACTAGCTCTCATTTGGCCGGTCGCTGGCTAGCCATGGTCGATATGAATGACCAGCTAAAGGAAGAAGAAGAAAAGAAAAAAAAAAAAAAAAATTATAAAATTATAAAAAAAATTCTAAGTTACAAAAAAATTTGAGATTCATACAAAACGCATTTTTATTTCAGGAATATAAAGTTTGTGTAGTTACTAAACATGTTCTTTTGCTCAGAAACTTGTTTAGGGAATATAAATAGAAAAAAATTATTTCTAAATAAAAATTGTTCTCGAGAACAAAAATGTTATCATATACATCCTGATTATTTAGGTCTATGTTGAGCAATGATATGCTTTCTTAGAGTGATTTGAAATGCATTGTGAAGTTTTTACCCTGGAGCAATGCCTCTGAATTTCTTTCCTTGATCTTTGCTGCCGTTTTAGGATGCACGATCGGGCTCTTCCAGCCATTTCGTCTATGGCATAGTTCCTTATGTCGCAGATCAAGAATGTTGGCAAGGAAACATAAGCAAGCAGATTGAGCTACAATTGCTTGTTATTTGGTTCTGTTTCTGCCTAAGTATGTCGACAATGCTTGGGTTAAGAAGGTATACTCTAAAAAGAAGAAGAGATCAACCATAATCGTATGTAAAGCGCATGTCAAACATAAAACTTTGCACACCCAATCAATAGGGGAAAAAATAAAACAAGTTATATTTTTTGATGATACGAATATTTTTTCTTTAATCAAATGACATGATATGGGAAAGAAAATGTACTTTTAATAATTCGTATCTTATTCCAATAAAATTTATTTCACCTCTTGCTCTCGGTTACAAGGAAATTAAACAGAATAAATAAATCATGGTACTCTTACAAAGTAACTAATATTTATATGGAGATTACGATTGAGTCTTTATAAAATTATTGAGAACCTCAACTTATTAAAACATAGAGCATTTTATTTTATTTTTTTAGTTTTATTTCCTGCCATTGGGATGCTCTTATGTCTAACAATATAGCTTTCATTGATTCAACAAATCCACTTCATATAGTTTAATAAAATTGAACTTTCAAGTTATTGGGACTAGGGAACAACCAAGGAATTATAAAAAAAAGAACATCTTTAGACTAGGTAATTCGCGAGTGAGTAAGTTATATCGTTTGTTCTCTTTACTATTTTTACTAGAAAAAGAGAAACTATTATCGATAATATTCTCAATAAAGTTATAGTCTTATCATTTTTTCAGTTTATGTTATTTTTTTAATTTATTTCAACTTTATTTCAAAATGTTTAATTTATTACTTTTAATGGTGGTTAGGTCGTTTTTGCCTAATCAAATAATTGAATCACTCAAACCAAATCATTTTTCGTTCTTAGTTAAATAGATTTGATTTTATTGAATAAGCTACATTCATTTGACTATATGAATAAAATAAAAATAATGTCTTTATCCGTTTTTTAGATTTGAATTTAAGGAGAGATGGAAAATTAAAGATGATGAAATCGATAAACCAATGATAATTGATCGAATATTAGCCACCTGAGGGAAAGGTTAGTGCCAAATGGTTGGATTTTGGTCAAAATGCATCGCTTCGCTAGAAATAAATGAATTTTAGCAACTTGGATGATTAAAAACCAATCTAATGGTCAAAACGAATTTAACTTCACGAACTCAAATCACTCGAAGTTTTTGGTCATTAATTTAGAAGAAATGATGCCAAAGTTGCTCCTTTATTTTGGGACTGGGTAGTTGTTGAGAGAGCGAGAATAAGGAGTTGCTGAAAAGGAATGATGCGAAGAATGGTGAAATTGCCCTCTTCTCTTCTTTCTTCACCTGTTCGACCACCATATGGTAATCTCACTCTCGCTCCTCCTATCTTTGCATCGATCCTTGTCTTCTTCCTCGCAATGTGATGTGTTGAGAATAATTGAGAATTGGTCATTTGGTCAAGGCAATTATTAAGTGTGATTGAAGATGAACTATTATGTCAAATTAGAAAATAGGATATCATTAGAAAATGCTACTATTCAACTACCCAAAAAAGAAAAAGAACTACTCTCTCTTTTTTTTTTTTTTTTTGAACGAGAAATGCGATATACTATAAATTACTTAGCCATTGTTTAAGGCAATTACATCAGGAGCATCAAAGCATAATAAGTCAAGTAAAGCAAGCGGGGGTTGGAACAGCCAATTGGAGGGAAGTAAATTACACCGGCAGGCCTTTGCAAGCCAATCAGCGGGCCGGTTTGAAGTTCGGCCGCAGTGGGCCAAGGAGATGTCCCGAAATGTCTTCATTTTTTCACAAGCCCGGTCCAGGAGAACTTGAGTGCGCCAGTTCACTTCAGTTGCATTGGAGATCCCTTGCACGAGCACAGTACAGTCGGTATGTACTTCCAGAGGGAGTTCCACATGAGTTGCAAGCAGATCTAGGGTTTCCAACAGAGCTAGAGCTTCCGCCTGTTCCGCTGAAGACGCCTCCACAACTTTCGCAAGTCCATCTACCATACACCCTCGGTGATCCCTGCATATGCACGCCACTGCTGCTCTGTTTTGTTGATTTCCGCTGGTCTCTGTTTCCACGGCGATTTGCTCAGCATAAGAGGCGTCTATATTTACCTTCAGCTTTAGAGGAGGCGGAGGTAGCCATCGATCAGGCTTGTCGGTAAGCGTGCGTTCTTTTTGTTGCAGCTGGATCTCGGAAATAACAGCATCATGGATGACTTGCGCTTGAAAAACGATCTGCTGCGGGTGCAGGGGACGCCGCTCGAATAGGAACATATTGCGGCCCTTCCAGATGCTCCATAGAACAGCCACAACTTGTTCGAGCTTCTTCGCATGGTTAGGGTTGGCTTTAAGTTTAGCGAACCATTCTTCAAAGCGAGTTAACCCATATCTTGATATCTTGATCTGCAGAAATTCGGAATTCCAGATCTGAGATGTCCATGGACAGAGAAGCAGAAGATGTTCTACGGTTTCAGTCTCTTTGTTGCAGATGGGGCATATGGGATTCGGTACGATCTTTCTTCTATATAAGTTTTCCCGTGTAGGGAGAGCATTCTGAGAAGCTTGCCAGAGAAAAAATCTGATTTTTGGGATAGTTTTTAGTTGCCACATTTGTTTCCATAGATCTGGATTGGTGTGATGCGATGAGGTCGCTGCATGGCTTATGCTCGCTGTATGTTTTCTTACTGTGTGGTAGCCACTTTTTACTGAGTAAAGACCAGAGTTGCTGTGCATCCAGACAAGTTTATCTGTTGAATTAGGCCCTCCAATAGGTGTGGCAAGTATTTCCTTAGCGACTCTGTCTTGGAACATCGATTCCACCAGCTGGGTTTTCCATTTGCTGTTACTAGGTTTGATTAAAGCCTCAACATGTTCTGGTTCATTTTCTGTTGCCGGACCTTCAATTGGACCACTTGTTATCCATTTGTCTTCTCGGATTGATAGAGTTTTTCCATTCCCAACTGAATACATAATGTGTGGCCCGATAGAATCCCTACCCCGAATTATACTTTGCCATCCCCATGAAGGTCGGGATCCATGTCCAGCTTTCCAGAAGTCTCTATTAGGGAAGTAGAGGCCTTTAATCACTCTACTCAATAAAGACTGGGGGTTTTGTGAAATGCGCCACGCTTGTTTACCCAACATAGTTGTATTAAAATCGATTAGGTCTTTAAAGCCTAAGCCTCCCTCAGTTTTTCTAGATTTCAAAGCTTCCCAACTCTTCCAGTGAATTCCAGCCTTTTTACTATTAGTTTTCCACCAAAAACTTGCAATCCTCCTCTCGATAGCTTTGCATATGGAAACAGGAATCTTGAAGATAGCCATGGCGTATTGAGGAATGGCATGTACAACTGATTTTATCAAGATCTCCTTCCCTGCTTTTGATAACAAATGCTCCTTCCAGCTTTCTAATTTTCTGTTCACCCTTGCAATTATCCACGCAAACATATCTTTTTTTTAGCAGCCCCAATCTGTTGGTAGCCCTAAATATTTCCCTGTTTTTGCAATTTCTGGGACTCTCAATTCATTGGCCATATTGTGCCTCAAAGTCGGTGGACAACATTTGCTGAAATATATACCGGATTTGTTTAAATTGATGGCCTGACCTGAGGCATAGCAATACTCATGAAGAATAGTGGCCAAGTTTTGACACTCTAGGATTGATCCATGGAGGAAGAAGATTGAGTCATCCGCAAAGAGTAAATGTGAGAGAGTGGGACATCTACTATTCAGCCGGATTCCCCTAATAGTGCCATCTTCTACTGCTTTGCCCATCATATTAGATAGAACATTTGCTACTAAGATGAATAGATATGGAGAGAGAGGATCACCTTGGCAAATTCCACGTGTAGGCTTGAAAGATGGTAAATGTTCCCCATTAAAATTCACACTTAAAGTGACAGTTGAAACGCATTGCATCACCCATTGTACCCACTGAGCGCAGAAACCCATTTTGGTTAGGCATGCACTAAGAAAATCCCATTCGATCCTGTCATACGCCTTCTGCATATCTAGCTTTAAGAGTGCTTGAAACTTCTTTTTTCTGTCCCGGATTCGTAATCTGTGGAGTACTTCTTGCACCATCAATATGTTGTCTTGTATCATCCTTCCTTCCACAAATGCACTCTGCTCTTCAGCTATTAGAGTTAGTAGTAGGGGCTTTAATCTATTTGTCAACACTTTTGAGATGATTTTGTAAACGAAATTACACAGGCTAATGGGGCGAAAGTGTTCTAACTTTTCTGGGTTTGGGACCTTAGGGATAAGGGTGATAAGCGTGCTGTTCATTGCTGGATTGAGATAACCTGTGTTAAAAAAGTTTTGGATCTCTGTATAGATATCTTGAGAAATGTCTGGCCAATGAGTTTTGAAGAAGAGGCCGTGCATACCATCCGGACCTGGAGCTTTATGGGCTCCTAATTGTTGCATGGCTTGCATAATCTCTTTCATAGAAACGGGTTCTACTAGTCTTTGATTCATTCCCGCATTCACCGAGGTTGGTATTTGTTGTAGAAGGGGCTGAAAATTGCGTGGTCCCGCTGATTTAAATAACCCTTTGAAGTATGTGTTTGTCAACTCTTTCAGTTGCTGTTCATCTCGCACCCATTCATCTTCGGAATTTTTCAGCATCACAATCTGGTTTCTGGTTCGTCTTTGAATGGTTGTAACATGGAAAAATTTGGTGTTTTTATCTCCCCAAGCTAACCACTTAATTCTGGATTGCATTCCCCAGTACATTTCTTCTTGTCGCCACAGCAGTTCAATTTCTTTTGTGAGTGCTTTGATTGCCTTGCTTTCTTGAGGGAGCTCTCTATCATTTATTTGTCTTTGTAGTTCACTATTCAGCCAAGTAAGCCTCTTCTTGGCATTTGAGAATTTGCCTTTGCTCCATTTTACTAACTGATTTGCCACATTCTGCAGTTTTTCAACCACGTTGAGCTGGAAGGAATCAGGTTCAGACCAAGTTTTCCTGACAAGACTCTTGCATTCCGCCTCCTCTGCCCAAAAGGCTTCATACTTAAAAGTCTTCCTCTTCCGTTGTGTTGGCGGACAAGTAGATAGAATTATTGGAGAATGATCAGAACCGATTGCTGGTATGGCAATACATTCCGCTTTGGGAAATTTGATTCGCCAATCTGAATTGCATAACACTCTGTCAAGTCGTTCCTTAATCAGATTTTCTCCTTGTCTCTTATTTGTCCAGGTGTAAGCACACCCTTTGCATTCCATATCCAGCAGAGAACAGTTGTTGAGGAAGTCCCTGAAAGCTGCAATCCGGTAATTTTCAACTCTTTTCTTGCCCACTTTTTCCCATTGATATAGAATCTCGTTGTAGTCCCCCATACACAACCATGGCAGTTGGTAAAGATGACTCTCTCTATTGATATGCTCCCATAATAGTACTCGCTCCTTAAAATCATTCGGTGCATGAATAAAAGAAATGTGCATACGCTGGTTGCTAGTTTGCAGATAGCATTGGGTGAAAATAATATGTTCTGTGAATGAGTCAATGGTTAGGATTACCTCATCATCCCAAAATAGTGCTAATCCCCCTGCTGTCCCCTCTGGATTTACTATGAAATTATTCTGATATCGGAGTCTCCGCTTTAAATTTAGCACTTTCTGCTCCTGATTTTTTGTTTCCATTATAAGGATAATATTGGGCCTTTCTTGAGTCGTTAAGACCCTTAACGCTTGAACTGTCAAGGGGGTGCCCAGCCTTGACAGTTCCAGCTCAGAACCTTCATGGATGAGTGTTGACACCTAAATTTTGCAATTTTATTATGTACAAGATTAGGAATTAGTCTACCTTTTACCCAAAAAAAAAAAAGGATTAGGAATTAGTCACTAAAACAAAAACAAAAACAAAAAAGCAAAAACAACAAAAAAAAGACATGGAAGGGGCCGGGCCGGATCTTGCCTTGGCCCGGCCCATGCCGCTTTCTCTCTTCCTCTTCGTGCGTGAAACCCTAGCAGGAAAAAAAAAAAAGAGCAACAGGAAAGGGGAGCGGGGACAGAGAAAAAAAGAAAAAACAGAAAGGAATGGAGGGGAGGAGGGTGGCAACGGCGCTGCCCGTCGCCGTCCGAGCCGCCGCCCTCCTGCCCGCCGCCGTTCGAGCTGCCATCCTCTAAGCCCGAAGCCGTTCGAGCCGCCCCGCGTCCGTGACCGCCCAGTGCCGACCCGCTTCTGTTCCGCCTCGCCTTCGACTTGCAGATCCCGCGTTCGCCAAGCCCCTCGCCGCGCCGCCAAGACTCCTGCAAGCCCGAGGCCCCGCCTCTTGTCGAGAACCCCTGCTGATGGGTCCTCCTCGGCTCCGACGCCCAGCAGATCCGCTCCGAGCCTCCTCCGAGCGAAGCTGCCTTCTGCTCCTTGCCCGCTGCTCCGCCTGTGCCGCTCTGACCAATAACTCGACGCCGCTGCTCAACCTCGTCACCGCACCCTTCTACTCGAGCACCAGATCCGCGAGCACCGCGCCACCCACCGCGCGCCTCCGCCGAACACCGCTGCTCCAAGCCCCCTCACCCGTGTCGCTTCCTCGAGTCGTGCCTCCATCGGTAGCACTGGTCGCCGCGCGCTTCCCCGGAACCCAGATCTGAAGAAGCAAGAGAGGGAGAGAGAACCAGAGAGGAAAAAGGTGGGGCCTTCGACGTCGCCCGAGCCTCCTCGTGCCACCGCCACTCCACCCTAGTCGGCCACCGTCCCGCCAGCCGCTGGAGTTCCTCCTCGCCCGCAAGTTCGCGCCACCGCTTCGCCTGCGAGCTCGCGTCGCCGTCCCTGCCGCTGCTGCCTCGCTGCTCCGTCCTCCTGCCCGACACCGCCCAAGCCGACGCCGCCGCCGCCCGCCGCCCGCCGCTGCCGTCAAGCCCGCCGCCGCTGTTGTCAGCGCCGCCAGCAAACCCTAAAGAGGAGGTACAAACCGGGTCAAAGAAATGGGTAGGGTTTTAGGTGAATCGGGCCGGGTTTATTATAAAAAAAAAAAACAATTTCGAAAATCCAAAAAAAATTAAAAATTTAAAAAAATTAAAAAATAACTAAAAATTATTTAAAAAAAAAAAAAAATTTTAAAAAAAATTAATTAAAAATTTCGAAAAACCAAAAATGATGGGGTTTGATTAGGACTTGCCATGTATTGCCATTTTAGCGTAATTAGACCTTTATGTGCTCGTATATTGATTATGTTGCATGTTTAATTTGCATATCTAATTATGTTTGATTGCATGTGTTTAATTTTATGGCAATTAGGATCTTGATAGTTATGATTATTACTTTAATGATTGCGCACCCGCATGATCACCTCATATGTTAGTGGATAAGTATAAAATCAATTCAAACTGCATGCCAAAAATCATTTTGTTAAAATGAACAAGATTAGGTACCGAAAGGGCACTAATTGGTTAATTAGTGTAATCAAGTCCCCGAACCTAGATTCTCTGGTTGCGTAGGAAGTGAGGCACGCTCCCATGCCTCACTTGGTTTCTAGCCGACCCCAATAGGCTAGTGGCGACTCCTTTTGTGCAAAATTCTTAAAAAAATATCCCAATGTCACGCGGGGTATGGGCTTGGGAGAGCCCGCGCCTAATCATGGGCCTTAGGCCCGTCCTTTAGGCAATACCCCTAAACCTATTCCCTCCCCCCGAGGGTAGGTCGCGACAGCTTGGCGACTCCACTGGGGACTTGGTTTTAAACCTTAGAGGACTTAGGCCAAAATTAATCTTGTTCAAAAATATTTTTGTTTGGCAGCGAGGATTCCAGGTACGTCCCTAACATTAAAGGTGTTAAATGTTTTTGCAGAATGGGAGGTATAAGGGGAAGTGTTTGCTCACCTTTGTCTTGCAGGGAGATGTAGGAATGTATGGTTTATTTTTTATGTATGAAGTGTTGATTGCTTATAAATTGTCATGCATGCATTTCTTGCATTGCACTACACCATAACACACACAACCTGCCGCCGGACCCGGGCCGCATAGGATTACTTAGGATGGTGTTGAGGTGGATACCACTCCGACTACAATCGCGTAGTACGAGTCGCCCATCTCTACCCCGAAATTTCTTTCTTCACGTCGAAGGTACCCACCCCGGTCTACGAGCATGCGACACGGGTCGGTTCTTTGACGAAGCCGGAGTCATGGGTAACACGACCTAGCCACGAGCTTGTTGGTTCGGTCCGGTGATCCTATGGCTCAATTTTGGGCTGGATAGAGTAGAAATCGAACTATATCCCATGTGCATGTCTATGTGATTGAAAAAAAAAAAAAAAAAAAAAAAAAAAACATGAGACAAAAGGTCGGCACCCATTGTAAGTATCATTTCCCTTTTTATTTGCTCATTTTGTATTGCATTTTCATCTTGAAATTTGTGGAAATCAATCGAATGCCCTCGATAATGCAAGCTTATGATTGAAAAATTGACAATCACTTTTGACAAGTGAGCATTTGAATGTAAGTTCTAAACATTTTGATTTGGCCCTATTGAACACATGGTTTTGTTTAAATTTCTATTTACGGGCTCAAATCATTTCAAAAAAAAAAAAAAAAAAAAAAACTTTCAAGTTGTGATTTTATATTGGGGCACAAAAATTGAAATTGTTTTTTTTTATCAAATTTTCTAATTCTCATGTTTTAGGACTATAATGCAAATCATTTTGTGTACAAATTCCTCAAAATAGAAATCACTTCATTTTTCTAGGAGTAAAATCACAAATCAATCTTTCAAAAATCAAAGACACTTTTGCATTACGAAACTTTTGGAATAAAAGTGGACATTCGATTGATGGTCGTGGATTGATAATTTTAATGATATCTTCTCTTATGATAAAATCTTGGCAAAATACTAAAGTCCTGTAATAATGATTGTGGGGCATGTATCGTCGCCTCGATTTTATTGTAAGAAGTGACGTCATTAAAATATCATTTTCTCTCATTCACATTTTGACATTGTCATCTTTTTGCAGGTTACGCATGATGCTCCATGACATTCTCGTGTTTGACTACATAGAGAAATGAATTCTAGGGCTAGAACGAGAGTTGATTTTTACTCTTATCTATACAAGAGTTTCTTGCATTTTATCAATGTTCTTATTCATGTTAAAAATCATGTTTTCCATTTTGAGTTTTGATTGCGAATCCAATTGATGCTTTGGTAAATCGTGCGACTCACATTTTTAATGATGGGATTTAGTTTCATGAAAATCATCATCATTTTTTATTTAAAAAAAAAACAAAAAACAAAAAAAAGCAAAACGGAAAAAAATTCAAAAGAAAAAAAAATTCAGAAATGTTTCAGGCGAACCTTTATGTCTACCTTCCAAAACGAATTTCAAGAAAACTTTGCTTAGGGCCCTCTCTTCATGTAGTTTCTTAGGCTCATCGAACTCAAGAAGCAAGCATGCATTGAGGCATTGTCGACGCCAATTTTCCATAGAGGCGGAGCGAAGTTGAATTCCATTCTGGGAAGTTTTGTTATTTGCAAATGCCTTAGGAACCAGAATAGCCCATCAATTTCATTCACTTTGCATGATGAGACAAATGAAGGGAGTTGCCAAGCATCCAAAAAGGCGAAATCGAAGGAAGAGTAAACTGTATCGATTTCAATCATCAACTTCTGATACCGTTTCTGACATGGTTTTCTTTTCCATTATTAAGGAGACATCAAGAGTGTCAACTTTTGTAACGTTCCTAACAAATGCAGTGGAGCATTTTTAAGTCTTGTTCGTCTTAAACAAGGAAAGATTCAAATGAAACAGAGGGGCAATATTATCCATTCCTCCATTAGAGATATCTGGGGATGTTGATCGCTCGACTTTGAAAAGGATGTATCTCGTTCCTAAAATTGATTCTCTTTAGCATAAAAAATGACTTGCCCTTTTCTTTGATACAGGACGGATTCGAACAGAACAAAGGTTTGTCAAATAAAGAGCGGGAGAGCAACGTTTGATTTAGAAAAAAAAGCTCTCATCTCCCCACCAATGAAATGTGCTGGAACAACATTGTTAGATTCATCAAGAAGGATGTATCGTTCCTAAATTGAACCTAATTAAGTATGGAGATAACTTGTTTCATCTCCTCTTCTTGCAGGGTGATGAATGGGAAAAATGTTGCACCTTGACCGTAGAAGCAGCGCCTTCCATCAAGACAATAAATGGGCAAAGCATCTAAAGAACAATATCCTCAAATGTGGAAACAAGGAGCACCCACTCTCCTTTCAAAGCAAAATCTTGAAAAACACATCTCATGATCCATATTTAAAATTTTCAAGCTCCTTGTCGGCTAAACATCTCTTCAAAAAGAGCATCTAAAAAAAAAAAAAAAAAACATGAATCAAACTTTGTGAATTGTTGTATACAATAAATAAGTGCTTTTTATGGATAAAATCAGGGCCACATAGCCATTTTTCAATCAATTCTAGCAACTTCAAGCAAAGTTCATACTTGAAGAACGAAAACACATGAAGGGTAAATGGTGTCGATTCCAATTGCTCATTTTGGATAGCGTCTCTGACATGATTCTTTCTTTCCTTTGATAGGAAGACATCAAATGCTTAAGGGCAAATGTAAGTGAAAGGTAATGCCAAGTTATCAAATATCCATGAGGGTGAATCCAAGAGATGTTAGCCCTCAAAGGATAAAAGCGAGTGAAGGGTAATAATGTATCGTTTCCAACATTTCAATCCCTAAAGATCTTTGCGCTAACATATTCTTTTACATTCTTTACAGGGTTACCGGGTCACCATGCCGCAGGTAAGTACCCTTCTTCTCAATCTTTTTTTTAAGTAAAAAAAAAAAAATTCCATTACAAAAAAAAAAAACCTTTGGTGCTTTCTTAGAGACAAGCACAAAAATGAGAAGAGAAAAAATTTCTGCAAACTTTTTGAGTATTCTTTTATCTCAAAATTGTTTTCTCGTCTTGTGAATTATTCATTTAAAATCAGATTTTCCTATGGAGATTGATCTACTCAGATGATCTCGACAGAGTGAGATGGAGACGTTAACCATGCCAAACAAGAAGTGCTTAGGATGAAGAAAGGCAAGCCCATTTCCAAACACATCCTTTAAACACTTTTGAGAGTTGAGCATTATTCAAACACTTTTGAGAGTTGAGTGAAAAGAGACATTCTCTTAGGACGAATGATTCATTCGCATTGAGCGCAAAGATCGAAATGATAAAGGCATTTCCTTCATCAATCCCAAGCATTGCACTAATCTCTTGTTACCCCTTTGGGCTGAAAAAAAAGATGATCCTTCAAAGTACCCCTATCGAGAACGACCCTACATTGGAGCAACATAGGAGGTTACGGTCGTGTTGTAAAACGAAAGGTTGAGAAAGATTCTATTATTTTCACTTACATCAATCTTCTTGTGGTAGCTTCAAAGGAATTCTCATTAGAGCTTGATTCATCCCAAGGTGAAGAAGAGCATTTCCTTCTCTACCCAAACACTGATACCCATTGCTATAACCAATTTGGGCCTAATTATTCATTTCTAAACCCCGAGCGGTGATCATCTCCCTTCACTAGGGCAAGGCATAAGAATTGACCAAATACAATTGACAATCACGAGAAAATGTGAAAAGCATCTCGAAAGTCATAAGAGCTACAAAAGTTCAAAGAGCAAAAAGTTCGACAAATTAGGGGGCATGAAAAAGCAGTGTGCCTAGTAAAAGCAAGGCCAATGCCCGTCAAGAAAAAGAAAGCCAAAAGGCTGCATCTTATGTGAAAAAAAATTATCAAAGTCCAAGTGCCTGCGAAAAAAAAAATCATCGCAAAGGACAAAGGAAATTAGAGAAAAGAGCAAAGCTCTCATGCAGAAATGATCAGTGAATAAACTCTCGAGATGTGCTGTGTTTCAAGAGCCAAATGCTTTTGAAAAGTCAAGTGACCCGGTCACGATGCCATGATGATCACCGACTCTTAAAAACTCTCTTGAAAATTTTAAGCCTTTCAAGCCTCTCCCGAGCCAACATTACAACCCTTTTCCGAAGTCTCTTCTGATTGGGATGGTTTGAGTGAAAATGAGAATACCACAAAGAAGCTATTGCTTGAAGGAGTGGAAGTAATTCTATCTTGTCTTATCTTCCAAGTTCTCGACTTGTAAACCCGATGAAGATAGCGACAAATGTTCCTTTATTGGCCTCAAAGCAATAATTCCTTTGTGTAAGCCCTAACCAAGCCTATATTGCGGTCCTTTCAAAAGACCTTTTTGATCGATCATATTGTGCTCATCGCGAATGTTTCTGAAAGCCTTTGATCTGGGTTATGTGAGATACTCTCAGCAACCAGTTGTCTCCCACATGAATGGATGGGATCAAGCAACCATTTTATCGAAAGTGCGTGAGAAGCCCTTTTTGACTAAGAAGCTCTAGTTTGGCATGCTTAATGAGCCTTGTTCATGAGTCGTGATCGTCTTGATAAGAACTTGACTCCTAGAGAATTTGATGATTAATGATATATCCACAAGCAAGATGACAATTTTGCGCCATATGATGCTGATTGAAATCAAATATTTTTTCCAAAACAATTGGACTTAGTTTGATTAGCTTGTTCAATTGATGCTACAATATTGCCAATACGTCTCTTGATGACGTCTCTAATGACATTCACTCAAGTTGAGTTTGATAGGATTCCTTAGTGAAGCCATGCAGTTTTTAAAAGGGGTTAGCGGGTGCCTCCCTAAAAACCAAGGGTTCATGGTCAACCTTAAACCATGCTATCTCCAAAGGTTCATGGTCAGCCTTAAACCATGTCATCTTCAAAGGTTCATGGTCAGCCTTAAACCATGTCATATACACGGTTCGTGGGTCTATCCTTAAACCACACGGTTCGTGGGTCTATCCTTAAACCACACGGTTCGTGGGTCTATCCTTAAACCACAAGGTTCGTGGGTCTATCCTTAAACCACAACGGTTGGTGGGTTTATCCTTAAACCACGGGGTTGGTGGCTTTCCTAAACCACACGGTTCGTGGGTCTATCCTTAAACCACAAGGTTGGTGGGTTTATCCTTAAACCACGGGGTTGGTGGCTTTCCTAAACCACACGGTTCGTGGGTCTATCCTTAAACCACAAGGTTCGTGGGTCTATCCTTAAACCACATGGTTGGTGGGTTTATCCTAAACCACACGGTTCGTGGGTCTATCCTTAAACCACAAGGTTCATGGTCAACCTTAAACCATGTCATCTACAAAGGTTCATTGGTTTTCCTTAAATCATGCATTTTCCATTCGGTCGAAACCCATTCGTACATGGTGAGACCTTCATCCTAGTCGAAACCCGTTCGTACACGGTGAGACTATCATACCCGGTCGAAACCCGTTCGTACACGGTGAGACCTTCATCCTAGTCGAAACCCGTTCGTACACGGTGAGACTATCATACCCGGTCGAAACCCGTTGTTACACGGTGAGACCTCATTTAACCCTATTCTTATGACCCGGTGGGCTTTCCGTAGCCCGGAGTCCTTCAATCCCCTTCTTATGACCCGGTGGGCTTTCCGTAGCCCGGAGTCCTTCAACCCATTTCTTATGACCCGGTGGGCTTTCCGTAGCCCGGAGTCCTTCAACCCCTTCTTATGACCCGGTGGGCTTTCCGTAGCCTCGAGTCCTTCAATCCCTTTTTTATGACCCGGTGGGCTTTCCGTAGCCCGGAGTCCTTCAATCCCCTTCTTATGACCCGGTGGGCTTTCCGTAGCCCGGAGTCCTTCAACCCCCTTCTTATGACCCGGTGGGCTTTCCGTAGCCCGGAGTCCTTCAACCCCTTCTTATGACCCGGTGGGCTTTCCGTAGCCCGAGTCCTTCAACCCCTTCTTATGACCCGGTGGGCTTTCCGTAGCCCGGAGTCCTTCAATCCTTCTTCTTATGACCCGGTGAGCTTTCCGTGAGCTTAGTCCTTCAATCCCCTTCTTATGACCCGGAGGGCTTTCCGTAGCACCCCCTTCTTCTTATGACCCGGTGGGCTTTCCGTAGCCCGGAGAGTCCTTCAACCCCATTCTTATGACCCGGTGGGCTTTATAGCCCGGAGTCCTTCAACCCCTTCTTATGACCCGGTGGGCTTTCCGTAGCCCGGAGTCCTTCAACCTTTCTTATGACCGGTGGGCTTTCCGTAGCTTTGTATGAGTCCTTCAACCCCCCTCTTATGACCCGGTGGGCTTTATAGCCCGGAGTCCTTCTTCCTATGACCTAGTGGGCTTTCCATAGCCCGGAGTTCTTCTCCCCCCTCTTGTGACCCGGTGAGCTTTCCGTAGTCTGGAGTCACTTTCTCTCTTCTTATGACCCGGTGGGCTTATGTAGCCCGGAGTCTTTCTTCCTCTTATTGACAAGACGCGCTTCCATAGTTATGAGTCCTTTCCATCGACCTGATACGTGCCTATGCACCTAGGGTCTCTCTATCGTCAAAATAATTTAGGTGTCTTTTGTCTTTGAATGGAACCTCTTCGAGCTCCCATTCAAAGAGGGGCAGCTGTTGACACCTAAATTTTACAATTTTATTTAGGACTTAATCGTGTACAAAATTAGGAATTAGTCACTAAAAAAAAAAAAAAAAAAAAAAAAACAACAAAAAAAAAGACATGGAACAACAAAACAAACAAACAAACAAAAGAAGAATGGAGGGGAGGAGGGTGGCAAAACAAAAAACCCGCCACGTTCCGCCTCGCCTTCGACTTGCGAGAAAAAGAAAATCGCGTCGCCGTCCCGCGCTGGCGCCGTCGGCCTGCTCCGTCCTCCTGCCCGACACCGCCCAAGCCGACGCCGCCGCCGCCCGCCGCCCGCCGCTGCCATCAAGCCCGCCGCCGCTGTTGTCAGCGCCGCCAGCAAACCCTAAAGAGGAGGTACAAACCGGGTCAAAGAAATGGGTAGGGTTTTAGGTGAATCGGGCTGGGTTTGGGCTGTTTTTGCTTGTGGGTTTTTGGGCTTGGGCTGGTTTAGTATAGGCATGTGGGCCTGCTTTCTTTTAAAAAGAGAGGAGGGGGACCTCTTGGGTTAGGCCCGCGATTCGGGCCCACCTGCTCCTAATCGGACCAAACCCGGGTCCGGTCTCCGACCGGACCCGATCCGCGTCAACCGAGCCGATCCCGGGTTGGGTTGGGACCGGACCGGTTGGGTCCGGTTTAAAAAAAAATATATATATATATATATATATATATTTATAAAAAAACAATTTCGAAAATCCAAAAAAAATTAAAAATTTAAAAAATTAAAAAATAACTAAAAAATATTTAAAAAAATATTTAAAAAATTTTAAAAAAAATTAATTAAAAATTTCGAAAATCCAAAATGATGGGGGTTGATTAGGACTTGCCATGTATTGCCATTTTAGTGTAATTAGACCTTTATGTGATCGTATATTAATTATGTTGCATGTTTAATTTATATATCTAATTACGTTTGATGTCATGTGTTTAAGTTTATGGCAATTAAAATCTTGGTAGTTGTGATCGTTACTTTAATGATTGTGCACCCGCATGATCACCTCACATGTTAGTGGATAAGCATAAAATCAATTCAAATTGCCTGCCAAAAGTCATTTTGTTAAAATGAACAAGATTAGGTACCAAAAGGGCACTAATTGGTTGATTAGTGTAATCAAGTCCCCGAACTTAGATTCTCTGGTTGCGTAGGAAGTGAGGTACACTCCCATGCCTCGCTTGGTTTCTAGCCGACCCCAATAGGCTAGTGGCGACTCCTTTTGTGCAAAATTCCTTAAAAATATCCCAACGTCACGCGGGGTATGGGCTTGGGAGAGCCCGCGCCTAATCATGGGCCTTAGGCCCGTCCTTTAGGCAATACCCCTAAACCTATTCTCTCCCCCGAGGGTAGGTCGCGACAATGAGTTGGTGGCTTATTAGGGCTAGCCACCAGAGCCCACTGAGTAGACTTTTTTGCCACACGAATAGGAGTTTCAACCAGCTGGTTATTATCTACCATTGCTGATTTCGATGATTGAGCACCATAGGGACATAATCTTTTTCCTTTTTTGAGGAGGATTGCTTAACACTTCTTGCTTTCTCCCTTGTTTGGTTTTGTTCCTCAGCTCTCTGCTCCGCCATGTCTTCTTCAGCTACTTTTAACTGTTCCTGATATATCACCATAACAGATTCATCATCAAGACAGCTGCTACCTCGCTTCTGAGGGCCCCTCTCTGCAAGGAGTACTAGTTCCTGTGAAGAGTTGGAGTGGTGGTGTTCCTGTAAGTTGATGGTTTTAGTATTGCCCAGATTGCCAAGAGGTTGGGGTTGCTGCATAATGCTCTGAGGTGTTTCTGGATCAGGAGTTGGCTGAAAGGGCGTCTCCAGTACACTTTCCTCTTCCTCTGGCAGTATTGCTTGCTTGCCATAGAAAATTTTGCCATATGGACTCAGCTCGCGTGCCTTAGCGCGAAGCCAGTGTCCAAATCTACCAGGTAAATTCCTTGCTAACCCTGTCTCCTCATATGGAATTTCTGGACAATTGGTGGCATAGTGGCCGATCTTCCCGCATGAATAGCAGTAATTTGGAAGTCTTTCATACTTGAATTCAACCCACAGTCTTTTACTGTCAAAAGTCACCAACACGCCTGTTTTCAGAGGAATTTCCAGATTCAACTTTACTCTATCCCTTCCTACTCTGTAGTTACTATTCCCCTTGGCTGCCAACTTTACATCTACTACTTCGCCAAGTTTTGATGCTATTTCTCTAACAATTGCTTCTGTTACTCGCCCGATGGGTAGGCCCAATAATGTTACCCAGAAATCACACTTGTTAAAGTCGTAACAGACATCAGGGGTGTCGGGATCACATTGCTTTAAGACTAGCAGATTGTGCCCAAACGACCATGGTCCCGAATCATACACTCGATGTTTATCATCCTCCGATTGAAAAGAGAATTGGAAATAACCCGGTTCAATTGTGGCACACGTGAACATTTCAGTTCGCCAGGCTTTTTGCATTACACCCATAAAACCATTGAAGTTTATGTTGGTCTTATTGTAAAACTTGCCAAACAGAGTTTTTCGGCAAGTCTGCAGGTTTTCCTCAGGAACATTACCTATAATTTCAACTGCATCTTCATTTGACCACAGATTACCCAGACTCTTACAAAGGGCAGCCACTCGCCTTTCTTCGTCATACTGATTTGCCATATCTGATTTACAGGAACAGGATCTCGTTAGGGTTGCGGAACTGACCTGATGGAGCAGTGAAACACCAAGGACTGGGCGATGAAATCTTTGCGATTGAAGGGAGGTCTTGGAACTTTCCGAGCAACGAAAAGCTAGTAATCAACACCAGCTGGACGAAAACCTAAAAGAAACGAGATGGACTATGTAGAGGGACAGTGAGATGAGATGAAATGGGTTTATGGTGTAAAAAACGAAAGGGGAAATAAGACATTAGGGTTTCGCTACCCATCCTCATATTCCCGCGAATCTGTGGGACTGGGTTTTACAGAGATGGAAATCAGAGGAGATGGGCAGCGGAAAGATGGTTTTGGACGAGGAAATCCTACCCATAAGGTAGGGGAGGACTACTCAGGCGGTAGGGGGAAATCTCCATTGCAGAGAGAAGATGTGGGAAATTGAAGTGATGCATAAAGAGAAGTTTAGGATATGGCATCTTTATGTTACTAGAGAGAAGAGTAGAGGGGGTTTCGGGCGTGCTTCACTTGAAACTATATGGCCAAAGAGGATTTAAAAAATGAAAAACTGCCGCTACCCTCCGTTGGCTCCTCTCTATTTGCAGCAATCGTTTTTTTCTGCAATTTTCAGCTCATTGCAACAAGTTTTTAACCCTGATTGGTCTTCTCATTGAGCTGCAATATTTAGCCGCTGCTTGTACAATTTAAGCTCCCTTCCTCTCTTCAATTCAGCTCCAACCCTACTGTAATCACCTGCTGCAACTTTCTCGTATCCTGGCTGCAGACTACTTTGTCCAGCTTTTGCAGCCAAGACAGCTTCCATTTTAGGCTTCATTTTGCAGTCCCATCCCAGCTGGCCTCCACCGAGAAATGGGCAGCTGCATGTCCCCCGGTTTTGCCTCCAATTTCCTCTCTAACTCTAGTTCATTTCCTGTTCAAGTTTCCTAGTTCCATCGGGACTTGATTGTGGCTAGTTTAGGGGCTTAATTATGTGCAGAGGTGTGAGAAAGAATCGAGCTTAATGTGCATTTGAATAATTAATCCAGGAGCTCCAGTGCTCTCGGTGATTGAAATTTTCACAATCGGGTCCAATATCCTAAAATTATTAAACCCCCGGTTACTAAGTAAAAAACAAACCTAACGAAAACTAACATAAGATGATGAAATAATGATGTTTTCGGTTGAAGCTTGAATTTTTCGATTTGACCGAAATATTCAACCTTTGATTTATACAAGAAAATTTTGAAATTAAACTCTTAAATTTTTATGTAAGAATGAAAGGGACATTCACACTCGATGCAATACTATAATATTTTTGCTTTCAATTAAAGGTTGACTTTTCAGTTTGACTGAAAAGTCACCAAAAAAGTAATTAATTAATTATTTATTTATCTATAAATGATACGTAAATGTTAATAAAATGCAATTCTCTAAATGCAAAAGATGCAGAATTTGATAATTTGACATTTTTTTTTTGAGGATCGAGCTTTGTCGCAACCATAAATCTCGAGCCCAAAGTGATTTTCTTTATAGATATACGCTCACTTTTTGTTGAAATTCGAGCGTTAATAGGCGCCGTATTGATACTAAGTGCCAACGGTAGAACTTAATTATACTAATTAGATAAATTTTAGATCTTGATCGTGTTTTAAAATTTTATATTTAATTACATCTTCTCGATAAAATTTAGAATTTTTAGTGCACATATCCTTAAAAAATAAAATTGAAACAGAGGGATAAAAAAAAACCTTTTTTGGTGAATCGTAATAATAATACGAGATATTTTTATATCCAATCATGTTCATTGTTAAGTATTCACGATATCAGTGTAAATGAACTTGAAAATACACAAACAGAGATAGTAAAAACTTTCATAAAAATTCATTACCAAATCTAGTAAGGGAAGAAAAAAAATACAATCCTTTTTTTTTTTATTACAAAAAGTATAGTACTTAAACTAGTAAACTATGGAGGAATCCTGAAGTTTCAACAACAAACATATATATAGAGAAGGATGAGAATGTAGGTTAAAAAAAAAAAATGAATTTCATTACCCCTTCGAGAATTAAAGAGATCATTTTCAAGTTTGAATTTATTCATTTAAACCCGAGGTTCTTCTACTTCATTTTTATTTACTTATTTTTGTTTATTTTTCCATCCCGTTTATTATTTTTTATTCCACTCCATCATTCCTTAATAAAAATTTTATCAAGTAATACACTAAACTATTATATTTAAATTGACGAGAACGTGGAAGGCAAGTACCGACAACATACAAAAACCAAAATATATTCTTCAATTTTTACAAATACCCCAAAATCACAAATGAATGCAAGAATTACATTATTTTTGTAGTAACTATAAGAGAAACTGTACCTTTTGAGGCGGAGGCGGCGGTGTGGTACAGAGAACAATGGCGGCAGCGAGAACAAAGCTAGTCAAGAGAGAAAATTGTGAAGAGAAAAAAGAAACTTTCAAAATGAGACCCGTCCAACAAGAAAAAATAAACATTGCAATTTGTTGGAAACATGACATCCAAGTCCATGCTTCAAAAGAAAACCCTAAAATTACTAACCGAATGCAAAAATTACACAATTTTTGGCATAAATCTAAGAAAATTTGTGCCTTTCGAGTCGGAGGTGGTGGCAGTGTGGTTCGTTGGACGGTGGAGGGGACAAGAACAAAGCAAGTTGAGAGTGAGATGGAGAAAACAGATCGGGTCAAGAGAGAGATGGCGTTGTTTGGTGTGGTTCGTTGGACAATGGAGGCAACGGACGGGGTGGTGGCGTGGTTCATTAGAGGAGAGCTTAGTCAAAAGTTGGAAGAGTCGCATGAGTGGGAGGGAGAAAGAGCAATGCATGAAGTGAGAGAAAGAGCTTGTAAAGAGCGAAGTAGAGAGATATAATATTTTTCATTTAAAATTGAAACGAGGAAGGCTTATGACATGTTGGGCAAAAAACGACACATGTCATCCGATAAATGGATTCGGATTTTGACAAATAGGCATTAGAGTGATATCCAATATTCTCTCATACGAACTAGTCCCTTCACCTTCCCCTTCCCCTTCTCCTTCTCCTCCACTCCAATTCCTTCAACTTTCTCTACCTCCATTTTGATTACCAAGAGCTCTGCGGTCTCCAACAAATACCCATCATCTCCCTCATTTCCCTTGACCGAAAGTAAACCAAATTCCCAGGACAGAAAACCGAAAACCCAAAAAGAAAACAAAAAAGTCTTGCTCTTTTGTTCTTAAACCTTTGAAGCTGTCGAGAGAAAGCAACGACGAGAAGTTGCTGAAAAGGAATGATGCGAAGAATGGTGAAATTCCCCTCTCCTCTTCTTCCTCCTCTCCTTCGACCACCGTCCGGTAATCTCACTCTCCCTCCTCCTTTCTTTGCATCGCCTCTTCCTCTTCCTCTTCTTCTTCCTCGCGTTGTCGATTCCTCTCCCTCTCGTCACTTTCGCACTTCACGCTCCACTTCTGGACCGAGCGATTCCATGAGTCGATCCCAAGTTTTGGAATTTGTGATGAACCTATGCAAAAAAGGCGGGTTGGCGAAACCCGGCGATGCTTTGCATTATTTCAAGATTATGATTCGGCTGAACCCTTTGCCTTCAACTCCCTGTTTCGTCCAACTCTTGGGAGCTGCGGTGAGGAGGAAGCATTATGCTGTCGCCATCCACATGATCGAGCGAATGGATTCCATGGGCATATCTCGCAACGTTCACGTTCTCAGCATTCTGATCAATTGCCTCTGCCGCTTGGAAAGGTCCGATCTTGGATTTTCCGTTTTGACCAAAATGTTCAAGCTTGGGCTTGAACCGGCTGTGGTGACCTTGAACACTTTGCTCAACGGGCTCTGCGAAGAGGGTAAGATCGCACGAGCCTTGACCTTGGTGGAGGAAATGCGGGGCAAGGGGTTTAAGGCCGATGTAATTACATACAATGTCATCGTGAAGGGATTGTGCAGAACCGGTAAGACTTCTAAAGCCGTCCAGTTAATAAGGAATTTGGAGGAAAGGGGTTGCGAGCTGAATTTGGTCACTTACAACACGATCATCGATGGTTATTGCAAGGAAGGACTGGTGGAAGAGGCATTTGGCTTCTTTAACCGTATGAGTCACTGCCTAATTAAGCCGGACATCCTCACTTACAATACCTTGATTTGCGGCTTAGGCTGCATAGGCGGATGGAAACAAGCAAAGGCCTTGTTAGAGAAGATGATTCATGATGGAATCCACCCAGATGTTATCACTTATAATTCCCTCATCCACGGTCTGTGCCTTTGTCGCCAATGGGAAGAGGTTGGAGTCCAGTTGAGTGAGATGGTGCGGGGAGGAATAAGGCCAGATTATCAAACCTTCACTGTTATCTTGGATGCACTCAGCAAACAGGGCATGACTGATGAGGCGAAGTCCATATTTGATCTGATGATCAAGATGGGTGTTGAGCCAAATGTAGTTACTTATAACTCGTTGATAAATGGTTATTGTCTTCAAAATCAAATGGATGATGCTGCAATTACATTTCATTTGATGACTGCAAGGAAGTGCAATCCTGATATAGTGACCTATACCACGTTGATTAACGGGTATTTTGGGGTTAAAAGAGTGGATAAGGCAATGAGTCTCCTTTGGCAAATGGTGGAGAAAGGATTAGTCCCTAATGTTGCCACCTATGGTTGTCTCATGGATGGCTTTTTCCTTGCTGGAAGCCCCAGGGTTGCACATCAGCTGTTTTACAAAATGCTGGCTTGCAATCATATAGATCAACAAATTTATGCAATCATGTTAGATGGCCTTTGTAAGTATCGACAAATTGACAAGGCAATGGCATTGTTTCGACACATGGAAGATGGCATGGACAATGCTAATATAGTCCACTGCAACATCCTTATTAAGGGCTTGTGTGAGATGGGGGAACTTGGACCTGCAATGAACCTCTTCAATTCGTTGGATGCCAGAGGGTTGCGACCCGATGTCGTGACATTTGGTGCCATCATAAAAGGACTATGTAAAGCTGGCCAAATACGTGAAGCGTGTGAGCTACTTCATAATATGAAAGAGAAGGGATGTCCTCCAAGTGGTATCATGTTTAACATTGTTGTCTGAGCACTCCTCAAAGATGGTCAGAAAGCGAGGGCAATGCTTCTTCTAGGGAAGATGGTTGAGAAAGGCTTCTCACCAAATGCTGCATCAACGGCTAAAATTTTGGGTGCATCGGCTCGCAATAAATTAGAATCCTGAAAATCTGCACCAGGGACGTAAGCTCTCTGTTTTGTCTTTTTTGTGGTCAGAGACGTAAGCTCTTTTGAATTGCAATTGTGTGCATATAGTAAGTAGCCAAATTTTATTTCAATGAGAGAAAATTGGGCTTGCATCATCTAACACTAGTTAGTTCTGTATAGTCTGAGATTAATTTGTTACGAGGAAGAAATCATGGCGGTGCATGGAAAGTTTCCGCATTTGATGACTTCTGCTTCTTCAGCCATACCAAGGTAGTTTCTTGCAGGGACCTTTCTGTACAGTTACAATTGACTGCTCTTGGTTCTTTTCTTCTTCATCGGTAAGCACATCATAGCAAAGCAGCTTCTTGAGAGTAACTTCTGGTATGTCATCAGATGAATTCTCTCCCTTTTTCCTCTTTCCAATTTACTGATTGTACATGATATTGAGCTAAAAACAGAAGCAGTTCACCCGAGTGACTGATTATGTAGTTCTACATTGAGCAATGTTATGCTTTCTTAGAGTGATGTGAAGTATATGGTGAAGTTTTTATCTTGGAGCAATACTCCTGGTTTTCTCTCCTTGTTATTTGCTGTCGTTTTTAGAATGTGCGAGCAGGCTCATCTTGCCTTTTTGTTTACAGCATAGTTCCTTACGTTGCAGATCATGAATTTTGACGAGGAAACATAAGCATGCAGATTGAGCTACGGTTGCTTATTTTTCGGTTCCATTTCTGCCCAAATATATTGGCGATGCTTGGGCTAAGAAGACATACTCTACACGTGGTTGATGTGTCATGGAGTTCTTGAAATAGATTTAAAGAGAGAGAGAGAGAGAGAGAGAGCTTGTTGATTGTCTGCCTCAGAGCCTTGTCTACTATTGAGTTCATACTTGACAAGATGAATCAAAAGAAGTATTCCAAAAACGGTTTCCTTAATATATTTATTGATGATACCAGTTTTTCTTTAATCAAATGACATGGTATAGAAAATAAAATATACTTTTAATAACTCATAGTTCCAAGGAAGTTAAACAGAATAAATAAATCATGGTACTCTCACAAATTAATTAATATTTATCTTAAGATTACGATTGATTTTTTAATAAAATTATTGAGAACCGCAATATATTAAAACATAGAGCATTTTATGTTTTGTTTTGTTTTATTTCCTGCCATTTGGGATGCACTTGTTTCTAACAATATATCTTTCATTGATTCAAAAGATCCTTTTTAGTACAGGATAATAAAATTGAACTTTCAAGCTATTGGAGCTAGGGAATTCCCAAGTAATTCGAAGCATATTCATCTTTAAACTAGGTCCTTCCCAAGTAATTAAGTTATATCATTACTTCTTTTTACTATTTTTAATATAATATATATTCTAGATATATATTCTAAATAAAGTTGCAGTCTGTCATTTTTTTCAGTTAAGGTTATTTCTTCATTCATCGCAACTTTATTTCAATTTTTATTTCAAAATTATTAATTTCTTATTTTTTTAATGGTGGTTAGACCTAGGTTTTGCTGAATCAAATAACCGGAACACTTAAAATAAATCATATTTAATTCTTAGTTAAATAGATTTTATTTTATTGAATAAGCTACATCATTTGAGTATATCATTTAAACAAAAATCATATCTTTATCCGTTTTTAAGATTTAAATTTAATAAGACATGGAAGATTAAAGATGATTAAATCAAGAAACCAATGGTAATTGGTCAAATATAAGCCACGTGAGGGAAAGTTTAGTGCCACATGGTGGGATTCTGGTCAAAGTGCATCACTTTACTAGATATAAATGAAATTTTAGCGAGTTGGATGATTTGCTAGATGTTTTGACCAATCCAATGGTCAAAACAAATTTACCTTCACAAACTCAGATCACTTCAACCCCCATTTGGTTATCTCACTCTCACTCCTCCTATCTTTGCATCAATCCGTCGTCCTCGCAATGTCGATTCTTCTCTCTTTGTCTCCCTTCACTTTTGCACTTCACGCTCCACTTCTGGACTGAGCGATTCCCTGAATCGAACCCAAATTTTGGAATTTGGGGTGAACCAATGCAAAAATGGCGGATTGGCAGAACTTGATGATTCTTTGTATTTCTTCAAGGTTATGATTCAGCCGAACCCTTAGCCTCTAACTCCCTGTTTCGTCCAACTCTAGGGAGCTGCGGTGAGGATGAAGCATTATGACGTCGCCATCCACATAATTGAGCGAATGGATTCCATGGGGATATCTCGCAACGTTCGCGTTCCCAGCACTCTGATAAAATTGCCTCTGCCACTTTGAATATGTCTGATCCCGGATTTTCCGTTTTGACTAAAATGTTCAAGCTTGGGCTTGAACCGAGTGAGATGACTTTGAACACTTTGCTCAACAGACTCTTGGAAGAGGGTAAGATCGCACATGCATTGACCTTGGTGGACGAAATGTGGGGCAAAGGTTTTAACGTGGATGTCTTTACAGGTGGTGTTATCGTGAAGGGACGGTGCAGAACCGGTTATGTACTTCGAAAGCTGCTTGGTTAATTAGGAATCAGGAAGAAATGGGTTGCGAGCTAAATGTCATCAGCAATGTTTGGGCACCAGTGTCCTGGGCCCAGTCTTGATGGACTCGGGCATGGTTGCCGAGGTCTTAGGCCAACTTAGATGGACTTGGGCCCATCCTTGATGAACCTAGGCCCAAGCGCTGGGATTCTTGCCCTATTGGCAAGGGCTCAGGAATGAGTGTTGGGATTCCTATGCCCAAACGTAGAGTTTTTTTTATCTAAGCATTAATACCTAATCATATATTTGGAAAATGATTTTGATTTTTGAAAGAGAAAACCATTTTCTCGAATTTATGTTTTGATAGGAAAATATTTTTCGTTGACTAATTTTCTTCAACAAATTAAATATCAAAAAAATGAGGAATGTCGTTTTGGACATCATTTTTTGGCATGATTTCATCTGGGATAATGCAATCACACCAATGTATCAGCTTAACCTTTGGCTTATAGCCAAGCGCAGATTGCCCACACAATCTTTGTTATTGGCTCATGGTAGAATAGAGGGAGGATCCTGCGCGTTCTGCAATGGAGTGCCTGATTCCATAAATCATTTATTTTTTTATTGCTTTATCACGGCCTGTGTTGCTTTCTTTTGGGCGGCGAGATGCAATATGCCTTGGCGGAACAGGTCTTGGGGAGAGAATCTCCGGTGGGCCAACTCTTTCTTGAAGAGTAAGGACTTCTCTAAATGCATTGCTCGCTTTTTTCCTTGGGGCTCTTTGTCACATTATTTGGAAAAATAGGAATATCATCCTATTCAGAGAACAACCCCTTACCGTCCCGGCTATGAAAAACCATCTTCTTAAGGTGGTTAGGGATAGAGCTAGCACCTTCAGAAATGTTGATGATAGATTCAGAAACAGAAGGTTGCAAAGGAGTTGGGACATCGATCTCATTATCTTCTCGGGAGACTCGTAATCGACCCGGGTTTCAATTGACGCTTCAAGGAAATGCTAGTGCTCTAGTGCTTTGGAGCCAACGTCTCTCCTCCTTCGCTAAGGTGTTTGTTTCTTTGCCGGTTGTTCCTGTCATGCCTATCTAGTTTGTTGTTTGCCTTCTTTTAGGCGTTGCCTTGTGTTTTACATCATGTCATACTTCCACTCATTATGTTTATTCATCTTGAGTGTAAGTTTTTTGTGCCATGATCTTTTGTACTTTTGACATTTCCTCTTTATATTATTACCTTTTACCAAAAAAAAAAAAAAAATGAGGAATGTTTTCTGTGAAATAAAGGGAATCTAAAATTATAAATTTTCCCTTTAAGTACATTGAAACTTCAGTTAAAGTTAATATTAATTGTTTTTATTCAATTTTATATCACTTATGAAAAGAATGGGGCTAAAAGAAAGTAATCAAAATCTGCACTGGGGACGTAAGCTCTCCCTGCCTTTTTTGGTCAGAGAAGTAAGCTCTCTTGAATTGCGATTGTGTGCATAGTAAGTAGCCAACTTTTATCTTGATGAGAGAAGATTGGGCTTGCATCATCTAACACTAGTTAGTTCTGTATAGTCTGAGATTAATTTGTTACGAGGAAGAAAACATGGTGGTACACGGAAAGTTATCCGCATTTGATGACTTCTGCTTCTTCAGCCATACCAAGGTAGTTTCTTGTAGGGGCCTTTCTGTACAGTAACAATTAACTGCTCTTGGTTCTTTTCTTCTTCATCGGTAAGCACATCATACCAAGCAGCTTCTTGAGAATAACTTCTGGTATGTCATCAGAAGAATTCTCTTCCTTTTTCCTCTTTCCAATTTACTGATTGTACATGATATTGAACTAAAAACAGAAGCAGTTCACACGAGTGACTGATTATGTAGTTCCATGTTGAGCAATGTCATGCTTTCTTAGAGTGATGTGAAAGTATACGGTGAAGTTTTTATCTTGGAGCAATGCTCCTGGTTTTCTTTCCTTGTTCTTTGCTGTCGTTTTTAGATTGCGCGAGCAGGCTCATCAAGCCTTTTTGTTTACAGCATAGTTCCTTACGTTGCAAATCATGAATGTCGGCGAGGAAACATAAGCATGCAGATTGAGCTACAGTTGCTCGTTTTTTGGTTCCGTTTCTGCCTATATATATTGGCGATGCTTGGGCTAAGAAGACATACTCTACACATGTGGTTGATGTGTCATGGAGTTCTTGAAATAGATTTAGAGAGAGAGAGAGAGAGAGAGAGAGGAGAGAGAGAGAGAGAGAGAGAGAGAGAGAGAGAGAGAGAAACCACAATCGTTTGTAAAGCAAATGTCAAACGTATAACTTTGCACATCCAATCAAAAGGGCACAAAATTAAACAGGTTATTTCATGTGCTTAGCTTGTTGATTGTCTGCCTCAGAGCTTTGTGACACAATCCGTGATTCTCCCGTACCCATGAACCCTTGGGAGTGAAGTTTGGGGTTATCAAGTGAAGAGCAAGGGCGCAGAGAGGATAAACACAACTGGTTCGTGGAAGTAGTATCATGACGTTTGGTGCTAAGATTTCTACGATAGAAGGATAATATTATTTAGGATCTTTGAAGATGGGGTTGGCCTCCCGTGCACAAACTGAACTAGTCGGGAGCTGATACCGCTTTCCTAATGAGGCCATGGCAGGCCAAAACTAGTTGTTGAGCCTAAAGAGGGTTGCTGTCTCGCTTGATGGATTAGACGCCCAAGCCAAGCTAGGCTTAGTACAATCTCGTACGAAAAGAGCTATTCGCCATATCGTTCATTGAAACAACTATAGAAAGAAGGCTGGCCTAGTGAATTCCGTTCACCAGGCGCCACACGAGTTAATCCGCAGCCGAGGAAACTATCGACCTATAACACTTGTCTACTATTGAGTTCATGCTTGACAAGATGAATCAAGAGAAGTATTCTAAAAACGGTTTCCTGAATATATTTATTGATGATTCAAGTTTTTCTTTAATCAACTGACATGATATAGAAAAGAAAATATACTTTTTCTTTTTTTGGTGACCAAAGAAAAGATACTTTTAACCACCGCCTGCAATAGCGCAGCTGGCTTGAGCTCTCTCCTCCTCACGAAGGGGAGGAGTTCAAATCCCAAATGCGTCGTTAGGGATTTTTACCTGGAGTACTGTGGTGGTGGGTCCTACAGTAGCTCCCCCAAGGTTTGCTCGTCGGCTGTTGGCTTACGGGTTCCCTGAGTTATCAAAAAAAAAAAAAGATACTTTTAATAACTCATAGTTCCAAGGAAATTAAACAAAATAAATAAATCATGGTACTCTCACAAATGAATTAATATTTATCTTGAGATTACGATTGAGTTTTTAATAAATTATCGAGAACCACAATTTATTAAAACATAGAGCATTTTATGTTTTATTTAGTTTTATTTCCTGCCATTGGGATGCACTTGTTTCTAACAATAAATCTTTCATTGATTCAAAAGATCCTTTTGGTACAAGATAATAAAATTGAACTTTCAAGCTATTGGAACTAGGGAATTCCCAGGTAATTCGAAGCATATTCATCTTTAAACTAGGTCCTTCCCAAGTAATTAAGTTATATCATCACTTCTTTTTACTATTTTTAATATAGTAAATATTATAGATATATATTCTAAATAAAGTTGCGGTCTGTCATTTTTTTCAGTTAAGGTTATTTTTTCATTCATCGCAACTTTATTTCAATTTTTATTTGAAAATTATTAATTTCTTATTTTTTTAATGGTAGTTAGATCTAGGTTTTGCCGAATCAAATAACCGGAACACTTAAAATAAATCATTTTTAATTCTTAGTTAAATAGATTTGATTTGAATTTATTAAATAAGCTTCATCATTTGACTATATCATTTAAACAAAAATCATATCTTTATCCGTTTTTAAGATTTAAATTTAATAAGACATGGAAGATTAAAGATATTTAAATAAAAAAAAAAAATGATAATTGGTCGAAAATAAGCCACGTGAGGGAAAGTTTAGTGCCACATGGTGGATTCTGGTCAAAGTGCATCACTTCGCTAGATATAAATGAAATTTTACCGACTTGGATGATTAAAAACCAATCCAATGGTCAAAATGAACTTACATTCACAAACTCAGATCAATCGAAGTTTTTGGTCATTAATTTAGAAGAAATGATGCCGAAGTTGCTCCTTTATTTTGGGATTGGGTAGCTGTTGAGAGAATGAGAATGTGGAGTTGTTGAAAAGGAATGATGCGAAGAATGGTGAAATTGCCCTCTGCTCTTCTTCCTCCGCTTGTTCAACCCCCATATGGTAATCTCACTCTCCTCCTGTCTTCGCATCGATTCGTCGTCTTCTTCCTCGCAATGTCGATTCTTCTCTCTGTCTCCCTTCACTTTTGCACTTCACGCTCCACTTCTAGACCGAGCGATTCCATGAATCGAACCCACATTTTGGAATTTGCAGTGAATCAATGCAAAAATGGTGGATTGGCAAAACCCGATGATGCTTCGTATTTCTTCAAGGTTATGATTCAGCTGAACCCTTAGCCTTCAACTCCCTGTTTCGTCCAACTCTAGGGAGCTGTGGTGAGGATGAAGCATTATGCTGCCGCCATCCACATAACCGAGCGAATGGATTCCATGGGGATATCTCGCAACATTCGCATTCCTAGCACTCCGATAAAATTGCCTCAGCCACTTTGAATATGTCTAATCCTGGATTTTCCGTTTTGACTAAAATGTTCAAGCTTGGGCTTGAATCGAGTGGGATGACCTTTAACACTTTGCTCAACGGACTTTTGGAAGAGGGTAAGATCGCACATGCATTGACCATGGTGGACGAAATGTGGGGCAAAGGTTTTAACGCCGATGTCTTTACGGGTGGTGTTATCGTGAAGGGATGGTGCAGAATCGGTTATGTACTTCGAAAGTTGTTTGGTTAATTAGGAATCTGGAAGAAATGGGTAGTGAGCTAAATGTCATCAGCAATTTCTGGGCACCAATGTCCTGGCCCGATCTCGATGGGCTCGGGCATTGGTTGCCGAGGTCTCAGGCCAACTTAGATGGACTTGGGCCCATCCTTGATGAACCTGGGCCCGAGCGTTGGAGATTTGGCCTTATTGGCAAGGGCTCGGGAATGAGTGTTGGGATTCCTATGCCCAAACGTAGAGTTTTTATCTAAGCATTGATACCTAATCATATATTTCGAAAATGATTTTGATTTTTGAAAGAGAAAACCATTTTCTCGAATTTATGTTGTGATAGGAAAATATTTTTCGTTGACTAATTTTCTTCAACAAATCAAATATATATATATAGAGGAATGTTCTCCGTG
Organism: Eucalyptus polyanthemos subsp. polyanthemos; assembly: GCA_017140185.1. Classification (NCBI taxonomy): domain Eukaryota; kingdom Viridiplantae; phylum Streptophyta; class Magnoliopsida; order Myrtales; family Myrtaceae; genus Eucalyptus; species Eucalyptus polyanthemos. Next base: position 54,414,142 of record CM029464.1, read on the forward strand.
AAATAAAGAGAATCTAAAATTATAAATTTTACCTTTAAAATATACGTAAAATATATGAAGGATAATATTCAACTACATGGAAACTTCCATTAAGTCAATATTAATTGTTTTTATTCAATTTTCTATCACTTATAAAAAGAATGGGGCTAGAAGAAAGTAATCAAAATTGGAATTACTCATGTCATAACCAAATCAGGCTTACTTATATCATTTGACACTTGAAAGAATTAGTTATACTTAATTGATCAAATTTCCCTTTTTAAGACTTTATTTTTTCACTAGTACTTGAGGATCCAACAGTTAGATACCAACGACTTATCATATATATACATGAGTCAAGTTAAGAGAGGATAATACTAAATATCTCATTAAAGAATATCACAGAAAAGGCGGCATGCTACTTATGCAGTGGATGCTTTCATTGATTATAAGCATCGTTAAGTGTCATTAAGGGTATTGCTTTTATTATTTGAAAACAAATTACACTAATTTCTCTTTAGCTAGATTGACCAAAATACTATTGCAGGAGAGTTGCTTTTTTGTCATTGAGTAAGTTATTTTGTCAAACATTTAAGATAAAAATTTGAGATTTTTTTGTGAGACAAAAATATATTTAGGTAAATGTGCCTTAAATTCCAGTTTGGGTTTTTAGATGATATAAACTCTATGTTTTATTTGGTTTTATTTATTGCTATCGGGATGCACCTGTTTCTAATAATATAGCTTTCGTTGATTCAACAAATCCACTTGATTTAGGATAAAGTTGTTTAACTTAAAAGGTCACTCAATTTGACATTAAATTATTTGACGATATTAATAATGAAAAAGTTTCGAACTTTGTTGAACTGCAATTATTATCTTCTATACTCATACTTCAATCAAATTTTACTTAATGAATGAAGACATATGATCTTAAGTTTTAACTTAGCAAAAGTTTAAACGTGTGGTTTAAAGATGGCAGTTGGTAAGTTCGATAGATAAAATCTAATTATATAAAACCAGAAAATCCCCATGTGATTGATGACTTTTTACATAATAACTTTTCATTCCGCAAAAGTATGTTCTTATAATTAACTAGTAAACTATTCCTTAGATTATTGAGTTTTGTTAGAGAAAAAATCATCTTTCAATGTATTAGAAGTAGATAACTCGCGAGTAATTAGAAACTTTTTCACGCAGCAAGAAGCATGTGATATATCATTGTATGTGAGTAATTGAACAAAGTAAGTTTTCCCTTGTTGCTATTGTTTTTTATTATAAAAAAGTATCTACCGTTCAGAAATTAGCAATTTTTATATATCATAAGCAACTTTGAATCAGGAAAATAAATCTTAAGTCTTTATTGTTTCCAATTAAGCGAATGTCTTTACTTAGTGTATTTTTAAGTTTTTTAATTAAACTATACAATCATTTTAGTTTATTCCTAGATAGGTTTTGCCTTCATTATAAGCTAAACTTTGGGCTGATTAAAATAAATATGATTAATTAAACTATATTATTTTTTTCTTTTTACTATTTGCATAATTAAAAATGTTATAAATAAAATTGTGCTCTATCAATTTTTTAGTTTAGTTTATTCTTTTATTCGGTGTTTCAATTTAGATTTCAAAATATTTAATTAATTAATTTCATCCTTAGTTAGATAATTCTTTCCGAAATGCATCATTTAAATTGTATCGTTTTTCATTCTTAGTTAAATAGATTTGATCTTTTAAAAATAATCTGCATTGTGTGACTGTATCTTTCAAATAGATAATCATTTAATTATCGGTTTCTTAATTTAAATTTAATGAGAGATATAAGTTCAAAGATGATCAATCAATTAACCAATGAATGTAGCATCAACATTTACCTTCAAGATACTAACATGGCCGGATTTTAGTCAAATTGCATTTGGTTTTCACCATTTTCAAAAAAATTCAAATCACTACCAATAAAGTAAGAATAATAGAGTATTTGTCATTTTCTTCTCCTTTTGAACACCCCATCATCTCGGAATTTGACGTTTATATTACTATTATGTCAAATTAGAAAATAAGAATTGAAGCTCTCATGATACATTTGTCATGAAATGTAATGAGGGAAATTGAATTGATGCATTAAGAAAGTTTAGGACGTCACATCTTTTAGGTTTTTTTTTTGGTCGAAAATACGAGTGATATTAATTGTTTAACAAAATTCGCTGAATATACATCAAGAGCATCAAAACATACATATAAAAAAAAAAAGCAAACGGGGGTTAGCGACCCAGTTTCTAGGTAAACTGTTCCACCTTTGGACTTTGGCTAGCTAATCCACGATTATATTTGTCTTTCGACTACAATGATGGTGAGCGCTTTCAGTTTGGCTTGATTCTTCCATTCATAGTTCAAAGCACACAACAATAGGATCAAGCTTAAAGTAGATTTAGGCAAATTTCGAGGTCAAACTAAGGTGAGGTTCATGGTTCTTCTCTCAATGTTGTTAACCACTCATCAAACCGAGTTAGACCCATTCTTGTGATACAAATTTGCAAGAGGTTCTCGCGCCACAGTTGGAATGTCCAAGGATAAAGCAGCAGAGTGTATTCTATTGTTTTCAATTCCTATTTGCAAATTAGGCATACTAGTGCAAGTACAATCTTTCTCCTATACAGGTTGTCCAGGGTAGGCAAGGCATTTTGGCATGCATTGCATAGAAAGATTTTAACTTTGGGGGTTGTTCCTACTCTCCATATGTATTTTCACAATTATAGTTTGGCTTGGTAGGAAGATGATGCTGCTGTTGTAAGAGTGTTGTTTGTTGAACTTATGTTATTGAAATATCCAATTTTAATCATGTATGTCCCTTATTTGTTGTTAGCCTAGACTAATTTATCCTCTGTAATCGGTAGCCTTATAGGAATGGTAAGGATTTCCATTATTGTATGTTCATCAAACATAGTCTTAAGTAATGATTCATTGCATTTTGTCACTTTAATGTCCATCAAATCAGCCACTTTGAGTGGCTCATTTCTTGTCGCCGGGCCACCAATAGGTCCTTTCTTTAGCCATTTATCGTCTCTAATAGATATTTTCTTGTCATTTCCAGCCGCCTATATGACTTGAGGAGATATAGCATCTCTTCCCACTATGAGGGTTTGCCAACCCCATGAAGGACGAGATCCTCTTCTAGTTTGCCAAAAATCCCCTTGTGGGAAGTATAATCCCTTCATAACTTGACTACAAAGGGTTTCCGGATGTTGAGAAATTTGTCATGCTTGTTTTCCTAGCATAACTTTGTTAAATGCCAATGGATCTTTGAAACCAAGCCCCATTCATCCTTCTTGAGTTTTAAAATTTCTCATTTCTTTGGGTGCAAACTAGCTATTTTGTTGCTAGTTCTTCACCAAAAATTGGCTATTATCTTCTCGATGGCTTTACAAATTGAAACCGGGACTTTAAAGATGGACATGGCATATTAAGGAAGGGCCTACACCATAGCGTTTGACAATATTTCCTTCTCGACTTTTGACAATAAATTCTCCTTCTAGCTCTCTAATTTCATATTGACTCTAGTAAGGATCTAAGTAAACATTTATTTCTTCGATGCCCCACAATCCAAAAGAATTCCTAGATATTTTCCACTTTTGCCAATTACCAAAACTCTTAATTGGGAAGCCATATTCCTCCTCAAACTTTGTGGCCAGCCTTTACTGAAATATATCCCGAATTTGCTCAGGTTACTAGCTTGACCAAATGCAAAACAATAGTGATGTAGGATAGCCACCAAATTTTGACATTCCGTTATAGTTTCATTTAGGAAAAAAATAGAGTCATCTACTAGGGTAGTTAAGATTCAGTTTAATTCCTTAAATAGTGCTTGCTGAAACTGCTTGCTTCATCAAGTAAGAGGGTACATTGGCCACTTGGATGAAGAGATAAAGAGATAGCAGGTCATCTTGGCGAATTCTTCGAGTTGGTTTGAAGAAAGGCATAGGCCCCCCATTAAATTTAATGTTGAACCATACCGTGGAAAAATATTACATTACCCAGTTCATCTACTTTCCACAGAAACTCATCTCAATTGGGCACTCCTAGAGGAAATCCAATTCTATTCGGTTATAAGCATTTTGCCTATTTAAGTTTAAAATTGCTTGGAACTTCTTTTTCCTCTCTTGTGTTCTTAGTCCATGTAGGACCTCTTACACTATCAAAATATTATCTTGAATTTGTCATCCTCCCACAAATGTACTTTGTTTTGCTACAATTAGATTAGGTAGCAAAGGTTTCAACCTGTTCATCAATATCTTGAAGATGATCTTGTAGATAAAGTTGCAAAGGCTTATAGGGCGAAATTGTTCTAACTTCTTTGGATTCCGCTTTCTAGGAATAAGGGTGATTAATGCTCTATTCAACTCAAGGATTCAAGTATCCTGTGTCAAAAAACTGCTGCACCTCGCTAAAAGTATCTTACTTTAATTCCTTACAATGATGTTGGAAGAATAGACCATTTAAACTCGTCGGGCCCAAGAGCCTTGTAAGCTACTAATTGATGTGTTGCAGCTGTGATTTCCTCCAAGGTGACAGGTTGTATCAGTTTTTGATTTGTCGTTGCATTAATCGAGCATGGAAACTGATCAAATATAGGCTGAAAATCTATGTTCCCCTCCGACTTGTAAAGATCTTTGAAATACTCCCGTCATTTCCTTAAGATTATTCTTGTCTTTCATCCACTCTCCTTACAATTTTTTTAACATGGTGATTCTGTTTCGAGTTCTTCTTTGGATAGTTGTAGCATGGAGAAATTTAGTATTTCTATCACCCTATTTAAGCCAGCTAATTCTTGATCTCATACCCCAATACAATTCATCTTGCCGCCAGAGACTCTCGATATCTTGGTATATCTTTTGGACATCCGTGCTATCATTTGGTCCCCTTGGATTATTCATCAACATTTGGAGCTCATTTCTTGGCCATGAAATTCTCTCATGTGCATTAGAAAATCTATTTTTACACCATTCAGTCAACTTTTGAGTCACTATATTTAATTTATCTACAATACTCATCATCTAGGAATTTGTTGAAACACAAGCTTTCTTTACTATCTGCGCACATTCCTCGTCCTTTGACCAGGAAGTTTCATATCTAGAATCTCTTCTTCTAATGCACATGAGAGAAGAATAGAAAGGGACTCTGGCGTGCTTCCCTTGAAACTATATGGCCAACGAGGATTTAAAAAATGAAAAACTGCCGCGACCCTCTCTTGGCTCCTCTCTATTTGCAGCAATCGTTTTTTTTTTTCCTGCAATTTTCAGCTCATTACTACAATTTTTTACCCTGATTGGTCTTCTCATTGAGCTGCAATATTTAGCCCCACAATGTACAATTTAATCTCCCTTCCTCCTCATTTTCAGCTTCAATCGTACTGTTATCATCCTATTTGGTGTGACACCTGCTGCAGCTTTCTTGAATCCTAGTTGCAGCCTACTTTGTCCAGCTTTCAAAGCCAAGACAGCTTCCATTTTTGGCTTCATTTCGCAGTGAAGTCCCAGCTGGCTTGCACCGAGAAATGGGCAGCTGTAAGTCCACCGGTTTTGCCTCCAATTTCCTTTCTAACTCTAGTTCATTTCTTGTTGAGTTTCCTAGTTCAATTGGGACTTGATTGTGGCTGGCTTAGGGGCTTAATTATGTGCGAAGCTGTGGGAATGAATCGAGCTTAATGTGCACTCGATTAATCCAGGAGCTCCGGAGCTCTCGACAATTGGAATTTTCTCAATTGGGTCCAATATCTTTAAATAATTATGTCTTTAGTTATTAAGTACAAAACAAACCTAACAAAAATTAATGTAGGATGATGAAACAACGATGTTTTTGATCAATCGAATTTCTCAATTGGATTGAAAAAGTCGACATTTGACTTATACAAGAAAATTTAGAAATTTAAACTCTTAAATTTATATGTAACCATGAAAGGGATGTTTATATACAATGCAATACTATGATATATGATATTTTTGCTTTCAATTAAAGGTTGACTCTGTTTTTTTTTTTTTTTGGTGGTCAAAGACGTAAGCTCTCTTGAATTGCGATTGTGTGCATATAGTAAGTAGCCAACTTTATCTTGATGGGAGAAGATTGGGCTTGCATCATCTAACACTAGTTAGTTCTATATAGTCTGAGATTAATTTATCATGAGGAAGAAAACATGGTGATGTACGGAAAATTATCCGCATTTGATGAGTTCTGCTTCTTTGGCCATACCAAGGTAGTTTCTTGCAGGGACCTTTCTGTACAGTTACAATTGACTGCTCTACTCCTTCATCAGTAAGCACATCATACTAAAGCAGCTTCTTGAGAGTAGTTTCTGGTATGTCATCAGATGAATTCTCTTCCTCTTTCCTCTTTCCAATTTACTGATGGTACGTGATATTGAACTAAAAACAGAAGCAGTTCACACGAGTGGCTGATTATGTAGTTCTATATTGAGCAATGTTATGCTTTCTTAGAGGGCTCATCGAGCCTTTTTGTTTACAGCATAGTTCCTTACTTTGCAGATCATGAATGTTGGCAAGGAAACATAAGCATGCAGATTGAGCTACGGTTGCTTGTTTTTTCGGTTCTGTTTCTGCCTAAATATATTGGTGATGCTTGGGCTAAGAAGGTATCCTCTACACATGCCGTTGATGTGTCTTGGAGTTCTTGAAATAGATTTAAAAAGAGAGAGACATAAACCATAATCGTTTGCAAAGCACATGTTGAACATTGGCTATTTTATGTGTTTAGCTTGTTGATTGTCTGCCTCAAAGTCTTATCTCCTTTTGAGTTTATACTTGAAAAGAAGAATCAAGGGAAGTATTGTTAAAAGCGGTTTCCTGAATATATTCCTTGATGATACATTTCTTTTTTAATCAAATGACATGATATAGAAAAGAAAAGATACTTTTAATAACTCATAGCTTATTCCAATCAAATTTATTTATGCTTCTTGCTCTCAGTTACAAGGAAATTAAACAGAATAAATAAATTATGGTACTCTTACGAAATTTATCTTGAGATTGAACAATCCCTCATCTAGAAATTTAATGTTGGTAAAAGATGAAGATGAATTATCATGTCAAATTAGAAAATAAGAATTTATTAGAAAATGGTACTATTCAACTACCCCCTCTCTCTTTTCTAATGTAGATATAGTTATGAAATGTGATGAGGGAAATCGAATTGATGCATAAAGAGCAGTTTAGGGCATCGCATCTTTTATGTTATTAAAGACAAGAATGGAAAGGGCCTCGGGCGTGCTTCACTTGAAACTGTATGGCCAAAAAGGATTTAAAAAGTAAAAATCCTCTCTATACAGCATGACTAGCCTTATATTTTCAGTCGCGACGCCAAAAGCTCCGGTGTGTTTGAGCTGAGGTGACAATGACAATCTCAAAGTGATGCGGCTCTGGTCCTACTGTTAATGTCCCTGTTTGGTGCGACGCCTGCTGCAGCTTTCTCGAGTCCTTGTTGCAGCCTGTTTTTGCAGCCGATACAGCTTCCATTTTAGGCTTTCTTTTGCAGTCCATTGTTCCACCGAGAAATGTGCAGCTGCAAGTCCACCGGTTTTGCCTCCAATTGCCTCTCTAACTAGTTCATTTCTAGTTCAAGTTTCCTAGTTCCATTGGGACTGGACTGTGGCTAGCTTAGGGTCTTAATTATGTGCGAAGGAGGGGGAAAGAATCAAGCTTAATGTGCATTCAATTGATCCGGGAGCTCCGGTGCTCTCGACAATTGAAATTTTAGCCATTGGGTTCAATATCCTAAAATTATAATGTCCTTGTTTACTAAGTACAAAACAAACCTAACGAAAACCAACCTAGAATGACGGAAACGACAATATTTTTGGTCAAATGTTGAATTTCTCAATTCGATTGAAAAAGTCAACCTTTCGCTTTTGCAAGAAAATTTCGAAATTTTACCTCTTAAATTTATATGTAATGATGAAAGGGAATCTCTATATGTAATGCAGTACCAACGATATATGATATTTTGCTTTTGATTTGTAATGGATGCAAAATTTGATAAATTGACTATTTTTTTGTTCAAGGATTGAGCTTTGTTGTAGCCATAAATCTCAAGCCCAAAGTGATTTTCTTTGCAAAAATACGCTTACTTGTTTGTGAAATTTGAGTTTCAATAGGCGCCACATTGATGCTAAGTACCAACGGACAAACTTAATTGCACCAATTTGATAAATTTTAAATCTCGATTGTGTTTTCAAGTTTTAGAATGTAATTACACCTTCTTGATACAATTTAGAATTTTGAATTCAAAATTATATTCCAAATGTCCAAACTTAGCATGGGTAAACACATAAATGCCAAAACTTTTAATAGATACACTTAAGTGCTATATGAAATCCACTATTTGGTGAATCGCAATAATAAAACTAGATATTTTCATATTCTATCAAGTTCATTGTTAGGTATTTACGATATATCAATGTAAATGAATATGAAAACACACAAATAGAGATAGTAAAAATTTTAATAAAAATTCATTGCCAAGTATAGTAAGAGAGAAAGAAAATATGATCCTTAGCTTTTATATTATAAAAAATATAGTACTTTTACTCTTCTTTACTTTCACAAAACTTCAATGTGAACCACAAAGTTACGGAGGAGGAACTCGACTTGTTCGCCATTTTCGTGGAGCTTTGACTTAAATTAAAAAGCTATGGAGCAATCTTGAAGTTTCAACATAAACCAAGGATACAGAGAAGAATGAGATGGGGAATGTAGGTTTTATATATATATATAATTTTCATTGCTTCTCTCTCTCTCTTCGAGAATTAAAGAGATGCTTTTTAAGTTTGAATTTGTTCTTTTAAATTATGAGTTCTTCAACTTCATTTTTATTTACTTATTTTTAATATTTTTTTTTCATCTCTTTTTTTTGTTTTTATTCCATTCTATCATTCCTTAATAAAAATTTTATCAAATAATAAACTAAACTATTATACCTAAATTGACCAGAATAAGGAGGCAAGCACCAACAACATACAAAAAACGAAAATATCTCCTTTAATCTCCCAACTTCCTAGAATCACAAACGAATGTAAAGATTATAAAATTTACGAAGTAAATCTAAGAAAAAAGTGTACCTTTTGAGCGGAGGTGTCGGTACGGTACAAAGCACAATGGAGGTGATGATGTGATTAATCAAACAGCAAAGATGGCAAGAACGAGCAATTCGAGAGAGAGAATTGTAAAGAGATAAAAAATAAATAAAAAAAGCTTTCAAAATGAGACACATTTAACAAAACAAGAACACTGCAATTCGGCAAGAAACATGACGTCCAAGTCTATAATTCAAAATAAAATCCTAAAATTACAAATTGAATGCAAAAATTACATAATTTTTGGAGTTTAAGGAAATCTATAGAAAATATTGGGTGGGCCGGGCGCTCCACGTCACCGTGCGCCCTCCCAATCAGTATGCGACACGCGTCGCCACGTGGAGCCCGGGTCCCGCTTTTTTTTAGCCAATTTTTTTGCCTTCTCCTTTTCTCTCTTCATCAATCGCCGCATCCTTTTCTGTCTCTCTCTTCTCTGTCTTCTCCATCAAGCGGCACGAAGCCACTCTCTCTCTCTCTCTCTCTCTCTCAAAAATCTCTCCTTCCCAATAGCTCGCCGATCGCATCAGGGATGACGCCTCCGCTGTCCTGGAGACACTCCCTCGTGTTGCACGAGGCCCTCTTTCAAATATCTCTCGGGAGCCCGCCCGTCGCATCCTAAGCTCCGGTCCATCGCCTGCATCTCCGTCCCTGTCTCCACCATCGCCACTCCCTCAAGCCGCATGAAGCCCTCTTTCGAAAATTTCTCCCTCCCAAGAGCCCGCTCGTCACAGTCGAACTCAGATCCGCTGCCTCCAGCACCATCGCTTAGTGCTTCTGGTGCTTCCTCATCCCGCTCTGGATTCATCGTTGGTGCTTCTGTGCTGGGTCTATAGTGTACTCATCCGACACTATGGCCGTGAGCAAACGGGTTGTGCTCACACATGGTGATTTCATCGCCATGTGCGAGCTCTTTGCAAGGTTCGAAGTTTCTTAGTACGATTACCCGAACTCTGAGAATGTGTATTTGGTTGTCTTGCCAATTCTACACATATATGGCCCGTCGCTTTGCCTTGGGACTGTTGTTGTTAGGGTGTACGCTGTGGTTGTGATGAGGATGTTCGATCCCAACGTGGTGGTTAAGGCCATCAATAGGTATGGAGCCACCCATTTCCCTATGGTTGTGATGAGGTTCGATACCAATGAGGTTGGATCCTCATTTTATTATTATCTCTGGAATGTCAAGTATCTAAGCAAATTTAAGTGGGATGAACCTGCAAAGTTGAGCCTGTATTTTTTAGAAATTCAAACCCGTCGTATGTGGCCTATGTTTAGATTTATCATGGCAGGACATATGTCATTGCGGGAAACTCAGTCCTAGTTTAGGGACGTGATGTACCTTTTCCTTGCAGTCAATAGGAAAACGTTGAACTCGATTGATATAACATGTGCCATAAAGCATGTCAAGGACAGAGAGATGCAGAGAGAAGCCAGTGACACCTACTCCCTCTCCATTTTGGCTAGCAGAGAGTGCTTGAGATGGAACCCATTTCTCCACATTTCCAGTTATTTACTTTTATACATATGGAGTTTGTGAAAGAATTCTGAAATGCTTGAATTTGAGATAATGCACTGTATAAATGTCCGTATGGTTACACAAGCATCAAGCATTGCTCATGACTTGTTTGAATGCTTTTTTTTTTTTTTTTATCATTACAGGCAGGACATGAATTCTTTTAGATCCATCATTAGATCTTACTATAGAGGAGCTCCTGGAGCACTCATAGTTTATGACATCACCTAGTATGTAAAATTCGAAATGAGAGTGTCTGTCTGTTTTTTCTAGGAAGGATAGAGAATGGGTAGAATGATCACCTTACAATCTCGTGTCCAGGTCAAATAACTTCCTTAGACATTGAGTAACTTCGTAATAAGGATGTTGCCATGCGGTAATGAAAGCTATACAGCAAACTAAAAAGGGGAGAAAATGTGATCAACGGATTATGAGGCCATGCAACCTATGATAAGAGAATATTTACGTTGGAATTTGACGTTATCATCCTTCATTTGTTTTTCCTTATTTGCATCGACCAATTCACTATACCTTACGTGCTTTGATTCATGAACATTGGTATTTTTCTTTTCTCTTTGGTGGTGATGGGTTTGGTACAAAATGCTCTTCAGGGGCCACCGGGAGGGGGGAGCATGTTCGCTTATGAGTTTTTGCCACCATTGTTACTGCAAATGAAAGCAAACCAAGCATGATGCTCTGTTCTAAAGGGGCTGCTGGATAATTTGCTTCGTGTTCTTGTTTGAAGGTTTGAAGGAATCATAACTCTGAGCCAAGGGCAAGCGGCATTGCTGACATTTTGCTCCTACATTGGCCTTGTTAGCGTTGGCCTGGTTCCTATAATTACTGTTCTGGACATTCGTAAAAACTGGTTTTGGATCACTGCATTGAGGCCCTTAGTGTAACTGAAGATTATTTTCTATTGCAGAGTTCGAGTTCTAGTGTTCCTCATCTTCGAAGAGTGGAAGTCATGTGTGAATATGCTGAACCCTTGATATAGAGGTGAGCAATGAGGAAGGAGCTAATTAAGGTAAAGATGATAGTGGCGGAAGAGTAGATGCTATCGGAGATCGTTGTTCAGGGGATTGATCAGCAAGTTGAGCAGATGAGGAAGGAGTTTCAGCTCAGTGAGAAGGGCATGGTTTATTTAAAAGGCATATTCAAGAGATGACCAACACCCTAGCACTTCTGATGGGGTGTTGGTCATCCTAGACTTGCAGCAACACTTACTGCAGGGCCATGCTGTTACTAGGAAGCTTAATTCTAACGGTAAGGTGGATGCTATGCAGACTCTGCACAACCTAAACGAAGTTGTTGACTTTCTTATTGTTGGATGCCAGATTCCTAAAAAAGGTTCATTCATATAGCTCATATATGTAGTGTTGTGACTATCTAGATGAGCTGCCTCAATTTGAACAAGCATGAAAGAAAAGTGCTAGAAAGCATTTGCCTGGTTGGATTGAGCATTTTGATGGCCATGATGGACGGGGTGAGTATTGCTATGAGATTATTTTTTTTCAGCTACATCTTTTGTGTTAATGACAAGCAAAGAGTCAATGTTTCAATTTCTTACTACTTATGAGGTGGACTAAGGTTAGATGATGTTTTTACCTATTGTCATTTTTTTTTTCTTTTGGTTGGTGTTTTGCTTGATTGTTGATGGGGCACCAAACAAGTTCCCATCGTCTAAACGCGTCAATTATCTAGTTGAATATGACAATATGCTGTTTTAAGAAGCTTCTTTTCATGTTTTATTCGTTCTACAATAAGCATGTGGCAGGTTTTAATGCAAACTCAAGTCACTCATGTTCATTCACATGCATGATGATGCAGTTGCTTTGATTGGCATAGGTTTTACTGTTGTTACTAGTTTTAAAGAAGTAGCATACCATGCTTGGCTTTGGCTACTATAACTTGATCAAGAGATTGGAAGGGACAAAACAACACCTGTGGAGCTAGCCAACCACTTTTGCGAGTCCATTGGGTTGAAAAATCCTCCTGTGCTATTCCAAAAGACAGCACTGAAAATGGGTTTAAAGGATAGACGGCTAGTTGTTTGCTGTGAGATAGATGATAACCACTTTTCAGATGGCTATGGTCATGCTTTTGGTAAAGTACTTATGCCCTGTCCTGTATGGTGTTATTTTGGCCGGTGAACATGTATGTTAAGTGTCTAGTAGTTGGCAAATCTAAGCTCTAGAATCTCTTCTCGGTTATTTATTATGGTGTATATTTACTTCTTCGCAATTAGAGAGATGCATTCTAGGAAGCCTCAGCTTTACCGAACTCGCATATATGACGAGCTTTGGGAATCAAAGCCAGAATCCCATTCTAGCTACACCATTGATAGAATATTTGTTGGATGAAGTGAAAGATCTGAACATCGATATAATCCCTATACAATTTGTGCATCCAGATGTCAAAGTCATGGTTTTCATCTGCCTCAATCTTCTTTTGATCATTGTATGCTTATGTAAATTTTGCTCATGGAACCTGATTGGAGTAACTTCAGTTTCTTCCTTTTTCTCGGGATGAGCAATATGATGGTTTCACTCACAATCAAAAGAGCAATTCCGCTAATGCTTCTCTTAAGGCTTTTAATACTTTGGCTTACCTTTCCTTTTTGTCATGCTTAATGTTCTCTTTGCTGCAGATGGAGGACTTAATGGCAAAAGTTGATACTAGTGTAAAAGAAGCAGCATACCATGCTTGGCTTTGGCTACTATAACTAGATTAGGGAGATTGGGAGGGACAGAACAACACTTGTGGAGCTAGCCAACTGATTTCGCAAGTCCATTGGTTTGAAAAATCCTCTTGTGCTATTCCGAAAGACGGCACTGAAAATGGGTTTGGAGGATATTCCTAGCATCCGAATCTGCAAGCAATCCTTGTTTTGGTGACATCTGAGCCTTGGATAAATATGAAATGGCTTTTTCATGTTGGTTCAATGCTTATTCAATTAACTCTGTTATGAGAGAATAGTGCTCGTCATTAATAAAGAAGAAAGTGATCAACCAAGGATAATCAATCAGGAGACATGGTGTTCCCGATGTCTTGCTTCTTCTCTACTTCCATGGTCATTATCCTTAAGCTCCCGGTTTCATTTGTCCTGCCAAGGTGGCATAGATTTCCCGAACCTATGGTTGAGCTTCTAAGTGTGGAGTTACTAGATTTAAGAGCTATCTTGCAGATTTATGAAGTGTTTAACCTGATATCAATTCCCTTATTAAATTAATACACAAGACTTGATGTAATCAACGATTTTGTTCATAATGTGTTGGGAAAAAGCCACCAAAAACCCCCAACTTTGCCTGGAGTGACAGATTTATTCCAAACTTTGTTTTGTGACATGAAAAATCCCGAATTTTGCAAATTGTGACACATTTACCCCATTAAGGGTATTTTCGTCTTATTCTTTCTGCTTTTTCGTTTTGTTTTTTGTTTTTTATTTTTTTCTTCTTCTCTCTTCCCTCCGCCGGCCATGGCGGAGGAAAGCTGGCATCCGATGAGGGCTGCCCTCGCCAGTGTCAGGCGAGGGTCGCTCTCGCCTGGGCTGTCTAAGGCCGCCCTTGCCAGCATCAAGCAAGGGCGGCCCTTGATTGCGTCGGGCGAGGGCCTCCCTCGATTGCGTCGAGCGAGGGCCTCCCTTGCCTGACACTGGCGAGGGGTGTCCTCACTAGATCTGGCGAGGGAGGCCCTCGCCCGACTTCGACGAGGGCCGCCCTTGCCTGCGCCGGGCAAAGGGTGCCCTCGCTAGATCTGGCAAGGGCGACCCTCGCCTGCGTCGGGCGAGGGGTGCCCTCGCCGGCGTCGGGTGAGGGTGCCCTCATTGAACGCTGGCTTCCCTCTGTCGGCTCCACCATGGTTGGCGGAGGGAAGAAAGAAGAAGAAGAAAAAAGTTTTTAAAAGTAAAAAGACCAAAATGCTCTTATGATTTAGGGTAAATGTGTCACACAAATGAAAAATGTCACAAATAAAAATTTGGGATAAATGTGTCACAGTTAGCAAACTTCGGGGTTTTTCACGTCACAAAATAAAGTTTGGGATAGATCTGTCACTCCAGGCAAAGTTGGGGGTTTTTGGTGGCTTTTTCCCTAATGTGTTTATTAACTCTTGTTGTAACTTTGCACTTTGAATTTAGAATTACACATTGATGCCGCTCACTTCTTTGTGCAAATTTGACTTTTTCCTAAACTATGAGAACAACATACGATAGAGATCGACTCTTCAAATTGAACTTTGAATTTATAATTTGTTCTCTTGAACTATTGAATTCTCATCACCATGAAAAGTCTTCGTGGAGATACCACTTTCATGAATCAAATATCAAAATTCTCCTCATATTGCAATTGACAAATGAATATATCTCATTACACAAAGTAAGAGAAGAAACCAAGATGAAATTTACTTACATTAACAAATGAATATTTCATCCTTCTAATGTTTACAATTCATACTTCAATTACTAAGCTAACATGACACATGTTCGCGTTCACAAAACAAATTCCGAAAAAGAAATAAATACGACATGTTTGATCTTGTGTAGAAGCATGACATTGGCTTGGTCTTGTTTGAAGAGAACTCTCTCAACTTTTGGCAATAGTTAGTCCTTTTTTGGGATTACAGGCCCGGTTTTCTCAAGTTTTAGAGTGGTTCTAAGCAGCATTTTGCCTCACACAGCATCTGATGAAATAAATCACTAATTGGAGAAGTGCAATTAGAAGAAAATTAGGAAAGAACACGAATTGGAACGTCTATATAAGAATATGGAACAACCCTTTATCTTATGA